>CANSZD010001053.1:160000-875621 GCA_947648045.1 Beta corolliflora
CAAAAAGGGAATAATTATCTACAAAAGAATATTCTAACTACTAAGAGAATAGAGATAGAATTGTATGGTAACTACTGCTAGGCTAAAGATAGAATTTGACATAGTCAAGAGATATCCTTAACATGCCCTCGCAAGACGGACGGCCTCGGGGTAAGTCCGATCTTGGACAACAACATTGTAAGACGACGGCGCGGTAATGGTTTGGTTAAGGCATCCACAAACTGATCGTCGTTAGCAACGTGAGTAACACGAAGAGACCCGAACTGTACCTTTTCACGAATAAAATAAAAGTCAATACCAAGATGCTTCATACGAGAAGGAAAGAGTGGGTTTGCTGCAAGATTTGTCGCTCCAATATTGTCACAAAAAATGGTTGGCGTGGGTGATGAAGAGAGACCAAGTTCAGCCATGACATTTGTGAGCCACGAGATTTTAGCCGCGGTATTGGCAACGGAGCGGTATTCCGCCTCCGTAGAGGAACGAGCCACTGAGCGTTGCTTTTTAGAGCTCCATGAAATGGGATTGCGACCAAGGTAAACCATGTAAGCACCAGTGCTAATGAAATCCTCCTTGTCTCGCCCCAATCCGAGTCGGAGAAGGCATGGAGTGTATGTGGAGAGTCATGCAATTTATTGAGGCCATATGATAGGGTGCCGTTAAATCTTGAAGAGGCGCTTGAGAGCTTGCCGAGTGGGCGTGGTGGGGCGGTGCATAAACTGAGATAGTTTGTTGACCGCGAAGGCTGCATCCGGGCGAGTAAGGCCAAGGTATTGAAGGCTTCCAACCAAGGTGTGGTACTCGGTTGGATTTTCAAGGAGGGTGCCTGAGTGTAGCGTGAGCTGTGAGTTGGGATCCATGGGAGTGGAAACCGGTTTGGCATCTGTCATATGAGCTCGAGTGACAAGATCATGTGTGTATTTTCGTTGACTTAGAAAAATACCAGTGGAGGTGGGTTGGACCTCCACACCAAGAAAGTAGGAGAGGGGGCCAAATCTTTGAGGGAAAATCGGTCACCAAGTTTAGTGATGAAGGAGGAGACCGAGGTAGGACAAGCACCTGTAACAATAATATCGTCAACGTATACAAGAACAAAAATAGGGTTAGAGCCTTTTAAGAAAATTAGTGATGTATCCGAGAGAGAGTTTGTGAACCCAGCACCAAGAAGATATGTTTTTAACTCGGTATACCATGCGCGAGGCGCTTGTTTTAGCCCATAGATGGCTTTACGAAGATGGCACACATGGGAGGGATGTTGAGGATCAATAAAGCCCGGAGGTTGGGCCATGTAAACATCTTCATGTAGTGTGCCTTGTAAAAAGGCATCATTGATATCAAGTTGGCGTAGGGGCCAACGGTTGGTGGTAGCTAGACTTAGAAGGAGCCGAACCGTGGCGGGTTTGATGACAAGGGAGAAAGTCTCGGTGTAGTCAAGACCGGGACGTTGATGAAACCCTTTTGCAACGAGTCTAGCTTTGTGTTTTTGGAAAGTACAATCGGAGTGGTATTTAGTTCGAAACACCCACTTACAACCTACGATGTTTTGAGATGGATGAGGGGGGACGAGAGTCCATGTACCATTTTTAATGAGTGCATTGAATTGAGTTTCCATGGCGGTTTTCCAAGCGGGAATGGCAAGAGCTTGTTTTGTGGTGGTAGGCTCGGAGGGGGTGAGTTGGGCAGTGAGATTAAGTTTTCGAATGGGTTTGTAGATGTTGTTGGATGCGCGGGTGCGGTAAGGATGATGGGGAGGACATGGGGGGTGTTGAGTGTGTGCGGAAGCGGGTGAGGTAGAGGTAGGCGAGGTGTTAGAGGAAGGCTGGGAGGGGGATGGCGTGGGGTGGGCAGGGGAGAGGGGGAGAGGCTGGGTTGTGGGGTGAGGCGGGGGAGTGTTAGGAGGGAGGGTAGTAGGAGATACGAGTGGGCAGGAGAATTGACACCACTCGGTAGGAGTGGGAGATGGGGTATCGGGTGGGGGGTTGGTTAGCTGGGCAAATGGAAAAGTGTCATCCACAAAGCGAACGTGGCGTGACGAATAGAGGCGATTTGTGGAGGGATGTAGGCATAGGTAAGCATGTTGGGTGGAGGAGTATCCAACAAAAACATAGGCCATGGAGCGAGGTTCGAGCTTATGCTTAGTATAAGGGCGCAACCACGGGTAGCATAGAGTGCCAAAGCCACGTAGATGGTTATATGTTGGGGAAGTGCCGAAAAGTTTGGAGTGAGGGGATTGATTATCTCGGGTAGGAGTGGGCATGAGGTTAATTAAATATGCAGCCGTGTGAAAGGCATAGGGCCAATAGGTTAGAGGAATGGAGGCATGAGAGAGCAAAGCTAGGCTAGTTTCAGTGATATGACGGTGGCGACGTTCAGCGTAGCCATTGTCTTCAAGGGTATGAGGAGGAGAAGTAAAGTAGGAGATGCCATGGTTAGAAAGGAAGGGGTCAAGTTTTTGGAATTCACCTCCATTGTCAGAATAGAGAGTGAGAATGGGGCGACTGAAACGTTTCTCAACAAAAACAATTTCTGTGTCTGATTTCTTTTTGAGCGGAAAAAGCCATAAGTACTCAGTGAAGTGATCGAGAAAAATAACATAGTATTTAAATCCATCAAAACATAAATTGGAGAGGACCATACATCACTAAAAATGACTTCAAGAGGAAAAGTAGTAACAAGAGATGATTCACTAAACGGAAGTTTGTGACTTTTATTAATATTGCAAGAATTACAAGGGAAATCTAAAGATTTAGGGAGTGCTAGAGTTGATAATATTTTATTGAAAATGACATGAGACGGATGACCAAGACGGTGATGCCAATCGACGGATTTGGTGGAGATGGAAAGGACGTGTTTGATGGTGGTGCTAGGCTAGTGGTAGACTCCATCCTTAGTTGGTCCTTAACACAAAAAAAAGTTGGGTGAGAATTCAACTATAGCATTATTATCCAAACAAAATTGTGAGGCAGAAATAATATTTTTGTGCATTGAAGGCACACATAAGACATTAGTGAGAGAGAAAGAGTGAGATGAAGTAGAGAGTTGAGCTAAACCAGTATTAGTGATAGGGAGGCCCGAACCATCATCGATAATTATTTCGTCGGTGCCATCGTAAGGATAGTGCAAAGAAAGGTTTGCGAGGTCGGACGTAACATGATGAGAGGCTCCACTATCAAGGAGCCATGAAGTAGATGTGGGAGAGGGAGCCGTGAGTGTGGCAACGTGAGCTTGAGGGGGAGTGTCATGGGAACGAGGAGGGTGTAGAGGAGTTTGAATGGATGGGTGAAGAGACATGAAAATAGGACAGTAGGAAAGGGTATGGCCTTGAGTGTTACACCATTGACATCTACCTATAAATGGGTTTCGGGGGTTTTAGTTGGGCGTGGAGTTGGGCTGGGATTTGGGGTGAGAGGGGGCAGCAGAGGGACGGTTGTAGTGAGGGCGTGTGGTGGTAGGATTGGCGACGGCAGGGAAGGAAGGAGTTTGAGAGGCTAGTTTTTCCAGTTTAAGCTCTCTACGAATGAGCTTTTCATTTAGCGCATCAAAGGAGATTGGTGCGTCGCGGTTTTGGACAGCTTCAATGATTGGTTTGTAGTCATCAGGGAGACCATCGAGAATGTGGTCGGTGATGTCTTCAGTGTCAAGGGGTGCACCAAGTAAAGCCAGTTCATCGACAATGCGTCGAATTTTGTGTATATAGTCCTCAATGGAACTAGGGCCTTTTGTGAGGTTTTTAATTTGTGATTTGAGTTGTTGGATATGGCCACGGGAAGGTTTAGCATAGGTGTGGGCAAGAATGTCCCAAGCTTCTTTAGAGGTGTTTTCACGGGAGATGAGGGGGCCAAGAGATGGAGAGAGGGTGCCGGCAAGAGCACTAAAAAGGAGTTTGTCTTGGCGAACCCATGTAACATGGGTGGGGTTAAGGATGGATTGACCATCCTCGGTGGTGGTTTTGGGAGGGGGAGGGTTAGAGGAGCCATCAATAAATTGATGGAGGTCATAACCGATAATGAGAGCCTCAAGTTGAGCCTTCCAAATGATGTAGTTGGAGGAGGTAAGCTTTTGAATGGAGTGAGCGTTCATAACGGTGAGGGGTTTGGAAGGTTCAGTGGAGTTAGGGAGGGAGTGGGAGTCGTTTGCCATGGAAAAAAAATTTAGAGTGTGGATCTTTGTTGTGATACCATGTAGAAGATGAAGAAAGATAGTTTATCATTCATGTACGTAACATATTTATAGTACAACAGTATTGAAGAGTAAGCTAAGTTGTTACAATGATAGAGATACAAAAAGGAAATAGTTATCTACAAAAGAATATTCTAACTACTAAGAGAATAGAGATAGAATTGTGTGTAGTTGCTATGCTACGTAACTACTGCTAGACTGATAGAATTTGACATAGTCAAGAGATATCCTTAACATCTTCTTCATGGAAACATCTGCCCTGGAATCATTGAACGTTGAAAACGCATTTAATGAAGTCCTCACCCAAGTATATCATGTTGTCTGCCGCAAAGCACTTGATATTGGGGGTGACCCGACTGCCTTGCCTAAGGGTCAAACCATTGATATTGGAAGTAAGGATGATGTGTTTGAAGTGAAAAAGGTTGGCTGCTGTTCCGCCTAAGCTGGTTGTATGATGAACGAGATGCTTTCTCATCACACTTCACACATGAAAATTTTTGTAAAGTTCTCACAGAAAACCATGGGTTTTGTTCCAAGTATACATTTTATTCATTTCAGGACTTTGAAGAGCAAATGATTGAAGTACAGAGGAATGTGCTTATTCTAGTTGTTAGAATATATGACAATATATTCTTGTATCTTGTATTATTGTGCAAATATCTTCTGTATAATTTGTTTCCTATTTGGTAGCCTTGATTATAGGATAGTGAGTAAGCTAAGGTTGTATTATATAGTTTTGGAATGATGAATGAGAAACTTACGGAAAGTATTCTTTTATGGTATCAAGTCTAGGGATTTTTTTTTCTCTCTTCCGCTGCCCCTAGCCCTTCCGTCCTCCCTATCTCATCTTCATCCTTGAGTATTCAGCCATGACTGACTCGAAATCTTCTTCCTTTCACCCTGCCCTTGTAGTATCTAATATCAAAAACTTCATACCGGTTGTTCTTGAGATAGAAAACGTTCAATACGGAACGTGGGCGGAACTTTTCAAAATTCATGCTCGGTCTCACCGAGTTATCCATCACATCATCAAACCCGAGGCTGGTAAAGGACCGAAGGCTCCCTCTACAGATGATGAGCAAGAACTTTGGTCGACTCTTGACGCGACCGTTCTTCAATGGATATATTCGACTATTTCGAATGACCTTTTAACCACCATTATTGAACCGGACTCTACTGCTATGGCGGCTTGGGAACGCCTTCATGACATTTTTCAAGATAATCAGAATTCGCGAGCCGTAACGCTTGAATAGGAGTTCTCCACTACTCATATGGATGACTTCCCGAATGTCTCTGCATATTGTCAAAGATTCAAAAGCCTTTCTGACCAATTGAAGAATGTTGGCGCGCCCATATCTGCCAGTCGGTTGGTGTTGCAACTAGTTTCAGGTCTCTCGGTGGCTTACAAAAATGTAGGCACGTTAATTCGGCAAAGCTCACCCCTCCCTCCGTTTTACCAGGCGAGATCCATGCTTACCTTGGAGGAAGCTGGATTGGCTAAGGAGGCTGCCACCGGCTCTGCCACCACCATGGTGGTTGCTTCTCCGATATCGGATCACTCTTCTCCTCCCTATGACAACTTCGGACATCCCCGTGGCAAGAAACATCACCACAAGCATCATGGTGGTGGGAAAAAAATCGGCCAGCAGCGTGGTGGCTCCGGCGGTAAGGGTGGCCGTGGTGGTGGCCAGCTCTCTGGTGGTTCCGGCAGCTCTGGTGGTACGCACCAACCTGCCCCGCAATTACTCCCAGCAGGACCATGGCCTGGGTACCCGCAAGCAGGAGGATGGGGTTGGCCTTGGGCCCTCCCTCCTTGTCCTTACCCTACTAATAATACTTGGGCTCAACGTGCGGGACAAGGTGGCGCGTGGTCAAGTTCGTGTCTTACATGTCCCATCCAGATATCAAATTGCGGATATTTTCACCAATGGTCTTCCTCTCATTTTATTCGAAGATTTTCGGGATAGCCTTAGCGTTCGTCGTCCTCCCGCTTCGACTGCGGGGGTGTGTTAGAATATATGACAATATATTCTTGTATCTTGTATTATTGTGCAAATATCTTCTGTATAATTTGTTTCCTATTTGGTTGCCTTGATTATAGGATAGTGAGTAAGCTAAGGTTGTATTATATAGTTTTGGAATGATGATTGAGAAACTTACGGAAATTATTCTTTTACTAGTGTCATGTTCCACTAGTAAAACTGAAGTCCTTGGGCTGTGCCTCTTTCTTCCCTCTACTTGACTCCCCCTCTCCCTTATTTTTTTTGTACTTTTTATTTGTTATTTTTTTGGTGTGTTTTACCCTCCTTTCTTTCTCTGCTAAAGGTATTTTTCCTTGGTTCAATTTATACTAAATACAGTACTAATAATAGCTTAGAGGTTTTTATTATTTTTATGTTTATTTTTTATTTTTGGTGTGTTTTACCCTCCTTCCTTTCTCTGCTGAAGGTACTTTTTCTTGGTTCATTTATACTAAATACAGTACTAATAATAGCTTAGAGCATCTTTTTTAATTTTTTTTTTGTGTTTTACCCTCCTTTCTTTCTTTCTTTCTTTCTTTGCTAAAGGTACTTTTTGCTTGGTCCATTTTACACTACAATCCGACTTGTGTGGACCCGGTTCACAGTAAAATTAGTGTGCACCAGGCCCACGCACGTGATCGGGTTCACACACTACTGGCTTTTACTTTCCAAAATCGCAAATTATCTCTCTCTCTTCAATATTTCCAAAAGCGCTGATTCTCTCGATCTAAAAATCGAAAATCTCTCTCTTCAAAATTTCTACAAATTATTCTCTCTTTATTCAAATTGTTTCTCAATTTCATACAAAACCTAAGTTTAAGTACATTTGTTTCAGCATCGAATTATCATTCTTATTTGATTCATAAATTCCAGCACAATTTTGATTCGAAATTGATTCTTCAAAAACTTCCAGTTCCATTGATGGAAAATTCAAGTTTAATTGAGCAAATAGATCTTAATCAAAGTATTGTAATTTATAGCATGTAATATCAATGACTTAAATCGGAACATTGAAGTATATAATATCGACGACGAACAACATCGCAATTCAATCGAAATTCAACATCAAGATCCAATAGTAATATATCTCAATAATGCACCAAATTTTGAAGGTAACATCATCGAACTCAAGCAATACATTCATTTGATTAAGCAAAATAATAACATTACAATTTTCTATAGAAAATGTGGAGCTGTTTCATGATGAGTTCGGAAATCAACTTGACGATCAATATGCTATAGTATTAACTGATGAATCTAATTCAGCTGTCATTCAAGGTAAGTTTCATAAACACACTATATCTTTCATATGTTAACTATATGATACACAATATTTGTATATAATGCAGAAATATATCACAGAAACACATTATCAAATAAACATAGTATATTACAGAGAAATGCACTATATGCCATACAAAAATACTATATTAAGCACATTTACACTATATAAGAGAGAAACACACTATTGCACTATACACAAATAACATACTATATCACAAGTAGATACACTATATCAGAAATAGATACACTATTGCACAGAAGTATACTATAGTACACAGTAGCACACTATAACACAAATAAATACACTATATCAGAAATCGATACACTATTGCACAGAAGCACACTACACAGTAACACACTATATCACAAATCGATACACTATATCAGAAATAAATACCCTATATCACAAATAGATACACTATATCAGAAATAAATACCCTATATTACAAACAAATTGAATCATATATAAACACTATACTACATACAAACACACTATACCATTCAAAACGATACTATAGCAAAAGTGACAATATTATATTAATCTTTTATAACAGGTTCAATTGTACAATCATTGAATAAACATGAAATTGGAAGAGTTTTGCTTGGTCAAGTAAGACCAACTTTGGATGATATCCATGAGCTATATTGTCAGCATGCTGCTATAGTAGGGTTCAGTGTTAGAAAATCCAAAAAAAAAAGAGGGGACATCAGTGGTCCATCAGAAGTACTATGTCTGCTCTGCTCAAGGGAAAAGGAATACTAAAAACAAGGAAAAAGAAGAAGAGAATAATAAAGATATAATGATACAAGAGAGCACTTCAAAACAAGGAAACAACTTAAAGAAGCAGAGGACAAGAAGAGTTATGATCACAAGAACTGAATGTCCTGCTTTAATTAGAGCAAAGATAAACCTTGAAGGACAATATGAGATAGTGCAACATGTTATCAAACACAATCATCCACTTACCAGAGAACCACTAAATTACCTTCATAGATCTGAGCGTCAAATGAGTGATCCAAAGCAACAAACCATTCAAGTTGTGCAAGAATGTGGCTTAAGACCAATAGATTCATTCAATTACATGAGTACAGAAGCTGGTGGTGAAGACATATTGGGGCATTTCATGAAGGACCACTTCAACTGCTGCTATAGACTCAAATAAAACCAATTGATGGAAAGGATTCACATAATGTTGTTGATACCCTTTATGAGCAGATGCAAATAGATATTAACTTCTTTTTTAGAGTAAGATTGAATGATGAGGGAAAAGTTTGCTGCTTGTTTTGGAGAGACTTTATGATGCTTGAGGACTACACAATCTTTGGAGATGTTATGGTTTTGGATACTACATATAGGACAAACAAGTATAATCTCATTTGTGCTCCATTTGTAAGAATTAATAACCATTTGAAAAACACAATGTTTGCATGTGCCTTTCTTGCGGATGAGACAATACCATCATTTGAATGGGTTTTTGAAACATTTAAAAAGTCAATGAGAGGAAAATGTCCAATAAATATATTCAGTGGCCAAGATGCTGCAATTGCAGCAACAATAAATAAGGTACTGGTCTTACCTCTAGTTCTACAAGTTCTGTTCTATACTATTCCAACAGCAACATATATTATTAGAAAACCTAACTATATGAAATTATTGACAGACTTTCCCAACTTTAAGACCCAGGCTATGTTTATGACACTTGAGTAAAAATGCAAATCAAAGATTTGGATTGATGAAGGCTGATAAGGACTTCAAGAATATTTTTTCACAAGTGTCTGAGTGGTTGCATTACAAAGACATGATTTGAACAAACTTGGAGCACAATGATCGAAAAATACAACCTACAAGATGATGCTTGGTTCAATATATTGTATAGTTTGAAAGAGAAATGGTGTACAACTGTAACAGCCCGAATTTTCACGACCATCTTACAGTGGATTAAGCACAGCGAAAGGGACTCTGGTCGAGTTAACTCGAACTATTACCATCACACTCACCGAACTACATCGGAGAGTATGGAACTCAATTCCCAGTTCTATTCAATTCAAATTAACTATTACAACATGGCCCTGATTCTCAGACTCTGTTCTGATAAATTCCTATAGAAAATCCGGCAGAGTTTCCTTTGAAAATAGGACAACCCTAAAGCGGGAAATAATTTAAACCTGTTTACAATCTCAATAAATAAAATATTCCAAACTCAACAAAAATTTAATCGCTTAAATTCAAAATAGTTCTAATAAGAATAATTTCATAAAATTTGAATTTATAAATATATTACAAATACAACGACTAAAATGTCACATTCCAAATCAAATAAAATAAGAATATCTAGAACATAATTAACTTAATAAATATAATTAGTATTTAATAAACGCTTTTATAAATAAGCATGTTACATACTACCACCCTTATCAAAAGTTTCGTCCTCGAAACTTAAAACATCATTTAGAAAACAAAAATCTCAAGCACCCAAGATATTAGGTGTCCAGCCTCTATTCTACCATCATCTTTTGTATCTCTACTTCAACTTGACTCGCGAAAGGGCAAACTTGTTGGCATTGGATTCCAATTATCTCATTTGCTGAGATCTCGTTTGAAATTCATTTACGTAATAGATCATATAAGTTTTCTTGAAATACACACACTAAGTAATTAAGATCAAAGATAATCAAGTCATAACAAGATAACATTATACACATTAGCAAATATTTAAATAAAGTACAACATATGCACATAATTGGATTCATATAGCACACGCATAAGCGCAAACACTCAAACGGCTTGATTCATATATACCTGATGCTTTAATCAATCCATTAAATTACCTAATTTCAACCCCTACACTATGATTTGGAGATCACAGCGTACTCAAAACTAATCGAGCTCTGATACCACTTGTAACAGCCCGAATTTTCACGACCATCTTACAGTGGATTAAGCATAGCGAAAGTGACTCTGGTCGAGTTAACTCGGACTATTACCATCACACTCACCGAACTACATCGGAGAGTATGGAACTCAATTCCCAGTTCAATTCAATTCAAATTAACTATTACAACATGGCCCTGATTCTCAGACTCTGTTCTGATAAATTCCTATAGAAAATCCGGCAGAGTTTCCTTTGAAAATAGGACAACCCTAAAGCGGGTAATAATTTAAACCTGTTTACAATCTCAATAAATAAAATATTCCAAACTCAACAAAAATTTAATCGCTTAAATTCAAAATAGTTCTAATAAGAAAAATTTCATAAAATTTGAATTTATAAATATATTACAAATACGACGACTAAAATGTCACATTCCAAATCAAATAAAATAAGAATATCTAGAACATAATTAACTTAATAAATATAATTAGTATTTAATAAACGCTTTTAAAAATAAGCCTGTTACAACAACATTTAGCAAAGATTTCTTTTATGCTGGATTACTATCTTCAGAGAGAAGTAAAAGCACAAATCATGTTGTTGGATTTAAGGCAAGCAGAACCACTAGCTTGACTGACTTCTTTTCAATATTCCAAACAACAGTAAAAAGGTGGAGAAGACAGGAAGAAAGGGATTATTTTAATTGTATAAAGAGAATACCAAAATCAGATCTCTGCATGAGTCCACTATTAAAACATGCTTCTTTACATAACACACATACTCTTTTCGAGATTTCGAGGAGGAATTCAAATATGCAATGGCAAGTGCCATTGAATTACATGGTACACAAGGGAACATTCTGACTTATAGAGTTTTCCTCAATGGCATTGATGGTTCTTCTCAAAAAGTCTCCTTCAACTACCCGGAGAAGACAATTGATTGTGAATGCAGAAATTTTGAAGAATCAGGTTGGTTGTGCTTTCATGCCATAAGAGTTCTACACTTGCATTCTGTCCAACAAATACCAGAGAAATACATGTCATCAAGGTGGACAAGATTTTCAAAAATAAGATTTTTGGCAGAAATTTGATAATCAAAAGAGAGAAAAGGGAGAAATAAACAGCTTCACACCATGGAGATTTCACATGATAAGAAGGTAATTATTAAAGTTTATGCAATTTTAGTTTATATACTATAGCAAAAATAATACCCTATATATCACATAGGACACATATTATATGATAAATAACACACATTATATGATATCTAAACACACTATAGCACACATAATGACATAACACACTACATGATAAAGAAAAACACTATATTATCTGTAAACACACTATAGCACATAGAAACACACTATATATTTGTCTACTTATACTAACAAAAACTTTCATAAGGTACTACAACCTGATATTAAAGAGGCACATAATAGAACCAGCCAGAGTAGTGATAGAGCAAAGTTTCAAAAAAACAAATTCAAAAGTTGAAGAAATAAATAAGATTGAAAAAGCAAAAGCAGCAGTAGAAAAAGCTAAAGCTCAAGAGAAAGCATTACAAGAAGCAGCTGCAGCATTACAAGCAAATGAAATTCAAGAAGATAATGCACAAGAATTAGCACCAAGAACAACAGTTCTGGATCCAGATAGAGCAGTCACAAAAGGAAAAGACAACAAGCAATAAAAGGACACTATGATTCATACAAGAAGCCATCAAAAAAAGGGAAAAAGAGACAAAAAGAGCAGGTCCGTCTTACACATTTTGGAGGCTCTGTGCTAATTAATAAATTTGGGCCCTTAGATTTTTTTATTTTTTTTGAAATATGCTCCACTTTTGTAGACAAAAATATATTTCAAAATAATACCATATGATGACTAGATTTTATACAAAATGAAACACCATAAATTCAATTTTTTTTATATAGGTACTAAAATAATCCCCATAAAATTTCAAACTAATAAAAGTAATTGAAGTTGTTGATTTCAGGGAATGCAACTACTAATTACATTTACTAAACTAGAGTGGGGAGTAATCAACAAAAGCAACTGCAATTGTATCTATTAAACTAGATACAAAATTATTGTATCTTAAACCATTAAAAAAAGTGCATTCAATGATTCGACACAAAATTAAACTCCGTACTTATGTAACATAATTGATGAAATACAAATTATTCACTCAATAATTTGAAGCAAAATTGATACAATCAGACAATGCAGACAATTATTCATTGATTCACATACCAACAAATACGAATACAGACAATGATTTAAAGTAATTTGATAAAAGTAAAGTCAAGGGAATTGGAGTGAACAACCAATGGAACTAAGATACATTGATTCATTGAATAATTGAGATTAGACTAATCTTACAAGTTACAACCACAATTGAATAATTAAAAAAAAGAAAGTTTACTAACAATCTAAATATTTAGGATAATGAAAAATTGATTAAATTAATAAAATAATTTTGTTTGTTGTACAAAAACAAGTCTAGATACTACTATACAATAGAGGGTGATTTTTCATGGAAGGCAAAATCAAATAATTAGTTGTGGTGAAAATACTAAGATGGGGAAGAGTTTCTTCATTCCAGTTGCAAATTGAGTTGTTGAGAGAGGAAGGTGTTTAGTCTCCATGGAAAGTTGAAAAATCTGGGTAACCATGGAGATTTATTTAATAAAGGGAAGAAGATGTAAAGTTGCAAAATGCAAGATGGAGGACTGAAAATTGAATATCATAAACAGAGAAATTGAGAGAGGGGTATAAGAGCTGAAATTATGGAAGAACATACTCTGTTTTGGTGTTTTGGAAAGTGTATCTCATTAATGAGGGAAGAAGCATGATTCTTTTTTTCTTTTTTGACGGGAAGAAGCGTGATTTACTAGAGATAAGGTAAATAGGGTTAACTGTTGGTAAATAAGCACATCTTATTAGCCCTGGTAAAATGGGCTTATTAGCTGACGGGGGGACCCTCCTAATTTCGAGGCCCTGTGGGCTTTTTGCACACCCAGATAACCGGGCCTGATAAAGAGTTTGGAAGCATAACTCCAAAAGAACATATGTTCTAAAATTCTTTACCAAGAGAACTATATGTAATGTTTTTAATAGTTCAGTTTGTAATAAGACTTGTACACTATATGCAAATAAAGTGCACTATATAGTTATGAAATATACTATATAAAAAGATTCATATGACAAAACAACTAGTATGATTTAGCCTAGTGTACACTATCAACCAAAATCTACATCTATCAACTACTACTACAGTTTGTAAATCAACTATATCATGAGAAATTCAACTATATTATAACGAAACTCACTATCAGTGACAAAAGCCAACTATATCAAAAATAAAGTAAACACCATTCATAACAAAATCAAGTGTATCAAAAACAACTATATAAATTATATCATAATTTAATATCATAGCAAAATAAAACATTCTAAATATATCACACTATATCAACAGAAACCACACTATATCAACATAAACTATACTATATCAACAGAAATCTATTGTATCAACAAAAACCTACATAGATCACATTAGTCTTGCTAGTCAAGAAATCAGATTACTAATATTGTTGATAACATCAATTACAATTCTAATTTCTAAATTTGAATGTTAACTTTTTCTTTGTTGTCTTCTTCTTCTTTCCAACTCCAACATTTTTGTCCTCTCCACCTCCAGTCTCTTTGTCCTCTTCTTCTTTCTGCATTCTCTCTCTCAATTCATGTTCAATCCTCTTACTCTCTTCAGCCCTATTTCTTTAATTTTCTTCAACCAAAGCAACTGTCTCTGATCTCTTTGATCTGAATGGTATCATATTCTCCACAAGCACACTTCTATTCAAATTCATATCAGAAAAAATCATGCAACCACACAACGAGACTCTTTTTAATTTGCTTTCCTAATCCTCTCCTGAAAATAAATTAAATAAGAAACTATAAAAAAAAATTAATTAAATACTAAACTGAATTTAAAAAAAATATTAAACTTACATCATTCATATATGGGCATTCAAACTGTTCCGAGCCATAAAAAAGTAGCATATGGACAAGTACATACACACCACAGTCCAAATCATATGCACCTTGTTTCTAGCTTCCTTTCACTTCTGTTATTGGCCATAAACTCATATCATCACCTTCAGAATGTGGGATTTCATAAGATTGAAATAGACTAGCTAGAAACTCCATCAGCAATGATTGAACTGAGAGTCTATATCTTTTTTTGTACTCTTCCTCATCATCCCGAATTTTGTTGTCAATATAAAATACAGTCTTTTTCTTGAGGTCTAGCACAAACAGAATAAAATACAAAATAAAAAGAGAAGTATGAACTCACCACATGATAATAAAATAATTATATCATTACAACATCAACTATACAAGTGCAAAACCAACTATATCATCACAAAATCAACTATATCATGACATAACCAACTATATCATAACAAAACCAACTATATTATGGCAATCAACTATATTATGGTAATTAACTATATCATAGGAAAATATACTATATAAAAAACAAAACCACGGTCTCAAAAACAGAACTTGTCTCACCATTTCAACACCACAATTAAGTCTTGGAATTTTATTTATTTCTTCAACTTGAAACTTCCAGCACTTAATCAAATCATCAATGCGTTTTGGATCAGTTACATCTTCCAAAACATCCATCAATGCAGTCTGCAACACAAAAACTCATATTAAAAAAAAAATACATGCAAAGATAAAGAATTCAACAAATAAATAAATTACAAAAAGTTCTTACACTCTGAGAAGAAGAAGGAAAGTAAAACTTTTTTGGAGCAAAAGACAGACTCAGTTCATTGATATTCAGCCTTCTTGCCCAATTATCAATCACTGATTCAAAGATTTCAATCTCACTACAAACAGTCCAAATCTCACTCCACGGAATAGAGAAAAAAACTTCATCTAGCTTAAAAACCTCTTCACTGCAACAAACAACATAAATTCTAAGTATATTTTCAAACAAAATAATACGTTAAACAAATTTCATTCAAAAATTACCTGCCAACTAAAGGAGTCTGATTAATTAAACAGTAGTCAACATCCTCCATTAAAAATATTGGTAAATCTTCTATCACATCTTTGAACTTGTTTATAATCTTTGAAAGATAAGGGAAAGTATCATCAACTGCATAATCATCCAACATCAAAGACAGAACACCTTGGAAAACAGTCCATGAATTGTCCACAGACATGGACTCCCTTGCATCATAAAAAATATTGTTGACAACATATTGACAATATCATTGCTCTTCTGACTCAATTGAGTCACAATAAAGCTAGGAAAGGCACTTGATGAAGGATTAGTAACTTCATCCCAACCAAAGAGCAAATCTTTCACAAAGATAAGCCAATGATACTATCTCATCAAAGAACTTCTAATATACTGAATTTGACAATATATGGTCAATATCATCTTGGGAATGATGATCAACATAAGAAGGTTTACCAGCCACAAAAGAGTCCTTCAAAATCTTAAAAGCATCAATGTGGCAAAGGGAGACAACTTCTAAATCCCTCTTCCAGATCAACCACAAAGCATGAAACTTCTACAAAAAATCAAAAGAAAGACAATTAATTTGTAATACTCCATAATATGTAAACAGTTAAAAAATAGACTATATCAAAACAACACCAACTATATCAAAATAACACCAACTATATCAGAGCAAAAACACACTACATCATCACACTATACATTCTTGTACATAATCGTCCATAGTCATTGTCCTAGTGATCGACTCAACATAGGCAGACGAGTTGGAGGTAAACCATCACCAATCTGTAGGTGATGGAAGTAAATCAACTCCAACAAGATGATACAGCTAGTAAAATGACCACAAGAACCTTTCTTAAACAATGCATTCTTGTACATAATCGTAGAATGTTTCAACCTCTCCAACACACTTAGACCAATTCAAAGAAGATATTGTACGAACCTCATGCACATCCAACACCTGCCTCAAATCTAGTGTGTTATTTCCAATTTGAGCTAAAAATGAAGAGAAAGCAAATAACACATACAGCTTTTTAAACATCTCCCGCCATCAACTAGACCAACTAATTCAGCAAGAACAGCAGACATAGGAATCTGCCCTTTATTCCGATCAACTCCAAAATACTCTCTCCAACTAGCTTTCAACTCGAAATGCGAATTGTCCGCATTAGCTCCCCTAGACACATCAACAACATCATTTTCTTCATGTACAGGAAACTGAAACACAACATAAATATCATATTGGTTAACCTTAAACTCTTTCCCATAACCAACCCTAAACATACCAGAACCACCATCAACCTTTCAACCAACCATGCCCTTAAAGAATTATCAGTCCTAGTAATCTTTAAATCAAGCAGAGATCCAAAACCAATTTCTATCACAGCTTTCCTTTGTTTAGCAGTCAAACCTTCATTCAATTCAAACAGCCTTTTACCATAACAAGTTGTTTTAAAGAGGTTTACCCTCTCTCCTTCATATTGTAACACGATTTTGCCCTTCTTTGAAGCCTTCAAGTTGTCTTTTTCAACTTCAGGATTTAACCTCTTCTTACTTGGTGCCTTTGAAGTAACAACAAGTGTACCCCTAGGATTACCATAATCATTTCCTTCATTACCAGGAGGATTACTAGAATCCTTACAAGGAGGATTACCATAATCATTTCCTTCACCTTGATGTTCATTATAAGGATTACCATAATCATTTACTTCACCTTGATATTCATTACAAGGATTACCAGAATCAAGTGCAGGTTGCTCTGCAACAAAATCAATTGTTAAACACAAACACACTATATCAGAAAAAACACATATGATGACAACAACAACTATATCATCACATAAAAAACCGTATCATGAAAAAACAAAGTATATCAACAAAAAAAATCAACGATATCATGACAAAAACTACAATATAATTACAAAATACACTATATCATGTCAAAACACACTATATCGACACAAAATACACTATATCATGTCAAAACACACTATATTAACAAATACACACTATATCAACACAAAATCTACTATATCATGTCAAAACACACTATATCATGCCAAAACACACTATATCAACACAAAATACACTATATCATGTCAAAACACACTATCAACACAAAATACACTATATCATGTCAAAACACACTATATCAACACAAAATCTAGTATATCATGTCAAAACACACTATATAAAAAAAAAATCAACTCTATCATGACTAACCAACCATATCAACACAAAATCAACTATATCAAATAAAAAACAACTATATCAATTATAAATTATACTTCCTCCGTTCTTTTTCTATTGCAACAATGAGATTTTTACACTATTCATTCACCACCCTTTCACTATCTCTTGTGATTTTTACGTAAGGAAAAATATAGTCATGTGGGATCTTGTAAAATTCGTCTCGATTTATACTTTTAAAATATCAAATTTATCTAATTTTTACTAAAAAGTTATTAAAATTATTAATAGTTAAAGTTGTGCATTGGCAAGCGTGAAAACTCTATTGTTGCAATAGAAAAAGAACGGAGGTAGTATATCACAAAAATCAACACATTTAACCTAAAAATCACTACACGGCATAATAAGAACAAAACAACAACTATATACAACAAAAAATCAACCATAACAACAGTGCAACACGAAAACTAATTATAGCACAAAAAAACAAATAACAATAACACAGTCGCAAATTAGGTCAAGCGAAAGCTAACTCAATATAAAACACAAAAATCATCATGAGCGAAGAAAATCACAACAAAATGAACGAAGAATAGTTCAAAACTAAAAAAACATCAACACTCCAAAATTATAAGAAATTAAACTAAAAACGAAATTCAACGACTTAATTACCATCAGTTTGAACAGTTTCAGGATCACCATGCAATTTCGAACCTTCATCTGACCGAATACCAAGCTACGAACGCAAACCCCTACGTTTTGAGAACTTGCGAGCAGTGCTCTTCTTCCATCCTATTGCAAAATTCAACCGAAGAAACTAGAGAAAAAATGCAAGAAAAAACTAGAAAACAGAGTATCAACTTAAATAGAGAGAAAATGAAGAAGTCATGAGAGAGAAAATGAAGAAGAAGTTATCAAAGAGAAACTGAAGAAGTTATGAGAGAGAAAATGGAAAAGTTATCAGAGAGAAACTGAAAAGGAAAGAAAATATGAGGAGAGAGAAAGACAAAATAAAAAAAACCAATAAAAGGCAAGACGGCAAAAGTGTGGGTTGTAATCATTACAACCCACAATCATTACAACCCACAATCATTACAACCCACATGACTTCTATCGGTGCACACTAATTAGTGTGCACCCGAATGAGTTTTTTTATTTATACTAAATACAATACTAATAATAGCTTACAGGTTTTCAGAATGAAAGCAGTGATTCCAATACTGCAAAGTTTATATTAGTACAAATCCCTAATTGGTGCCAAAACCACTGATATGACTTCAAAAATAAAAATATGCAACATGACAATTATTCTCAGGAAAAATTTAATTTCGCTGGAATTCTATTAGAGGTAATAAAAGTAAATGTTTAGTGTTCAAAGGTAGTAATGTACAAATTCTTTAAAAATGATACTCTCTAAGTCTTATACTTAATCAAGGTTTTATAAACTGTTGCAAATTTGCAATTAATAAATATGGAGAGAATAAGTTACAAAGATTTATATAGTATAGGTAGTATTCTTTTCGTTCATATTGAGATTTAACTTTTTTAGAAGTCAAATCTCGTAAATTTGATTGTAAATTGCCACTAATATATTAGGAAAAAAATAATTACTGGAAATTTTGGTAGATTCATCTCAATATGTATACACAAAATATCAACTTTTTACTAATTTTTTTATTGATGTATAATAAATGATATTAATGGTCAAAAATCACGTCTTAGATTTAGAATAAAAAGAAAATAAAATTACTATTATGCGGAGAGAATTTTGACATAATTTAACATCTCAAGGTGTACACTCCAATTTAACATGAACTATTATATGATTACCCCATTAATTTCCCATATCTATATTTAGTTTAAGATAATTTGATTAATTGCCACAATTAGGATATGCATTTGACATCGAAAATTTAGTATCTAAAGGTGTAAAGGTAATACAACTAATCAGTGGCGGAGCCAGGATTTCAAAATCGGGGGGTCACAAAAAAAGACAAAAGATATTCAATATTAAAAAATTTACAACGCAAAGAAACATTATCGAAGATTGGGTTGTTTTCCCATTGCCTTTGATTTTTTTGATCTAGGTGTATCACTCATCGTTTCCTATATTCATTATTTAATTCAAATTAACACATTTCATACCAAAAATATGCATGAGTCATAGAACAATGCACTCATTAAAATGCAAAAATATGCATGAATCACAAAACAATCAGACATTGAACAGCTCCACAAGCATCTCTAATCTAATTGAACATCTTATTCACATGAAAGAACAGTATATACCAAAACTTTTATACATAAACAAATAAGCTCAACAAAAAACAGAAGCACATTTCATACTAAATTTTCATCTGAGGCTTCAGAAGCCGAATCGAGGTCGATAGTAGAATGTATTTCCCTGATCACCTTCCTATCTTCCAGGATCATTCCCAAAAAAGACCAAAACAGAAGAACAAACACCATTGAAAGACCCGCATCTTTTATGCGCATGATTGGTAGCTTCACCATCACAAACACAAAAAATCCTAACCAGATGAAAACAAGTAAAAAGTAAAATCAAATTCAACGAAAAATTCTTAAACTGATGAGCTAACACAGTACAAGTACAAACAAAAACATCAATTCAATACAGAATTACACATGCAAAGTTCAATCAATAATCTGCCATAATTTCAGTTCTCTAAATTCAAACAATAAAGTTGCACACAAAACTTCACCATATGAGATTCTCTTCTAAAACACTAAAATAAAGAAATCATGAGATAAACTGCAAAAGATTAGAAGACATTACCTGCTTTAGTCATTCCAATACCACTATCAATAATAGACAGGGTCTTGTTCGCCTTGTCAGGAACAAGCCTGATGAACAACTCCGGCATCGAGCTTACTCTTATCCGTCAAACTCTCAAACCTAATCTTATCCAACGCCTAATAAAATAGAGCAAAAAAATCGTCAACCAAACGCAGGAAAAAAAGAAAAAAATAGAGAGAGAAAAAGAGCGAAATTGAGAAATTCGACATACATCTGAAGAGTTAGAGATGATTTCACGAAGAAAAATCTCTTTGTTAGAGTAGAAAGTGTTGATGATGAGACTCAGAAGTTGATTGATTTCTGCCTGAAATGCGAAAGTCTCAGCTTCACCCATTGTTACGTCCGCCATTGATGCACCTTGAGAAAAAACCCTAGAAATTTCGCGATGAGAGAGGAGAGAGAATGTGGATTGATTGCTTTGGTGTTTGCTTAGGAAGGAGCATGAGATACTGAGGTGTATTGGGAAATGAAGGAGCGCTGAACTCCTCTTTTCTAGCACTGACTGTTGCCACTAGTTTAATTTTATTTTTTTTCCCCGAAAAATCCTTCAATTTTTTTTTAATTCGTGAGGTCACGTGACCCCACGTGACCCAAACTAGCTCTGCCACTGCAACTAATAGAGTCCCTTATTCGCTAAGGTAGGGTTGTGCTCCCTTGCGCTGTCAAGGCTGTTTCTCACCAGCTCTCCGGTCTAATCTCCTGTCATCAGGGCAGTAAATCTCATAGAAAAGTGCTCTAGGCTACGTATTGAAAGAAGAAGAAAGTACAATTGTGGACTTAAGTGCGATTAAACCCCCAAACTTGAAGGAGAAATTCTCTTTAATGCTTGTCAGTTGTCTTCTCTCTGATCGACCGTGCAATATTGTGGCTCTCAAAAGAACTATGAACCAAGTATAGTCCCTGACTAATGATGTGGTAATTTGGGTCCCGGCTGCAAACTTTTTTAAATTCTAGTTTTTGTATTGGACACCCATGGTATTTTGATCAACGTCTCCTATTACTGAATGAAAAACCATCTCAAGTTTCTTTGACTGTACTCACTCCCCTTTTTGGATGCGTATCTATAATCTCCCCTTCAACAGTCGGTCTGATGAAATGGTGTGCACTATTGCGTCTTCTATGGGAGATATCATGGAGATTGAAAACGACACCCTTGAACTTGAGAATTTTAAGAAGAACTCAAAAAATTAGAATTAAAGAGGGGACTATTTTATCGATTGAGTATAAATATGAAAGACTCCCCTTTTCTTGCCCCTCTTATGGTATGATGGGCCAAAGTGAGAAGGATTGTGCAGTAGTATCTAACGAGGAAGAAGATCATGTTTTTGGATGGGGGACATATGGTAAAAGCTTCACCAAGAAAGGGTAGGACTTAGGAGAAAGTACAAGGAGGAATTAGGGAATATACAATTCAGAAGGCGCAAACTTTTCATCTCTAAACTACCCACTACTGCCCATACTGCAGAATTACGTCATGTGGGTAATAAGGTGAGCATGTGTAATCCCCCACAATTTTATGAATTTTACAAATATATTTAAAGTATATTTATAAATGTTTTAGTATTTAAATAATTAATTTCTTAAAGTGTTGACTATTTTTAAAGTCAAAGGATTATTTAATGTTTTTAAATAATCAAATATTTTATTGGATCGTACTTTGAAAGTTATTTAATAATTTAATAATTAGTTTGAGTTGAAGTATAAAAGATTTTAAAAGTTGGGTTAGAGGACCCCAATTCAGTGCAATCATCTAAATAGCCAAATTAAAAGTCCAAACACACTTCCCTAAACCCACAAGGGTTAATATTGCAAACCTATATAAACCCCATGAAACCCCAAAATCCCCCACACAATTACACCCTATTTTTCTCCCTCTCACTCGGCACTCTCCTCTCTCCTCACCCGATTTCTCTCTCTCCTTCGTTCCCTCGGCTGCCGCTGCACCACCGCCGGCAGCCAGCCGCAGCCCAGCGTCGTCCCTCCCCTCTCGGCGCCGTGTCTCTTTCTCCCTCCTTTTTGGTTTATTTCTCTCTTTTTCTTCTATATTATTTTAATGATTGGTTTTGATGTTTTAAATATTATTTGGTGATTTAATAATTTAATTTTTGTATCTTTAGCTATTTCAATATTAATTTTAGCTTATATAATTAGTTCAAGTAGAGTAAATAAATTTTAGATTTAATATATATGTTTAAATTGGGTTTGTAAGCATGAAAGCATGGATTTTTAGTATTTTTAAGAGTGAAAACTATAGTACTATATTATAGTTTATGAAAATTTACTACTTTAATCTTTAGAACTATGTTAAAGTGAGTTTAAAAGGGTTTTAAAGAAGTTATACCTTGCTAGAATTTTTATTAGTGTATTTATGGTGGATTTTAAATGTTAAAGTAATGATTTTTAAGCGTTTTAAATGACTATTTTGGTAGTAATATATTAAGGGACACTAAAGGTTGAAGTTTTAGTGTTTAAAAGAGTTTTAAAATACTTTTTAAGAGAGTTTAAAGTATTTTAAAGTTGCTGTAATTTTATTAGAGTATTAATAATTGGATGTTTTGATAATTGGTAGGTGGAGACTTTACCTTGAGTGATTTCTAAGGTTGAGAAAGTGACCTCTCATATTGTTTACACAATGTACGTTCATACCTATGTGTTATTAGACTAGTATCATGTCCGATCCAAAGGTTAGGATTGATATAGTATCATGTGTAGGGAACTTTTTATAGATCATATGTGGCTTATATTTAAGTGAATGTGCATGTTTTATAATATTGTGTGAAGCATGTTGCCTATGATGAAGTATTATATGTTTGTATGGATGATTGATGCAAGCATGTGGGTTGGGAATGTTTATTTTATTAATTCACATGAGGGATTAATAAATGTATTGTTTATTGGATCATGAATTGTATCATGTTGTTCCCTTGAATTTATTATATTATTTACTTTATAAGGACCGTGGGCCTTGTTTAGTAAAGTTGGATATTTACCTATTGACAGGTTGGTTGGTTGTTGATTTAAGTCAACAAATAAAGGTTGGTTGGTTATTGACTTTACTCAATAAATAAATGGGATTAATTCTGGGTCAATTGAGTAGTATGATCACAGTATTTAATCTTAAGATAAAATTGGATTCTTTGTGTATTCATGATATTTATGTTGGTTGTCTTATTGTTGTGATTCTCAACATTCAATCAAAATATTAATACTTAAAGTGGAAAGTGAATAGCAATAAGCTTTGTACTTCTGCACGTATAAAGTGTTGGACTAGTATGAGTTGGAGTACATGGTGGTAGCCTATGACTTTTCTTGGGACCGGATTGATCAGTGTGTCCTATTTTTATTTAAATAGTACCTCGATATCGTTGGTCACGGGGAGTACAGAGTCGCGCCCGTACTTCGTCTTCTATATTGAAGACAAGTTTTGGTTGGACAACTCTATCCATTGACTATTCAATTTATTAATAAAATAATCTATTGGTTTTGTGGAGTCAAGTTCAATATAGTGAGTCTGATATTTTATTATGTTATTATCTATCTCTGATTTAATGCTTATAAGTATCATGTTAGGTTATGTGTTTTATTTATTATGTAAGTACTCAGCTTTGCTGATTACGTGCTTTTCTGTGTGTCGATCATGGATGTGCCTTATTGATCCTGTAATGACCCATTTGGTGAGTAGTCATTTAGGATCAATAAAGCATCGACCATTCCAGGTTTGAAGATGATGCATCCATTGGGTTTCTGGGAATCAGTTTGGAGAGCTTGTGTTTTGGCATCATTATAATACTTTATACTTTTGGTTTAGTGAGGTTTTAATAGTTTGACTTCTATGTTGGTTTGACTTTGGTTTGGTTTTGGAGTTGACCTTGTGGTTGACTAAGTTTAATTATGTTTTCAAGTTCTTTATTTATTTTCTACTGCAAAATTATGAGTAAGCCGATACGTTATCACACGGGCTATAATACCTTGGTGATTCTCTATGATTTGTGGGAAAAAGGTATTTTATAAAAATAGAGAATTGTTGGGGTGTTACAGCATGGAACCCACAACTCAAAGTCAATCCTTGTATGAGCCAGAGATGAATACCGTTAGTGTCAAACTCTCTGGTGTCTGGTACTATTAACACAGGTGAAGTGGTGGAAGCAGACAATCCCCATCAACTTGGCTCAGATTTCAATTCAGATGCTGGTAATGACATCTTCGCACCCCATGTTAGTTTAGTATTTAATGTTGGAACTGGAGTCAATAAAGTGCCATGTCACTGTAAATTGAAGAAACCTCGTGTTTTGCTTAAAAATGGGACTAATAGTCAATATCTTGTTGTAGGCATGTTTTTCTATTGCCTATGCGGGATAAGTGCGTATTTGACTACCTCTTTGTAAAGTTTTTGTTTTGAAAATTGTTTTGAAATAAAGAATTCGCCAATAAGTCTTTAAAGGAAGACTCATAAACCTAATTGGATATTGGAAAATTGTAGGGACAAATTAGAGACTTATCCAATGTAGATTTTCCCGTCATGACTCCATAAATGGTTATTGAACCAGAGATTGAGTACAGGGGTGAGGGTACGAATAAGATCAGGAATCAAATTCGTCCATTAATGGCCTCTACTTAGTATCGATTCATGTCAAATTTTATGCAATTAAACAACCACATAAAATGTTAATGCAATCTATAAATTAATCTATATTGGTTCATTAAACACACAAAAGACTAATTTTTGGGTGGCATGTTATTATGCGATCAAATTACTGGGAATCTAATCAGATTGTCCAATTATCTTATTAGGTGTTTGTAGGCGTGATTTTATTCGCTTACGCGGTATGAGCGCATATTCGACTACTTCATTGTAAATGTTTTATTGAAAAATGTTTTGAAGTCGCCAACAAGTTTTTAAAGGAAGACTCATAAAACTAATTGGATATTGGAAAATCGTACGGACAATATAGGCACTTATCCAATGCAGATTTCCCCGTCATGACTCCATTAATGGTCATTGAACCATAGATTGAGTTCGGGGTTGAGGGTACGAATAAGATCAGGAATCAAATCCGCCCATTGCTGTCCTTTACTTAATAACGATTCATGTCAAGTTTTATGTAATTAAACAACCATATAATATGTTAATGCAATGTAATAATTAGTCTATGTTGGTTCATTAAACACACAAAAGAGTAATTTTTGGTGACATGTTATTATTCAATCCAATTACTAGGATCCTAACCAGATTGTCCAATTATCTTATTAGGCATTAGAAGAGTTCTTTTGGTCTTGATTAACAATAATAACCAGAAAGTTCTCCTTTTAATCCCAAGTGAAAGAGCTCCTATTTCCATTGCCTTTTGGTAGTTTGATTGCAAAATTTCTTTATGTAGCTAGATGGAATTTTAATAAATTAAGTGCGCGAACTCCTCTTTTCTAGCGCTGACTGTTGCCACTAGTTTAATTTTATTTTTTTTCCCCGAAAAATCCTTCAATTTTTTTTAATTCCAGGGGTCACGTGACCCAAACTAGCTCCGCCACTGCAACTAATAGAGTCCCTTATTCGCTAAAGTAAGGTTGTGCTCCCTTGCGCTGTCAAGGCTGTTTCTCACCAGCTCTCCGGTCTAATCTCCTGTCATCAGGGCAGCAAATCTTATAGAAAAGTGATCTAGGCTACGTATTGAAAGAAGAAGAAAGTACAATTGTGGACTTAAGTGTGATTAAACCCCCAAACTTGAAGGAGAAAGTCTCTTTAATGCTTGTCATTTGTCTTCTCTCTGATCGACCGTGCAATATTGTGGCTCTCAAAAAAACTATGAACCAAGTATAGTCCCTGACTAATGATGTGGTAATTTGGGTCCCGGCTGCAAACTTTTTTAAATTCTAGTTTTTCTATTGGACACCCATGGTATTTTGATCAACGTCTCCTATTACTGAATGAACAACCATCTCAAGTTTCTTTGACTGTACTCACTCCCCTTTTTGGATGCGTATCCATAATCTCCCCTTCAACAGTCGGTCTGATGAAATGGTGTGCACTATTGCGTCTTCTATGGGAGATTTCATGGAGATTGAAAACGACACCCTTGAACTTGAGAATTTTAAGAAGAACTCAAAAAATTAGAATTAAAGAGGGGACTATTTTGTCGATTGAGTATAAATATGAAAGACTCCCCTTTTCTTGCCCCTCTTGTGGTATGATGGGCCAAAGTGAGAAGGATTGTGCGGTAGTATCTAACGAGGAAGAAGATCATGTTTTTGGATGGGGGACATATGGTAAAAGCTTCATCAAGAAAGGGTAGGACTTAGGAGAAAGTACAAGGAGGAATTAGGCACTACTACATAATTAACCTTAACTAACACATTAAGGTAACACTTTTTAAGTTGTAGATTTCCTATATATATGTAACACTTTTGTAACACTTTGTCCATTTGTAACATTTAAGGTAACACTTTTATAAAATGTAACATATTATAGTAACACTTCTAGAATTGTAACACTATGAACTTTATAATAGGTAACACTTCTTAAATAGTAACACTAGGATTTTAAAACAGGTAACACTTCTAAAATACTAACACTAAAACCTTTGAAATAGGTAACACTTTAGAGTTTTACTTAATGTAATTAGCTTTTAAAAATTATAAGAAAAAGTAATTAGCTTTTAAACATTTGTTGTAGGTTAATAAAAGTTAGAAAGAGTACTACTAATCCAAACATCATTAACGATTGGCGGCTTGGCGCAATTGTTTGCCTCCATAAAAAATTAGAGGACAAAATTGAAAGGAACCTCCTCAATTCCCTTCCTTTTCCTTCCCTTTCCAATTTCAATTTCTTCAATTTCCATTAACGCCCTATAAGCTAAAAGACACCAACCCTTTCCAATTTCACCCACCTCGGTTGTTCTGTAACACCCCGAACCATCCGGGGTCGAGTATATCGTCACCAATGCGCATCCAGGGCCAACAACTGACCTCAATAACCAACACAAGTTCTTTCGACGCTTTTTGTCCTCACTCATGCGCACCCCGAGAAACATCCCAGGAGGTCACCCATCCCTGGACTACTCCCAGCCAAGCACGCTTCACTGTGGAGTAACTAAGAAAATGAGCTCCCTAAAAGAAAGATGCATCTTGTTGGAATGAGTAGCCTGCTAAATCCCTTTAAAGCAATCATGAGGGGTATTACATACACCCCCACTTGAGAACAGCAACGCCCTCGTTGCGCCTGAAGACTCCACATATTCGGCATACGGCCTGTGGGTCGCCCACCAAGCCCGATCGCCGGAGACTCCAGATATTCGGTCTAACGACCTCTGGGTCGCTCCTTATGACAATGCAGCCCCAGAATCCTCCCCCACTCGACGCCTGAGGACTCCTAATATTCGGCCTGACGGCCTTAGGGTCGCCCCAACACGCGGTCGCAGGGTTGCTCTGATACCATTTGTAACACCCCGACCCATCCGGGGTCGAGTATATCGTCACCAATGCGCATCCAGGGCCAACAACTATCCTCAATAACCAACACAAGTTCTTTCGGCGCTTTTTGTCCTCACTCATGCGCACTCCGAGAAACTTCCCAGGAGGTCACCCATCCCTGGACTACTCCCAGCCAAGCACGCTTAACTGTGGAGTAACTAAGAAAATGAGCTCCCTAAAAGAAAGATGCATCTTGTTGGAATGAGTAGCATGCTAAATCCCTTTAAAGCAATCATGAGGGGTATTACATACACCTCCACTTGAGAACAGCAACGCCCTCGTTGCGCCTGAGGACTCCACATATTCGGCATACGACCTGTGGGTCGCCCCAGCCTGAAGACTGATCGCCGGAGACTCCAGATATTTTGTCTAACGACCTCTGGGTCGCTCCTTATGACAATGCAGCCCCAGAATCCTCCCCCACTAGACGCCTGATGACTCCTAATATTCGGCCTCACGGCCTTAGGGTCGCCCCAACACGCGGTCGCAGGGTTGCTCTGATACCATTTGTAACACCCCGACCCATCCGGGGTCGAGTATATCGTCACCAATGCGCATCCAGGGCCAACAACTGTCCTCAATAACCAACACAAGTTCTTTCGGCGCTTTTTGTTCTCATTCATGCGCACCCCGAGAAATTTCCCAGGAGGTCACCCATCCCTGGACTACTCCCAGCCAAGCACGCTTAACTGTAGAGTAACTACGAAAATGAGCTCCCTAAAAGAAAGATGCATCTTGTTGGAATGAGTAGCCTGCTAAATCTCTTTAAAGCAATCATGAGGGGTATTACATGTTCTCTCTGCTACACCGATTAATCTAGGGTTCTGAGATTGAGGTTGGCGCATAGAAGCGGAGAAACACTAGTATAATTTTGGGCAAAGATAACAACTTTAAATTAACACTTATTTTAGCAACCGTTATGTAAAGTCTAAAATTAACGTTTTAGTGGAAGAAATGTTATCTTAGCTTGTAATTGGTATTATCTCATTTAATACTTTTGTTAATATGTATGTCATTACTCATTAGTATGTATGTGATGTTTTATTGAATAAAAATTCTAACCGTGCTTGTTGTGCGTGGATGTAGAAATTAGTTTATATTTGTCCATCAATCCAATATATCCAAGTTATATATCCCACTTCCTCCCCTTAAAAATATAAAATTAAAAAAAGAAAAGCACTATCTTCTTCAATTATCAACAGCCCTTCTTCTTTTCTCGCGTCAAGAGACTCAAGACTCAAGACCTACCCACCGCCGACGAGACCTGCCCTAAATCCGACGACATCTTCGTCCCTCACACCGGCATCAAGAACACCATTATAAGCGGCAATTTACAGGTAAGGTTCTTTTCTTATTTTACAAGCCCTTGTGTATTCCTAATTATGTTATTTTAATCAATATTCTAGTTTCATGGATTGGTAATTTATTGTAATGATTTTCTGAATCTGCCAAAATTGGTGGTCGAATGAGTTAGAAACTGTTGCATAGCACCATTTTAAACTGCGGTTGCCGCCATAACTTTTTAGTTAGTTTAGTAGATTGTTGATTTGGTTTATAAATCGTGAAATCTAAATCAAATATTATCTTAATTGTTTGTTTCCTCAAGCTTATAGATTATTCAGCTTGTTAGAATTTTGTGGAATTCTGTAGTAATTATTGTGTTTTATTTTTTCATTGAGTTATAGGTTAGCTATATGAATGATTGTTAGATTTTGCATTGGAATGTATTGTTGCCAGTCTATTGGAGATATACTGCTCACCCCTATCTTGCAAGTGCTAAAGATGATTGTTCCATATATGGTTCAATGCGCTACTATAGAGTCATTGAGTAGACTCGTGAGTTACCTTTATTTTGTTTGATGAGACCTATATCGAGTGCAAATGGGTCGACAATAACAATGGTGCTGAAAACGATAATCTAGGGTTCACCTTGAGTTGAGAACTGCTTCAGTATTTTGTTTTATATGATTTTACTTAGATGTTTGGTATTGAAAAGTGATTAATTGTTTTGAAATTGAAATGCTTGTCTATTACTTTTCATGACGTCTCCGGAGTATAATTATCTTCTATTTAAGCATGATTATGAATTATGATTGTCATGTCAAGTTTGTTCTTTGGTACACTAATCAATGACTGTGCTTTGTTCAGTCTCCTTTTCATGGAGACCAAGCCTGTGATGAAACTGTCTCACACAAACTTACTATGTGATCTTGTGGTGCAAATAAACTTAAATTTCTACCCTGTTAACATGTATAATTCAATTAAAGCAGCCTTTTTGCTCTTATAAAATAAGCACATCTTTTCCCTTAGAAGTATCAGATTTCTATGTTCTGATCCAGCAGACAACACAACATATGATGTAAAGAACACTTAACTTCTGGTTCCAGCTACAGTCTGAAACTACAAAACCATACATATTGCTGCAGCAATATTAGAAGATTTCATGATTTAAGCTAGAAATGACAATTGCCAACCCCATGATAAAGTGGTATTTGGTAGTTTATAACTTTATATACCCAGGTAGTCAGTGGTCTGGGCAGGGAGACAACATCTCCTAATGGACAGGTCATTCGAGGAGTCATACAAACAGATGCCCATTGTTAGGACTAGGAGTAAGAAATTGCAGATAAACAGCCATCATTGACAAGATTAACCAACATTTTATTTAACTTTTTTATGTGAAACTACATTGCCTTATATTAGCTATCACCCTTTAATCTATATTGTTGCTGATCCAATTATTATTAGAGGGGTCACAACCTGTTTAAATTTCTATGATTTGGATTTACCTAATTCCCTAATTGCCCCGCGAATTGCGAATTGAGAAAAGCGAATTATGGTCGGTTTTGGTTCATTTTTGACCCATTAGGTAACAATGATTTGGAATCTTAAATTGTAAGTGATATAGGGAACACCTCTGAATGGAAATTTTCCAGTTGGGAAAAAACGTAATGACAAGAAGTAAGATGGACAATTTCTGGACAAATCTATTTGCCTCTCCTCCCTGAATATTCATTTTTACTTTTTTATTCCTGTAGTGCCGCAGTTAAATTATCCCTAGGTCATAGCCTGTTTAAGTTTCTATAATTTCGAATATTCTATATCTTGTAGCCGATAATGAAGAAAAGATCGAGAAGGTAATGTTGCATTTATATGAATTAGATTGCGCAAGAATGTTCTTTTTTGCTCATTGTGTTTTACAAACTTTTCTGCGTTGAGCATTTTTATATAAGATTTGGTTGGCTTTGGTTTTCGTATATGTTGTTTTATGCTTTTCTTGCCTCTACTCCTCAATTCCTAGTTTTAGTTGTAATATATATTTCTAAGTGTACTTCATCAGAAACTTATTCTTGTACATGAGAACTCCTGTTTCAACCATGTTATGGATATGGCTTTGTACTTCTGTAAAATTTTGAAATACTTATGATTGATGTAAATATGTGACTCAATGTTCCCAAATTAAGTGTCTTAAACAAGTAGCAAAGGTTATATTATTTCAAGTAAGAAAGATGCTACTATTTCATCTTGGTCAAATGGTTTTATGCTATCATGTGTTGTAGTACGTTAAAGGAAAAAGGTCAGTGCTTTATTTTGACTGCTAAGAAGAAGCTGTGCCAACAACTTGGCTCTTCCTGCCAGGAAAGCACCTATTGCAGCTCGTGGTTTCAGGATCCAGTGCAACAAATGGGTAGGGAAAATGCGTGAGAGGAAAAATATTAATGTAGAAAGGCATGGAGAAGGCTTTACGTCCTTACTTTGAGCTTACAATTGTGAGTGTTCATGAATGGATTTCTTCTACATGCTTTGGTCTTGTTATCATAAGCTTGTAAAGATCATATAAGGGAATTTAAAATTATCCTACTTCTCTCCACAGATTCTTGAGAATTCCGAGTAAATGATGATATTTATACCTTAGTGCTGATTTTGGATTTGTAGGCTAAGGCTATTTGTGATAGTGCGATAGATGCCATGCACATTTGATCATGCTAATGGGTGGACTTTATGAAAGAAGACTGGTGACATGTACTCAACGACTGAGCATCTCTATGGAGGCACTAGTGATCAAGAGAAAGATAGGGTAATAATTTTCATAGATCTATTAACTGCTTAAATATTATAAACGAGCATCTACATGTCTTTATATCTCTTTTCCTTCTCCTCTCTAGTTCTCTCTTGTTGGCTTTCATGTGGAACTCGAAGAATTTCAAGCAGCATACTATTTTTCAAAAGTAGCTATTTCATGATATTATTCTGAATTCCTAATATGTTTACTTTGTTTGGTCATGAATACTAATATTGTTGTTGAAGATTCCATGTTTAATATTTCTTGTTATAGGATCAAGAGAATCAAAATGATGAATTGGAGTAGCAACTCATGATATCGAGGATGCTAGGAAAATGTATGCATATGGCGAGATGACAGAAGATGGAGAAGAGATATATGAGTATTAGATCTAGTTTTAGCTTATCGTTTGAATATGTTTTATTTGATGATTTTGATTTTATATTGCATTGATAAGTGTACAAAATTATATCATTTATTATAATATAATTTCCAATTCGTATATCAATATTGTATAGTCTTATAAGTATTTTTATTTTCAGAATAGATGTATATATTTACACACTTTTCTAATAAAAAAAAGTACTACTTAATTATCGACAAGGTGCTCAAAGGAGATGACAAAATGTGTTACCTAATGACGCACGAGGTGCTGCATGAAATAGCAAAAAGTGATACGTAATGTTGAATAAAGTGTTACTATATGTTATGGTAACACTATAAGATGTTTTCAAAGATATAAAAGTGTTACATAAGAAATTTCAAGTAACACTTTACAAGTGTAACAATAGGTATTAAAAGTGTTACATAAGCTAATTTAAAGTAACATTTGTTTAAGTGTTATTATAGCCTTTCAAAAGTGTTACCTAATAGCATAGGTAACACGGGCAGATGTAACACCCAAAAAAGTGTTGCCTATTATCTAACGTAATACTTTATGCACCTCAAGTAACACTTTTTGGGTGTTACTTAATGTCAATTATGTAGTAGTGAGGGAATATACAATTCAGAAGGCGCAAACTTTTCATCTCTAAACTGCCCACTACTGCCCATACTGCAGAATTACGTCATGTGGGTAATAAGGTGAGCATGTGTAATCCCCCACAATTTTATGAATTTTACAAATATATTTAAAGTATATTTATAAATGTTTTAGTATTTAAATAATTAATTTCTTAAAGTGTTGACTATTTTTAAAGTCAAAGGATTATTTAATGTTTTTAAATAATCAAATATTTTATTGGATCGTACTTTGAAAGTTATTTAATAATTTAATAATTAGTTTGAGTTGAAGTATAAAAGATTTTAAAAGTTGGGTTAGAGGACCCCAATTCAGTGCAATCATCTAAATAGCCAAATTAAAAGTCCAAACACACTTCCCTAAACCCACAAGGGTTAATATTGCAAACCTATATAAACCCCATGAAACCCCAAAATCCCCCACACAATTACACCCTATTTTTCTCCCTCTCACTCGGCACTCTCCTCTCTCCTCACCCGATTTCTCTCTCTCCTTCGTTCCCTCGGCTGCCGCTGCACCACCGCGCCAGGCCCGGCCGCTTCACGTCGTCCCTCCCTCTCGGCGCCGTGTCTCTTTCTCCCTCCTTTTTGGTTTATTTCTCTCCTTTTTCCTCTATATTATTTTAATGATTGGTTTTGATGTTTTAAATATTATTTGGTGATTTAATAATTTAATTTTTGTATCTTTAGCTATTTTAATATTAATTTTAGCTTATATAATTAGTTCAAGTAGAGTAAATAAATTTTAGATTTAATATATATGTTTAAATTGGGTTTTTAAGCATGAAAGCATGGATTTTTAGTATTTTTAAGAGTGAAAACTATAGTACTACATTATAGTTTATGAAAATTTACTACTTTAATCTTTAGAACTATGTTAAAGTGAGTTTATAAGGGTTTTAAAGAAGTTATACCTTGCTAGAATTTTTATTAGTGTACTTATGATGGATTTTAAATGTTAAAGTAATGATTTTTAAGCGTTTTAAATGACTATTTTGGTAGTAATATATTAAGGGACACTAAAGGTTGAAGTTTTAGTGTTTAAAAGAGTTTTAAAATACTTTTTAAGAGAGTTTAAAGTATTTTAAAGTTGCTGTAATTTTATTAGAGTATTAATACTTGGATGTTTTGATAATTGGTAGGTGGAGACTTTACCTTGAGTGATTTCTAAGGTTGAGAAAGTGACCTCTCATATTGTTTACACAATGTACGTTCATACCTATGTGTTATTAGACTAGTATCATGTCCGATCCAAAGGTTAGGATTGATATAGTATCATGTGTAGGGAACTTTTTATAGATCATATGTGGCTTATATTTAAGTGAATGTGCATGTTTTATACTATTGTGTGAAGCATGTTGCCTATGATGAAGTATTATATGTTTGTATGGATGATTGATGCAAGCATGTGGGTTGGGAATGTTTATTTTATTAATTCACATGAGGGATTAATAAATGTATTGTTTATTGGATCATGAATTGTACCATGTTGTTCCCTTGAATTTATTATATTATTTACTTTATAAGGACCGTGGGCCTTGTTTAGTAAAGTTGGATATTTACCTATTGACAGGTTGGTTGGTTGTTGATTTAAGTCAACAAATAAAGGTTGGTTGGTTATTGACTTTACTCAATAAATAAATGGGATTAATTCTGGGTCAATTGAGTAGTATGATCACAGTATTTAATCTTAAGATAAAATTGGATTCTTTGTGTATTCATGATATTTATGTTGGTTGTCTTATTGTTGTGATTCTCAACATTCAATCAAAATATTAATACTTAAAGTGGAAAGTGAATAGCAATAAGCTTTGTACTTGTGCACGTATAAAGTGTTGGACTAGTATGAGTTGGAGTACATGGTGGTAGCCTATGACTTTTCTTGGGACCGGATTGATCAGTGTGTCCTATTTTTATTTAATTAGTACCTCGATATCGTTGGTCACGGGGAGTACAGAGTCGCGCCCGTACTTCGTCTTCTATATTGAAGACAAGTTTTGGTTGGACAACTCTATCCATTGACTATTCAATTTATTAATAAAATAATCTATTGGTTTTGTGGAGTCAAGTTCAATATAGTGAGTCTGATATTTTATTATGTTATTATCTATCTCTGATTTAATGCTTATAAGTATCATGTTAGGTTATGTGTTTTATTTATTATGTAAGTACTCAGCTTTGCTGATTACGTGCTTTTCTGTGAGTCGATCATGGATGTGCCTTATTGATCCTGTAATGACCCATTTGGTGAGCAGTCATTTAGGATCAATAAAGCATCGACCATTCCAGGTTTGAAGATGATGCATCCATTGGGTTTCTGGGAATCAGTTTGGAGAGCTTGTGTTTTGGCATCATTATAATACTTTATACTTTTGGTTTAGTGAGGTTTTAATAGTTTGACTTCTATGTTGGTTTGACTTTGGTTTGGTTTTGGAGTTGACCTTGTGGTTGACTAAGTTTAATTATGTTTTCAAGTTCTTTATTTATTTTCTACTGCAAAATTATGAGTAAGCCGATACGTTATCACACAGGCGATAATACCTTGGTGATTCTCTATGATTTGTGGGAAAAAGGTATTTTATAAAAATAGAGAATTGTTGGGGTGTTACAGCATGGAACCCACAACTCAAAGTCAATCCTTGTATGAGCCAGAGATGAATACCGTTAGTGTCAAACTCTCTGGTGTCTGGTACTATTAACACAGGTGAAGTGGTGGAAGCAGACAATCCCCATCAACTTGGCTCAGATTTCAATTCAGATGCTGGTAATGACATCTTCGCACCCCATGTTAGTTTAGTATTTAATGTTGGAACTGGAGTCAATAAAGTGCCATGTCACTGTAAATTAAAGAAACCTCGTGTTTTGCTTAAAAATGGGACTAATAGTCAATATCTTGTTGTAGGCATGTTTTTCTATTGCCTATGCGGGATAAGTGCGTATTTGACTACCTCTTTGTAAAGTTTTTGTTTTGAAAATTGTTTTGAAATAAAGAATTCGCCAATATGTCTTTAAAGGAAGACTCATAAACCTAGTTGGATATTGGAAAATTGAAGGGACAAATTAGAGACTTATCCAATGTAGATTTTCCCGTCATGACTCCATAAATGGTTATTGAACCAGAGATTGAGTACAGGGGTGAGGGTACGAATAAGATCAGGAATCAAATTCGTCCATTAATGGCCTCTACTTAATATCGATTCATGTCAAATTTTATGCAATTAAACAACCACATAAAATGTTAATGCAATCTATAAATTAATCTATATTGGTTCATTAAACACACAAAAGACTAATTTTTGGGTGGCATGTTATTATGCGATCAAATTACTGGGAACCTAATCAGATTGTCCAATTATCTTATTAGGTGTTTGTAGGCGTGATTTTATTCGCTTACGCGGTATGAGCGCATATTCGACTACTTCATTGTAAATGTTTTATTGAAAAATGTTTTGAAGTCGCCAACAAGTTTTTAAAGGAAGACTCATAAAACTAATTGGATATTGGAAAATCGTACGGACAATTTAGGCACTTATCCAATGCAGATTTCCCCGTCATGACTCCATTAATGGTCATTGAACCATAGATTGAGTTCGGGGTTGAGGGTACGAATAAGATCAGGAATCAAATCCGCCCATTGCTGGCCTTTACTTAATAACGATTCATGTCAAGTTTAATGTAATTAAACAACCATATAATATGTTAATGCAATGTAATAATTAGTCTATGTTGGTTCATTGAACACACAAAAGAGTAATTTTTGGTGACATGTTATTATTCAATGCAATTACTAGGATCCTAACCAGATTGTCCAATTATCTTATTAGGCATTAGAAGAGTTCTTTTGGTCTTGATTAACAATAATAACCAGAAAGTTCTCCTTTTAATCCCAAGTGAAAGAGCTCCTATTTCCATTGCCTTTTGGTAGTTTGATTGCAAAATTTCTTTATGTAGCTAGATGGAATTTTAATGAATTAAGTGCGCGAACTCCTCTTTTCTAGCGCTGACTGTTGCCACTAGTTTAATTTTATTTTTTTTCCCCAAAAAATCCTTCAATTTTTTTTTAATTCTCGGGGTCACGTGACCCAAACTAGCTCCGCCACTGCAACTAATAGAGTCCCTTATTCGCTAAAGTAGGGTTGTGCTCCCTTGCGCTGTCAAGGCTGTTTCTCACCAGCTCTCCGGTCTAATCTCCTGTCATCAGGGCAGTAAATCTCATAGAAAAGTGATCTAGGCTACGTATTGAAAGAAGAAGAAAGTACAATTGTGGACTTAAGTGTGATTAAACCCCCAAACTTGAAGGAGAAAGTCTCTTTAATGCTTGTCAGTTGTCTTCTCTCTGATCGACCGCGCAATATTGTGGCTCTCAAAAGAACTATGAACCAAGTATAGTCCCTGACTAATGATGTGGTAATTTGGGTCCCGGCTGCAAACTTTTTTAAATTCTAGTTTTTCTATTGGACACCCATGGTATTTTGATCAACGTCTCCTATTACTGAATGAACAACCATCTCAAGTTTCTTTGACTGTACTCACTCCCCTTTTTGGATGCGTATCTATAATCTCCCCTTCAACAGTCGGTCTGATGAAATGGTGTGCACTATTGCGTCTTCTATGGGAGATATCATGGAGATTGAAAACGACACCCTTGAACTTGAGAATTTTAAGAACTCAAAAAATTAGAATTAAAGAGGGGACTATTTTGTCGATTGAGTATAAATATGAAAGACTCCCCTTTTCTTGCCCCTCTTGTGGTATGATGGGCCAAAGTGAGAAGGATTGTGCGGTAGTATCTAACGAGGAAGAAGATCATGTTTTTGGATGGGGGACATATGGTAAAAGCTTCACCAAGAAAGGGTAGGACTTAGGAGAAAGTACAAGGAGGAATCAGGCACTACTACATAATTAACCTTAAGTAACACATTAAGGTAACACTTTTTAAGTTGTAGATTTCCTATATATATGTAACACTTTTGTAACACTTTGTCCATTTGTAACATTTAAGGTAACACTTTTATAAAATGTAACATTTTATAGTAACACTTCTAGAATTGTAACACTATGAACTTTATAATAGGTAACACTTTTTAAATAGTAACACTAGGATTTTAAAACAGGTAACACGTCTAAAATACTAACACTAAAACCTTTGAAATAGGTAACACTTTAGAGTTTTACTTAATGTAATTAGCTTTTAAAAATTATAAGAAAAAGTAATTAGCTTTTAAACATTTGTTGTAGGTTAATAAAAGTTAGAAAGAGTACTACTAATCCAAACATCATTAACGATTGGCGGCTTGGCGCAATTGTTTGCCTCCATAAAAAATTAGAGGACAAAATTGAAAGGAACCTCCCCAATTCCCTTCCTTTTCCTTCCCTTTCCAATTTCAATTTCGTCAATTTCCATTAACGCCCTATAAGCTAAAAGACACCGACCCTTTCCAATTTCACCCACCCCGGTTGTTCTGTAACACCCCGACCCATCCGGGGTCGAGTATATCGTCACCAATGCGCATCCAGGGCCAACAACTGTCCTCAATAACCAACACAAGTTCTTTCGGTGCTTTTTGTCCTCACTCATGCGCACCCCGAGAAACATCCCAAGAGGTCACCCATCCCTGGACTACTCCCAGCCAAGCACGCTTCACTGTGGAGTAACTAAGAAAATGAGCTCCCTAAAAGAAAGATGCATCTTGTTGGAATGAGTAGCCTGCTAAATCCCTTTAAAGCAATCATGAGGGGTATTACATACACCCCCACTTGAGAACAGCAACGCCCTCGTTGCGCCTGAAGACTCCACATATTCGGCATACGGCCTGTGGGTCGCCCCAGCCTGAAGACTGATAGGGTCCTAAAAGTGCGTATTTTTATTATCTTAAACCCTTAATTTAATATTGAGTTTAATATTTTATAAGGAGTTTTAAGTTATTTTTCTTCCGAGACATAAGTTACTACGATTTTATTTATTTGTCTACAGGTAGATGATTTGGGCAACAAATTTTCAATCGCATTTGAGAGCCCATTTTCCTTCTCCTACTTGGGCTTATTTTATAAGAGATTAAAAGTAGCCACATGGACTTTATTTTACTTGTGTGCTGGGGCGTGTGACTTGATGAAGAAAAGAAGACCAAGTGTGAAGATATACAACTAAAAAAAAAGGAAAGGTGAAAAGAAAAGAAGGTCTGCATCAATTTGGGGGAAGTAGGAGGAGATTAGGAAAGTCAACATTAGGAAAGTTAGGGGATTCAGCGCTGAAAAATTACAACAAGCAAGGAGGCAGCGTTTAGAGCAAAGAACGTAGCAGCAGCATTTAACGAGGAGATTACGGGTTACAGAACATCATCCCTAATTCCATAATACAGAAGATCAGACAAACAGTAGCAGTAGCAAGGATTTCAGTCGGCTTTGTTGGTAGAATTGTAGTTTAGTTTGCTTTCATTTTCTTCTTTCGTTTCAATTGGTATGAATTTATTAATTTGGAACAGATTTTAGTCTTTTAATTAATCACTTGTTTTGTTGTCTGAATTATGAATTCTTTGTTTATAATTGTTAGTTTAATTCTTAGTATGTTAGGCTAAAACTTTTTAGGGTAGGGAGATATACTTAGTATTGGATTATTGAATTGTGAGAATGAAAAAGTTGTGATATTTCTTGTTGGATGATTATGTTTATGTTTTAATTGGATTAATAAACTTATTTTTATTATGTTAACTTGTCAAATTATATTTTAGACTGGCCATCTTTAGTGTAATTTGTTAGTTGACTTGCTAGGATTTTGGCTTGTGATACGTAATTGTCCTAGTTAAATCCGCTAGTAGCAATTAGGTGTTTGATTGGCGACTAAAGCTTGTCGTAATACCTATGGTTATTTAATCTTTTAAGTTGCATAATTCGAGCTTGTGTAATTATGGCTTAAGTTAACTTCTTCCTAGTCGTTCATGCTGCTAATTAATCGAGTCTAGAGAGCTTGTTCTAGATTATTAGTTAGTTAGACAATATTCCAAGAGCTTATTTGGTTTATTTGCAAACTAAGGGAAGTTTAGAATACTTGTTTGTGTTCTGGGTTAACGTTAAGGTATATGCATAACTTGTCTAATTTACATTCATGATTTATTAATTCTATGATCAATTAATTTTCCAATACCAAAATATATCTCCCGACCCGTATTTTATTATCTTTGATTATCTCTTTCTTAGTTCAGTTATTTAGTAGATATTTTACCTTCATCTTTATAGTAGTAATTTTCTATTTAGTAATTTATTTAGTTAATTAATATTCTATCAAAAACAGGGGTTTTTAACTAACACAAGAAATAATAAGATAAACCCAATTCTCTGTGGGATCGACCTTAGCTTACCCTACTACATTATTAGGAGGTTCGAGTTAGGTTTAGTTTTGGTAGACACGCGACAGTCTCGCCGGAGACTCCAGATATTCGGTCTAACGACCTCTGGGTCGCTCCTTATGACAATGCAGCCCCAGAATCCTCCCCCACTAGACGCCTGAGGACTCCTAATATTCGGCCTGACGGCCTTAAGGTCGCCCCAACACGTGGTCGCAGGGTTGCTCTGATACCATTTGTAACACCCCGACCCATCCGGGGTCGAGTATATCGTCACCAATGCGCATCCAGGGCCAACAACTGTCCTCAATAACCAACACAAGTTCTTTCGGCGCTTTTTGTCCTCACTCATGCGAACCCCGAGAAACTTCCCAGGAGGTCACCCATCCCTGGACTACTCCCAGCCAAGCACGCTTAACTGTGGAGTAACTAAGAAAATGAGCTCCCTAAAAGAAAGATGCATCTTGTTGGAATGAGTAGCATGCTAAATCCCTTTAAAGCAATCATGAGGGGTATTACATACACCTCCACTTGAGAACAGCAACGCCCTCGTTGCGCCTGAGGACTCCACATATTCGGCATACGACCTGTGGGTCGCCCCAGCCTGAAGACTGATCGTCGGAGACTCCAGATATTCTGTCTAACGACCTCTGGGTCGCTCCTTATGACAATGCAGCCCCAGAATCCTCCCCCACTAGACACCTGATGACTCCTAATATTCGGCCTGACGGCCTTTGGGTCGCCCCAACACGCGGTCGCAGGGTTGCTCTGATACCATTTGTAACACCCCGACCCATCCGGGGTCGAGTATATCGTCACCAATGCGCATCCAGGGCCAACAACTATCCTCAATAACCAACACAAGTTCTTTCGGCGCTTTTTGTCCTCACTCATGCGCACCCCGAGAAACTTCCCAGGAGGTCACCCATCCCTGGACTACTCCCAGCCAAGCACGCTTAACTGTGGAGTAACTAAGAAAATGAGCTCCCTAAAAGAAAGATGCATCTTGTTGGAATGAGTAGCATGCTAAATCCCTTTAAAGCAATCATGAGGGGTATTACATACACCTCCACTTGAGAACAGCAACGCCCTCGTTGCGCCTGAGGACTCCACATATTCGGCATACGACCTGTGGGTCGCCCCAGCCTGAAGACTGATCGTCGGAGACTCCAGATATTCTGTCTAACGACCTCTGGGTCGCTCCTTATGACAATGCAGCCCCAGAATCCTCCCCCACTAGACGCCTGATGACTCCTAATATTCGGCCTGACGGCCTTAGGGTCGCCCCAACACGCGGTCGCAGGGTTGCTCTGATACCATTTGTAACACCCCGACCCATCCGGGGTCGAGTATATCGTCACCAATGCGCATCCAGGGCCAACAACTGTCCTCAATAACCAACACAAGTTCTTTCGGTGTTTTTTGTCCTCATTCATGCGCACCCCGAGAAACTTCCCAGGAGGTCACCCATCCCTGGACTACTCCCTGCCAAGCACGCTTAACTGTAGAGTAACTAAGAAAATGAGCTCCCTAAAAGAAAGATGCATCTTGTTGGAATGAGTAGCCTGCTAAATCCCTTTAAAGCAATCATGAGGGGTATTACATGTTCTCTCTGCTACACCGATTAATCTAGGGTTCTGAGATTGAGGTTGGCGCATAGAAGCGGAGAAACACTAGTATAATTTTGGGCAAAGATAACAACTTTAAATTAACACTTATTTTAGCAACCGTTATGTAAAGTCTAAAATTAACGTTTTAGTGGAAGAAATGTTATCTTAGCTTGTAATTGGTATTATCTCATTTAATACTTTTGTTAATATGTATGTCATTACTCATTAGTATGTATGTGATGTTTTATTGAATAAAAATTCTAACCGTGCTTGTTGTGCGTGGATGTAGAAATTAGTTTATATTTGTCCATCAATCCAATATATCCAAGTTATATATCCCACTTCCTCCCCTTAAAAAAATAAAATTAAAAAAAGAAAAGCACTATCTTCTTCAATTATCAACAGCCCTTCTTCTTTTCTCGCGTCAAGAGACTCAAGACTCAAGACTCAAGACCTACCCACCGCCGACGAGACCTGCCCTAAATCCGACGACATCTTCGTCCCTCACACCGGCATCAAGAACACCATTATAAGCGGCAATTTACAGGTAAGGTTCTTTTCTTATTTTACAAGCCCTTGTGTATTCCTAATTATGTTATTTTAATCAATATTCTAGTTTCATGGATTGGTAATTTATTGTAATGATTTTCTGAATCTGCCAAAATTGGTGGTCGAATGAGTTAGAAACTGTTGCATAGCACCATTTTAAACTGCGGTTGCCGCCATTACTTTTTAGTTAGTTTAGTAGATTGTTGATTTGGTTTATAAATCGTGAAATCTAAATCAAATATTATCTTAATTGTTTGTTTCCTCAAGCTTATAGATTATTCAGCTTGTTAGAATTTTGTGGAATTCTGTAGTAATTATTGTGTTTTATTTTTTCATTGAGTTATAGGTTAGCTATATGAATGATTGTTAGATTTTGCATTGGAATGTATTGTTGCCAGTCTATTGGAGATATACTGCTCACCCCTATCTTGCAAGTGCTAAAGATGATTGTTCCATATATGGTTCAATGCGCTACTATAGAGTCATTGAGTAGACTCGTGAGTTACCTTTATTTTGTTTGATGAGACCTATATCGAGTGCAAATGGGTCGACAATAACAATGGTGCTGAAAACGATAATCTAGGGTTCACCTTGAGTTGAGAACTGCTTCAGTATTTTGTTTTATATGATTTTACTTAGATGTTTGGTATTGAAAAGTGATTAATTGTTTTGAAATTGAAATGCTTGTCTATTACTTTTCATGACGTCTCCGGAGTATAATTATCTTCTATTTAAGCATGATTATGAATTATGATTGTCATGTCAAGTTTGTTCTTTGGTACACTAATCAATGAATGTGCTTTGTTCAGTCTCCTTTTCATGGAGACCAAGCCTGTGATGAAACTGTCTCACACAAACTTACTATGTGATCTTGTGGTGTAAATAAACTTAAATTTCTACCCTGTTAACATGTATAATTCAATTAAAGCAGCCTTTTTGCTCTTATAGAATAAGCACATCTTTTCCCTTAGAAGTATCAGATTTCTATGTTCTGATCCAGCAGACAACACAACATATGATGTAAAGAACACTTAACTTCTGGTTCCAGCTACAGTCTGAAACTACAAAACCATACATATTGCTGCAGCAATATTAGAAGATTTCATGATTTAAGCTAGAAATGACAATTGCCAACCCCATGATAAAGTGGTATTTGGTAGTTTATAACTTTATATACCCAGGTAGTCAGTGGTCTGGGCAGGGAGACAACATCTCCTAATGGACAGGTCATTCGAGGAGTCATACAAACAGATGCCCATTGTTAGGACTAGGAGTAAGAAATTGCAGATAAACAGCCATCATTGACAAGATTAACCAACATTTTATTTAACTTTTTTATGTGAAACTACATTGCCTTATATTAGCTATCACCCTTTAATCTATATTGTTGCTGATCCAATTATTATTAGAGGGGTCACAACCTGTTTAAATTTCTATGATTTGGATTTACCTAATTCCCTAATTGCCCCGCGAATTGCGAATTGAGAAAAGCGAATTATGGTTGGTTTTGGTTCATTTTTGGCCCATTAGGTAACAATGATTTGGAATCTTAAATTGTAAGTGATATAGGGAACACCTCTGAATGGAAATTTTCCAGTTGGGAAAAAAAGTAATGACAAGAAGTAAGATGGACAATTTCTGGACAAATCTATTTGCCTCTCCTCCCTGAATATTCATTTTTACTTTTTTATTCCTGTAGTGCCGCAGTTAAATTATCCCTAGGTCATAGCCTGTTTAAGTTTCTATAATTTCGAATATTCTATATCTTGTAGCCGATAATGAAGAAAAGATCGAGAAGGTAATGTTGCATTTATATGAATTAGATTGGGCAAGAATGTTCTTTTTTGCTCATTGTGTTTTACAAACTTTTCTGCGTTGAGCATTTTTATATAAGATTTGGTTGGCTTTGGTTTTCGTATATGTTGTTTTATGCTTTTCTTGCCTCTACTCCTCAATTCCTAGTTTTAGTTGTAATATATATTTCTAAGTGTACTTCATCAGAAACTTATTCTTGTACATGAGAACTCCTGTTTCAACCATGTTATGGATATGGCTTTGTACTTCTGTAAAATTTTGAAATACTTATGATTGATGTAAATATGTGACTCAATGTTCCCAAATTAAGTGTCTTAAACAAGTAGCAAAGGTTATATTATTTCAAGTAAGAAAGATGCTACTATTTCATCTTGGTCAAATGGTTTTATGCTATCATGTGTTGTAGTACGTTAAAGGAAAAAGGTCAGTGCTTTATTTTGACTGCTAAGAAGAAGCTGTGCCAACAACTTGGCTCTTCCTGCCAGGAAAGCACCTATTGCAGCTCGTAGTTTCAGGATCCAGTGCAACAAATGGGTAGGGAAAATGCGTGAGAGGAAAAATATTAATGTAGAAAGGCATGGAGAAGGCTTTGCGTCCTTACTTTGAGCTTACAATTGTGAGTGTTCATGAATGGATTTCTTCTACATGCTTTGGTCTTGTTATCATAAGCTTGTAAAGATCATATAAGGGAATTTAAAATTATCCTACTTCTCTCCACAGATTCTTGAGAATTCCGAGTAAATGATGATATTTATACCTTAGTGCTGATTTTGGATTTGTAGGCTAAGGCTATTTGTGAGAGTGCGATAGATGCCATGCACATTTGATCATGCTAATGGGTGGACTTTATGAAAGAAGACTGGTGACATGTACTCATCGACTGAGCATCTCTATGGAGGCACTAGTGATCAAGAGAAAGATAGGGTAATAATTTTCATAGATCTATTAACTGCTTAAATATTATAAACGAGCATCTACATGTCTTTATATCTCTTTTCCTTCTCCTCTCTAGTTCTCTCTTGTTGGCTTTCATGTGGAACTCGAAGAATTTCAAGCAGCATACTATTTTTCAAAAGTAGCTATTTCATGATATTATTCTGAATTCCTAATATGTTTACTTTGTTTGGTCATGAATACTAATATTGTTGTTGAAGATTTCATGTTTAATATTTCTTGTTATAGGATCAAGAGAATCAAAATGATGAACTGTAGTAGCAACTCATGATATCGAGGATGCTAGGAAAATGTATGCATATGGCGAGATGACAGAAGATGGAAAAGAGATATATGAGTATTAGATCTAGTTTTAGCTTATCGTTTGAATATGTTTTATTTGATGATTTTGATTTTATATTGCATTGATAAGTGTACAAAATTATATCATTTATTATAATATAATTTCCAATTCGTATATCAATATTGTATAGTCTTATAAGTATTTTTATTTTCAGAATAGATGTATATATTTACACACTTTTCTAATAAAAAAAAAGTACTACTTAATTATCGACAAGGTGCTCAAAGGAGATGGCAAAATGTGTTACCTAATGACGCACGAGGTGCTGCATGAAATAGCAAAAAGTGATACGTAATGTTGAATAAAGTGTTACTATATGTTATGGTAACACTATAAGATGTTTTCAAAGATATAAAAGTGTTACATAAAAATTTTCAAGTAACACTTTACAAGTGTAACAATAGGTATTAAAAGTGTTACATAAGCTAATTTAAAGTAACATTTGTTTAAGTGTTATTATAGCCTTTCAAAAGTGTTACCTAATAGCATAGGTAACACGGGCAGATGTAACACCCAAAAAAGTGTTGCCTATTATCTAACGTAATACTTTATGCACCTCAAGTAACACTTTTTGGGTGTTACTTAATGTCAATTATGTAGTAGTGAGGGAATATACAATTCAGAAGGCGCAAATTTTTCATCTCTAAACTGCCCACTACTGCCCATACTGCAGAATTACGTCATGTGGGTAATAAGGTGAGCATGTGTAATCCCCCACAATTTTATGAATTTTACAAATATATTTAAAGTATATTTATAAATGTTTTAGTATTTAAATAATTAATTTCTTAAAGTGTTGACTATTTTTAAAGTCAAAGGATTATTTAATGTTTTTAAATAATCAAATATTTTATTGGATCGTACTTTGAAAGTTATTTAATAATTTAATAATTAGTTTGAGTTGAAGTATAAAAGATTTTAAAAGTTGGGTTAGACCCCAATTCAGTGCAATCATCTAAATAGCCAAATTAAAAGTCCAAACACACTTCCCTAAACCCACAAGGGTTAATATTGCAAACCTATATAAACCCCATGAAACCCCAAAATCCCCCACACAATTACACCCTATTTTTCTCCCTCTCACTCGGCACTCTCCTCTCTCCTCACCCGATTTCTCTCTCTCCTTCGTTCCCTCGGCTGCCGCTGCACCACCGCCAGCAGCCAGCCGCAGCCCAGCGTCGTCCCTCCCCTCTCGGCGCCGTGTCTCTTTCTCCCTCCTTTTTGGTTTATTTCTCTCTTTTTCCTCTATATTATTTTAATGATTGGTTTTGATGTTTTAAATATTATTTGGTGATTTAATAATTTAATTTTTGTATCTTTAGCTATTTTAATATTAATTTTAGCTTATATAATTAGTTCAAGTAGAGTAAATAAATTTTAGATTTAATATATATGTTTAAATTGGGTTTTTAAGCATGAAAGCATGGATTTTTAGTATTTTTAAGAGTGAAAACTATAGTACTACATTATAGTTTATGAAAATTTACTACTTTAATCTTTAGAACTATGTTAAAGTGAGTTTAAAAGGGTTTTAAAGAAGTTATACCTTGCTAGAATTTTTATTAGTGTACTTATGATGGATTTTAAATGTTAAAGTAATGATTTTTAAGCGTTTTAAATGACTATTTTGGTAGTAATATATTAAGGGACACTAAAGGTTGAAGTTTTAGTGTTTAAAAGAGTTTTAAAATACTTTTTAAGAGAGTTTAAAGTATTTTAAAGTTGCTGTAATTTTATTAGAGTATTAATACTTGGATGTTTTGATAATTGGTAGGTGGAGATGGTACGACTGTCGCGTGCCTACCAAAAATAACCTAACTATAACCTTCTAACAATGTAGTGGGTAAGCTAAGGTCGATCCCACAGAGAATTGGGTTTATCTTATTATTTCTTGTGTTAGTTAAAAACCCCTGTTTTTTTATAGAATATATGAACTAACCAAGTAGTATAAAAATGACTACTATAAAGATGAAGGTAAAATATCTACTAAATAACTGAACTAAGAAAGAGATAATCAAAGATACTAAAATAGGGATCGGGAGATATATATTGGTATTGGAATATTAATCGATCATTGAACTAATTAAATCACGCATATACTTTGACATTAACTCAAGAATGCAGGTAGACACTCTAAAGTTTCTAAATTGCAAATAAACCAAACAAACTCTTGGAATATTGTCTAACTAATTAATAATCTAGAACAAACTCTCTAGACTCGATTAACTAGCAGCATTAAAACTGTAGAAATAGTTAACTTAAGCCACAATCTCACAAGCTCGGATTGTGCAACTTAAAAGATTGATAATCTGAGGTATTATGACAAGTTTTAGTCACTAATCAAACACCTAGTTGCTACAAACGGAATTAACAAGGACAATTACGTATCACAAGTCAAGTCCTAGCAATAAAACTAGCAAATTACACAAAGATGGCCAATCTAAAGTATAATCACACTAGTTCTAAACAATAACACAGACTATCAATCCAACCAAAGCATAGACATGAACAATTAAATATCAAAAATCAAAACTTTGACATTCTCACAATTCAATAATCCAATACTAAATATATCTCCCTACCCTAAAGAGATTTAGCCTAACATATTAAGAACAAAACTAAGACTAATAATAAAAATAAGAAGAAACAAATAATCCATAGTTAAATCTAAAAACTGTAAATAAATCATATAATTCAAAGTTCTAATACTAATTATACCAATAACTTAAATTAGCAAATCAATTAATTGTAGCAAGACAAATTCGTTGTTGCTATACTGTAAAGAATCGCTGATGCTACCCACTGTTGTCTGTAATCTGATGCTGCGTACTGGTGTTGTTCTTCTACTCCTCTAATTCGTTGCTATGCTGTACACCTCATTCCACGCTGCTGCCCTCCTCCCTTTCCTTTTCTCTACAATTCACTGCTGCCAGCTATTCCTCTTCACCAAAAAGATCTCAATTTCCTAAACTCCCTTTTTTCTTTCCTAGATTGCTAAAGAATTAAATTTAATCTCCCCAAAATGAAACCCACTTGTTGTTGTCCTTCATACACGGCCGTTTTCTCCCCTAGAAGAAAGAAGACTTTTGAGGTTTCAATTTCTCTTTTTTTTTAGTGATTGTCCTTTGTCTTTTGTGGCCACCAAGGTTATAGTACAATTCTTCATCTTAGAATAATATCACAAGCCCAACATAAGATCTTCTAATTTCTCACAAAATAAGCCCAAGTAGGAAAAGGAACATGGGCTCCCAAATGCAATTGCAAATTTGTTGCCCAAATCATCTTCCTGCAGACAAATAAATAAAATCGTAGTAACTCGTGTCTCGGAAGAAAAATAACTTAAAACTCCTTGTAAAATATAAAACACAATATTAAACTCAGGGTTTAAGATAATAAAAATACACACTTTTACGACCCTATCAAACTCCCCCAAGCTTATACTTTTGCTTGTCCTCAAGCAAAGACATGAAAAACAAGGAAAGTTCAACTCTTGACAAAGGGATGAGATGTAGCTAAACACAGCAAGCATCTAACAATAGTATCAAACTAGCATATAAACAATCCATGAACTCTTTAGGCCACTTACAAATTCTATGAATCAATCATAAGTTACGTATGCTAAATAGTAGTGAAACAACCTCAAAGATCTTCAGGACTTTAATCAGGGATATAATAGGGCTAAGGTAAAGAAAGGTGTGGAAAGTATTTAGGAAAGTGGTGGTAAAAACTCTAAGACTAGTAGAGCGAAGCGGCACCACAAACATTAGAGAAAAACACACCAACTTTATTAACTTGATAAATCATCTCACTAAGTTTCATGACTCTAAATGTTCTGCCTTTGTCAAGTAGCTCTTGTAACGAGATTTCAACTAGTGACTCCCGGTCCAATTGGCCCAAGGCACTAGGCATGAAGATACCCCAACGAGTCTACTCACTCGAGCTACCTAAACAAAAGATAGAAACACCACACGTACATATTTGGGCAATAACTTCTTTTTTTTTTCATTCTTTTTGATATCAGAATCTTTTTTCATGTGTTCTGTTTTCAGAGTTTTCAATTTTTCACTTTTGATTTTCCATGCCCAAACATTGGTACGCAGAGCCTTCAAAATATGGAACTTTTTTTTTTTTTTTTCAACCTATAAACATCACCACGCAATTATAACATTTTCCACTTTACAATTACAAATGCTCTACTAATCTTAGAGAAGGGTAAAACACTTGTTTTTCTGGTAAAAGTTTATTTTGTGAGTGTAACATGAAAATAAGCTAACAAAGCTCGAAGTTGGCTCACTAGAGGAAAATGTCATTGGTAAGCTTTTTGGCTCAATTTGGTGGTACAACTTAAATGCCTAAATCATCTCTTCTTTTTCACTTCACTACACAAATAGCTTTAGCAAAACGATTGAAAATTCACAGAGTTATGACTTTTAGAAGTTCATACAAAGGCATATACACAAGTCCAAACACCAAAGTCAAATATAGTGGAGCTAAATTTTGCAAAATTTCGGCAGCATCTCCCCTAAAACTGGACAAAAACCAAACAACTAATAGTTGTTTTCAACCAAAAAAAAAATATCATACCAAAATTCCAGCACAAACATTTTCAACACAACCACACATTGTCCATAAATTCAAGCATGATTCCTCCCACCAAGCTTAGATCACACATTGTCCTCAATGTGGGAAAAAGAAAAAAAAAGAAAAAGAAAAAGGAAAGGAGCTCACCGGATTAAGGAATATGTTGAACTTCGAACCTTTCTCCCCCAAGCTTGAAGCACATGACTGAGTGTAGTTGGTGCTGAAGTACATGTTAGAGTGCTGTTTGTGTGCTGTGAAGTGCAGCAGGGAAGTATGAGGTCACTACAGATCATCGAGCACACTGTGTAATGAAACAGGCTGCAAGTTTCGTCAATGCTGCTGATGCTCTTTACATATAGCTGCCATAGCCATGGCTGTACCATTCAGAACTGAATGTCGTCCCTCCCCCAAGCTTGGACGATCGGAAGTGTTGATATCGGATGCAAAGAGAAGATGTTCCTGACCAGGATAAAGAAAACAATATGAGTATCACTAAACATGACAGAGGTGTCGGGGGGAAAAGAAACAAAGAAATAAAAGACTAATTCCTACAAAACAAAAAAAATTGAATCTAACTAAAGAGGATGGATAGAAATCCTAGAATGAAAAACAAAACTCACAGAACCTAAGAAAAGAAACTACTTATGTTTTTTTTTTTTTTTCATAAAAAGACGTAAAATACGGAATAAAAAAAAGGGAAAAAAAAATATAATTAAGAAGAAAAGGATCATGGAAACATGAAACTTGGGTTGCCTCCCAAGAGCGCTTCATTTAACGTCGTTAGCTTGACGTCTTCATTCTCAGTATGCATCGTAATTCGGAGCCTCCAGCTCCACTACTTCAACGTTTTGAACCTGATGCCCCTCATGATATGGTTTGAGTCGATGTCCGTTCACCTTGAACTCCTTACTTGTGTCTTCACTTCGAATTTCCACTGCACCATGAGAAAATACCTTGGTAACAACAAATGGTCCAACTCAACGGGAACGGAGTTTGCCAGGGAACAACTTGAGTCTCGAATGGTAGAGCAGAACCTTCTCTCCAACAGCAAATGTTTTCCTGGTGATTCGCTCATCATGAAACGCCTTAGTTTTCTCCTTATAAATTCTTGCATTCTCAAAAGCATCATTCCTAATCTCCTCTAACTCTTGTAATTGAAGTTTCTGATGCTCACCCACTGCGTCCATGCTCATATTACATCGCTTCCATGACCCAAAATGCCCTGTGTTCCAATTCCACGGGCAGGTGGCAAGGTTTACCAAACACTAGTCTGTAGGGAGACATGCCAATGGGTGTCTTATAGGCTGTTCTATACGCCCACAAAGCATCATCAAGGCGAAGGCTCCAGTCTTTCCGGTTTGGATTAACTGTCTTTTCAAGAATCGATTTGATTTCGCGGTTTGAAACTTCTGCCTGCCCATTGGTTTGCGGATGATATGCTGTGGAAACTCGATGGAACACATGATATTTTCTCAACAGAGCTTCAATTGTCCTATTACAGAAGTGGGTACCCCTGTCATTGATTATAACTCTCGGAAACCCAAATCTAGCAAAGATATTAGATTTCAAAAATTCTGCAACCACTTTAGAATCGTCAGTACGAGTGGCCTTAGCTTCCACCCATTTCGAAACATAATCAACAGCAAGCAATATATAATGAAATCCAAAAGAAGAGGGAAATGGTCCCATAAAATCCATACCCCAAACATCGAAAATCTCGCAAATTAAAATTGGAGTTTGGGGCATTTCATTTCTGGGACCTAATGTACCTGTCCTTTGACAATTATCACAAACTTTGCAAATCTCATACGCATCTTTAAATAAGGATGGCCAGTAGAAGCCGCTTTCCAGAACCTTGCGAGCTGTCCGCTTGGGTCCGAAATGCCCGCCACAAGCATAAGAGTGACAGAAGGTTAGTATAGAAAGAAATTCAGTTTCAGGTACGCACCTTCTAATCACTTGATCAGCACAATGTTTCCATAGATACGGATCATCCCAAATGTAGTGCTTTGCTTCACTGCGCATTCGATCCCTCTGGGCCTTGGTAAAACCGGCTGGAAATTTTTGAGAAACTAAGAAGTTCACCACATCTGCATACCATGGAGTGCTCGAGCTCAAAGCATGCAACTTCTCATCAGGAAACTCTTCATTAATTGGATTTTTATCTCCATCAACCCCGACTAATCTGCTCAAATGATCAGCAACACTGTTGTCAGAACCCTTTTTGTCTCTAATTTCTATGTTGAACTCTTGAAGCAACAAAATCCAGCGTATTAGTCTAGGTTTCGCCTCTTTCTTTGACAAAAGAAACTTCAACGCTGCATGATCAGTATAAACAATAATGTTAGTACCTAGAAGATAGGACCTGAATTTATCTAAAGCAAAAACTACAGCAAGAAGTTCTTTCTCAGTTGTAGTGTAATTAGCTTGAACCTCATTCAAAGTTCTTGAAGCGTAATAAATGGCATGAGGAATCTTTCCAACTCTCTGTCCCAATACTGCTCCTACAGCATGGTTGGACGCATCACACATCAATTCAAATGAGATCTCCCAGTTTGGAGGCTGTAAAATAGGTGCAGTGACCAACTTGTTCTTCAACTGGTCAAACGCTTTCTTACACTCCTCATCAAAAGCGAATTCCACCTCTTTTTGCAACAGTCTACACAAAGGTTGTGCAATCTTCGAAAAGCCTTCGATAAACCTACGATAAAACCCTGCATGGCCAAGAAAAGAACGAACTTCTCGCACAGAGGCGGGGTAAGGCAGTGAGGTAATAAGATCAATTTTGGCTTTATCGACTTTTATTCCATTAGTAGAAACAATATGACCTAAGACTATACCTTGTTGAACCATAAAATGACATTTTTCAGAATTGAGTACAAGGTTAGTTTCCAAACAACGTTTGAGAATTAAAGTGAGATGATCTAAGCAATTATCAAAGGAGTCACCATGGACAGTGAAATCATCCATGAAGACTTCAATGAATTTCTCAAGATAATCTGAAAAGATGCTTACCATACATCTCTGAAAAGTAGCGGGAGCATTGCATAACCCAAAAGGCATGCGCCGGTAGGCAAAAGTACCATATGGGCACGTGAAAGTTGTTTTCTCCTGATCTTCTGGAGCTATTGCAACCTGCACATAACCAGAATAACCATCAAGAAAACAGTAATAAGCATGACCAGCAAGACGTTCAACCATTTGATCAATAAAAGGTAAGGGAAAATGATCTTTTCGGGTCATGGAGTTTAATTTCCTATAATCTACACAGACCCTCCACCCATTTTGCACTCGAGTAGGAACCATCTCTCCCTTGTCATTTTCTACCGCCGTCACCCCCGACTTTTTCGGAACCACTTGTAAAGGGCTAACCCAAGGACTGTCAGAGATAGGGTATATCACCCCTACATCAAGAAGCTTCAATACTTCTTTCTTTACAACCTCCATCATAGGTGGATTAAGCCGCCTTTGCACTTGTCTTACTGGTTTAACTCCCTCTTCTAAGAATATTCTGTGTGTGCACATGGAGGGGCTAATCCCTTTTATATCTGCAACCGTCCACCCCAAAGCTGTCTTATGTGCCTCAAGAACCTTAACAAGCTTTTTCTCTTGAATTGGAGTAAGATTACTTGCGATTATCACCGGAAGGGTATCATTTTCTCCTAGAAATGCGTATTTTAGATGGTCAGGCAGTGGCTTTAACTCTACTTCTGGAGGCTGCACAACAGAAGGCAACAACCTGTGAGTATTAGGAGGTAGATTAATGAATTGAGTCGAAAATCTTCCTTGCTTAGTGGGCAGTGATTCCAAAGCAAAGAAAACTTCCTTTACCTCATCTTCGACCGCAAAAACTTCCTGCAAATTTGCATAACTTTCTTTCTCCATTGGGTTAATTAAAACAGATTCCAAAGCATCATTACCACAAAGAAAGTACACTTGCTCAGTTAATGAATCAATGATATCTATGCTAGAAACAGATTCGCAATCAGATGGATATCTCATAGCATCATATATATTGAAACGAATAACCTCTTTGTCAAATTCCATGGTTAATACGCCACTGTGAACATCAATCTTAGTGTGAGCAGTTTTGAGGAAAGGTCTTCCTAATAATATAGGAGAAGAATTAGAAGCTTCATTATCATGCATATCTAACACATAAAAATCAGCGGGGAAGACAAGCTCATTAACCTGTACTAAAACATCCTCAATCACCCCTTTGGGGTATGCATTAGAACGATCAGCAAGTTGAATTATAACACGAGTTTCTTTTAAAGGACCTAAATTAAGAGCACTAAAAATAGATAAAGGCATCACATTAATTGAGGCTCCTAAATCTAGCATGCATCTCGCATACCTCGTGTTACCTATTCTGCATGGTATCGTGAAAATGCCGGGATCTTTACACTTTGGAGGGACTTTTCTCTGCAAAACAGCGGAAACATTCTCACTGACATTTATTTGCTCATCACCTTTCAGTTTCTTCTTATTAGTGCACAAGTCCTTCAAAAATTTTGAGTATCGCGGCACCTGTTTTATAGCTTCCAGTAGAGGTATGTTCACTTCTACCTTGCGAAAAACATCCAGCATCTCTTTCTCATGATCAGGCTTCTTGTTCTTTGATAATAACCTGCTAGGAAAAGGTACAGGCCAAAATTTGGCCTTGTTTTGTTGCTGCTCATCCTTTTCTGTTACAGTTGCCTCCTGTTCTTCTTCTGGAATTATCACCAGCTCACTCTTCTTTCTAACTGGAGTCTCTAATTACTTTCCACTTCTAAGAGAAATAGCACTGGCATTCTCCTTAGGATTTCTCTCAGTTTGGCTAGGTAGTTTCGAAGAATTTTGTGTTTGCAACCTGCCAAGCGTATCAGCTAATTGAGAGACTTGATTTTCAAGGTTCCTCAATCCACTTCGTGTTTCTTGCTGAAATTGCAAAGTGCTGGAAGCCATCGTCTTCACAATGTCTTCAAGAGTCATGCCACCAGGTTGTTGTTGTGGCATAGGTTGCTGCAACGGTGGTCTAGGTACATACGGGGTTTGGGTCGTGTGGAATCCAGGTGGAGGAGTGAATGCTTGTTGTTGGTGGAGTGGTGGTCTGAAATTAGGATTTCCTTGCTGCTGATTGTTGCCATACCTCAGGTTCGGATGATCCTTCCATCCCGGATTATAGGTTTGAGAGAAAAGGTCATACCTCCGTTGTTGTCCTTGAAAACCCCCAATAGCATTCACTTGTTCATCTTGTAGGCTTGGACACATATCAGTAGCGTGCCCTACTGTGAAACATATCTCACATGCCTTGGCTTGGCCTTTTCCTATCACAACTTGTTCCACTAAGGAGGTGAGGTTGGCTACCTGCTGCTCCAGCTTAGAAATACCCACCTCTTTAACATGAGGAGATGGAGCTGGTACTCGATTCCTTCTTCCAGAATATTGAGAGTTAGCTGCCATGTTTGCTATGAGCTTCATTGCATCGGCAGGTGTTTTATCACCTAGTGATCCACCGCTTGCCGCATCAATTATATTTTTATCATTGTACGTTAAAATACTGAACTAAAAGTTGCTGACTGATCTGATGGTTAGGGCAGCTGTTGCATAACTTCTTGAAGCGCTCCCAGTACTCATGAAGTGTCTCTGTATCATCTTGCCGAATCCCGCAAATATCCTTACGAATGTTTGCCGCAAGAGATGCTGGAAAATACTTCGATAAAAATACTCGTTGCATTTCATCCCAAGTAGTGATGGATTGTGCAGGCATATCATATAGCCATTCCTTTGCAGCATCTGATAACGCAAATGGAAATGCCTTCAACTTCAGTTTATCAAGTGTCACTCCACTCGGTTTCATTCCGGAACAAGCTATATGAAATTCTTTAAGGAACTTGTTTGGATCCGTCATGTATGCAGAACTTAAAGAGCCATTTTCTTTGAAACCCGTGAAAGTGGGTAAAGCTCGGATAAGGCCTGGTTTTATCTCACATTCCGTCTCCTCATCTGCATAAACAATGCACAGTAAGTTGGGATCAAAAGTAGGAGCTGCTAACTCCTTCAAGGTGCGTGCCATCTCAAATTTAACTTCTTCTTCCTCCTCCGAAGATGAACAATCACTAAGAGGCAGGGGAATATGACGCGCTTGCTCAAGTTGTTGTTGAGCACGAGTCCTTTCCGCCACTATGATTCTTTGGTTCTTTGCTGCAAAATCTCGCAAGCGTATGTGCTTAAAGTTTCTGTTAGACATGCACAACAAAGAAACTAGATCACAAGTTAGTAAGAAAAGTTAGTAAATCACACAAGAAATAATATAATAAAAACGCCAAATTCCCCGGCAACGGCGCCAAAATTTGGTACGACTGTCGCGTGCCTACCAAAAATAACCTAACTATAACCTTCTAACAATGTAGTGGGTAAGCTAAGGTCAATCCCACAGAGAATTGGGTTTATCTTATTATTTCTTGTGTTAGTTAAAAACCCCTGTTTTTTTATAGAATATATGAACTAACCAAGTAGAATAAAAATGACTACTATAAAGATGAAGGTAAAATATCTACTAAATAACTGAACTAAGAAAGAGATAATCAAAGATACTAAAATAGGGATCGGGAGATATATATTGGTATTGGAATATTAATCGATCATTGAACTAATTAAATCACGCATATACTTTGACATTAACTCAAGAATGCAGGTAGACACTCTAAAGTTTCTAAATTGCAAATAAACCAAACAAACTCTTGGAATATTGTCTAACTAATTAATAATCTAGAACAAACTCTCTAGACTCGATTAACTAGCAGCATTAAAACTGTAGAAATAGTTAACTTAAGCCACAATCTCACAAGCTCGGATTGTGCAACTTAAAAGATTGATAATCTGAGGTATTATGACAAGTTTTAGTCACTAATCAAACACCTAGTTGCTACAAACGGAATTAACAAGGACAATTACGTATCACAAGTCAAGTCCTAGCAATAAAACTAGCAAATTACACAAAGATGGCCAATCTAAAGTATAATCACACTAGTTCTAAACAATAACACAGACTATCAATCCAACCAAAGCATAGACATGAACAATTAAATATCAAAAATCAAAACTTTGACATTCTCACAATTCAATAATCCAATACTAAATATATCTCCCTACCCTAAAGAGATTTAGCCTAACATATTAAGAACAAAACTAAGACTAATAATAAAAATAAGAAGAAACAAATAATCCATAGTTAAATCTAAAAAGCGTAAATAAATCATATAATTCAAAGTTCTAATACTAATTATACCAATAACTTAAATTAGCAAATCAATTAATTGTAGCAAGACAAATTCGTTGTTGCTATATCGTAAAGAATCGCCGATGCTACCCATTGTTGTCCTGTAATCCGATGCCGCGCATCGGTGTTGTTCTTCTACTCCTCTAATTCGTTGCTATCTTTGTACACCTCATTCCACGCTGCTGCCCTCCTCCCTTTCCTTTTCTCTACAATTCACTCGCCCGACTATTCCTCTTCACCAAAAAGATCTCAATTTCCTAAACTCCCTTTTTTCTTTCCTAGATTGCTAAAGAATTAAATTTAATCTCCCCAAAATGAAACCCACTTGTTGTTGTCCTTCATACACGGCCGTTTTCTCCCCTAGAAGAAAGAAGACTTTTGAGGTTTCAATTTCTCTTTTTTTTTAGTGATTGTCCTTTGTCTTTTGTGGCCACCAAGGTTATAGTACAATTCTTCATCTTAGAATAATATCACAAGCCCAACATAAGATCTTCTAATTTCTCACAAAATAAGCCCAAGTAGGAAAAGGAACATGGGCTCCCAAATGCAATTGCAAATTTGTTGCCCAAATCATCTTCCTGCAGACAAATAAATAAAATCGTAGTAACTCGTGTCTCGGAAGAAAAATAACTTAAAACTCCTTGTAAAATATAAAACACAATATTAAACTCAGGGTTTAAGATAATAAAAATACACACTTTTACGACCCTATCAGGAGACTTTACCTTGAGTGATTTCTAAGGTTGAGAAAGTGACCTCTCATATTGTTTACACAATGTACGTTCATACCTATGTGTTATTAGACTAGTATCATGTCCGATCCAAAGGTTAGGATTGATATAGTATCATGTGTAGGGAACTTTTTATAGATCATATGTGGCTTATATTTAAGTGAATGTGCATGTTTTATACTATTGTGTGAAGCATGTTGCCTATGATGAAGTATTATATGTTTGTATGGATGATTGATGCAAGCATGTGGGTTGGGAATGTTTATTTTATTAATTCACATGAGGGATTAATAAATGTATTGTTTATTGGATCATGAATTGTATCATGTTGTTCCCTTGAATTTATTATATTATTTACTTTATAAGGACCGTGGGCCTTGTTTAGTAAAGTTGGATATTTACCTATTGACAGGTTGGTTGGTTGTTGATTTAAGTCAACAAATAAAGGTTGGTTGGTTATTGACTTTACTCAATAAATAAATGGGATTAATTCTGGGTCAATTGAGTAGTATGATCACAGTATTTAATCTTAAGATAAAATTGGATTCTTTGTGTATTCATGATATTTATGTTGGTTGTCTTATTGTTGTGATTCTCAACATTCAATCAAAATATTAATACTTAAAGTGGAAAGTGAATAGCAATAAGCTTTGTACTTGTGCACGTATAAAGTGTTGGACTAGTATGAGTTGGAGTACATGGTGGTAGCCTATGACTTTTCTTGGGACCGGATTGATCAGTGTGTCCTATTTTTATTTAATTAGTACCTCGATATCGTTGGTCACGGGGAGTACGAGTCGCGCCCGTACTTCGTCTTCTATATTGAAGACAAGTTTTGGTTGGACAACTCTATCCATTGACTATTCAATTTATTAATAAAATAATCTATTGGTTTTGTGGAGTCAAGTTCAATATAGTGAGTCTGATATTTTATTATGTTATTATCTATCTCTGATTTAATGCTTATAAGTATCATGTTAGGTTATGTGTTTTATTTATTATGTAAGTACTCAGCTTTGCTGATTACGTGCTTTTCTGTGTGTCGATCATGGATGTGCCTTATTGATCCTGTAATGACCCATTTGGTGAGCAGTCATTTAGGATCAATAAAGCATCGACCATTCCAGGTTTGAAGATGATGCATCCATTGGGTTTCTGGGAATCAGTTTGGAGAGCTTGTGTTTTGGCATCATTATAATACTTTATACTTTTGGTTTAGTGAGGTTTTAATAGTTTGACTTCTATGTTGGTTTGACTTTGGTTTGGTTTTGGAGTTGACCTTGTGGTTGACTAAGTTTAATTATGTTTTCAAGTTCTTTATTTATTTTCTACTGCAAAATTATGAGTAAGCCGATACGTTATCACACGGGCGATAATACCTTGGTGATTCTCTATGATTTGTGGGAAAAAGGTATTTTATAAAAATAGAGAATTGTTGGGGTGTTACAGCATGGAACCCACAACTCAAAGTCAATCCTTGTATGAGCCAGAGATGAATACCGTTAGTGTCAAACTCTCTGGTGTCTGGTACTATTAACACAAGTGAAGTGGTGGAAGCAGACAATCCCCATCAACTTGGCTCAGATTTCAATTCGGATCTTTGGTAATGACATCTTCGCACCCCATGTTAGTTTAGTATTTAATGTTGGAACTGGAGTCAATAAAGTGCCATGTCACTGTAAATTGAAGAAACCTCGTATTTTGCTTAAAAATGGGACTAATAGTCAATATCTTGTTGTAGGCATGTTTTTCTATTGCCTATGCGGGATAAGTGCGTATTTGACTACCTCTTTGTAAAGTTTTTGTTTTGAAAATTGTTTTGAAATAAAGAATTCGCCAATAAGTCTTTAAAGGAAGACTCATAAACCTAATTGGATATTGGAAAATTGTAGGGACAAATTAGAGACTTATCCAATGTAGATTTTCCCGTCATGACTCCATAAATGGTTATTGAACCAGAGATTGAGTACAGGGGTGAGGGTACGAATAAGATCAGGAATCAAATTCGTCCATTAATGGCCTCAACTTAATATCGATTCATGTCAAATTTTATGCAATTAAACAACCACATAAAATGTTAATGCAATCTATAAATTAATCTATATTGGTTCATTAAACACACAAAAGACTAATTTTTAGGTGGCATGTTATTATGCGATCAAATTACTGGGAACCTAATCAGATTGTCCAATTATCTTATTAGGTGTTTGTAGGCGTGATTTTATTCGCTTACGCGGTATGAGCGCATATTCGACTACTTCATTGTAAATGTTTTATTGAAAAATGTTTTGAAGTCGCCAACAAGTTTTTAAAGGAAGACTCATAAAACTAATTGGATATTGGGAAATCGTACGGACAATTTAGGCACTTATCCAATGCAGATTTCCCCGTCATGACTCCATTAATGGTCATTGAACCATAGATTGAGTTCGGGGTTGAGGGTACGAATAAGATCAGGAATCAAATCCGCCCATTGCTGGCCTTTACTTAATAACGATTCATGTCAAGTTTTATGCAATTAAACAACCATATAATATGTTAATGCAATGTAATAATTAGTCTATGTTGGTTCATTAAACACACAAAAGAGTAATTTTTGGTGACATGTTATTATTCAATCCAATTACTAGGATCCTAACCAGATTGTCCAATTATCTTATTAGGCGTTAGAAGAATTCTTTAGGTCTTGATTAACAATAATAAACATGTGAGGTGATGAAATCATTAAAACATACAATCATGCATATGGATATGAATAATAGAAAAGAATAATAAGAAAAGAGAGATTAGATAAAAATATACAATAACGCGTCAATTCCTTCAAGATCTACATTGCAACAAGTAGATTGTTAGTAAAAAAATGGAATTAAATTGGAATTGACCCTCATTAATCATACCTTTGTTGCCTGGTTCTTGTATTACGGTATGTAGGATGAGAAATCTTGAAGCTTGAAATAGATTCGAAGGTATGAATGTGTTTGAATGTGAGTGTTTGAATATAAGTTTGAGTGTGAGATGTTAAGGATGTCGAGGTGTTTAAGCATAGCAAAGCATTCAAAAAATTCGTTCGAAGGAACGAGCTATTTATAAGCATAGGAAACCGAAAAAATCGCGAAAAGATAAGGAAAAAGTGCGCGCCTGACGCACAATCTTTCTGGCCGGTTTTTGATTGTTGTAAGATTCTTTTTTATCCTTTGGTAAAATCTATCCTTTAAAATCCAAAATCAGCTATCTTGAGGAATAAAATTATGATTTTTAAAATATCCTTTAAAAATTAATTATTAAGAATAATTAATATAAAAATATTCAAAATGCAATTAATTGTCATGGATAATTACTTGGGCCTTTAAAATCGGGATTGGATTTAATAAATATTTTTTATATTTTCGAAATGCTTTTGGGCTTAGCTTATTCGGTTGCTCTTCCTTTAGACCAGACCAATTAGGATGACGATATATTTCAATATTGGATACTCGGTGGGGAGACACGATTTTGTGTCTATAGTGTTAGAACAATTCTTTAGGTCTTGTTTAGAAATAATAAGCATGTGAGGTGATGAAAGCATTAAACATACAATCATGCATATGAATATGAATATAATATGGAAAATTATAAAAAAGAGAGATTTAGGGAAGAATGTATAGAAGAGCGTTGATTCCTTCAAGATCTACATTGTGACAAGTAAATTGTTAGTACAAAAGGAATTAAATTAGAATTGACCTTCAGGAATTATAGCTTTATCGCATGGGTCTTGTATTACGGTCTGCATGATGAGCAATCTTGAAGCTTAAAATAGGAAATTCCAATGAACGAATGTGTTTGAATGTGTTTAGTTGTATGTGAGATGTATTATGAAGTGTTGTAATCGTGTACACTATTAAAGCGTAGGGAAAAAAGTCGTTCGAAGAAACAAGTTATTTATAGGCAAAGGAAACCAAAAACGGCGTGGTGAGATAAGGAAAAACTGTACGTTTGGCACACAACTTGTGCGCTAGACGCACAGCTTGTGCATTAGGCGCACGGCATGTGCGTCTCGCGTACTGGCTTTGCGTTTTTCGCTTTTGTGTATGGCATCGACGTGTCGCACGCGCAATATGTTGCGTCAAATGCAACGTTCATCTGGCTGGTTTTTTTATCGTTTTAAGATTCGTTTTGATCCTTTGATGAAATCTATCCATTGATTATATTGTTCTATAAGGATGGCTCAAAGGGTTTTAGTTAAGTCATTTGTGACTTAGCTTTCAAGAAAAAGCACTATGCAAAACATAGAACTTGGTATAACTTCGTTATGGATTTTTTTGAGTTAAAACTTCTGATCTTTTTGAAAAGCAAAATGTTTTAAGTTCAATCTCATGGCCTCAAGGTTAGATATAAATCATAGTTCAAATATTTCTTGATTACCTAATCTGTGTCTCGGATACCAAACTAAATGCCCAACAAGATATAAAAATCTCTATTAGGATAAGATGACAAACTCATTATTTGTATTATCAATAGAATCAATTCTAACAAATCACACGCTCATATTCCGAAAATACATAAAGAAATTATGCAATCAAACTATCAAAAGGCAGTGGATTTAGGAGTTCTTTCACTTGGAATTGAAAGGAGAATTTCCTGGTTATTTTAGATTTCATTTTCTCGCGCACTTAATTCATTAAAATTCCATCTAGCTACATAAAGAAATTTTGCAATCAAACTACCAAAAGGCAATGGAAATAGGAGCTCTTTCACTTGGGATTAAAAGGAGAACTTTCTGGTTATTTTCTCGTGCATTTAATTCATTAAAATTCCATCTAGCTAGTAAAACGATTGCATTACAAATCTCCAAACTAATAGACAGGAATATTGCTAATGAAATCCATTATAGCTTGGTACTCCTCCAAGGACCTACTTTACCATATTCCGAATTCAAAGGATTTAATAAAGTTTTATTTCCATGCATCATTGTAGTAAGTGTTGGACGAGATCTAGAGCTACCCTTAGCAGTTTAATAAAATAAAGCCCACAAAATATATGATGTAACATGTGTATCACATGCGTACCGTGACTTTTTAGATAAGATTTAACATAAAGTCTTGGGTGTAGCTACTAAACCGTACCTTATGGTGTAACAAAATAATTATAATAAGCTTTTGAATCCAAAAAAAAAGGAAATTCTACATGGTAGCCTCCTACTTTTTTAGTTTTCTATTTGTTTGGCCAAAAAAAAGATTTATACCAAGTGATATCCTACTTTAAGCAATTATACTTAGTGACCCTAATCCACTTAAAACATGGCTAGCCACTCAATTAAAGGTGAATTAATAACCTGCCCCTAAGTTAATTATCCTAACACAATAAAAATCGTCCCCCTAAATTCGCCAAGATTTGACATGTATGGCAATAAATTTGGCCTCGGAAAACCAGTTGCGGTTCGTAATGGACCTGGAAATAAAGCTGTAGGGATAGTGTTTGCTTACCCAAGATATGAAGGAGGAGGAAGTGTCAATCTCGAGATATGTTTGCCGCCTGATTCCATGAAAGCTCTTGAAACAGATGAGGAGTTCATGGCATGGCTGCTGTCTCATTACCAAAGTAACTAGTAAGGATACAAAATACTTCATATACAAGAAATAAAGTTATATTATCCTAATCCATGCTATCTTATGAAAGTTGTCACGTACAAGCCTCATTTTTTTTTTTTTGACAGTTGCAAAAACAAACAAAACTAACTAAAGCAAAACTCTAGTCTTCCTCGCTTTCAAAGCAAGGTGATGAGCAGGAGTAACTTTAGATCTACTAACATTAAGAATAATAAAAAAGGAATAAGCATCTAACATAATTATAATATCTCTAATAATAGTTTGAATGTGACGATGGGCCTTCGAAGAATCCTTCATTCCTTGGCTTAAATTTGCTGAGTCGGTCCAAATTGTAATCCTTTCCAGATTTTTTCCTTTTATGCCTTGAAGTCCTTTGAGAAGAGCTCCTGCTTCCGCTTGTAGCGCCGATGTAGTAAACATTTTTCCACTGTCCATCATAACGGTACGGCCCATGTCGTTTAGAACCCAACCATAAGCCGCACTCGAATCCTTCCCATCTAATTGTTCAATCAATTTCCAGGCACCATCAACTATTAAGGTTTTTGAGTGTACTCCTTGTATCCAATTTTTGTTTATTATTGGATTTGGCATTACGAGCTTGTCTCTGGGCCTAGTAACCTTCATTTCTTTGGGTTGGTCTTTTAATCCAAAAGTTGCATACCATCTAGATCTCCACCTATCCATTAAGACCAAAGTGTCGTGGAATTTTTTTGTGAATTCAGCCCTCTGAATATAATTTTATTCCTCACAATCATATGCACCAAAGGTTAGCCCTGAATTCAAATATCCTTTCTTCATGGTTGTCCTCTAGATTCACTAAGTACCAAAGCTAGTTTCTTGACCATTTTGCCATTGTCATTCCTCTGAAGTTGGAGACCAAAATCCCCAAGTTTGAACTTTTCCAAACCTTCATGGCCAATTCACAATCTTTAAACAAATGAGTACCCGATTCCTCACCTTTGTTACATAAAGGACAAGGTCTTTCTTTTCCTAAGGTTTACTCTGGTAGCCAGTGCTCTGTTAAACAGCTTCCAATAGAAAAAATTCCATTTTTGCCAAATTTTTTGCTTCCAGAAAAAAGGATCATTTTCCCAACATTCGTTTCATCCATAAAAAACCAGTAGCCCGATTTCACCTCGTAATTGCCATGATTCAATGGAATCCAGGTAAAATTATCAGAGTTCGAACTTTTAGGAATGTGAACCGCTTTGATGGTTTTGATTGTTGGGTCATCAAACCATTCACTTAATTGTGTATTGGTAGTTTCTAATATTAAGCCTTGTTTGTAGTTGGTTAGCTCTTTTTTTTTCTACAGAGAAGGTGTTTGCTTTAGTTTAATAATAAACATCTATGGTTGCCTTTCTATAATCTTCTCTACAAGATTCTTAATGAGAATTTTCTGATTTTGTTGTGTGTCGCTTTCAATCGGCCACATACGAAATTGGCATAGAATAATTGGGTGGGGAAGGGTTTTTATTGTGTTAGGATAATTAACTTAGGGGCAGCTTAGTAATTCACCTTTAATTGATTGGTTAACCAGGTTTTAAGTGGATTAGAGTCACTAAGTATAATTGCATAAAGTAGGATGTCACTTAGTATAAATCTTTTTTTGGCCTGCCATCAAATAAAAAAATTGAAAGTAGAAGGTAACCATGTAGAATTTCCCCCAAAAAAAAAACTAAACTCCTTCGTCCCTAAGCTCACCCATCTGGTTGTTCTTTCTCATCTGATCTATCACTCTCTCTCATCCTTCTTCTTGCCTAAGCTTGATCTTCCCTCTCTCCACCTCGAAAAATCCTCACCATCTTCCAATTTCTCTCAGAAAAATCCATGATCGAGCAATGACGATTTAAGCAGCAACCCTTGATTTAATCACTTTAATCAATTTAATTGGTCAACTAATTAGATTCGATCAACTAGCGTTTCGAATTTGATATGCAGGCTCTACAATTTAGGAGATCTGGTTTATATTCATCCATTGAAGTTGGATTATCGGCGTCGATCGCAATCACATCCTCAAAATCAGCAAAAATGGAGATGGTGAGACTAGGGGTGGTGCGAAGAGTAAGGAGAAAGAGAAAATATGGTGCTGGTGTCGGCATCGTCAGAGACGTTCGCATTGATGCTCGCTGGTGTTGGTGTGTTCTGGTGTGGTGCTGGAGTGTCGTGAGGTATGGTGGTGTGGTGTGATTGCGATATGGCGGTCGTGTGGAATGGTGGTTGTGGAAGAGAAGAGACAGAGGAGGTTTGACGGATGGTGGTAGGTATGCAGTGGTGTGGTGGTGCTGGTGGAGCTGTACGTGGAAGGGTGGGAGGAGGTGGAGGGTGGACTCATGAAAGCTAGGTTTTGAGGGAAGGAGAGAGAAAGAGATAATAATGATACAAGGTTGTTGAAAAATGACATAAAAGTGAGTAATAATGATATCATTTCTCTTAATGATATTAGTCTATGTTAATAATGATAAGAAATATAAGGAGTTGAAATTTGATAATGAAATTAAATAAGGGAAAATGATACAAATTTATTGAAAAATGACATAAAAGTGACTCTTAATGATATTAGTTTATGCAATAATGATAAGAAATATAAAGAGTTGAAAATTGATGATGAAATAAGGGAAAATGATACAAATTTATTGAAAAATAACATAGAAGTGAGTAATAATGATAAGGTATATATAGAAGTGAAAAATAATAATGAAATAAAGGAAATAATACAAGTTCATGAAAAATGACATAGAATCCTATAATTATGATATGATCAACAGATCAAGCATATCAATAATGACATGAAAGTATTTTGTAAATGACATGAAAGAAAATTTAAAATTGACATGAAACAACTCCAAAATGATATGAAATACTCCAATAATGACATGAAAGTATATTATTTCTCACATGTGAGACGTTACACAATAAGTTATGATGTAACATGTTACACCTAAGATACACTCAAGATTTAAATATTAACATAGAAATATAAAAACCACAAACTAAATATGATGTAACATGTGTATCACATGAGTTTTATAACTAGTTAGATATAATTCATCACCATTACTACCATGAATTTGATAAGCACAAAGGATTTGGCTAAAATATGCGATATTAAGAGCAAGAGTTACAAGACTCAAGAGTGTTAACTGCACCCAAAAGAAATTACACTTTAAAATTACAAGTACTACATGAGTTTGTTGAGCAATTAAACACAACAGCAAGAATTAAATGTTCTATCAAAAGAAAAGCACGAGCCATCACTCCTATCACGATACAAGAAACTAATTACGTAAAAATACCATTAACAACTTAGAGAAAAGGACAAGAAATAAGAAGATATAATATATAACGAAGACCAAGTCCGTTAATAAAAACACTAAGGAGAACATATGACATCTTCAAACAGTGCAGGAGTTTTTATAATCACCCACCATCTATGAATTCTCTATATAGCTAAAATGCAATATGTCATTTCTGTTACATAAGCTTCGTGTTTTGACTTTTGCGGACCGTATATGTCCTATTTTCGGTTCCAGAATACTATTCTCCATGACAGAAGCCATTGAAAACATTTTTTTTTTTCAAAAATCTAGAAGAGTTATTGTGTCATATGATTGACTTCTAGCTTGAACAATAATTTGAACAGGAAGATGTATAATATTCCCCTTTGGTTAAGGTAGAATAAGTATTCTATATATAGGGTGCTTCTCTTGGCTACCAGATGCACGAAAAATACAGATCCAATAATAAAACTCCCCTTAGCAAATCTAGCCCTTATAATTCAGTTAATTCCAAAATGAATAATCTTGTAGTTTTCTTCACTTTTTCGCTCTTGGTGTCTCTCTCTCATGCTATAGAAGTTGACTTTTGTGTAGCTGACCCTAGTCTTCCAAGGGGACCAGAAGGATATGCTTGTAGGGATCCTGCTACTCTTACAGCAGATGATTTTGTTACACTGGTTTTCGTGGTGACCGAACAATCACAAACGTACCTGGAAATAACGTAACTCTAGCCTTTGTAGATGCATTTCCAGCTTTAAATGGCTTAGGTATTTCTATGGCAAGGTTAGACTTTGGTGTCGGTGGAGTTATACCAGTACACTCACACCGAACATCAGAAGTTATTCTTGTAGCAAGAGGGTCAATAATTGCAGGATTTATCGACGCAAACAACACTGCATACTACAGAAGACTTGAAGTTGGAGACGTTATGATTTTTCCACAAGCTATGCTGCATTTCCAAGTTAATGTTGGTGCAACCCCCGCCACTGCATTTGTTAGTTTGAATGGCGCAAACCCAGCGATTCAGTTCTCTATGAACTCTTTATTTGCTGGTAACTTACCTGCTGATATAGCTCAACAAATTACTCTTCTAAGTAATGAGGAGGTAATGAGAATGAAGAGGGCATTTGGCACCGCTTAATATCCTCTTTAAGTTATACTTTTGTTCCACATTAATTGATTTATTAGTGTGCTCAATAAATACACGAGATCGTATGTAGATGTGCTTGTTTTGGTTATGTCATATATGTCGCTAAGTTTACTTTGTTGTACATTTAGCAATATATAAAATCATTATTCGTTATATAGCAATGTATCATGCATAGTCTTTATTTCAATTTGCATCGTGGTTAAAATATCTATCATCGCACGTTAGACATAGCCTTGGTGGTAGAGAAGATTTATAATAATTTGATTTTTCTTTTGTTCAAATATGGAGTTGTCGACATTAATTGGTTGCGAAAGTTTCTATTGCCTAGAGTTGTTAGAGGAATGTGTATGCGTGAGAGAGAAGGGTGAGAAAAAAATATCACACGAGCATTGCTATCCATGACTTGGCAGGTCAAGACTCAAGAGATTTGACAAAGAAATTTTACGTTCATCCCACTGTAGACGAAAAAATGGTCATAAGATGACCAATTTCAGTTTTGGTCATAATATTATCCAAAATAAAAGTTGTTCGTGAAGTGGTCCTAAGTTATTTATACAATTAAAGTTTATTGAAACTAAAAATAAAAATAGCAGTGGAAAAAAAATTCTCTGTAGTCGTCCCCTTTCTCTTTTTCTCTCTCTCAAACCATTGCATCCTCTACCCCTTTTTCATCAATTAGGGGCTGCCATGGATGATTTCATCCATGGTAAGCCCCTTTTCCCCTTTTATTTTCAGTTTTTAGTTCATTTTCTTATTTTGTTTAATAAATTAGTCTCTCTTTATGAGATTTTCTCAAACCCTGCTATGGGATTTTTAGTTTCTGTTTTGGAAATCTCCTTCTCCCCTATGCGAGTTGTGAGTATGGTTCTTTTGTTTTTAGGTATGAGAAATTATTCTCATTGGTTGAAGTTCGAGACTCAACATGAAGGTATTGGAATCTCGGATGCGGTCAACCTGACTCGATCAAGAATGTTCTTCCCAAACTATATCAAAATGATAGACTTCCTCATCAATAGCTGCTTGATTCAAAGAATACAAGGAGGCTCGTATTGTATTGCTCGATCTGGTTCATTGTAGTTTCTTCGAAGACGAATTTGATTTAGTCTTGTTTAATTGTATCTTGTTTTTCTTTAATACCTATTGTAGATGCCGTTTGGCCTTCAATTAATGAAATTTCTCTTTCAAAAAAAAAAAACTAAAAATAATTATATTACCGATTTTTCAGTGATTACTTTCGTTAATTTAATAATGTGCAATAAATTTATAAGAGAGTGTATAATGCGACTCAAAACTTCCAATGGAGCCATTTAGTAGCAAAATTTCTCCTAAGGTGATTATGAAAAGTTCAAACTCAGGTTCTAAACCAGCAAATTATATTTGAGTGTAAAAAATATGAAAAGAAATAGTAGAAAGAGGAAAAGAAATAGTAGAAAGAGGAAAAGAAAATTTTTAAAATTAGTTTCGAATGGTACAAATTATAATCAACCCTGAGAGTTGTATATAATCGTCGAATACGGACATTTCTTTTAATGTAATATTATGGCCTCTATCTCTTTATACTTGTAGCATATTAAAATGGCACGTTCAAGGAGTAGGAGGAGATTGGAGATTGGAGAGAGTGAAACATGGTTCATGTAATTAATAATATAAATTTATCGAAAAGAAAAATATTGCAATTACTCCGAAACATCCCAAAAATGAATATGTTGCAGGTATAGAATAGAGGTATATAGTTAGTATTAGTTTAAGAATTTATCTCAACGTCACGCATTGATTGGTGTTATTTAATAATTCTTATTGCTTTTTTTTCAACTTCTTATATGCAACCTTTATGATGGTACATATCAATTTTTTTTACGAGCTAAAGCTAAATAATGCTACTCATATATAAATTAAGGTCTACTCAGATACGGTGTCAAAGTGTCCGACTCGACTATTTTGTAGAAAAAAACCAAGTTTTTAGAACCTAACTTGATATGCTCCTTAAAAGTTCGATTCATGTATCAATCTCCTTCACACATTTTTTTGTGGGACGAAACTCTGCCATCTAAACTTTTACGTTTCTTAGAAGAAGTGGTCTTAGTAGGAGAACTACTTTCGTTAACTGACCTATAATTATCCTCTACATTATCATAATTCATAGCTAATACACTCATCAGAATCCCCGGTACCTTCATCTGATCGAGTCATCAACAACATCCATTATAAGTTTTTTTTTCAACTAGACTGAGTCCTACTGCACCAGAAGCCCAAGACTTGTTGCCACTTGCCACTTGCCACATGCAAAAGTGCCACCAAAGATATAATAACACTTATCCTCAAACATGAGTGGTCTCTTAAAAAATGAGGCAGGTTTGTTCCTATGTTTCTGCCACCAAAAAATCCATTTCAAATTATAAGATTATATATATAGATAGATAGATAGATATTTGGTAAGATGAATAAACTCTGGGCTGCCCTCGCACATGTTACGACTCAGAGGCTCATGCACTTGGAAGAAGGGCAGAATTGTAAAGGAGTCTTCCTCCAAGTGTCCCTCACTTGTTAGGGTTCAAACCCCCGACCTTCAAGTCATGAGGTGGAATCCCCACCAAGTGAGTCAAGCCAAGCTATCTCAGTCTTTTTTTAATTGCTACATTTTATTTTTTTTACTGTTTTCATGACGCAACTTCAAACCTAAACATTTTCAATTATGTATAAGAGAAAATTATAAAAATTATATATTTGGAAAGTACACATTGAAAGCGTGAAAGTGAGTTTGTTGCATTTAAACAGAAACGAAGGAAGTAGCAGGCAAGCACATCTAGCTATTACAATAAAAGTCTTTGGATTAAAGACTGATGAACCCTACAAGCAACACTAAAAATAATGTTTTTAACCACCTGCTGAGTATTCAGAAGCGTGTCATCGAAGATTTTCTTGTTCCTTTGAATCCAAATATGATATACACTCTCAATAAAAACATGTTGTACATCTGATACTTCTCTCCAGTCTTCCTACTGAGCTTTGCAACCATTTCAATTTCATCAATTCTCTGCTGGTTGGTTCTGGCAATTCCAAGCAGCTGAAGACATGACTTCCTAATTTCATTACTATAAGTGCAGTTGAAAAAGAGGTGCTCCTTAGTTTCCCTGTCTTCATTACACAACACACAGGTTTGATTATCACCTAGCCCCCATTGAGCTAGTCTTGCTTTTGTAGTGAGTCTACCATGAAGCATAATCCAAGTGATAAAAAGAGCTTTTGGGGTAGCTTTACTCTTGCAAACAATTCTCCTCCAAGGAACCTTTGGAATATCTCCCTTCAAACACCAGTAGAGTTTTTTAATGGAGAATTTATCATTATAAACGAACTGCTAACATGTAACAGCATCAGTTACAATACTTCTTGCTTCAAGAATCTTCTTCATTTCCCATGAAAGTCTTTGAGGGATGTTAATGGACCATATATCAGCATGCTTGATGTAGTAAGCATGGAGCCACCTTATCCATAACCTATCTTGCTTGTTAGACAAAGCCCAAAAGTGTTTAGCAATAGCAGCCTTGTTCCATAAGATGATATCTATGAAATTTAGGCCACCACAAACCTTCTTATTGCAAAGAGTATCCCAAGAGATAGGACTTTTTCTATAAGTTGCATCAAGGTCAGTCCATAAATAGTTCATGCATACTGTCTGAATGTCTCTAAGAATTTTCTTAGGAAGAATGAATATCTGACACCAGTAGAGCTAGATTCCCTGTAACACAAAAAGCCACTAACTAAGCTCTTCCTACATAAGAAAGTTTCTTAGCAGTCCAAGTCTTGATTCTTGCAGTGATTTTTGCCAGGAGAGGCTTGCACTCATTGTAGAATAATTTCCTGGCAGCTAAAGGCACACCCAGATATTTGAATGGGAAGCTGCCAATGGGCATTTGCAAGATGTCTTGAAGAGCTTGAATATCATGGGAAGAAACACAAGCAAAATAAGCATTACTTTTATCCAAGTTAGCATCCAGACCAGAGGCAGTGGAGAATTTTTGAAAAGCTTCAAATATTGACTGCACTGAGTTAGTATATGCTCTAACAAACATCAAGAGATCATCTGCAAACCTGAGATAAGAAACACCTAACCTCTCACATCTAGGATGAAAGTTGAAATTAGGAATGTTCTTCAAATTTCCTAAACATCTTGAGAGGTATTCCATACAAATAGCAAATCGAAAGGGAGAGAGGTGATCTCCCTGTCTAAGGCCTTTCTGAGCCTTAAAAGGAGGGTTGGGCACTCCATTTATAGGAATAGAATATGAAACAGAAGTAACACAAGTCATGATCCATGAGACAAATTTAGGAGGAAAGCCCAATTCAGCAAGCATTACACTAAGGAAAGGTCATTCAACAGAATCATATGCTTTCCTTATATCAATTTTTATCATACATCTAGGGCTAACATGCTTAGTAATATACCCTTTAATAAGTTCAGTTACAAGCAAAATATTATCAAAAATAGTCCTATTAGGAATGAACCCAACTTGGGCTAAATCAACAATTTCTCCCATAATTTTTCGCATTCTCATAGTAAGAATTTTAGCAATGAGCTTGTATAATATTGTGCAACAGGCCATAGGTTTGTACTCCTTGACTGAAGATGGATGAGCTACTTTAGGGATCAAGGTGACCAGAGTGCAATTAATATCATCAGGTAAGATGCTTGCATCAAAGAATTCACTGATTGCAGCATGAACTTTGTCTTTGATAATATGCCAACTTTTCTTGAAACAATAGCTATTGAAACCATCTATACCAGGCGCTTTACTATCATCAATACCATTCAAGGCTAAATCAATCTCTGTCTAAGTCACCTGTTGAACAAGAATTTGGACAGCTTCAGGTTTCAAATGAGCTCCTGATCTCACTAAAGGAATATCAACTCCATGTAAATGAGTAGCAACAGAGCCCAACAAACTTGTATAAAAGCCCATAATTTCACTCTGGATATCAAATGTTTGAGTCAATTTGATACCCTGAGCATTATAAAGAACATCAATGTTGTTCTTTGCAAATCTTTTCTTCATAGACTGAAAGAAAAAGTGGCTATTACTATCACCAAGTTTAAGCCATTGAATTATGGATTTTTACCAATAAGCACTCTCTTCAATAGCAAGAAACTTTTTCAGATTATTAACACACTCAGCTTCATGAGTATACAAGTCTTCATTGAATCTGTTAGAAGCAAGACTAGTCTGAACAATGTCAAGTTGTTCTCTGATATGTGCAATTCTAGCATCTAAATTAGCAAAATCCTGCTTATGAAGCTTCTTAAGCTTATCTTTCATCTTCTTAAGATTTCTCCAGATCTGAATCATAGTATCACCACTGTGAAAGGTACCCCAAGAATCCAGCACAATCTTCTCAAAATCATCATGATCAGACATATAATTGAAAATTTTAAAAGGTCTACCTCCCTTAGAGAGAGGAGGAAGACATTTTAAAATAAGAGGGCAGTGATCTGAAATACCTGGATTCAAATACTCAACAATAACACCAGCATATCTAATCATCCAATAAGAATTCACCAAGCATCTATCAATTCTGCTCATGACTCTAGCATCACCATGACTCTTATTAGTCCAAGAGTAAAAATGACCACAGTTCTAAGCTTCAAGAGATCACTCTGATCAATGCAATGAGCAACGTCTTGGGTTTCATAAGATGTAATAGGCCTACCCTGGAACCTATCTTCATGATCAAGAAAAACATTAAAGTCGCCTAAAACACACCAAGCAGTGGAAATGGTTTGATTAAGCCTAATCAAGTCCATCCACAAAGACTTCATAGTCTCAACTGTATGCAAGCCATACACAACAGTAATTAACATAGTTGCACCAGAAAGTTTATCTGTCAACTGCCCATGAATAAATTGATCAGTCCTCTCAATAGTCTGAAAAGCCATGCAATCAGCATTCCAAGCAATCCAAATCCTCCCTCTAGGTGAATTAACATAGTTATCATCCCAGAGCCAACCCTCTCTAAATTTCTTCCTAATTCTAGCTTTGTTATCATTTTTTACTTTTGTTTCTAGGAGCCCTACAAAGCTCACTTGATTAGTACTTAAAAATTTCTTCAATTCTACTATGGTTGAGGGGCTATTTAACCCTCTCACATTCCAGGTGCTTATAATCATATTGGGTTGATGTGAAAGGAGCTTGAACCTCCTTCATCCATTGTATGAATTATAGTCCCAGGTCCACTAATAGCAGGCTGCTTGTCTTTGCCTCCTTTTAACTGCACTACAGACCATACAATGTCACCAACCCCCACTTGTGCAGGTGGAGCAGGATCTGTTTGTTTCCACTGTGTTATTTCAACAGTTTCTGACTGCTATCGCACTGGCTGAGCTGGTTCTTTATCTCCACTAATCTCATGATTCAAAGCTTCAACTTCAACAGTGTCTTTGTGAGTAACTTCAACTGGATTGGCTTTAGGGACCCGTTTCTGAACCACCTTAGCAGTCTCACTTCTAGCAGGATGCCTATCAGTTTTCTTTGCACAATTATGTCCTACTATTTGGCACTTTTGACAGAATGGGGTATCCAATCACATTGCACATGTTGCTCAATAACATTGCCATTATAATCTTCAATGTGAATTATCCTAGGCACTGGTTTAGTGACATCCACTTCAATGAGAAGCCTTGCAAAATAAACTCTCATCTGCCTAGTTGTGCACTCATCAGCAAAGAGTGGCACTCCAATCATACTCCCAATTCTACTTAGTGTTTCTGGCCCCCAACAATTCAGAGCTAAATTTGGGAATCTAACCCACAATGGAACCACTCTCATTATTTCCTCATGGAAATTGAACTTGGGAGTCAAAGCCTTCACTATCATAGGCCTACTATTAAGAGTATGAGGACCAAAGATACAAGCATCTCATTTCTATCATCCAAAGAATCAAATTTAATCAAGAAGCCATGTTCATGTAAGAAAAATTTAGGTTTATTAACATGATTCCGATCCATATCAATAAATCTAATTATAGTAACTATTGATGGGGTTTGACCAACATACAACACCCCAGCATTAGCCCAGATATCAGCTAATTTCTCCACTTCAGCTTTATCCATCTTAACTACATTTCTACCATTTTGAATACTAGGAGCTACAAACTTCAAAGACATACCCTTAAAGGTGAGTTTCTTCTGTATAGCAACAGTAGACCAAGTCTTAACAGGAGGAGCATTATGCTAAATGACATGATTCTCATCAACCTCACCTGCTGCCTCGTCTATCTGGCCAGCAATTTCACTATTATCTTGAACAATAGGAAGAACAATTGCTGGGTTTGCTTCCACCCCTAGAGTGCCTGTAGAATCATGTGCAATTTCCCGACTAGCGCTAGCTTCATTTACCTTCTGAGTCATTGCACTCTAGGCGCTGCGCAATCCGCAACTGTTCAAAAAGTTGTTGCATGACAGAGATGGCATCTTGTCTACCCAAATCAACTGGTTCTGGAGTGGTTATTGGAGTAGTGACTGGAGTTTCATTTCTAGAAACTATTCAGTTCCAAGTTCCATGCTTTTCGATTAAATGTTGCGCATGTCGAGTCACTGGAGGATTAGGTGTCTGAACTTTCTTCTTTCGACCCATAATTAGTGCCAAAGTTAGTAGCTTAAACCATATGTAACCTCAAGACTCAGCACCATGGAAGGAGAAATCCTAAGCTCTCAAAGACGGCGCTTCTCCGAATCCCTATAAGTGTGTGTGTTTTTGGAGTTAATGAACAAAGGTTTAACTTAACTCTAACTACTTATTATTCATATGCTTGTTGTATGCTTTATCGCTTTCATCACTTTCACGTGTTTATTTTTGTTAATCAAAAACCTAAATAAACATTCTAATGCTAAATTCAGATAATTTGGACAATTGGATTAGGTTCCTAGTAATTTGATTGCTTAAATAACAGGTCACCAAAAATTAGTTTTATGTGTTTAATAAACCAACAAAGATTAATTTTTATATTGAATGAACATATTACGTGGTTATTTAACTGCATAAATCTAGACATTAATTGTATTAAGTAGATGCCAACAGTGGACGAATTTGATTCCTGATCATATTCGTACCCTCACCCCCGAACTCTATCTTTGGTTTATTGACCAATTATGAAGTCATAACGGGGAAATCTTCATTGAATAAGTACCTAAGTTGTCCCTATGGTTTCCCAAAATCCAATTAGGTTTATGAGTCTTCCTATAAAGACTTGTTGGCAACTTCTTTTTCAAAACGTATTTCAAAACTAAAACCCTTTATAATGAGGTAGTCAAATACACACTTATCTCACATAGGCAATAAAAACACGCATACATATATACATTTATATATACATATACATGTATATATATGTATATACACATACAAAATTAGTACAAGCCAGTATTTATGTACCTGCACAAATGCTTTCTACTTCTGATCGTGTGGGTCAATCATAGAGCAACCCATAAATTCATCCTAACTAAGTCCAGTCCACTTAATTTTCAACTCGTTACATGCTTTAGATTTCCCTCTAATATCACTATAATACTTCCTCCGTTTTTTAATAAGTGACACGTATTCCTTTTTAGGAAATATCAAAATAAGTGACACATAGCTATTTATGGTAAAAATTGTTCAACTTTATTACACTATTGCCATTCATTAATCATCCACCCACTTTAATTCAATTACTAACCCCCCACCTAATTCATTAAATTTCCCCCTAATAAAGTTAATGATTCCCTCCATTTTTAACACCCCAACCCATCGCCTACCCCCTTCCGATATTCCCCCCCCCAATTCTTATGATCTTCAAACCCTAACTCACCCAAATCAAGAACCCTAAAAAATCGTCTACCCCAAATCTCGAAATTCTTGCTTCTCTCATCTTATGTTCTTCTTCCTCTACTGCTTCTTGTTAAGAACCCTAAAAATCTTCCCCCAATTTTCGCGAATATTTGAATTCTCTCATCTTTTGTTCGTCTTCCTCTACTGAAATTTGTGAAGAACCCTAAAAATGTACCCCCAATTTTCGCGAATCTTTGACTTCTCTCATCTTCTGTTCTTCTTCATCTACTGAAATTTGTGAAGAACCCTAAAAATCTAGCCCCAATTTTCGCGAATCTTTTGCTTCTCTTGTTGTTGCGAAAAACCCTAAGTCCCCAATTTTTTTTTGCGATGGATTCGTGGAATACTGCCGATTATATTTTCGGTTTTGATACTGTTGAGGCCTCTGAAGAGTCTTGGTTGTTGAGGAAATTAGATCGGCGTGAACACGGGTCTTCTTATACATCAACTGAGATTCTTTATGGTGTTCATGGTTCACAAAAAACACCAACTTCAAAGTTTCGTTGGCCTGATGAAGTTGAAATCCCTCAAAACGATGTTGTTGAGGATGGATCTGGGTTGCATGCTAAAAAGAAGCTCGACTTTGGCGATTCTTCTGTGTCCTCTACTTCTAAGTCCCCAAAAAAAGGCTCCTCAGATGTTTCATCTACTGCTGTCAGTGTAAAAACCAAAAACAAAGACAAAAAAAGTTGAAAATTGCGTGGTTCTTCATGGATCTATGGTGATATCTTCTAACTCTTGCCATTCTTTTCTTAGCTTAGATCTATATTTTGTTTTTTTTTTGCATGCTTTGAGTGTGGGATTTTGCTGCTGGACCGATTGGCAATATCATGAATTTATTCTTGTATTTCGGTTGTTGATGCCTGTTGTTTTTCGATTCTTTGAATTAGGGTTCCTGTTTTTTTATTAAGCATGTTGATTTCTGTTGATTTGTATGGAATTGTACAGTTGATTTATGTTGAGTTATGTTGATTTAAGGGTTGATTTATGTTGAGTTATGCTGAGTTATGTTGATTGAGGTTGATTTTTGTTGATTTAGGTTCAAATCTGTTCATTTTAGGTCGATGTATGTTGAGTTATGCTGAGTTATGTTGATTTAGATTGATTTTTGTTGATTTTTGTTGTTTTATATTGATTTTGGTTGATGTTTGGTTCCGTACAGTTGATTTAACTTGCATTTAGTTGATTTTTTGTTGATTTAGGTTCATTTCTGTTCATTTTAGGTTCATGTATGTAGAGTTATGCTGAGTTCTGCTGAGTTATGTTAATTGAGGTTGATTTTTGTTGATTTAGGTTCATTTCTGTTCATTTTAGGTTCATGTATGTTGAGTTATGCTGAGTAATGCTGAGTTATGTTGATTGAGGTTGATTTTTGTTGATTTAGGTTGAATTCTGTTCATTTTAGGTTGATGTTGTTGAGTTATGCTGAGTTATGTTGATTTAGATTGATTTATGTTGATTTAGGTTGATTTATGTTGTTTTATGTTGATTTTGGTTGATGTTTGGTTCTGTACAGTTGATTTAACTTGCATTTGGTTGATTACACTTCACTGTAGTTCATTTTGGTTGCTTTGAGTTGATATTTCATGATGTTTGTTGTAAGTTTTTGTGATGCCATTGTTTTTAGAGTTGGTTTCCTCAATGATGAAACACTTCATTACTGAACATGTAGCTAGTCTAAACTCATTAAATATGCCACCATCTAAAGTAGGGTGTTGTAATTAGGAGGCAAATAAGTGATCTAAAGGCTGTGAATATGACTTTTTGTTGCATTTGCATGAAACTATATGGACTGAGAGGTTGTTTTTGTGATTTCCTCTATGAAGAATGAGGTTAGCAGCTTTATATGCTTGCATGAAGTCATTATGGCCTTTGTGATTACTAACTGCCACCATTACATCACCATCATTTCATGTTGTGAGGCTATTAAATGTTGTTTTTGCCTTTGCTATGTATGTGGATTGGGGACTTTCTGAGAGGACAGACCAAAAGCAAATGTTTTAGCTTTAAAAAACTGCCCAATGGAAACCAAATGATGATGCAAAAAGATATTCTTCATCCATTTCATACACACTTTACAAAAAAATTACTTTTTTTTACAAAAAGTTGGTGTTGCCTATGACTATTTTCTTTAAACATACACAAAATGTTTACAAAAGGCCTCCTTTACTTGATGATGAGGCTACTGTTTGATGCCCAAAATATGTGTTGTTGTTGCTGCTGCCTTACTGTGCACACAGTGTCATCCATGGTTCTAAAATGTTGTTGTTGCTACCATACTTGCTGCTGCCTATTCTTGAGTAGTCCCCTCTGTTTGGCTTTGACTTGCATTAAAATCAGGGTATACCCCAATGATAATGTCCTTGTTCAATTCATTGATTGTGTCAGTTACCAACTCATCTGGTAATTCAACATAAGTTGGTAAAAGACCCAATCTGTCAAGCCTTTTCTTGTCTTTGTGTGGGTTCTTGTAGTTATTTCCACCTTTCACTTTAAGGACCTCAAGCATGATGTACATCAAATGTAGCCATGTATAGTTAATCAACCTTGGATCATACACATTGTAGGCCTCTTCCACACTTTCCACCAACTTTTCAACTGAATCTGGAAAAGTTTGGTGTTGAATTGATTGAATTGCTTTAAAAACCCCTAAGTCTAGCATGTTCAGATCAGGAGATTGAGCTGGTTGACATATGAGTTTAATTTCAAACCCATCTTTATTAGCTTCTTGTAGAAATAGTGGGTCATCTGGGGCAATGTGAGGCCTTGCATTATCCTGTTGAATCCATATTTGCTTCTCCCTTATTGCTGGCAGCAATTTAGTGATTATCATCTCCTTTATTGTGTCCTTTGTGATGCTTTGCTTGATTTTGAGTTCAATTGTACCAGCTGGTCTATTACAAGACCATCTTTGAGCAGCAACTTACTCTACAAATGCATAGATGATACGCTCAAGTTATACGGTGTTTATATTATATTTTGGGTGCTTTTTGCTAAGGGTCTTGATCATAATTGTTAACGTTTGCGTTTTATTTAGCTCTTAGCGGAAGTTTGGAATTTTGTATATTAATTATAGTTAAAGTTGTAAGTTCCGAGCTCCTAGAAGCATTAGTGTTTGGAACGACTCAACATCGTTATACTTGCCAAGCGTCGCCACATGTTCCAATCAAGCATCGCCGCAAGCCGTAGCCGAGCATAGCACCAAGCCTACCGAGCAGCCAGCATCATCGCCCATCACCGCAAGCTCAGCACTACCGCAAGCCTGCCCAGCAGCCCCGCCAGCAAAGACCGCAAGCTCGGCATCATCGCCCGGCCCTCGCGTGCGCGCTCGGAAAGACTCGCCCAAAGACACGAGCGGCTCGCACCTCGCGACCTCTTGGCTCGCCCAGCCTCTTCACTCGTGTTGGAGGCAGTAACTCATCGCACAGTGCGACCTATACCGTACCTCGCGACCCCTAGGTCGATGTAATTGTCGGCTGATTTTTATGCTTTAGTATAAATACCAAACTTGTTTTTGGACCTAAGGGGGCAGCAGCCACAAGGAGAGGGAGTTTCCAAAACTCCACTCTTCTCTTGTTGTCTTCTCTTTTTAGTTTTCATTTTCTAGTTTAGTTTTAGGAGATTTCAATTATGGGATTGGCTTATGCTATGCCGATTGTAGCTTGAACTGTTCTTGAACGAGATTATCATGAAGCTTCAAGCATTATTGTGAGATTTTTCCTCTCTATTTAGTTTCTTTGATTATGGTTTAATTTATGATTATTTTCTATGGTTTTTGCATAATTATGCTAGGAACGTTACTAGTTTGATTGTGTAATTAATCTAATGCTAGATTTAAGAATAGAATCGGATTGTTTTATTCTTTTATCAATTTGTAGCAAACTAGGGAGTAACTTTGATGCTGATCGTCTTGGTTATTTCTTGGGGAAATTGAATCAACTGTTGAATGTTTATCGCGTGTATGACGTTAGCAGGTCTATTGATTCTCTGTGTTTATTGCTGCTATTGGATTGAACTTAGACGCTGATCGGACTAGGTTATCCTTTAGTTAGGGTTTTATAGTCACGCTGATCGTGCTATTCAACTAGGAATAAGGAGAATGCGAGATTAATTCTCAACAATAGATAATCTTGGAAATAATTAGAGTCGAGGTTCAAGGATCGATAATGAATTGAAGTGGATGTTAATCGGATTCAAGATCTTTCCATATTGATTTCTCATTTTATTTAATTATGCTAGTTAATTTTAGTTTGTTTATAATCTACTTGAAACCCCCCTTGTTATTAGGTTTCTCGGCCCTTAGCTTAATCTAGGTATTGGATCCTGCTAAATATTAAACTCGTCCCTGTTTCCCTGTGGATACGACCCCTACTTCCATTATACTTGCTTAGTGTAAAAGAGAGTAGGAGAAATTTTATCTTTGGTTGGGTGGCGTACACGACAAACGCCGCCCACCAATAGATTCCCAACTTTCCATCCCAAATGATTATATCCCCTATCCATGGCCTTGCAATTGCTCCCATAAACATCACCTTTGTAATGAAAGCTTTTGATTGGCAAGCCCTGTAGGGATCTTCCTCCTCTGACAGTAGGTAAAACCTTTGGGTTACCTTGCTCATGAAGAACCACTTTTCATCTATGTGCACCATGTTGTATAGGCAATTAAACCTTGCCTTTTGTGTGATTGTTTTTGGGATGCTTTGAGATAGAATGAACTTCATTCTTGCAATCTTGTGTTTTGGAGTTAATTTGGGTTTGATTGAATTTGTGTGGCACCTTAGTATTCCCCTCTTGAGTAGTCTATAAACAGTGGAGGGACTTACTTCCAAAGCGAAAGCAAAGGACCTAAGAGTTGTCCTTTGCTTTAATGGAACCTCCCTCAATCTAGCTTCATCAAAAATCTTGGGTTTTCTACCACTGTTACCAGATTTCCTATTTGCAACATTAACCTCTGCTCCTAAGTTTCTCTGATTTTTTTGCAAGTCTCCAAAGCCTAGCCAAAGTTGACCTACTGACCCCATATTTTTGTTGTATGGTTGTTATAAGTTGACCTCTTGGAAGAACCAGGGCTTCATTTGCACATGCAAATAGGTCAATGATCATTTGCCTTCTAACACAGTTTGGTACATTTGGTCTCTTACCTGGGTTGGTCTCTTGTTCTGTGTTCTGTGTTCTTGACATCTTCTGTAAAGTCTAACTCATGCTCCTCTTCATTTTCAGAATCCGAGGAGTAATACTAGACCTCATCATCATCTTCTTCATCCCTGATCAGATTCATCAGTTCCTCAATAAGCAGCAATTCATCAACATTTAGATGCCCTTGTTGGATGTCTCTTGTTATGTGTTCTTGTGCATCCATTTCAAGATCTTGTAGCAGCAACAACTCGTCTTCATCTATGTCCATATAGTCCCCTTCTCCATTCACCATCATCCAAGCTTCAAAAGCTTCATCCATGGTGTGACTGTGCTGTGTGTGCAACTGGCAAAAAAAAAAATTCGTAATTGTGCTGTATGTGCAAGTGGCAGTGTTACTGTGAAATTCTTTGAGAATAAATTTTTGTAAAAAAATTTTTTTGTGAAGTGTGCTTGTGACTGAGATTTTGTAATGAGGAGTGTGAAAAATCTGATGGTTTCTAAGTCCCCTTTGCTATAAATATTTGCAGTTAGATTGATTTTGGAGCCAATAAGTTTAAATGAAATTTGAAATTTTTAATTTGGAGCCAAATTTAAATGAAAAGCAATGAGTTGGCATTTTTATTTGAAAAAACCGGGTACCCATGTGCTTTTGGGGACCACTTACCTTTATTAAGTTTGCAATTAACTCTTCTAAACATGTGGTCCCAACTTTCTCTCTCTAGGTGCATTGGTTTCTTCCCACTTTCTCTTCGTGTCACTTATTAAAAAACGGAGGAAGTAGTTTACAACTAATTCCTTATCAAAGTTCTTCGAAGTTTGTGCATTCGAGCGTGACAGAAGTCTATCGCAACGGTACTTGCAACTACGGTCAATACTTCGCGTACAATCGGTTGAATTAGCTCTAGTTCTACATCAAAACTACATCAGATTGTTAGACCCCCTCGTAGAAGGCTACATCAGATAGCAATGTGAAAGAGGGTATTTAGACGGGTTATTTCTCGCTCAACGATCGTGTTTTGCCGCATTAGAATTAAGTTTCTTTCAATTTGACTCCGTATTTTTTTTAGTTTATGACTTCTATTATAGATGTTGTATGACTTTATATTAATGAATGAATTTTCACTTCAAAAAAAAAAACTCCTAAATAATAGAAACTCTCCTTGTGTCATTACCTTTTTTTAAAGGTGCGATATTTGTTGAAATTTATATAATCAAATTTTGGGTAGTTTTCTATTTTTGGGTTAACCTTAAGCATATAGTGTTATAATGGCTAGAAAATAAAACATTAGTTTTACAAGTTATCTTAAAGGAAAAAAAGATAATGCGCCTATGTTCATGAGTGGTGATCAATATTTCATTTCTACGTGTATGAGACAATGATATTATAATTAAATTTATAGAATCACATGATATAAAATGACCAATTTTTCAAGTTAGAGAAGCATAATATTACAAGATATTGTCAATTATATGTTAATTACTTAGGTTTATATTCTAGTTTATTGTGTTGCCTAACATAGTTCTATTCAACTTATTTTATCTTATCTGAACTTTTATATCTAATCTGAATTTATTTTATCTTATCTGAACTTATCTAATCTGAACTTTTATATCTAATCTGAATTTATTTTATCTTATCTGAACTTATTTTTTTTCCTGAAATAAGCCGAACTGAACATAGCCTAAGTATTGTGCAATGGTTTGTCTAGGTCCATTCAAGTTTTTTTACTAGTTCAAATAGATACAGTCATAGTCTCATAGAGGTGTCAATTCGGTTCAGGTTTTATCCAAACATTTCTGTTCAGTTCAAAACAGTTAAAAGTACCAAAAGTTCAGTTTAGTTAAACTTTCTTTCAGTTAAGTTGGGTTCAGTTAATTTTCTTTTTCGGTTGCATTATAATGTAGTTGCATTTAATTTCGGATTGAAACCGACCGCTTGAACAGCTTCAACAGTTTAATCCATTGCGCTTAACCATCTAACTACATTTACATTCGGTTCGATTCGGCCCGCTTACGCTTTATTTGGATCATACCCGATCAGTTCAACAGTTCTATCCATAGCAGTTCGGCATATCAATAGTTATTCTTTTAGTTTCGTTTCAGTTTATTTAAATTGCAATTTATTTCCGGTAATACCCAATCAGTTAATGGTTTCATTTATAGCAGAGTATATATTGACAATTATTTTCAGTTTCGATACGATTAATTTCAGTTTTTTCACAGAATCCACACTACTTCTTGCCAAGAATCACATCTGTTCAGTTATACTTCCTAGTGAAATTCATATCTTGACGAAAATCGCATCTGTTTGGTTAAAGGAATCACACAGTAATGTATAATTTTTTAAGGGTAATTGTTAAACGTTCTATGTATAATCTATTTTGGATGTAAATTTTTTTGTTTGCAATATAAAACTTTGCTCGCCTGATTTGAAGTTGATTATGAATTTATGATATTGTAAATGTATAGATCTTATCAATTTACAATAGTTTTTGTAAAGCTTATTTGTTGGAAAGTGTATGTGAATTATCAATTTGTATATCTTTTGTTTTAGTCTAAATAGTACATTACATAATAACAAACCTACATTTCAATTTAAATAAGTTTGACTACTGTTCGGCCCGCTTATTCGATTAACTTTTCGGTTTCTCGCATTTACATACAATTTCAGTTTCATTGATGTTCGGTTTTGATTTTCCATTTTCATTTCAAATTAATTGCAATTCAATTTTTCCAATTGATGTCAATTACCGGTCACTTCACTTCAATTTAATTTTTCATCAGTTTCACTTAAACCGGTCGTTCATCAACCGAACTGAGAGCTCTATATACCGATAATATAATTTGCCAACAAAAATCAGTTGGACCATCAAACACGACAACCTGACGACCCACGCACCCACCATCTATATTTCAGTTTGGTCTTAACATCTGCACCTCGATTTCACCCCCCGCTGTCTGAGCTGCAACAACAATGGCGTCGGAGCTTGATTTTCCGGAGGATTTGAGCTATCTTTCCGGCTTCGGAAACCAATTCTCGTCGGAAGCTGTTGCCGGAGCTTTACCTCAAGGACAAAATAACCCACTTCTCTGCCCTTTTGGCTTATACGCCGAGCAAATCTCCGGTACTTCTTTCACCGCGCCTCGGAAGCTCAATAACCGAAGGTTCCCTTCTTTCATCTTTTCTCTCTTTAATTTTAACGGAACAGTCTTCTTTTTACCTTCTTTGTTTTTTTCTTAAGTTTGAATTTTTGTGATTATTTTGGATGACTGTTCTAGTGAAAATCTCCAAGTTTATCTCCTAGATTTGCGATTTTGCAAATCGAGTCATATTTTTGTAATTAAATAACCATAGTATACTACTATTTTACTTTGCAAATCAAGGAAATAAACTCGGCCTCCCACATACTAATGCCTAAATCAGAACTGTTCTGAACAAAATTGTTCATAAATTTTTTTGGTGATGTAGTAAAAAAAACCGATAGTATATTTATTATAAATATTACAAAAAGGTAGTATATTATCATTTATCACGGTGATGTTTTTAGTTTACTGATAAATTTACTATTTTTTACTAGATATACTACCTTTTTTAATTATCTGATAAAAAATGTATAGAACGGTTTTAAATAGGGCAAAGCTCGACATACTAGTCTTGTAGGTAATATACTCCTGCTATTGGAATTTCTACTTTTTAATTCATAGGCCATTTTGTCCAATGAAAGCAAAACGTTGTCCAATTTTTGTTAAAGTAAGAGAGGTTGATGTAGATGGAATTTGACTTCAAGTCTAAAGCAAGGGGCATACCATTGAGAGGCAGGCGTTTTAGAATTCTTTGCTTGAATGATATAAAAATTATTGGAAATTTTCTAAGAGAGCTTGATGTAAAAAAGATTTATCGTTCCACCCCTCATCTTAAGTATTACCTTCCAAAGACTTCAACAACTGTGGCATCCATAAGTTGTCCCTTTTATGTAATAAAACCTTGCATTTTATTAGTGTTATGAATGGTTGGAGCATGGGGTAGGGGGTGGGGAACAGTGGATTTGATACGGAAATAGATAAGATCATTATGAGGTGTTGTTTAGTGAGTGAAAATGAGCATATGGAGATTAAAGAGTAGAAAGGGTAGTGGAAGTTAGTGATTGGAAATTGATCAAATTATCAACACCTTTTATGTTTCTTTCATTGATGGGAAAAATATATTCATTCTTTTGCGAAAAAGATATTCTTTTTTTTGCGAAAAAGTATTCCATCCCTAACAAATGTAGCAAAGATGAATTGGGGGTACCATATTTTGTATGTTGCTATCAGTCCTACCCCATAACTCTTTTGAAGTACCATCACGCTTTTTTTTTATTACAACACTGTGACTTATACACTTTTCGCACTACTTTGATCACTTATATCTTAAAGTCTCTATTACTTAATATTACAGAAAGTTGATATTTCAAAAATATAGATTATGATAAATCCAACATCTTACACACTAACACTTTTTTGATATATTAATAGAAAACTGCGGTCAAGGTTAGTATATGTATAGTGCAAAAGTCAAAGTGTTAGCAAATAAAAAGGAATGAAGTATATCACCAAAACCATGCCAAGTACCACCATAAACGTATGATGTATGACATGCCTACACAAAATATCCCCCGGGATTGTATTATTTGGCAACTTTTGGAGAGTTGTCAAATATCTCTTCTAAGACATGCTTCCCCTTAGTGACATAATCATGAGAATAAACTTCTTTGTTTTTCCAATTCGAATCCTACTTATCATTCAATTTCACAAAACAACCATGGAAGTTTATACTTTCATCCCAAATTCACACTACAATAACTTAAGCGTTTCTCTTAACCTAGGTATCAATTTTATAATGTCATACTCCCTTTGTTTCTCAATACTCCCTCGCTTCAACATGATTTTCTCTTTTATACGCTCCATCATGTTATTGTTTTTGCTATAGAGTTTGGCACAAATATTGAAGCTAAAGTAAAGGTGAGGCACAATATATGGAAGCCGAACTATTATTTTATGCTAATGAAGGGGAAGCCCCAAAATACTTAAAAGTTATGGTTGGGGCATGTCACAAACTAAGGGAGAGATAGAAAGAAAGCTTAATTGAGATTTGTGTCAATTTATTTGGGGAATAACATAGGTGATTTCAACGCAAAAGAAAGATGAAGAACAATTTGGTGAATCCAATTTAAGAAAGTGTACAAGACATTTGGAGAGAGAAGACATATTCTTCAAGGTCAAATTTTGACCAGTAATATTTCTTAAAATATATATATAATAAAATTTCAATTCGTATGGAATGTTCATAACCATTCTATTTTTCATATGATTGCTGATCCATGCTGCTCGGACTCTTCATTTCACCTCAAGTACCCATGCCAGATCCTCGACAGTCGGACATGTGTGGGACACTTGGACATTTCGTTTTGGGCCAAAAAATTGAAAAAATTCCAAAAAATACCCGAGTCAGACACTTGGACACGTACCCGTGTCGGACATGGGTACAACATAGTCGGTGATAAATAGATGTGGGGCATATCAAATAAATAAATTGTAGAGAGAGAGGAGATACTTGTCAATTAGTTCTAACTTGTCTTTTTGACTCAAGTGATGCATAAATGAAAAAGAAAGGAGAGGAGATTGAGTAAATGGGTTCCACTCCCTAGTAGTTCCTATGTCCCAAATAAAGTTTCTAATTATCTTTGGCATAGGTTTTAAGAATAACAATTGAATTTATATGAAATAATTAGAGTCATAGTGAGATAGAATGAAAAAGAGAGGAAGTGTTAGGAAAGAAAGGAGAAGAAGGTTGGATTCATTGGGGAGTGAAAAGGAGAAACTATCATTCAATCAGCTTTTAACTTTTAATGGAGAGGGAACCTTCTATGGACCTCCCAAATTAGGTTTACAGACTTATTATATGGGACTGAATTAGTCTTATACTTCTATTACAGAAAGGAGTATTAAGGTGTTTGTGCTCCCTTGGTAATTGTGTGGATCTGACAGTATTGTTGAGTTTTTTTTTACAATGATTATAACTTCTAATTTGTAGCTTTAATAGCTATTTTTTTCCGCACCCGTGCTCGCATCTTTGACCATGCTCGTTATTGGAACCACCACATTTCTTGTGATTGGAGTTGCTACTGGTAGAGGAAGAGGTGGCATCTTGGGGGTGGTTCTGAGAAGAGGTGGCGTTGGTGACTGAAGTCGTTTCACTTGTATCATTGCTGCTGTTTTGCTGTGCTATGCAGCTTTCCTCTAGCGTGAGCATGGAACGGGCCTTGTAAAATGGTGGAAGGGGCCAAGGGGGTCACTATGTTGGATGATGCTGGTGACGGTATCATAGTTGGTGAGGTTGGCCTTTAATTCGAAGACCATCAGTTTGCTGGGCACGATACCTCCAATGTTGGCTAGTTGATCTGCCAGCATCTTTAAATGTTGGCAATATGATAGACATTGGAGGAGACTTCCATATGGATGTACGAAAATTGGTTCCAAGGTAGTAAACAAGAGACTTATTGGTTGTCTTGGAAAATATCTTTGACAAACTAATGATCCTAAGAGATACACTCGATACATGAAACTAACCTAGATAATATTTGCAAATAATAATAGGAAACTTATATGTTCTATCCGCTATTTATCATATTTATGACAATCCTAATGCAATATTATTTTCTTCAAAGACGAACTTTTGACCATTTATTTCATAAAGGATATGTCGCTTCATCTAGATTCTTTTCAAATAGTGGGACCCAAGTAAGCTTAAAACATCCCTATCGCTATTTACCATCCGTATTTACTTGTAATCGTCCGTATTTTTTCTTTGAATACCCCCCATACCCCTGCCCTTTCACCCCACTCCTACTCTCTCAACTCTCATCCAACTTCACCCATATTGACCTCTCTCTACCATTGGGTACCACCACCACCGGAGGACCACCTCTACTCGTGGACCACCACCACCGGAGCCGCACCTCCACCGGCGGAGCACCACCTCCACTGGCTGACCGTCACCCACCGGAGCACCACCTCCACCGGCTTACCACCAACTCGGAGTACCACCTCCACCGGCTTACCACCATGACCGGGGATACACCACCACCACGAGCACCGTCGACACCACAATGTCTGACGAAGAACCCTGAACGCCGCCAGCATCACCGGAACAAAAAGTGGTTAGTTTTTAATTTCTTTTTTCCGCCACCAGTGCATGGAAACGTGTTAAATTTTCGTTTCCTACATAGAGGAAACAAAGAATATCATCGTTTCCTCCAGGGAGGAAATGAAAATTTTGTTTGTTTCCTCCATGAGGAAATGAAAATTATCTTCGTTTATTTGCTGGAGCAGTTTTTTATATCCGAATATGTTTGCATATTATTTAAATTATTTTGATAATTAGTAGTTGTTTTGTTATTAGCGAATAATAGTCATTACAAAAATTTGTTAATTTTGTTAATGAATATTTAGTTAATTGAATATTTAGTTATTTTTTGATTAGCGAATAATACTCGTTGCGAAAAAATTTTAAGTTGTGAAATTGAATATTATTTAATATTAATAGTTGTGATTAATAAATAATAGTGATTAGTATTTACGATAAGTAAGTGATTAATTTAATTATTAGCCAATATTAGTGATTATTGCGTGTCAATTGTGATTATATGTTGTCTAAATGGTAAATGTTAAATATTTTAGGTTTATTTACCGGATTTTGGGGGTGATTATATAGATTATCATCACATGTTTTATAATGAAACGCTTTGGACTGAGAAAAAAGGAAGTACAAGATTGGTGTAAAGAGAGGGCACGTGAAATTGGGTTTGTGATGGTAACTTCGTCAAATTAAAAACATGAGCGTAGTGGTCGACCGTATGTTTATATGAAATGTAAGCGGGGTCAGCCATATCGGGGTGAAGGTATGGATCGTAGCATAGCTGAACGTGTAGCCAAAAAAACAAAAGCATGTGGATGCAGAGCGGGAGTTAGGATAGATTTTTTGGATTATCCTACTCGAAGAGGATGGGTGATTGTTGTTGCAGAGCCGGGGGTAAAGGGCATGCACAACCATGAATTCATTCATTACCCTGAGGACCACCGACCCATTAGCGGCCTTAGTCCGGCGGCTAAGGTTTTCGTTCGCGATATGATTAAGTCGCATGTTAGGCCTCCTAGTATCATGAAAAGTGTTAATGAAAAATATACAGATGATCATCCAAATATGAGAGACATGTACAACCTAAAAGAAAAAGATAGAAGGGAAGCAATGGATGACAGAGATGTGATGCAGCACTTCTTTCACCTTGCTCTAGAGAACGGTACCTTCATTGGATTAGACAAGACGAGGAGACAAATGTAATGACACAGACGTTCATGGTGCACCCTAGGTCGGCAAATATCATCCGCACTTATCCGCAAGTTGTTGGTATGACGTATAAAACCAACAAAGATAACATGCATTTTTTAGACCTCATTGGGATGACGTCTTGTAACAAGAATTTTATGGTTGGGTATGCTCTGATGGCCAACGAAATAGTTGATAGTTACAATTGGGTGTTGGACAAGTTTAGGTTGCTTATCGGGGTGAATTTTGTCTCTGTTACATTTATAACTGACCATGATTTGGGTCTTTTGAAAGCGGTCCGGAAAGTGTTTCCTAATTTTGCACATTTGCTTTGTAGATGGCATATCAACAAAGATGTGCAGAGTGAATAACAACATGGGCAACACCGATGGAGGTCTGAGATTTGTGAGCCGAAGTTGGTATCGAATAATTAACTCGACCTCCGAGAGGGATTATGAAGCCGCGGTTGAGAATATGAGAGATGCTTACAGAAGGTTGCCTAAAACTATCCAATACGTGGCTTGTGTACAAAGAGAAGGTTGTTCGGGCATGGACGAATAATGTTCTTTATCTTGGGAACACGTGCATTAAGCGCACACTCAGTGCTGAAGTCTTAGGTTTTTAGTAGTACAAGTGCATTGGACGTCATATTTTCTATTGCTCACACGGAGATAGAAAATCAGGTGAAAAAGGTGGAGAATGACCTAGATGAAAGTCGGCGTCGACACGAGATTTATACTAGACTACGGCTTTGCATTAGTTAAATGGTCGAGCCTCGCATTATTGTTTAGAACTCTTACTGGAGGAGGAAAATCGTGTGCGGGAGTTGGCCAATGAGGTCTATGAGCGTTGTGGTTGCTCGTTGAGAACCACACATGATATCCCTCTGTGCATTCGTCATACGCAGACGCTTGGAGGTGAACCCTGTCAGACTTATATCCTTATTGGACTACTTTGATCATTGGTGATAGGTTAACAACCTCGATTTTGTATCCGAGACAGTACAAGATTATCAGTACTTCTTAGAGTTGGTTGACCAGGTTCAAAGTGTGATCATGTCATCTTGCGGAGCGCTACCCTGATTTTAGAGGAACATCTGCTTAGTATATAATATTTTGTTCAGTGGCGGATCCAGGAATTTATGAATGGTGGGTCACTACCGACTAGGTAGCACATAGACGGATACGGGTACGGGTGCGGGTTCGGATACACACATTCATACATGATAATCCATGAATTTTAAAAAAACTACTTTAAATTAAATCATTTCATGGCTAATAATAGTTCATATTACAATAAAATAGTACCTAAAAATTATTACAATTGTTCTCGACGAGTTTTCATGTTTTGATACCGATTTACAATATTATCCATGCTAACCTTTAAAAACAATTCTCTTTCTATATAAGTAATCAAACAATCATTTAACAATTGATCTCCCATGCTGTTACGCAATTTATCTTTCACTTGTGTCATGGCGGAAAATGCTCTTTCTACAGTTGATGTTGCCACGGGAAGAAGCAATACCAACATCAAAAGCAAGTACACCTGATCATAAGTTTCAGATTTTCCCGTCTCAACCAATTTCATAGAAAGCTCATTAAGACTTTTCAAATTCCAAAATCTTTCATCCTCTCTAACAGAGACTATGAAATTTTCAAGTGAATATTCAAAAAACATCAATTCAGTACTTGAAAATTCATTAGGATAGAATTTGGCAAGTTTAATCAATTTTCTCTTGTCGAAGGAAGAAAACCGATTAGCAGGATTAAAGCAAGACATACACAGAAGTAGTTCCTTACTCATCTCCGGAAATCGACTTTCAAGTTCTTGTAATTGCATATCAATGACGCTTAGAAAAACTTCAACTCGAAAATGATGAAGATTTGTCACTTGTGGAGTCTTACCTCTAAACATCCTTCTTCTAGGAACAAGATATCTCTCCTCCATACTTAGAACCTCAATTTCATATTTCTCCATAATAGAAGTGACTTTCTCCATATGAGAATCCCATCATTCATCTCTCAACTTTTGCAAATTAGACTTGGTTATATCAACCATCGCCATTGCATTTACAATATCTTGATCACGTTTTTGCAATGCCACATTTAACTCATTTGTAATTCCAAATATAGCGACCATCAAGTGTGCCACAAACACAAAATCAAATGACATCAACAAATGTGTAATAGATTGTGCTTTATTTGAATCAATTGTATCGGAAACACTTCCAATTTTATCAAGTGAATCAAGAATTGTAGGATATAAATCAAGCACATTCAAGATTGTTTTGAAGTGAGATCCCCAACGAGTGTCACAAGGTCTACCTAAGCCGCGTTCTTGATTTAAACCCGTTCCTGATTGAAGTTCACCCAATGATAATGCTTCTACAACTCGTTGTGCTTGTCTATCTCGAAGAAATTCTCTCCTCTTTGGTGAACCTCCCACAAAATTTAAGAGAGGTGCAAGTACAATAACAAAAAGCCAACCACAATCTGAATTCTTCTTAGCCATGGCAACTTGTGTCAACTGAAGTTGATGTGCAAAGCAGTGTACAAAGTATGCTTGAGGACATTCAGCTAATATTAAAGATTTGAGGCCATTAATTGAACCTTGCATATTGCTTGCCCCATCATAACCTTGCCCCCGAACTTGAGAGAAAGTTAAAGAATACTCAATAAGTAAAGACTCAATAGCCCCTTTAAGAGTCAAAGAAGTAGTATCAGGAACATGCACAACACCAAGGAAACGTTCACAAACTTCCCCTCTTTTATCAACATATCTCAAACAAAGAGCCATTTGTTCTTTATCAGATACATCGGCAGACTCATCAGCGAGAATAGAAAAAAAACCACCATTAAGATCTTCAAGTATTGCTTTAGTGGTCTCTTTTGCACAAGCATTGATAATATCTTTTTGAACAATTGGAGAAGTGAGTTGACAATTATCAGGGGCCATTTTGAAAACAACTTTAGAATATTCAGCATCATGTTGTGAAAGAAGAGTCAATAGTGCAATAAAATTACCCTTATTCGATGAACTTTCTTTTTCATCATGACCACGAAAAGGCAACCCTTGGAGTAAAAGCCATTTGATGGTTTCAATAGAAGCCTCTAATCGCTTTCGATACGCAGTCATGGATTCTTTTGTTTGTTGTGCTAAACAAGTGGTAATGCTATTCTTCTGATCTTTGAAAAATTCCATTGCAACCACAGCATTGTTGTGAGCACTCATGTGTTTACCTTCATGACCTCTAATTATATCTAATCTATTCCAAGATTTGAAACCATGACCAACAAAAGCTTCACCTCCCGGCGTATTATCCTCCTTGAATAAATAACAAATGAAACAAAAAGCGGCATCCTTCTCAACACTATACTCAAGCCAAGTTTTCCATGTATCAAACCACTCAACATTAAATCGACGCTTTTTTAAGCCCATAAGCGTTTGAGGGAACACAAAATTTTTAGGTTGACAAAGCCCTCTTTCAATGTATGTTCTCCTCACTACATCTCTATCATTCTTATGAAAATCAGTAATCTTTCTCCTTCTTCCCGGGTCTTGTGGAAGATTAGCTATATCAAATTCACTTAATCTTTCACCATAAACCTGAGGATGAGATTGTCCATCTTGAGGGGAATCGTGTGATGGAGAAGATTGTTGCTCACTTGCATGGTGGGGAGGATTTTGTTCATTATCATGAGTTGGTTGAGGATTTTGTTCATTGGATTGAGAAGGGTGAGGATTTTGTTCATTGGATTGCGAAGGGGGAGGATTTTGTATAGAAGGAGGATTTATAGGACGTATTGGTGTGGTTTTTGTAAAAAAACTTGAGATATTCGGTTGCGTTTTCTTTCAATTCATTCTGAAATTTAAATTATAATTTTTAATTAGATACAACAATTCAATTTGTCAAACATATCAATCAAATTCACTTAAACTATTCAAATTTAATCTCATATCAACACATTATGCATATATACCAAATAATTTCACATTAGAGGGAAATCCTATCCATCTCCAACTAATTCCACCAGCACATAAAACACATAAAACCAAAGGCTCATTCATGGCCTCTCCGAAACTTCACATGATAGGTCCAATTATAAAAATCCTAAAACAAGAGTTTTAGTGCATTACCTGAACACAATCAATCAAACCTTCAAAGCTAATCCAAAGCTCATAGCATCACAGTCATCATTCACCAATTAGCCACTGTAATAAATAATATTAAATTAACAACAATACATATAACACAATCCATAAACCTAACAAATACATTATAAAATGGTGACTGTTACTAACATTTTCTAGATCTAAGTGCATACAAACTCAATCCATTCACCAATGTAACGCATATAATGACGATTACTCCAAATCAATAATCAAAATCGATCATAAAATTATAGGAAGTAATGAAAAATCAGTACTCTATATAATTAACTCTATATATTAATAACTGAAATTAACCAAAATTAAGTAATAATTCTGCCATAACATAAAGCTAGGTTAATATTAAGATCATAATGCAACGAATATAATGACGATTACTCCAAATTCATAATCAAAATCGATCAAGAAACTCTAAAAATTCAGTACTCCAGTTAAATTACTTACATAATTGAACGAAGGCCTAAAGATTGAAGGAAAGAAAAGTTAGCAGGTTCAGATCTAATTCAAAACACTATTCCTACACAAAATACTCAGATCTAATTCAAAATACATGTTTAAAGTGCACTTACCAGCGGCAGAACTGCAGAAGGCGTCGAAACCGAGTAGAGATTAAGCCACGGTGGTCGGCGTGACGGAGATTAAGCCCTGAGAGGTCGAAAATCGAAACAAGTCGAAACGGAGTGAGAGAAGAAGTTGAGAGGATGAGAGGAAGAAAATGAGTGACCGAGTACTAACCTGACGGAGTGACGGTGGTCGGCGAGGCGTGAGTGAAGAAGTTGAGAACCTGAGAGAGTGAGAGGATGAGAGGAAGAAAATGGCTGAAGGGAAGAAGAGGAACGCGTATTACGCGTTTTCCTAAACCTAAAATTTTTTTTTTTTTTTTTTTTTTCTGGGGGAATGGTGAGTCACGTGACCCACCAGGACTAAAGGTAAATCCGCCATTGATTTTGTTAGTTACGGTTTTAATTGTTAGTTGTATATTATAGTTTGTAACTTTTAGTCAATGTTTTATAATGATTATTATAATGATATGATATTAGTATATAATGTTGGATCTAATAATTTTAATATTTTGTAATGATTATTATAATGATATTGATATTATGATTCAAACTCAAATAATTAGTTGCATAAAACCAAAGTTCTAATACATAACAAAATAATTTCCGCATAAAATCAAAGTTCTATTACATAACAAAACAATACCCGCATAAATAGTACATAAATTAAATACACTGATCCGAAAACTAGTACATCAAAACTACTCATCATCATCAGCACGATCCCGGAAACATTCCATTTTGTGTATCCCACTACATTGTCACACATTCCAATACTATTTAGTGCATTCCATTAGTGGAAAGTGTTTAATTCTATTGATAAAGATACTGCAGTTAGATCGGGTTTGGGACCCGATGAGCACTAATCTCATTTGCCATACTCATGCGGATAAGATGTAAGATATGTCCATCTTATAGCAAGTTGATTTCTTGCTCTGTGATTGTTCTTCGATGTTTCTAATTTTGTATTAGAGTTTGAATTTCGATTTATTCTTAGCCTTTTTTAAGATGGTAAGATATTGGAGTTTGAATTTCGATTTATTCTTAGCCCTTTTTAAGATGGTAAGATGGTTATATATGATTTTATGAATTGATTTCTATCCATTTACACTAAAGTTTGTGAGTATATCATAGGAAATATACTCTGTTGCATTGTTTACATAGGACGGCAATCATTGCACATGCATGAATCCAAAATTTGCACTGTAATTTTAAAAATTTTCCAAATGGTTTGGCAGTATCATTTTGTTGTCCTTGGTGGGATTATTTTCATTTGAAGCTGAATGTATGATTTATTATTGTTTTTCAATGATTCATTGGCAAATTGTAATTGGCATATGGATTAACAACTACATTTTTTTATTGCTTCCTCTCTGTTTTCCTACCTCAAGCTTATGTGATTTTTAATCTGATTCAGCGAAGCCTTTTGCTATAAATTTGGCATTGCATGTGCTAAGTGGAGATATTTATTATTGTAGGAAATGAGGATAGGAAGTCGAATTCCTACAGTTTGCAAGTTTTATGCAGACTTGGATGATAGTTTTAAGGAAATTATAGATGAAATCATCGCATCTAATGACGATGGTAGCTGCCTTCTCCGCCTATTGAAGGTGGGTGAGGGAATAGACAGCAAATACTTATATTATTTGAATGCTCTAATTTCAATGGTAATGGACCACTATAATGTGATAGACGGAGATACGGATGCTTATGGGTTCACTTTTGTCCACGATGGTCAACAGATCAGAATGAACCCTACATTAGAGGATGTCCTCTATCTAACCGGATTGCCTATATTCGGCGAGCCGGTGATCCCCAGTGATAATCAGGACTTGCAAGCCTTCAATCGAGTGTTCGGGGATGATTGCCTAAGTTCACTCGGCATAGTTGCTAAACGATCTATTCTTTTAGGTGATTTGCAAAAAATTTGCAATGGGTACGGGGTACCCAAGAGAGAAAATGATGTTTGCTGTCCTTTTGATGGTTGTGAATTGCTTGATCATCCCGTCCCACGATGGCCATATTTGTCAGAGCTCATATGTCCAATTCGTAGAGGACTTGAAGGCGGTGAACACGTATGCATGGGGAGCAGCATTGTTGGCTTTTCCCTACCATGGCATGAAGAGTTACAAATCAAAGAACAAGAAATTAACTCTTCATGACATGGTAGAGAAAAGCCAACAATGCTGCTCCCCATGCATACGTGTTCACCGCCTTCAAGTCCTCTACGAACTGGACATATGAGCTCTGACAAATATGGCCATCGTGGGACGGGATGATCAAGCAATTCACAACCATCAAAAGGACAGCAAACATCATTTTCTCTCTTGGGTACCCCGTACCCATTGCAAATTTTTTGCAAATCACCTAAAAGAATAGATCGTTTAGCAACTATGCCGAGTGAACTTAGGCAATCATCCCCGAACACTCGATTGAAGGCTTGCAAGTCCTGATTATCACTGGGGATCACCGGCTCGCCGAATATAGGCAATCCGGTTAGATAGAGGACATCCTCTAATGTAGGGTTCATTCTGATCTGTTGACCATCGTGGACAAAAGTGAACCCATAAGCATCCGTATCTCCGTCTATCACATTATAGTGGTCCATTACCATTGAAATTAGAGCATTCAAATAATATAAGTATTTGCTGTCTATTCCCTCACCCACCTTCAATAGGCGGAGAAGGCAGCTACCATCGTCATTAGATGCGATGATTTCATCTATAATTTCCTTAAAACTATCATCCAAGTCTGCATAAAACTTGCAAAGTGTAGGAATTCGACTTCCTACCCTCATTTCCTACAATAATAAACATCTCCACTTAGCACATGCAATGCCAAATTTGTAGCAAAAGGCTTGGCTAAATCAGAATAAAAATCAGAAGCTTGAGGTAGGAAAGCAGAGAGGAAGCAATAAAAAAAATGTAGTTGTTAATCCATATGTCAATTACAATTTGCCAATGAATCATTGAAAAACAATAATAAATCATACATTCAGCTTGAAATGAAAATAATCCCACCAAGGACCACAAGATGATACTACAAAACCATTTGGAAAATTTTTAAAATCAAAGGCAAATTTTTGGATTCATGCATATGCAATGATCACGCCCTATGTAACCAATGCAACAGAGTATATTTCCTATGATATACTCACAAACTTTAGTGTAAATAGATAGAAATCAATTCATGAAATCATATATAACCATCTTAAAAAGGGCTAAGAATAAATCGAAATTCAAACTCCAATATCTTACCATCTTAAAAAGGGCTAAGAATAAATCGAAATTCAAACTCCAATATCGTACCTTCTTAAAAAGAGCTAAGAATAAATCGAATATTAAACTCCGATACAAAATTAGAAACATCGAAGAACAATCACATAGCAAGAAACCTTTGCACATCGATGTTGCCATGATGTTATTCACTCTAGCCTGCACATCTTTGTTGATATGCCATCTACATAGCAAATGTGCAGAGTTAGGGAACACTTCCCGGACTGCTTTTATAAGACTCAAATCTCGGTCAGTTATAAGTGTAACAGGGACAAAATTTACCCCGATAAGCAACCTATATTTGTCCAACACCCAATTGTAAGTATCAGCTGTTTCGTTGGCCATCAGAGCATACCCAACCATAAAATTCTTGTTACAAGACGTCATCCCAATGAGCTCTAGAAAAGACATGTTATATTTGTTGGTTTTGTACGTTGCATCCATATTAACAATATGCGGATATTTGCCGAGGATATTTGCCGACCTAGGGTGCACCATGAACACCTGTGTCATTACATTTGTCTCCTCGTCTTGTCTTATCCAATGAAGGTAGTCGTTCTCTCGAACAAGGTGAAAGAAGTGTTGTATTACGTCTCTCCTATCCATTACTTCCCTTCTATCTTTTTCTTTTAGGTTGTACATGTGTCTCATATTGGGATGATCATCTGGATATTTTTCATTAACAGCTTTCATGATACTAGCAGGCCTAACGTGCGACTTGATCATATCGCAAACGAAAACCTTAGCTGCCGGATGAAGGCCGCTAATGGGTCGGTGACTCTCAGGGTAATTAATGAATTCATGGTTGTGCATGCCCTTTACCCCTGGCTTTGCAATAACAATCACCCATCCTCTTCGAGTAGGATAATCCAAAAAATCTATCCTAACTCCCGCTTTGCATCCACATGCTTTTGTTTTTGTGGCTACACGTTCTACTACGCTAAGATCCCTACCATCACCCCGATATGGCTGACCCTGGTTACATTTCATATAAACATACGGTCGACCACTAGGCTCATGTTTTTCATTTGACGAAGTTACCAACATAAATCCAATTTCACGTGCCCTCTCTTTACACCAATCTTGTACTTCCTTTTTCTCAGCCCAAAGCGTTTCATTATAAAACATTAATTATAATCTATATAATCACCCCCAAAATCTGGCAAATAAGCCTAAAATATTTAACATTTACCATTTAGACAACAATATTCACTATTGACATGCAATAATCACTAATATTGGCTAATAATTAAATTAATTACTTATCGAAACTACTAATCACTATCATTTACTAATCACAACTATTAATATTAACTAAATATTTAATTTCACAACTTAACAAATTTTCGCAACTACTATTATTCGCTAATCAGAAAATAACTAAATATTCAATTAACTAAATATTCATTAACAAATTTTCGCAACGACTATTATTCGCTAATCAGAAAATAACTACTAATTATCAAAATGATTTCAATAATATGCAAAAATATTCGGAAATAAAAATTTGCTCCAAAGAAAGCAACGAACATTATTTTCGTTTCCTCCATGGAGGAAACGAACAAGATCTTCGTTTCCTCGTTTCCTCCACGGTAGCGAGCAAAATTTTAGTTTCCTCCCTGGAGGAAATGATGATTTTGTTTGTTTCCTCTATGAAGGAAACGAAAATTCCGTTCGTTTCCTCCATGGAGGAAACGAAAATTTAACACGTTTCCGTGCACTGGTGGCGGAAAAAAATATTTAAAAACTAACCACATTTCGTTCAGGTGATGCTGGCGGCGTTGGGGGTTCTTCGTCGGACATTGTGGTGCTCCGGTGGGCGACGGATAGTCGGTGGAGGTGGTCCGCCGGTGGAGGTGATGCTCCAGTGGTGCTGGTCCATGGGTGGAGGTGGTCCTCCAGTGGTGGTGCTCCGGTGGTGGTGGTGGTGCCCAATGGTCGAGAGGTCAATATGGGTGAAGTTGGATGAGAGTTGAGAGAGTAGGAGTGGGGTGAAAGGGAAGGGGTATGGGGGGTAGTTAAAGAAAAAAAATGCGAACGATTTCAAGTAAATGCGGACGGTAAATAGCGATAGGGATTTTTTGGTTGGGGTGAACCTAGTAATAAGTAATAATATAGCTTCAGTTACAAGTGTAGATACTCACTTTAAAACAGAGAATATTGTTATTACTTGCTCTGTCCTATAGACAAACTAGTTTGACTTTAAGGTCGAACTTTGATAACCTTTGACTATTTAGAATTTGATATTCAAAGTCTGATTAGGCTCATTTGATAAGTTAGGTGAACGATGTAAAACTAGGTGAAAGGGGAGGTATAAGTATAACTAATGATTAAAGTAGCAGTGAACGAAGTATATAGTGACATTAAAGGACAATTTGTAATTGATGCCAGATACCTAGTTTTGGGTAAGGGCAATTTTGGAGATATAAATATTCCAGCTAGCTGAACAAGCTAATGGAAGTAGCTGATCATTTCAGCTCAATTTACCTAGCTTTGAATTATATTTACCTCCTGACCTGTACCTATGGGATAATATATTAGCTGAAAATAAAAGTTTGGCTGATCTATAACATCAGCTAGCTTAAATGGGTCGGCAGGGTCGCCAAACATATTTGAATCAGTTTTACAGAACTTTTTTTTTTTCTTTGAAGTGTAAGTTTTATCGAACTTAAATGTGTGCGTATGTCTCTGTGTGTCTAAATACTAATTATTTCAAGTACTCTTGCCTATAAAAGCAGAAACACTGCCTTTTTCCTCTTCCGGTTAGAATCTTCTTTTGCTATAGTTATGATTTTATGAATTGACATAGTACTGTATTACTTGAGCAGTTGGTTCTACCGTATCAAACCATCAGTAACACATGAGCCCTTTAAACCTCGTGTCCCCGGCAATGACAAACTTATTGCAGAATTTAATCAGTCCAACAGCTCTGCTAATCCAACACAACTACGGTGGAAGCCTGTAGATATTCCTGAAGATCCAGCTGATTTTATTGATGGTTTGCAAACTGTTTGTGGGGCAGGCAGTTCCTATCTTCGCCATGGATATGCTGTTCACATGTAATTGGTATCTTTAAATACTAGTTTTCTCTACATCTTTCGCTTTAAGTTTATCCTTGTATATTTGTTTCATTTCTGTCCAGCTGTCTATAAAACTCTAATGTGTACCATGATTACGTTTGCAAGTACCTTTGCATTTTTTGAGTAATATGATAGTAGAACATGATGCATAAGTGGGAGCTGAAGATATATGCTAAAATGTGAGGCTCCCTGAGCCTAATAAATTGTATAAATTGTATCTTCTTGTTTAGCCATTTTCTTTTTGGCTGTGTGCTCAGCTAATGATTAAAAAATACAAGTTGTTATCATCCACTAAAATTAAGATTACCCCTACGAAGTGGAAAGAATTGATCAAGTCTTGTCTTTTGTATGGTTTCACCATTAGTACTTTCGATTACAGTACATTAAGGCTTGACATTCCAAATTTAGATTACTTTAAAACCTGGAAGTCTCACAGTGTTTAAAGCAAAACATTATGGTTGAGAATTATTGTGAACATAGCATACCAATTTGAACTGAAAAGGATCTTCTATTGTCAAAAGGTTGCCACCTGTAATTTGTCAAGAATGTCTATAGCTATCATCTGTCTATGCATTTCGAACTTGTTCAAGCTGTGAAACAAATATATTATGTTCTTTTGATGGGTAGACTCCGGTAGCACTTCTGCATCAGTGAGAACATTCAATTCTGAAATTTAGTTTACTTTCAGTTCCAAGCTGTAGATGTCACAGAACATCAAGGCGTGTATGTAGTTAGAACTATTCTGGTTTAGTGGAGGAAGAAGCTTCAAGATTGCAATTGCTTGTATAGGTACACTGCCAATAAATCGATGGACAACTGCGCCTTTTGCAATGCTGATGGAGACTTCTTATTTGTTCCTCAGAAAGGAAGTGCGTAAAGTTATTCTAATCATATTTTATAGTTTGATGTGTGGTGACCACATTCGTTTTTGGAGGGTACATTGAGGTTTTGTTATTTTTACCTTGCAAAGAAAAAATTTCACTTCAGGTGAGGGCCAACAAATAATGGCTACTATTTGTTAGTTTAGATAAGTTTGCATAAGTTCAAATATGATGAGGTGATTGCAGGTTATAAGAACAAAGCCTCTCTTTGCTTTTTGTTTCTTTGTCGTAGTATGATACATGCATGTCCACAGACATTTCAGTTGTTTAAGCCATTTTTGGTAAGGAAAGAGGTGATAATTGACAACTTCCTGATAGTCGCTTCATATGATTAACAAATCCTGCTTAAAAAAGAAATCCATCGACTAAGTTGGGATGAGCCATGAAAATAGATGTCTTCTGCCAATTGACCCAATTCATATCTGTCAGATTAGGCCACTTGAATTTTTAAGAATTTATTGATGGTAATCCAAATCACCAAACATCCAATATCTACTGCAGCCTGCAGGATACCTTGTCCACCAACCCACTCTGCGTCACTTTCAGTCTTACAGTTCTTATGATGCAAGGTCATATGTCCTAGAATTGACAACGGGTGTGTAATATTTTATAGCAGGTCCCATGTGCATGTCTAAATGGATCTCTAGTCGCAATAATGTGTCTTCTTCATTAATATTCTTAACCCCTTATACACATAGTGCTAGGTGGTAACAAAAGTTGAGGAAGAAAAAATATCTTCCTGATAATGGAGACGCATTAACATGAAAATTTACTTAGGATATCCCTATAAAATTACTTAGAAAACCGTTACTATTCCCTGAAGTTATGACCTTGCGTGAAATGGGACATTAACAGACCGACCATGTTCCTTGGTATTAAATGATTTTCAACGAAGTGCTAGCATTCATTGAAGTATAACTTTCAGGGCTTTGGATTACAACAGAGTGTGGAAGATTGCAAGTTTCTCCTGGTGAAGTAGCTGTTGTGCCTCAAGGATTTCGTTTTGCTGTCAGCTTGCCTGATGGCCCATCGCGAGGCTATGTTGCTGAAATATTTGGGACACACTTTCAGCTTCCCGATCTGGGCCCTATAGGTATCTGATTTAGTTTTTTGATATTGGTGAATAAGCATGCTCCTAGTATATTTTAAGATTATTTACGATCAAATCCTCGTTTTTGCTATGGGGTATAAGTTATGTTATTGCTTGTAGGTGCCAATGGTCTGGCTGCTGCAAGAGATTTCCTTGTTCCCATTGCTTGGTTTGAGGAATCTCCTCGTCCAAATTACATAATTGTTCAAAAATATGGTGGGGAATTATTTACTGCAAAACAAGATTTCTCCCCCTTCAATGTAGTTGCCTGGCATGGTAACTATGTCCCTTATAAGGTGGGTTTCGTTGATATGCATGACTTTGTACAGCAGAAATTACTGGCTTATAAATCTTTGTTTATTTCAGCAGTATAAAATTTATAATCCATAATCTTGAACTAGTTGCACTACCATGACATGCTAGCTTCTGATTGCAGTATGATTTAAGCAAGTTTTGTCCGTACAATACTGTATTGGTGGATCATGGGGACCCATCAGTAAATACAGGTTGGTAACTGTTTCTTCATTCCTATACATTCCTTTAAGGGTCTCTTCCGTTCAACTTATTTTTCCTAAACTTATCTTATTCATACATAACTTTTCTGTACTTCTCTGAATCCTTCTTAGTTTTTTTGAACTCTTTTGAACTTTTCTTAGATTTTCTGAAGTAGTCTGAAAGTTTTCTTAATATCTGTGAGAATAAGTAAAAATAAGTTGAATAGAATAAACCTCAAGTCTCAAGCTATTATCAAGGTTTCACCCTCAATTTGGTTGCCCCTGTCATTGCATTGCAGTGTTAACTGCTCCAACAGATAAACCTGGTGTGGCTTTACTTGATTTTGTAATTTTCCCGCCGAGGTGGCTGGTTGCTGAGCACACATTTCGGCCTCCTTATTACCACCGAAATTGCATGAGCGAGTTTATGGGCCTGATTTATGGTGGTTATGAGGTAATAACTCTTTAGGGAACACTTCAACTCAATATCTCTACCTTCTTGGAAGTCTTCATATTGATGTCAAATTGTCAATTGATTCACTATGCAATGCATGCTATTCTCAAGAGGAAAATCTAAGTTACAGAAGCTTGTGAGAGCAAGAAATCGTAAATTCTCACTTTGTTTTCTTTAGTTGTTACACTTTGACTTGTCATATTTTCCAATGCACGACTTTGACCTATAATATATTTAATTAATCAGTGAAAATTATGAAAAGTTGATATTTTGAAAATATACATTGAGAAATATCCTATCAACGTTTAGCATTTGCTTTTATATGTTAGCAAAAAGATATAGTTAAGATAGGATAATGTGAATAGTGCACAAAGTCAAAAGTGGAACAACTAAAAAAAGAGGAGGGGGTATATATAATATATCTATGTTTTCGCACAATGAAAGTTGTAGAGGAGAGCCTTTAGTTTATGACCCAAGTGGATTGCTCCTATTGGCCATTGGTTTTGGGATGAGAACTCACTCATTGTCTCATTGGATTGTGTCCATTAATTAGCTTGTCACTCCTTGTTTCCTTTTTATCTCTTACAAGTGCTGATAGTTTGATAGGACTTTTTGCACCGTGTGATAGACATTGTCCATGTACTTGTTCTGTTGCCATTGATCTTCTTAGAGCTTTATCTCACACCCAATCCCACAAGTGCTCTATAGGTTTGGTCTTTTGGGTGCTTTGTTCAGGCTGGTTTTCGCAAGTAGGCTAGTAAGGCTACTCCTCATATTGCCAATTGATTTTAGGACATTACTTCACTTAGCTTTGTTAGTGGGCCTTTCTATCCTCATTTCTCCTCCATTCTTAACACGAGCATGCGAATTGTAGACCTAATAATGTTCTACGTTAATATAGGTATGTGCATAGCCATTCTTAAAACTTAGTTAAGAGATGGCAAGTTTGCCTATCAGGAACAAGTTCCCTGAGAATACTTTTTATGCTAGAATGTCCATCTTTGGGTAAATATATCTAATTTTCTAAGTTATGGATGTTCCAAATCAGCATTTTCCTTGATCAACGTGCAGGCAAAGGCTGAAGGGTTTCTTCCTGGTGGTGCAAGTCTACATAGCTGCATGACACCACATGGTCCTGATACTAAGACTTATGAGGTACGCTATTGTTTGTTTGCACCATTAATAGCAAACAACTCCTATTGATTCTTTTTTTTTCTTTTGAGAGGACTTCATTGAATTGTAACCTTGCATATCTATGCATGCTGCAGCTGTCTTGTTGATTGGCTATCTGAACTGTAGAATCTTTAACCACAAACTATCTTTAGGGTCTTCAATTAAGATAACCGATAACTGGAAATAAAAAATATTTACACCATCAAAAAATGGTAATATGAGTGCAAAACGAATTTGAAGGGTGCTCGACTGTTTTTATTCAACTTCCACATTCAGGTGAACTAATGATTGATGAGCCTGCATAAGTTGGTTTTGGATATTTTTTATGTTTTTCGGGCTGTTAATATTGGCGTACCCATTTTTTTGCTTTACTAACTTGGCTTAAATCTGAGGGTCTTTCAGGCTACCATTGCATGCGGGGATAATCCAGGGCCATACAAAATAACTGATACCATGGCTTTCATGTTTGAATCATATTTAATTCCTCGAGTTTGCTCCTGGGCTCTTGAGTCACCCTTCCTCGACTGTGATTACTATCAGTGCTGGATTGGACTGCAGTCACATTTTCGCAAAGAGGATTGCTCCAAAGCCTCCAGTAATCAGGATGCAGAACAGGCATAGCTAGATTCAGAAAGACTGTTTGACCTATTTGTCTGCTTCAGATCATGTGAACTTGTGGTCGGTGGTATCTTCGGCCTCACGACTTGAAATAAATGGATTAGCTGTCAACTTATGATCTTATGTACATAAATAATGTAATGTAGTTTTGATTCTTCAAAGAAATCACGCTGGGTATCACTTGTATATACAAGAGTACTATTTATCAGAATATGCTTTATGTATCTGTTGCTCATACATATATCATATCTGTTCGATGTGATGGGTTCAGTTCGATGTGATGGGTGATAAAGAAAGTTCTCTTATTGTCCAAATCATGAGGTTTTATTGTAGATGCTGTATCAAGTAAAAGTTTTTCTTTTTGACAGGGAACTGTATCAAGTAAAAGTTATACTGCTAAGTTTATGATAATTTAAAATTTCATCTTTTTGCAAGTGATTCATTATCGAGGAGTAAGCAACGGGTTCATTTGAAGCGAAAGCCCGGGCGACGAAGCAAAGCAGCACGCAGCAGGAGCGTATGACCGTATGTTTTCGTTTTAAACCTTGTGTTTTGCTTCTGGATCATACGGGCACGTGTTTTTTTTTTATATTGGAGAAATTTGCATAAATAAAAAGAGTTTACATACCATTTGACATTAGTGACCCTTTCAATATTTAGAAGAGAAAGTAAAACCAAATTACAAGAAATTAAAAGGGTAGGATAAACTTCGCCGTTGGAACTTTGGTTGTTGAGATGACTTGGTTTGCAACATCTAGACTTGCCAAAGCCATCAGTAGTGTTTCCATTGAAGATGATTGAGCACCAGTTGAGATCACACACATTGAGGACACGTGAACACCTGGGAAACTTCAAGAACAAGGATAGAAATAGAAGGGTAGTAACGATTCAAGCCGGAGACAACGGACTTGTGAAGTGCTCACAAGCAACAAGAGTCACTGAAAGTGACTCCGTAAGTATGCTATGAACCCCCAAAAAATGGGAAGCAACGTATAGATGAGGAGTTTTGAAAGTGATGAAATCCAATGTCATCGCTAATCGAAATTGAGAATTAACATTAGTTAATCACTTAATCTCATACACAAACTGACATCCCCGACCCAAGTATACCAGCACCCCCTCTCACTCAAAGCTCTTCTCCTTGACATACTATCCAGAATATAATCTTCGAAAATTCTAAAGAAGAAAAGAGGGTTCCCTGACCAACAAACACATGTCCTTCATCTACGAACTCCATCCAGTAGAGGAGGAGACAATACCAATTAGCAAAGCCTCTAGGCTCCTATTCCATAATTCCAACTGTTTTACATCAACAATCATCAAAACTGAACTATCCCACATAGAATAATGAGAACTAGGACACAAGCTCCAAAATTACAAGCTAATACTTGAATCAACAACCTTAATAAGAAACCATCCAACATAACTAACGAGAGGCTAAAGCAACACTACCCGGCAGCATTAACAAACATTGGACATACTGAGACAACAACATCTAAAGCACGGAGCAAACATAACCAAACTACCGCTAAACCAAACAAAGGCAGGGGAAAAATCAAGTAAATCACCAAGTCCTAATACCAAAACAGAATCCTTAACCTAATATTTACCTTTACCGTCAAGATCAGGGTAAATTCGAAACCACATGACGGCGGTGACAAGGTTAGCTCCAATAAAAGGTAGACAATTCCTTATTAAAACAGATACGACGACCTCGAATTTAGCACTTCCTAACCCAAACAAGAAAACCTAACCCTAAATTTTACCTTTACCGGCGAGATAATCAATGGCGGCGTTCGGGAAATCTTTGGAGAGAGACTGCTCGAGGATATGACACTAGATCTGAGTAAAGTTCCTCCCTGTAGTATTCACTTAGCTGACTAAAACTTCAAAAGGAAACCCGGTGATAGAAACCATGAACTAATTATCGTTCTTCCTTCTTCTCTGCCGGGGAAACGGATAAAATAAAAGCCTTGAATGAACTAAGGTGCAGCGTTGGTGGAGCAGACTCGCCGGCAGCCTTGTGAGCAGCGCATGCTCAGGTCGGCCACCAGCGAGCCTGCTCTTGGCGTCGGTGACTGCTTTCCTAGGGTTTTGTTTGGGTGGGGACAATTTTAGAGAAAGAGAGGCGTGAGTCGGCTGTCTGCCCCGCGCACACGTTATGCCTGCATAGGCCGTTGAAAATCTTATGTTCTTGTATAAATAGGTTTGGACATCTATTGTAAAGCATTAAAAGAGCCAAATAGGAACATGAACCCAAGCGCATGTAGAGGATGGTGCACCCTCTACTAAACGACGTAATTTAAATATTTTAAGAGTCCATGAATTTTTTTTTAAAATTGTTATTTGTTTCCTTAAATCTAACAATTTGTTTTACCTTTTGAAAAAAAAGGTTGTTGGCGAGATTCCTTTTTCAAATTTGAATTTAAAAGGTATATTCTTTTAATTTAAGCTAGATGTTCATTTACAATATGTTCTTTTTATTACGATCTATGTTCTTTTATAATTGGAGATTTATATGTTCTTTTATTCTAAATTGTGTGTTCTTTTTATCTTCAAAATTTGTTGAAAAAAGTTTATGTTCTTTTATTTGAATGGTATATTCTTTTGGTTGCACTATGAGCACTGTGCACCCTAGTGCATAATCCATACTTTGATTAAAAGAGAGATTTTGAGAGGTTGAGAGCTATAAGGTAAGCGTTGAGAAAGTTCTTCCTTGCTTAATCCTTGTGCTTTGAGTGAGAATACTTGTGAGTTCTTTTCTGTAAATACTAATTCTACATTAATGCAACATAACCTCCTTGTTTGGGTGAGTTTTATAGACTTCAAGTAATAGCTTAGAGGATCTTCCCACCAGCCAATTTTGTGCCTTCTTGTTCTTAATTTCCATTTGTTCTTACTTGTTGAAACAAATTTACAAGCTAGCTAGCGTATCTCCGGGATGTACTAGACCATCAAAGCAAGGAACAAGTGTGAAAGTCGGAAAAAAAAACTTGTTCTTCAACCATCAATTATGTATATTGTGTTGATAAGTGCTTATTTCACTAAGTTATATACACAAATAATTTGGCAACCATATACAAAGGAGATTCTTAAGCTTCTCCATGACATTTGTCGATCTCATTGACAAATATAACTACAGACACCCATGATCTGTTTTAACATCATTCGGTATCATCTACCGCTACTATTTCAACGAGGTGCCTGCTCAAGAATTCGCCAATCTGCAAATTATTCCTTTCCAGAGGTTCACCGGACATTGCTTTCATGGAAAAGTCAGTTTTGCCTGAGGTATTGAAGGGTTTATAGGGAAATTTTGCAAGCTCTGTTGATGTGGATAAAAAGGGAACAAATGCTAAGGTTGAGGTTGGGCCAGTCCAAAAAGAGGGGGATGAAAATTTGAAGAGTGCTCCGATGACATTGGGGGTGACCGAGGTAGCGACTACCAAAGGAAAAAACAAAATGGAGTGTTCTGCCTTGGATACAACTTTTTATAATACTTATTTGAAGAAGCGAAGAGTGTTTGGGTTGAAATGTGTGAGAAAGCGTAAGTTTGATGATTTTCTACCTGGAATTGAGAAAATTACTGGTCAAATTGCTAATTAAGGAGTTTAGTGAGTGGTTGGAGGAGAATAAGGAGGAAATTGAGGAGAGATTTAAGAGTTTTAAATAAATCGGTGGAGTTTCCTACTGCTCAGGGCTTGGAGACTGAGCCAAAACAGTCTGAGGAGGATATTGTAGGGGTTTGAACATAGCGGACTCCCCTACAATTCCTTTTGTGTGCTCGATAGTCCGCAAAATTTTCCCCCAGATGATCTTGTTTTTCATGGAAACAAAATCGAATAGAAGTTTGCTAGAAAATTAGTAATAGCTCTAGGTTATCCTTTGTACTAGTGTTCAAGGATTAACAGGAGGTCTAGCTTTATTTTGGTTTGGTGATGTAAAATTATCTATGTGTAATAGTTCTGAAAATCTTTTTGTTTGTAATATATCGGATGTAAGTTGTGGATATATATATGAATGGAAGCTGGTTTTGATGTATGGGTCTCCTTATGCTCAGTTCATATAGGAAATATGGAAAGAAGTTGAGGAAGAAATATATGCAAGGCCTAATAATTTTTTGGTTATGGGTGATTTCAATCAAATTGAGTCTTCTAACCAAGAGATGGGTGGCTCCATTCGTTCTCAAGGTCAAAATATTTTTTATCAATGGAGGATGAACATGGGTCTATCTGAAATTCGTTATCATGTTCCAAAATTCACTTGGTGTAACAATCGTTCTAGTGAAGATAGAATTTATGAAAGGTTGGATAGAGCTTATGTCTAGGAAAATTGGTTGCAAAAAATCACCCAAATGCATCAATTTTAAATCGTCATATATTGGTGTCGAATCATAGTCCAATTGTCCTGTTTATGGATCCACCTATTCCTAAACGAAAGAGACCAATTAGAATGGAAGCTTGGTGCTTGGAAATTTAGGAAGTGATGAAGGTGGTTCAGGAACAATGGCGACATATAGCTTTGATGGCTCGCCCATGTTCAAGGTGGCTAAAAAGTGTGCAAATGTGAGGTTCGATTGTTCAAATAGTGTAAGGATTATAAGAAGAAGAATCTCATTGTGTGGGAAGATCTTTTGGCCAAGTGTGAAAAGGCTTAATTGGGATTATTATACTCGGGTAATGGTGATTTGGAGGGTATAGTTAGGAGAGATCAACTTCAACAAGCTGAAATTTAACTAGCATATTGGAAACAAAGGGAAAATGGGGGATGGCTGGCTCTGGAAGTTTCGAACTCCAAGTGCTTTTATCGCAAGGCTAAGGCAAGAAAGAGAAAGAATGAAGTTTTGATGCTGAAAGAGAAAGAATGAAGTTTTGATGCTGAAAGATAAGGAAGGGGCCTGGAAAACTTAAAGAGAGGATATTCATCAAATTATTTTGGAGTATTTTTGTAACATCTTCCAAAGTGGGACGTGCTCAAACGGAATATGTGAGCCTCCGGATGACCTTGTGGATTTTCTTCCCCAGCTAACACTAGCTCAGATTGAGTCCCTTCAGAGTAAGGTAAGTAAAGATGAGATTAAGACTGCTATTTTCTAAATGCGTGGGATCAAGGCTCTAGATGGAATTCTTGCAATTCTTTTATCAAAAAATTTGGTAGGTTGTGGAGGAGGATGTTTCTTCAGTTGTTTTGCATTTTTTTAAGAAGGAATTCATGATTAGGGGTTAGGGAGAGAGAGAGGTTGATTAGGGTTGTAAAAAAAAATAGGGTTATTGACTAATGGAGTTAACTGTCGTTAGTCATTAAGGGGATGTATTACCATGAAACTCGGGGGTACCTGGTGAATTTTGAAAAGTGCGAGGGTACCTGGTGAATTTTCTGAAAACTCGGGGGTAATTGGTGAAAAAACCATTATAATAAATCTCTTATCATGTTCAGCCCGAACATACCAACTAGGTTCTGGAGGTTTATGCGCAGTATAATTGGTACACCATTTGCTGACGAGCTGGGAAAATATTTAGGGTGTAATATTGGAGTGGATGGACGTAATTCTTCAAAATTATTTCCACTGGTGGAGAGTTCAGAAAAAAGTGGGAGATTGGAAGCATCTTTCATTATCTCATGCAGGTCGAGTTATTTTGATAAATGGAGTGATGGGTTCTCTTTGTCAGCATGTGATACAATGTTTCTTCTTCCAAAGAAAATTGCTGATACAATGAATGTTATTTTCACCAATCTACTGGAAAAGAAGACAGGTTATTGAATGTTCAAAAGGGTGGGGTGGATTATGTATTAGAAATGTGCATGTTTTCAATAAAGCATTGCTAGCAAAGCAAGCTATAAGAATCACGAAGACAAAGATTTGCTTGTCCCGAAGGTATATTTGTCAAAATATAAGGCTTCGCCGTTGTCTTTAGGTATACAAGGGGAAAAGTTGGTGAGGTCATCGTGGGGGATTTATGCCAATCAATCAGAGATTTTAAGAGTGGTTTTATTGAGATAATTGGTAATGGTGTTGGAACAGATATTTTGCATGATAAATGAATTAGGGGTCAACCACTTTCGTTACTGCAAGGGATTTCACTTAATGATGTGGAGATATGTAAAATAAAGGACCTTATGATTCAAGAGCAAAAGGTGTGGAATGCACCTCTCATATTGAGAATGTTTTTAAAGGAATCTGTGTTCAGGATTTTGGCTACGCATATCCCACAGGAAGAGACAGATGACTGCTTCATATGGCGTAGATAGGCAAGATAGGTAAGTACAAAGGATGTTTACTAGTTTATAGCTGAATAAAATGATGCTTTGCGTCTTGATGACTGTATGAGAAAATTTTGGAATAAGTTGTGGGCGATGGATTTGTGCCCTAAGTGGAAAACATTTTTCCTAAGTGATTTATGAATAAGGCTTTTGGCGGTAAATGCTAATTTTAGGAAAAAATATTCTGGTAACACTAGGTGCTAGTTATGTCTATCACATGAAAAAAATGAAAAACATTTGTTCAAAGTTTGTGAAGTCTCTTCTCACATTTATTGTGTTCCATACTTGGGATTAAGATGTAAGACTCTAAAATAATTCCAATTGAAATAATTGGATCTCCAACTTGCTTCGCCTCATTTGGAGAGAGGATGGACCAAATAGTCCACACATTAAGGTTTTTATTGCTTTTCTTTGGGCTAATGGCTTCATAGGAATAATATCGCCTTTAGAAATCATAACTCTGTCGTTAGTGATTCTAAATTTGGGAAAGAGTTTGTTGGAATACGAGGATCATATAAGTTTGATTAGGAAGAGGATCTTAAAGCCTACTGATGATGGAGTGAATTTGAGGCAACATAGCTCAACTACTTGTGATCAGGTCAATGGAGACGTACATGTTCACGATATTAGTTGATGATGAATGTAAGGTGAATAAGGATGCTCATCCATTGGTTGGCATTGGATGGGTGTGCATTAAGGAAGGTAGCAAGATTTTTGAAGGAAATGCTTGAGTCTTTGTTGTTTCTTCGCTTCAGTTTATGCAAGATTTTTGAAGGAAATGCATTAAGGCGAAAGTTTATGCGTGTTTACGTGCTGTATTAGAAGCAAAAATCAAAGGTTTGAGGCACATAAGGATTCAATCAGATTCACTACAGTTAAACCAGACGCTTGAAAAGAGACGACCCCTTTTGATATTGCGGAGCATCCTCTATGATATTAGGAAAATATGTAGTGGTTTTGTTTTTTTGTGTCTTCAGTAAAGTAGATAAGGCTTTGGTTCAGGTCTCCCATGTCTTAGCTGTAAAGGCAAGGCATGATATAGTGTTGTAAGTTTTCTTGTTTGCTTATATGTTTGTACTTAATTTTTGCAAAAAAAAATCAACTTCAAGAGTCATACGTCAATTTGGTCTATAGCAAACGATCTCAATTATTATTGGCATAAATACACCTCACCAAGTTGATCGACAAGGCCGAAATAAGAACCAAGAAGTCTACCATTGGTGAGTAGTGTGATCGTGAGGCTACAGTTGTGGTGGTCATTCCATTTGCTTGGCGCATTAGAAGACATATCATCACTCCGCTAATACAACAATGTCTATCTACTAGTTAGCCGGCTTACAACGATTTTGTGCAGGGTAGATATGTTGTTTTATTTTTTTGTTACACATTTCATATTTATATGTAAGTATCTTACTCCGGTACAAACATATAATTGTTGTTGTTCTCAGAGTCACATGCGTTGGTAAATGTTGTTGTGAGATGCGAGAAGGTAGTGGAGACCGGTCGTGATTTGTGGAGCGATATTACTTTGTCATTTGCGTCGAGTTGTGGGCTTGACATATATATGTAGTGAGACTTTGTCCAGGGTTGACCACGTATTTTCCAGCATGTTAGCTGTAATACCCTTCATAATTGCTTTAAAGAAATTTAGTAGGCTACTCATTCCAACAAGATACATCTTTCTTTTAGGGAGCTCATTTCCTAAGTTACTCCACAGTTAAGCGTGCTTGGCTGGGAGTAGTCTAGGGATGAGTGACCTACTGAGATGTTTCTGATCAGGGTGCGCATGAGTGAGGACAAAATGTGCGGGAAGAGCTTGTGTTGGTTATTGAGGACAGTTGTTGGTCATGGATGCGCATTGGTGACGATAGACTTGACTAGATATGAACCGGATGTCAAAATGGTATCAAATCAACTCAGTGATCGCGTGCTGATTGTGTGGATAATTAATCTAAAGTTAGTTGCCCAACGAGGGAGGATCTTGGGGCTATATCACCGGTTGCGGTCGAATATGTGGTTAGTTTCTAGGCTGGAGTGACCCACAGGTCGTTGTGGCCGAATATGTGGAGCCCTCAGGCGCAACAAGAGTGTTGCAGTCCTCAAGTGGGAGTGTATATAATACCCCTCATGATTGCTTTAAAGGGATTTAGTAGGCTACTCATTCCAATAAGATGCATCTTTCTTTTAGGGAGCTCATTTCCTAAGTTACTCCACAGTTAAGCGTGCTTGGCTGGGAGTAGTCTAGGGATGGTAACCTCCTGGGAAGTTTTTCAGGATGTGCATGAGTGAGGGCAAAATGCGCAATTGGCTCTTCTCTCACTCCTTCACAGATCAGGTTGAAGTCAACTACTCATGCCCATCCATTTTGAACACCCCTTTAGCGTGGTCGTGCATGGAGCTCCTCATCCACACATGTTGACCCACGGTGTGTGGTCATCTCCTCAACCTCCATGCCTTCCTCCTTTTGAGCCTCCCCACATTCCCGTCCCCGTTCTACTTCCGATCCTCCTCGACCTCCCGATCCTCGCGTCCCCTTCTTCTTTTAAGCCTCCTGCTTCTCATCCTTCTCTTAATTTTGCACCCTCTCCTCTTGTATCTTCAACATCCCTTGATCAGATATTGGAGCTTTTCATTTTTCATTAGAGAGCATTTCAGAGGCTGAGAAGTCATAGTTGGGTTTTTGCTACTAAGAGTAGTGATTTTGCTGAGGTAAAGCACTATTCACAGTCACTACAAGAAAAGACCATATAACGACGGCTTAAAGCCGTCGTTGATTTATGGAAAACAGTCGGTGACTAATTAACGACGGTCAACGGTCGTTGAATAATCGTCGGTGTATCGATGGTCGCTTAGAAATCAACGACCGTTTGGCCGTCGGTGACTAATCAACGACCGTTTTTTCAACCATCAGCGACCGTTTTATAAACCGACGTTGGAAATTTTTCAACGTCTGTTTGGAGCTGTCGCTGAAACAACGACCGCTTTTGACCGTCGGTGAGGCAACGACGGCTTGAAACCGTCGGTGATTTAACGACGGTTTACAACAGTCGTTAAATCACCGACGGTGTAAAACGGTCGTTGTATTCTGAAGCAGTCGCTGACCATAAAGTCCTTGGCAGACTTTCATTCCTTCGCAGCGACTGCTTAGCCGTCGTTGTTTCAAGTTTAACCGTCGTTGTTTTTTTAAAATTACATTAATTTGAATAGTAATGTTCCAAATTATAATTAAACCTGTACCTGCACGACTGCACCTAAATATACTACACTAAACCTGTTCCTCCATCGCCTCCATCGCATTCAATATTTTCAACTACAAAAATATACGATTTTGAAATATATTACAATTTACGTAGATACTTAATAATTACATGAAATAGATTAAAATTATGTACCCAAGATAGATCCCGGTGTCTGGAAATAAAGTATAAGTCGGGTTCTACAAAAATATATATATCGACAAATCTAGAAACTTATAAGCTAGATGCCGATAAATATAGACACTAAATGCCTATAGTTAGACAAACTACCTAGATTAAATATATGTATATGCAAAATAGATCCCGGTGTCGGGAAATAAAGTAGAAGTCGGGTTCCAAAAAATTATACCGACACATCTACCTAGTTGCCAAAACCAAAAAAATATACACTAAATGCATATAGTTAGACTAACTATATAGAAACTATAAGTTAGTTACCTACTTGCCAAAACTAAACAAACTACAATGTCAAGGGTGTCGTACCACTACCGCCACCACCAAACCCCCGGGTCATCTTTCGGGTCGCGTTGTGGAGGGGGGGCTTTGTTGCAACCTGAGAACATGTGGCCGAAACCAGACATGTTCCTCATCATTTCCTGCAGGAGGGCCCGATTTGACTCTTCCATCCGCGCTGCGATCCTTGCCTCTACCTCTTCCATCCGTGCAGCAACCTTTGCCTCCACCTGCGCCTCAAGCTGAGAAAAAATGGACGGCTCATATGGTTGTGAAGAGCCATCTCCTCGCCCAGATGAAGAGTTGTAGTACAAATGATCTCCCTGACCCAACCCTTGCACTTTTCCTCTGTTCCTCCCACCCACAGTCTCCCAATACAACATATCAGGGTTCGGCTGTGACCCCTGAGTGGTACAATCATCCAGCTTCTTGTTGTATGTCTCCTGCATTTGGTTAAATAATGTGCTCATATTCATGCAATTTCAAGTAAAAACTACTATGTAACACACCAAACAAACTATATTTGCGTTGCTTGGTTCTAACATCACCGAATATTACATAGAATTGAAAAAAAAGGCATACATTCACCACCTAAGTGAGGTTAAACGTCCAAGAACAGTCCCAATCAGGGACCATTCAAGATATACTCCTAATGAGTATACCTTGAACGGGTATCTAGGCACATGATGATGCAAACATATTTATTTAAACACTTAAATAAAATTGATAACATTATCGAAACTATTTCCACGAAAATAAATATGTCAAAATCAATATAAACATTTCAAATAGTGTAAACTAAATAAAGGAATGTGCAGTACATTAATTATTGTTATAATTATATAGTTTTTAACTTTTATAACCTTTAATAAGCGAACCATTACATAAACTATTGTGATAATATATAGTAACTTAAACTTATACAATTAAAGTAACTTAAACTTCAAAGTAATATAAACTAATAAATTATATAGTTTTTAACATTCTCTAAACAAAAGTTTTTTTAATACATTACATTTCATGATGAAAATCATACACAAAAATTAAATTATAGAATTTACATGAACAAAAACCATATAACATACCCTATATTCAATACTATAAATATATTCATAAAAAAAAATACTAAAAATATAAATTGAAGACAAAATATGGTAAAAATTGATACTAACCTTACAAGTAAGCCAAAGAGAAACACCAAAATGCTACGTAATCCTACATCATATACAAAATCAATTATTAAACGGTAACCTTTAAGCATTTAGCAAAATTTATACATAAAATTAAGCAATTAACCATATAAAATACCTATAACTACTAGGCATCAAGCAGAAGTACCTAAGGTTCACGACTAAGACATCACTAAAAGTTTACAGAGCATGAAAATAAAATCATGTAACACCCAAATCGCCAAATCCAAGACACTTCCACTGAAATTTGATTCAGTCAGAGCCAAGGTGAGGCTTGTTTTACCATGTCAAGTAACAACCATCAATAGCATAGTTTTTAATAAGCAAAAATTTCTTGTAAAATCACAATCACCAAGCAACAATTACAAAGCTCTTGCAAGTTGCAAGGTCCATTACCAATCAATAAATATCAGCAACTAACCCTTGGCCTTTTTCAACGGCTAAATTCAAGGTAATCCACACAATATTTCCCTAATAAGTTAAAATGGTGTTACAATAGTATGTTGATCTATTATATATATACACTCACACTAACACACCTCAGATTTCATCTTCTAAACAAGCCAAAACCAAACCACATTTTCCTTAAAAATGCATATCAAAGGGAGTTCTTTAACAATCTCTGAGGTAACAAGAATGAACAGTTAAACTATTGTATAATACACTTCTTGTTTTAACGATCTTACAATCAATCCAAACCCTCGATATTATCGTTTTGAAACTATTTCCAGGTTACAAGTAAAATAACACTTTGCTCAACCATTGTCATACCTTCTTTAACAATTAATTTTCAGGATTATAAAAAGATGAATGAAAGTCTAAGTGAAATTGGAGTCATGATTTTGAATCGAATCAATCAAGAATGAATGATTTTAATGAACATAAATCAATTTTATGTTTTCAAAGAAACTGAAAGGTTTAAGAAATTTTGATTTCATATGAAAACTTACCTGGTGCCTATTTGGTTCGCTTGGGAGGTCGTCTGATTTCGGCGGCCTACAGTGGTTCTGGCCACCTATATCCCAAAAACCCAATTTTTAGGGTTTGGTGTCTTTAACAAAGATTAAAAAAAAAAAAAGCAAATGGAGCAAGACTAACCAGGCGGCAAAGAGACGGTCCGGGCGGTCGACGTTCGTTGGTTGGAGGTCGGCGAATAACCGGCGACAAAGACTCAAATGCGCTGATGAAACACAGAGGAGAGAGAAAGTTGAATCACGGCGGCAAAGATGAACAAAGATAATGGTCCGGCAGGTCGCCGTTCGTTGGTTGGGGTGAATGAAGGCGGGGGTTTTGGTGCGAGTGAGGAGAGAGAAAGTGGAAGAGGAGCGACGAGAAAATTGGAAAGAGAAGAGTGAAAGGGGCAACTTCTCTCATTTAAGTTGTCGTTGACTGAAATTCCATCACCGACCGTTAAAGACAGTCACTTTAAGTAAAAAAAATATTAGTCTGCTTTTAAAGAAATCAACGACGGCTTTAAACCGTCGTTGTATATCAACGACCGCTAAACCGTCGTTAATACCTTTAAAAGCGGACGGTGTTCACCGACGGCTTAAAGCCGTCGCTGTTTTACAAATAGCGACCGTTTTTCAAACCGTCGCTGGTAAGCAGTCGTTGTTTAAGCATTTTCTTGTAGTGAGTAGTGATTTATAACTTACGTTTGCTACTCATATGAGCAATGTTGTTTTGAACCAAGGAAAAAAGATAAGTGAAGTTCTGCCCACGAGTTGCTTTTGTCTTAAAATACCTTTAACTTTCATGTTTTTGCGAGAAACTACCTTATAAAAAATTTGTTGTCCCAAACTACCTTACTTTTACCATTTTGTTGTTGACAGCTACCTAATGCCGATTTTCGGCGTTGACTTTTTTTCCAGTTCAAAATTGTGGGAGAAACAAAGTTACCCTTGTGGATATTGCTTGAGATTCAAGGAGAATGAAAAGGTGATTGAGAGGGTAATTGTTTCAATTTTAGTTTAAGTAGAAGAGGAGTTTAATGGTGGATTGGTGGTACAAAATGTCGACAGAGCGCATAGGGAAATAGGGAAAATAGGTGGGGAAAATGGAAAAAAAAAAAGGTTTGAAGAGGTCAAGTGATATTACGTGACATTAAAAAAATTGAAAAAAAAGAGTCAACACTGGAAACCAAAGATATAGGGTAGTTTGCCAACAACAAAATGGTAAAAGTAAGGTAGTTTGGGACAATAAATTTTTGGATTATTTGCTTACAATAATGCAACCTTTTGGCGATTCGCAGATAATAGAGCAACCTTTTGATTATTCCAGAATAAAGCAACCTTTATACCCCATTAACTTTGGGTAGGTCAAGTTGACCGGTGACCTGAACAAATGGTAATTTTTTAATTAAAACCCTTAATTCTAATTAATAGTATTAATTAAACTTAAAAAAACCTAAACTAAGCTCACCCCCCCCCCCACCCCTTTGCCCCACCCCTCCCTCCCCCTTCCCTAGCCATCGCCACCCCTCTCCTTCCCCTTCCTCTCTCTCCTCCCCCCCTGCCCACCCTCTTCCCTCACCACCGGGTCCATCGCCACCTCACCCCACCCCATCTTTGCCCCCTCCCTTCTTTTACTTGACCCACCAACCCAACCCCAGGCGTCTCCCTCCCCCGCGCGGTGCTGCAACCACCTCTTTCGTGGTTGGGGGAGGTGGGGCTGGAGTCGGGAATGGAGGGGGTGGGGTTGTCGTGGGTCGGGGATGGCGAGGAGAGAGAAAGAGGGGGTGGTTGTCGTGGGTCGGGGATGGCGAGGAGAGAGAAAGAGGGGGTGGTTGTCGTGGGTCGGGATGACGAGGAGAGAGAAATAGGGGAGTGGTTGTCGTGGGTGGGGAAGGGGAGGGAGGGGGTGGTCGTTCTTTGGGGAAGGGGAGGGAGGTGGTGGGGTGGGGTGGGGTGGGTGGGGTGAGGGTGGCGGTGGACCCGTCGGTGAGGGAAGAGGGTGGCTGGGGTGGGGGGGAGGAGAGAGAGAGGTTTGGCAGTGGGTTGGTGGAGGAGAGAGAGAGGTGTGGCAGTGAGATGGGGGGTTATCTTAACTTTTTTTATCTTTTGTTTTTAATTTTTTTTTATAAAATTTGTTTATGGAACCAATTATTATGCGACACGTGTCCCATTTTACCTATTATTCAGGTTATAACCGGCTTTGGCCTACCCAAAGTTAATGGGGTATAAATGTTGCTTTTATTGTGGAATAATCAAAAGGTTGCTCTATTATCTGCGAATCGTCAAAAGGTTGCATTATTGTGAGCAAATAATCCTAAATTTTTTATAAGGTAGTTTCTCGCAAAAATTTGAAAGTTAAAGGTAGTTTGGGACACAAAATCCTAAATAATATTTTAAAGGTTGTCTTGTAGTTGTACATAAGTTTGATTTTGATGAGAATGGAAATTTTTTATTTGTTTGGGCATTATTCAAGAAACAGTTGGTCTTGTAAGAGATTAGGCAACGGTCATAGCCCAATATTAAGAAGAGAACAAACCACCTTTCTGAATATAGTGACTAGATTAATCTATTAGTATTTAGTGACTAGATTAATCTATTAGTATTTAGTGACTAGTTTAATCCATTCAGTAATCACATTCTTTAATCCATTCAGTGACTAGTTTAATACATTCGATAAGACTGCCAAGTTATTTTTTAAAATTTTCTGTTGTAGTTCGAGATTGAAATGAGAAACAAAGGAAGGAGAAGAGAAGGGACGACTAGGATGATGCGAGAGTCTAGGGATAGTGTTGGGTTATATTGAGATGGAATAGACTTGTTAGGAGAATGTAGGCTTGAGTTTGTCTAACTTTATGTTAAAAATTGTTCTAATTTGTCTTCCTCATTTTGTAAAATTGAATTGGAGAGGAGACCGAGTATGTATGAAAGTCGGGTATGATTTCCAAAAACTAAAATATAAAAAGCAGAAAGAGATTAATATTTATAGCAAGCTTTATGTCCTATAAGGCTATAACCGTATATCTTTTAGTGAATTTATATCGACCTCATATAATCTTTTAAATAGTAGGAGTATAAAAGTAATATTCACGTACCTTCATATTTAAGAATTTTTTCCTTCAATAATGCTAAAATGGGTTTTAATTCCTGAAATGTGCCGAAGTTGAAATTAATTCCATGGGTACCGTCCACGTAGGACGGCACGCGAGAAAATTTATTTTCGACAAAGCAAACCGCTACTCAGAGTAGCGGTTAACTTTAAGTTATTTGGAAAGGGTATACGAGGTAAAACCGCTACTGAGGGTAGCGGTTTACCAGGCAAAACCGCTACTCAGAGTAGCGGTTTACTAGGGACATAATATAACCGCTATTTGAAGTAGCGGTCAACTTTACATTATTGGTATTAACCGCTACTTGGAGTAGCGGTTTTGTTAAAAAAATAAAATTCTCGCGTGCCGTCCTACGTGGGACGGTGCGAATTAATTTGAACTTCTAAGACATTTTAATTAATACCCATTTTAAAGATTATTGAAGGAAAAAATTCTCATATTTAATGAACAAACTTAAAATTTACCAATTTAATCTCACATAATAATAATATTACTTCAACTACATAAATTATCAACCTCTTGTGTCTTGTCCCTCCATTTTCCCTAATTACGCAATAATCCTTTATACCCACTGTAATTTGCATTAGTTTAAAGTGGATGACAAACGAGAGTGAGAGATTTAAGTAAGAGAGTGAAATTTAGTGAAAGCAATCTCGTGAAACAGCAGGTGAAGGCAAAAACTGAGAAGATGGAGATTGAGGGAAAAAAAAAAGAGGAGAGAGAAAAAAAAATAAAAAATAAAAGTGTGAAATAAATGCTCCTCCATCTCTCTCCTTTCTTCCCTTCCCTTCCCTTCCCTCCCAACCCATTCTCTCTCCTCCAATTCTCCTCTTTCTCTCTCTACCTCTACCCTGCAACAACAACAACAACAACTAAACCTCGATTCCAAACCTCAACCCACAACCCTTTTTTACTCCCTTAGTTTAATAACACTCACATTCTTTGCTTTCTCCTTTTTATTTCACGAGATCCCCATCTTTTTTTTTTTCTCTCTCTAAAATCTTCATGTCTTCTTCTTCTTACCCACTTCTCCATCTTCTCACTTAACTCTCTCTCTCTTTCTCTCTCTTCACTCACTCACTCACATTGTTCCAGCTTTCCCAGAAATTTAATCTCTGTTTTTTTTCAATCAAGATTCTCCCATAACCAACAAAAATGGCGAATAGTGGTAAACCCATTTCAGAGCTAGGTATAGATACCCTTTCAGATCGACTCAAAGACTCATCTCTTTCGTTTACCATCAACAACAAGCCTGATTTCCGAGAACTCGATCTGGGTTCACCCGTTTCTCCTTTACGAACTCGGACCAGTGCACCCGCTCCGAGTTCTCTAACTACTACTACTACAACCACCACCACAAGTAGCTCTTCCAGCTCATCCGGGTCGTATTCGGGTCGTACAAACCCAAACCCAAACCCGGTTCCAAAAACCCACTCCGGCGAACTCTCCGGTTCAACGGAGTCAACCCCGAGAACAACCAAACCGGGTCATACCCGGTCCGACTCATGCGGGTCAAGTGGGTCCCACCCGCTTATATACTCCGGTGGTGGCGGATCCACGGTGAACTCCCCGCCGTTGAATGTTCTTCCGACGGGAAATATCTGCCCGGCGGGCAGGACGTTGAAGACGGGCATGGGAATGGGAGCTGCCCGGACGGTGTCAAGGTCAGATGTGTTGGGGTTAGGGAGAGGGAATTATGGACATGGGAGTATAATGCGGTCAGGGGGTAGTGTGGCTGCCCCTAATCCTGCCCCTTCCCCGCGTTCAGGAGAATTACAGGATCCGATGATGATGAAGAAGAAGGTGATGGGGATATCGGATCCGGAGGAGGTAAAGAGGTTGGGGAATGAGCAGTATAAGAAGGGTCATTTTGCTGAGGCATTGACTTTATATGACCGAGCAGTCGAGCTTTCGCCGAATAATCCTGCTTACCGGAGTAACCGGGCCGCTGCATTGACCGGTTTAGGTCGCCTTGCTGAGGCCATCAGGAATTCTGAGGATGCTGTCAATTTGGATCCTGCTTATGGAAGGGCTCACCTCAGATTAGCCTCTTTGCTCATTAGGTCACTATTCCTTTATTTTATTAATTCATTCATTATTATGGAATTGTTTATTCATTGTTTTTTTAGATCTCAGTTTATGCCAATTGGATTTTGTTGCTATCTCATGAATTTTTCTGGATTAATTTTGATTGATTAGCTGTTAATTTGGTTTATGTGGTGGACAGTGTTGACTATGTTGTCATGCTCATGATTTCGTTTTCAGCATTATGGGCAACTTTTTGGTTGGCAGTGTGATTGATTGAGTGTATATCTGGTGTTGCCTTGGACATTGCTGAGTTGCCGTATGCTTCAATAATGTTATGATTTAACAGCTATTAGTGAGTGATTTCAACAGTTGTGATTTTCTAATTGTCTAATGGAATTTCATTTGCTTGGGCGACATATGGATGTGGATTCGACGAATTGTTTGGTCCGTTTGGGTTATTTCTTTCCCCATCGATCTTGAGTTGTCGTTGTCCATGTTTAGGTTAGGTTGCCTTGATTTTTTTTTTTCAATTATGATGCTTAATGAACTTGGTTGGGTAGCTTGTCACCTGATGATTTGCTGTGGAACATGTTCCCAAAATTCCTTTCAACGATTCTAAGCTCCAACCTTTAGGGACACATGTTTAAGGTTCACACTTTACATAATAATTATCTTGCTTTAAGAAACTGAAATCAATTGTGATGGCGGCAGTTGATAAACATGATGTTATTGAATTGTTTACGGGACCCTTTAAGTGATTTTGATTGCGGTAGCGGCAATTGAATTCAGTATCAAACATTTGTCCGCCATTTGATTTTTCTTGGTACTTCTATGTTAGGCCTCTACGATGTGATATGGAAGTTGCTGTCTTCCACCTTGTGTACTGACCCTAATAATTTGCTTACTATTTTATGGTTATTTATCTTTTTTTGTCTTTGGCTGGTTTTAGGTTAGGACAGGTAGAAGTTGCTAGAAATCACCTATTCTATGCAGGACAGCAGCCTGACGCAACAGAACTCCACAAGTTACAAGCAGTGGAGAAGCATCTAAGTAAATGTTCTGATTTCCGGAAAATCGGTGACTGGAAAAGCACATTGCGAGAAGCAGATGCTGCAATTGCTGCTGGAGCTGATTATTCTCCTCAGGTGAACTTCTTTTGTTTTTTTCGTTGGCAGTACTGTAGGTTACTGGAATATGATATACTTTATTCTATGGGAAAGCTCTTGATATGCTATTTGGGACCCAAGCTAAGTGATTCAATGAATGTCCAGCTTTTCTCTTGTAGAGCAGAATCCTTTTTAAAGCTCCAGCAACTTGATGATATAGATAGCATCCTGTCACATATACCGAAAGTTGAACCATCTCTGAACTGCTGTTCACAGAGTAAGTTTTTTGGGATGCTTTCTGAGGCTTACCTCTTTTATGTTCGGGCCCAGATCGAGATGGCACTTGGAAGGTGAGTAGAGGAAGTCTTAATTATCAGGAGCAAAAGATTTAGAAGTTTTGTTGGGGAAGTGAGAAAAGATGATGGATATCTTGCAGGTTTGAGAATGCAGTTACCTGTGCTGAGAAGGCTGGGAAGACTGATCCTAGGAACTTTGAAGTTGCAAAACTGCTAAACAATGTGAGGCTAGTGGCTAGAGCTCGAGCACGTGGAAATGATCTCTTTAAGTCTGAAAGGTATACAGAAGCTTGCTCAGCTTATGGAGAAGGCTTGAAGCTTGATCCTTCCAACTCAGTTCTTTATTGCAATAGAGCTGCCTGTTGGTTTAAGCTTGGTATGTGGGAGAAGTCTATTGAAGATTGCAACTTTGCTCTTCGCATCCACCCAAATTATACAAAGGCTCTTCTTCGAAGGGCTGCTTCAAACAGCAAGGTATAAGAAGGCCTCTAATTTTTCTCTGTACTAGTTTTTTCCTTAAAATGGGGGAAGAGTAAGGAAATCTGTAAGTTAACCCTTAAATTACTTTGTTTGGATAGCCATCATGGAAAGATAGGTAGGGGAGGATAGGAGAGGAAATTAAGTGTGAGGGAAGAGTAAGCTTTTATTTCTTCCAAATCTTTACGACATTGGACGGATTTGGTTTATTAAGAGGGAGAAGAAATTAAATCCTTCTAATTCCATTCAATTTCTTCCCTTCTCTAAAGTTATATCCAAACAAGGGAAAATGAATCTCTTCCTTTCCTTTATGTTCCGTTCCATTCCCTCCAAATTCCATAGGCTGTTTTCGCAAATTAACCCTGAATTGTTGAAAATTCTCTAAATAACCTTGGAACTAACTTGAACTAATTGATAATGTTTTTTTGTTAACTGAAATATAATAAATTGACAAATGAGGTTGGGTTGGGAGAAATTTAGCGGTTCAGGGTTATTGGAAAATTCTAAATAGTTCCGGGGTTATTGTGGGAAAACACTCTAAACTTGGGGTTTCCTTTTTTAATCTGCCAAATAAAAATTATGCATGTTTGAACATTTTGGTTGCTGTTGATTGTAGCTTGAACAATGGGGTGAAGCGGTTAGAGATTATGAAGTTTTGAGGAAACAACTTCCCCATGATAATGAAGTTGCTGAATCTTTATTCCATACTCAAGTTGCATTGAAGAAATCGCGTGGTGAAGAGGTTTTCAACATGAAATTTGGTGGTGATGTAGAAGAAATTTCAGGCCTTGAGCAATTTAGAGCTACGATATCTTCGCCAGGTGTTGTTTAATGTTAATTTTCCTATATAAAAATGGTAATTCTATGTTGTACAATTTTGTTTGATCTAACATTGAACTTTGGGGTCATGTAGGTGTCTCTGTGGTTCATTTTGAAATTTCCTCAAATCCACAATGCAAACGCATTTCCTCTTTCTTGGATACACTTTGTGGTCGATACCCTTCCATCAATTTCCTCAAGGTCAGTAGTCGTTCACAATTGTTCTCCCTGATTCTTGTCTTCAGATGATGGTTTCTTTGATCCCTTACCTTGTTTGAAAACAGATAAAATAATGTTGAAAAAATCTCTCATGCTATATTTCTTTGTTTCTTATAACTAAAGGTCAATGTTGAGGAGAGCGCAGATGTAGCTAACGCTGAAAATGTGAGAATCGTACCGACATTCAAGATTTACAAGAATGGTAGTCGGGTGAAGGAGATTGTAAACCCAACAAGTGAAGTGTTGGAAGCTTCGGTGAAACACTATAGTTTTTAACACACACAACTACTTTTATCTCTGTAAGTTTACTCAGAAAATCTCTTGTTGCTGCAATGAACCCTAGCGAACCAACCCAATTCCCTCCATCCACCACTTATTGGTCAAACTCCTTCCACATACAAATTCAATCTTTTTTCCCATCCAACATGTGAGGATTACTGCTAGTTCACCTGTGACATAAAAACCCGAGCTGCACAATAATCCCAAATTAGGAACCAATGCCAGAAGAACCAGGAGAGATAGCTTAGAACCACCACCTCCCTTTTCCCCGCTCTTTTGCACCCTATAAATTTATTCATTCATTGTCCACCGTGCTCTCTGGTTCCACCTTCATCTACCCATATTGCCTTTTTTCAAAAAAATTATTTTTTCGAGGGAGCTACTTTTCTTTTCATTTTCACTAAGCCAGCATCATTCTTGTAAAACTCCGACCCCTCGCCTAAAATCTCTGTTTGATGGATGTGTGTATACCTTGGTTAGTGCAGTCGCAAAGAAGAGAGAATAGAGATGGCTGGCTGGTAGGAAAGAGGGATTCTGTACATGTATATATGTTGATGATATATACAAAAAAAAATACGATTTCGAAGCGATGATGATGGAGATTGGATGTCTGGTGGGTAATTTAATGGGTTAGTGAATAGAAGGATGAATATGATCAAATGAATGTTTATTTTGATATTTTTTATTTTTGTTACTTTTGTTCAACCATTTCCAATTATTTCATCAATAAAATCCCCCCTCCCCTTCCAATTTTTCCCCTCCCTGAAAAATTAATTGACTTGAATGCTGCTGCTTTTAATTGTTTTGATCTTTGACTCATAGTACGATGATAAATCCTTTTTTTATTTATTATTTTTATTTTCACAAGAGTGGCTAATTTTTTTGATGGGCAATGCATGCAGAGTCTGACTAAGTAGTCTTTTGGTGGTATTAATAATGTGAAGTGTCTTAATTGTAAGGCTGTGTTTTTTTGTTTTTATTTTTTGAGAAAAAATGAATAAATTTATGGGCTTGGGTATGGTAGTTGATAACATTGATTACTAGTGTTTGTTGTCTTCCAGCGTATTGTCTCCATAGAGAGTGAAATGCACATAGGAATCGTGTAGAAAACATCTCTATCTTTTCTTGTTTGACTGTTTTTATGAAGAGTAGATGATTGTAGGAAAAAGAGGAAATTTGGACCACAAATATTAAATTTGACTAGTCAATTATTTATTAGGTGACGTTTTACAATACCACCCTTTTACGCCCTAAAATCTAAATAGTTGTCAATTTTGTCTCCAGCTTTTATAATAATATAAGTAAATTATAACAGGAATAATTCTAATCATTGAAAATATACATGATTAATGTCAATTATGCACTTGTTTAGCAATATTAAACTCATTCAATCTTTGAATTTACCGTCTCCTTGGAAATAATTGTCATGTAAACTGTTTTCGGATTGTTGTAAAAATAAATTGTCACATTAAAATATAATTACAAAATATAATTTGATTATAAACATACTCCCTCAGTCCCTCTGTATAAATAAATAAAATGGTGGAGACAGGATGAGAAGGGACAATATTGAAAGGCATTTTCATGGCATTATAGTGAATCTTTAATTATAAAGTGTTGAGAACCAGTGTGAAGACTTTCTTTCGTGCAAGTTAACTCTTTCATAACAAAACTTTGTTATTTTGGGTTGATTTGTGTTTATTAACTCATTAATACCAATATATCTTATTGAAAGCAGTGAAGAAAGATACATGTTATGTAGTGAATAATTATCACAATATCAAATGTTCCATGTTGTGAACTTTGAATGAAGTGAAAATATACGACTCCTATGCATTTTTTTACTTGTTTTACCCTTTTAGGATGTCTTAGTATGTTTTGGCAATTTTTTTTTGCCTCTACTTTAAATCTACCTAATATCTTTATGCGTCTCTACTTCTTCACTTTCCTAAGAAAATGTGTATAAGGAGCAGTAAAAAGGTAATTATGAATAGAGGTAGTGCGTTACTATATTTAACCTAGTGAGCGCAAAATGTGAGCTATTGTGTAAATATAGAGGGAGTACTTTTAACCTGATAAGTACACAATATGAGCCATAGTGTAAATATAGAGGGAGTACTTTTAACCTAGTAAGTGTAAAATGTGAGCTATTGTGTAAATATAAAATGTACTTTTAACCTGATGAGTATAATATGTGAGTCATTATGTAAATTTCTTTGAGAATCACATAGGAGTTCAGTAGTGTGAGCTCTCACCTCCCCACCTCATAGTCGGGACTGGGGAGTTCGACTCTCATCATCCCCAAATTTGGGGAGTTTGTGTGGATATATGCTTTTGGGTATAAATTCCCACTTTCAGTCTCTGAAAGTTTCTTTATGGGTTAGGATCCCTCTTATTACCCCCAACTCATGAGGGCTGACCCTGCTTGGGCCAGTAAATTATCGAATGAAAAAAATTGTGTAAATTCTATTACTTTATATCTAAGTTTACTTGCAGGCTTGAGTCGGGCCTAACGATTTCGGGCCTGTTCAGCAAAAGTAGTTGCGGTAGCTGTTAGAGGTAGAAGTAGCTGTAAGTTGTTGCACTAGTTGTCAGCTGTTAGATAATAGCTGTTAGAGTTTGACTGTAAAAATAACTTTTATGATAATTAGTGTTCGGTAAAACTAGCTGTTAGTGTAAGAAAATAACAAAAATATACTATATTCAATCTTCAAAAGCTACCACTATCCCCAAAAGCTTATATTTATAGCTTTTCTAAAACACTAGTTCAAACACCAAAAGCTACTCCAAACACTATTTCACCAAAAACAACTTTTCACCATTATTAGAGTTTTGACGTAGTCAAAACACTAAAAGCTACATTAAAAGCTATTGCTAAACACGCCCTTCATACATCACAAAAGTGTCAATTATTTCAATTGCTAGATTGAATTATAATTACTACTATCTAACCTTGTACATTGTAATGAACAATGTGGATATCTTTTGGATCTGTAGATTTAAAATTCATGTAGATTTGTTTATGCGGAGGCTTTGCTCATAATTGTACTTGCTTGTTGGGGAACTTTCGAAATATGACATTGGAATTAATTTCTCCAAGTTGAACTTGTAAGGAAGCTCTACTTATCATGTTGTTATTGTTTTAGATCATTCCAAGGGACCATGTGCAGAATGTTAATGTATACCAGGTGTATATTACAACTTTTTTCTTTCTTTTTTATGAAAAAGTATTTTGAAAATGGGACAATAGGAATTCATATCATGTGAACTAGATCTCAATTTCCATATAATGTGTCAGTTTATAATGGGGTTGGGTCCCACCTAATGAACCGACCATTATGATTGATATTTGATAATGTTGATTAGTCCCATAACAACTAAATCTATATGGAGAAGGATCATCCTTTGGGACTTACATTTGTGTCATCAGCTTTCCCCTTGATCCACGGGGTTTTTTTGTTAGCGACCTAATTTAGACGTGTTCTTGTTTCTTTTTCTTCTTCCTGATTTTTAAACAATACAATCATTAATATATGTATGTAAATATTTCAACATTTCTTAGTATCATTTCAGATATGATAAATCATCAATTTTTTTTAAAGAAGTATATTTTTTCCCCAAATGGGTCATTCAGGTAAATTCGGGTCCTAAAAATTCAGATTAAGTACAAGTCCGTATTTATATTTCTTTTGGAGCAAATACTTTTTCATATGATTCTTCCAAGTGTTTTCTAGTTTTGGGTTGGAATTTATATGTTAAAAATTCCAACTATTTGGATGCCTTTTGATTTTTTTTTTTGATAATTTGAGGATTATATTAAGAAGAAGGATAAGCAGGCTACAAGGTCCAAAGACCCAATTACATCAGACGTTCAATGCTGAACATACTAAAACCTCTAGTTATAAGACGGAAAAATAAAACATTGAAACATAATCCCTGCCAACTAGAATTACATCCAAGCAAGGAAATCTGAGCTTCTGTGGAGACCTTGTTTTGCGAAGGAGTCTGCGACAAAGTTTGAGGTGCGTTTTTTGTGACTGATGGAGATGTTGGAACCAAGCTTACATGCATTTCTAATGAAGTTGAGTTGGAATTTCAAGCTCCACGGACCACCACTTGCCCCATTACACCATTGAACTCCGTTTGCTGAGTCGGACTCAATAGTGATGGATTGGTCCTTGAGAGAGTCACTCGACAAAGTGATAGAGATACCCCGGAAGATGACAATAATTTCAGCCTTGTTAAGTTCCATGAAGGGAATTGGAGAAGAGAAGATGCATATAAAGGTTCCATTATGGTTTCGGAGAACACCACCAATAGCTGATTTTGATTCGCCTAGCATTACAGAAGCATCAACGTTCCACTTGAGGCAATCATGAGAAGGAGCACGCCATGGTGAAGGTGGCGAAGGGCATTGGGTGGAGAAGGATGCAGCACTAGCGCCATTCCAGTCAAGGTAGTGCGGGCTACGCTGTATGCCAGTGGGGTTGTATGGAAAAAGGTTGGGCCATCCTGATATCCACCAGCCCAGGCGGAGGAGAACAAGTTCATGGAGCTGAGAGGGGGCCATGGAAATATTGTTGAAGATGTGCGAATTGCGCTCTTTCCAAATGGTCCAGATAATGATGAAAAAACTCGCTACCCACACCTTTTTGAAGAATGCGCCAGCTTTGGGGTAGTGCCATTAATCAAAATGATCTCTAATAAGGAGGGTGATGACCAACTTAGATCTCATAGATGCAGCCAATTGGACCATAGAAGATGAGAAAATTCACAGTGCAAGAAGAGGTGATCATTGTCTTCCGGATGAGCATTGCATAAGACACATGTGTTTTCTGAGTCGGTGATGATACCCAACTTAGCAAGCTTACTTCTTGAGTAAATCTTTCCAAGGAGAGCCGCCCAAATAAATATTTCAATACGGTGAGGGACCAATCCTTTCTAAATGCCTTTAATGGCATCCTTTTGGCAAAAAGGTGAAGATTTAGCAAGCTCAAGACTAAGGGACTTGGTGGAGAATTTACCCGATGGATGATGGGTCCAGATGAGATTATCTTCACATGATTGATAGAGATAGGCGAATTGAAGCAAGGAAGTGAGCTGGTCTTTTTCTACACAGTCGCGGGGGCGGAGCGTTCTAGCCTACGAGAAGCTCCATACCCAATGTAGGCCATTCCAGCAGCCCATTGAGGAGATAGATGCATTCTTACAGGTGGATATAGTGAAAAGACGAGCAAATGCAACTTTGAGAGGGGCCACCCCTATCCAGAGGTCGTGCTAGAATAGCGTGTGAGACCCACTGCCCACACTCATGCGGGTGCCATTTAAGGCCAGAGACTTTGCAACAGGGTGGTTTAGGACTGAAGTGCAAATTCCTCGCCAAGGTCCCCCTTTAGAGGGTGGAGATAAGTCATTGAGAGTGAGATGAGAGGGGTACTTATACTTCTCTTGAACTATCTGCTTCCAAAGAGGATTTGTGGAGTTGAAGAACCTCCAAATCCATTTGAATAAGAGCGCGAGGTTCCGGTGGAGCAAACTCCCAATTCCAAGACCCTCGAAAATCTTTGGTAGCTCCACTGTATGCCAAGCTACCCAAGGTAAGGATTTCTTTTCTTGATTTCCACTCCATAAAAATTGCCTTTGCATTTTTGTGATTTCCAAAATTACACCCTTAGGCATAGGGAAAATAGACATATAATAGAGAGGGAGGTTGGAGAGGGCATATTTTATGAGAGTCACGCGACCACCGATGGATAGCAAGTTACCCTTCCACGATGCAAGTTTATCATTCAGCCTTTTGAGGATATGCTCCCATATTTTGATACGTGAAACATTGGCGCCAACAGGCAACCCAAGGTAAGTGAAAGGCAGATAGCCCCGCTTACAAAGAAGAGAGCCCGATGCCGATTGGAGCCAAGAATCATCCACGTTAAGGCCCATCAAGGAACTCTTATGAAAATTAACTTGAAGACCGGAGGCAAGATTGAATAATATGAGAGCTTTCTTGATGTTTTGAAGATAGTCAGCCATCGGGGGGCAAAAAAATGATAGTATCATCTGCATATTGAAGGTGGGTAATCTTCATGCCTCCAGGACTTAGTTCGATTCCTTGCCAAAGGCCATTTGGGGTAGCCTTTTGAATCATCAATTTCAAAGCTTCAACAATGAGTACGAAGAGGAAGGGTGATAAGGGATCTCCTTGGCGCAATCCCCTTTGCAGCTTAAAAGGGGGGGGGATAGCAAGCCATTAATCAGAATAGATGCAGCCGCATTCATGACACACGAGCGAATCCATTCACGCCATAGTTGAGGAAAGTTCATTTGTTCCAAAATTCAATCCAAGAAATTCCAAGAAATCGAGTCAAAAGCTTTATGAAAGTCAAGCTTTAGTAATGTGGCAAGCAATTTTTTTCTTTGACAATAATCAATGAGTTCACCTGCAATAAGAGCCCCATCCAGAATTTGGCGCCCCTCTATGAAGGAGGATTAAAGTGGGCCAATAAGAGAGTTCATCACTTTTTGTAGCCGATGAGTGAGGAGTTTGGCTACTATCTTGTAAAGGCACCCAACCATTGACGAAAGTCTTTGAAGCTTGATGGATTGTCAGTTTTGGGAATCAGTGTGATATATGCCACATTACAGCCTTGAGGAAGGCGAGAGGTATCCCAAAAAACTCGAACCATGTCATAGATGTCTGATTTGATTATCTCCCAAGAGCTTTTGATAAATTTAAAATTAAATCCATCCGTCCCCGGGGCCTTGTTTGAATCACACGAGGCCACAACGGCATCAATCTCATCATTGGAGAAAGGTAAGATAAGGGATGATGACTGATCTTGTGATAATTTCTTAAACTCGAGCCCTGCAAAAATAGGTCTGTTAGTGAAATCTTATGTAAATTTTTTTTAAAGAAAGCGGCAGCCTCTTTGCGAATCCCATCAGGATCCTTGCTATGACGATTTCCATTAGAGTCAATGGATGAGATGGTGTTTTTTCTTTTTCTGATTGAGGCTACAACATGAAAATATTTGGTGTTTCTATCCCCCGATTTGAGCCTTTGAACCCGAGAGAACTGGGCCCAAAAAGTTTCCTTCCTCTTGATCCAAGCCCAAAGATCACATTGGACATATTTTTTCTCATCTAATTCAGAGGATGTGAGATTCCGGTCATTGGCAATGGAGTCGAATTTTTGGATAAGGCCTTCACATCTTTTTGTGTTGGAGTCAATGTTTCCAAAGTCAGATGAATTCCAACTTTTGAGATCCTGCTTAACCAGGCTTAACTTGTTGTGAATGGGATGATTATGGGCTTTAGACCACACTTCTTTAATGAGCTTCAAACATATTGGGTCTGTGAGCCAGCAGTTCATGAAACGAAATGGTTTGGGCCCCCAATTTCGTTCGGATGTGTTGAGAATTAGCGGGCAGTGGTCAGAGAGTCCTCGAGGGAGGAGGTTGACCTTCATAGACATAAATATTGTGATCCACTCAGGATTCAGTAGGACTCTATATAATTTACTCTTAGAGTTCCCTCTATACCACGTATATTTGCCTGAAGATGGAACTTCAACAAGATGAAGGTCTTGGATGAACGTTTTAAAGGCATTGATTCCTTGTTGAGATGCATTAAGGCTACCTCGATCTTGAATGTCAAGAACTTCATTATAGTCCCCGATAATCAAGAAGGGAAGGTTTATCTCCCTCCAATAACATCTAAATTCATTCCAGATTTTCAATCTAGCTTCAGCATTGCAGGGGTTATAAACATTAATAAGGACGCATTCGAAGTTACAGGAGGAGATTGTACCGTGAATGGCAGTAGGTTGACATGAGATGAAGTCAAGACAAATAAGGATGAAGACCATAAAGTAAGAGTACCTCCTGAATTGATAATTGAAGGGCTGCATAGGCTTTCAATGTCATTGAGTTTCCAACACGAACGAATGACTTTCTTTGTGATGTCCTCCATTTTCGTTTCCTGAATGAATACAAATGAAGGATCATGTTGTGAGGTTAATTTTCCGAGGGCACTACGCTTAATTCCTGCCACAAGGCCTCTGATATTCCAAGATAAAATATTCATGAGGATGATGTAGGTGGTGATTGGTGGTTGGGCTTCATCTGGGGATGGAGGCCCAATCAAGCCTTTGAGCACATAAGATTTTTTCGACTCTTCTTCTTAACTCGGATTCAGGCCCGTTGAAAGATAAGCCAAGGGTGTGGGCTATATCAATGACATCATCAGCGCTGATTCCGGAGAAACCATGCTTGAAACCATCATGAGAGGGGGATAGATAAGGAGAGGATGGAGTTGCCTTGAGTCTGGACTTTTTTTCTTTTTTTCTTTTCTCGTAGGTGTTTTTTGCATCAGAGGGGATATAGTTCTCGAAGCCCGGGGGGAAAGGGGTCTAGAGTTGGATGATAAAGAGGAGGTGGAGTTAATTGATGATGGGCGAAGGAGGGGTCCAAATCTGTTAGTAGTTTGGACAGGTTTATTTGGGCTGGTAATTTACTTGGTTTGGTTTAATGGGATGGGCTTAGAGTGTGGGAGAGGGGGTTTAGAAGGGGATGAAATTATATTGGGCTTGGGCAGAGGATTTGAGGTTTTTTGGATAGGCTGGGTAAAATCAGAAAGGTGGAGAGAGAGAGGGACCACCTTAATGATTGTGTCCGTTGAGTTTGATTGGTTGCACTGTCCCAAGAGAATTGGGGAAACAATAGTGCTAGATTTGAGGAGGTTGTCACGTGCTTTTTGACTGAGGGGATAGGTATTTGGTTTAGGGACATTGGGACTAGGGACTGGCTCATTAAAGTTTGACGCCATTGCATTTTTCTCGGCTTCCAATGATGGGACTTTTGGTTTTCCAGACTTTTCGGAGGATTCAGGTGATGCCAGTGAATCATCATCACTGAGAATGACGTCATCAATCTTGGATTGTGGGGGAATTACCGGAGAGTATCTTGGCTCTTCCTAGATGAAATTTTTTGTTTGTACTCCTCTAATATCTAAGGCCATTTTACAATTAATCTTGAATAGACAATCTATAGTAACTAGGATCCTTGAACAATCAAAGTTATTGTAATCAATGGTCTGAACTTTCCCAAAGACACACCAATTTTGAAGAAAGTTTCATAACTCCATGCCGAGATAGGGACCCAATATATTTTGATCCAGGTTACCCTCCAAATTCCAGCAGTTTTTCTATTGACATTACGTAGCTCTATGAACCATCGGGACAACCATTTCCTTTCTATCATGGCCACTTTATCTTCCATAGTTTCAAACGTAATCAGATGCAAGGGGCCGCCCATAGCCTTGATCTTGAGGCAATTTACTCCTCCAGCAAGAATTTGGGTTAGGATTGATTCAGAGGGGGAGAATGATTCAGATACTCCAATGACACTTCGCTTGAGAGTGTCCTCCATTTCATTGCTCTTATCGTTTTTTATCAGCCCCACTTCTTCGGTGTCCACATTTTCCACATCCAAATCAATTATGGCTTGAACGACTTCCTCACCAAGTACCTTAGAGCACATGGTTCTTGCCTGACTCATTTCGTGAGTAATAAAGTCAGGTTGGGGCTCTACTTGTTGTAAGGCAAGGTAGATTTGGAAAGGGGAGGCTTTGGGGTTATCTGATGGTGGAGGGGGGGTGATTTGTGGGAGGTCGATATAGAGGGAGGGTCATGGAGAGGGGGGGGATTTGGCATAGACTGCTTTGGAAGGGATACATCTCTATAGCTTCGGTGATCAGTGTAGGAATGGTTCTTGATTGGAGGTTTGGGGGGAGGTTTTGGGAAGGTTTTGCGGGTCTGGGGGATGGTGCGGATGGGAGGGCTTTTTGTATCAGCCTTTACAGGTTCAACTCTGAGCTTAAAATTATCTGTATATCGTCCATCTTCACCTTTTATTGTAGAGAAGAGTGAGGGGGAGGACAAGAATTTGACAAAAGCATACTGATAGCGAAGGTTTGGGTTATATTTTGCTGGTAGTAAGATACCGGATATGGGTCCGTAGCGGTGGAACAATTTGGCTATGTCTGATGCGGTAAAGTATGGGGGAAGGAATTTGACATAGGTTGTTTTGTGAGCTTGAAGAGATTTGGGAGGATGAGGGGTTTTCTCCGGCGAACTATACTCCATTCAGAGGGTTTTGGGTCGGCGAGGTTTTCTCTCTCTAGGTTTATCTCTCTCTCATCTCTCAAAACCTCTTTCTATAACTATATGCCTTCTGATTAAATTCTTGATCAACATTGAGAATAAAAAGCTCCTGATTAAATTTTTGCCATGTCTAATAATGTAGATAAAAAAAACACAACCTCATGTTCAATGAGTTAGAGCATATATACCACCATGCTAATGACACCATCACACAGTTGATGTTAACAAGTTAATCAAAATATACCACCATTCTAATACCACAATCACACAAGTCTCCATAGTGTTCCCACGGGCATCTAAAACTAGAACTAGATGTCCCCTTCATATTTTTTGCACATTTTATATTTGCATATTTTACTTATTGTTCATTTGAGGAAAATATGTGACAAATGTGGAAAAAAAGTTTTTTTTTGACAAGGTAGAAAAAAAAACAAACTTAAAGTGGATACTCCTTTCTAGCTTGTACAACTAGATTATGAGCTTTCTCCACATCTTTCCTAGTAACTTTAACACAACTTAGGAAGTCAAAACTACTAGCCGCTTATTCAGATAAGCTCGTTATGAAGACCTTTACTCAAACTAAAGAAGTAGTAAAGTTAAGATATCATCTATAATAATTTTAATATTATAATTAGCTAGGTTGGGCATACAAAGAGCTTCAATAGCCTCCTTGCAATCTATTTTGATGGATAATGCTGCAATATTCCCTTTTGGGTACTACGCAGCCGTTTGAAGAGAAGATGTAGCAAAAATTTTTTGGGTACTACGCAGCCCCCTCATAGTCTGCAATGTCTGTGCATAGAGCTGGCGTCCCATATCTGAAAGCAAGGACTCAACAACCTCTAGTACAGTCCTGCACCTGTGAGCTACATCAGATAAAGTATGCCTCCATAGAAAGAAAAAGATAAATTATACAGTTTGAAAAAATAAATAAAAGTATAAACTAAAAGTCATGTCACGTAGCAGGACTATATCTGCGGTCGTGGGTTGAAAATGCGTAGAAGGTGGTCGCCTCATGGGATCTGTAATGCGCAACCTCGTGATGCGATGTTACCATGCCATATACTCGTCCATGGCATGAGTACGATCCCTGAATGGAGTTCCCTGAATAAGACGTTTTTCGCGCTCATCCCACTGCATTATGTAAGGTCGATGTCTGAGCGGATAGTTCTTGTTCTTCGACCGCCGATCTATGCCGTGAAGAGTTGTGCTCGTATCACAAATTAAAGTGCTGGAATCTTCTGCTCGAATCCAAACTGGCGCATAACTCGATGAGGAAAATGAAACTCTACAATGTCGAAACAAATAAGTGGAGCTAGTGTGCGCCACACATGTTGATCAGATCGACAAATCGCATGTAACAACTCCAGTCTCGCCTCAGTATACGGCTGCCAAGTCATCTAGAAAGAAAGAAATAAAGTTAAAAAAAATGAAAATGAATAACATTACCAAAGAACTATGAGATAATATGCCCTATGTACCTGCTCGTCCGTATGATGGTTAAGTGCATCCCTGTAGTAAGGAAGTCCACATGCTAAGTGGGACCTGGTGAGGTGTACCCGAAGCTAACGGTAAAGAACTATACATTAATATCCTTTAAAAAAATGAAAATGAACAACGTTAACAAATGTGAGACATTGCTTGTTACCTAATGGCTAAAGTGTCAACCCCCCGTACATGCTGAGAGCCTAAAACAAGAACGCCATCATCACCCTCAACCTCTGGAGGTGGGTCCCGCACCTTTTAAATCACAGGTCAGTCGATGTGTATGTGCTGCCATGCCCAAAGCTGCAACAACACCACAGGTCCACCTAACTCCCTGGCACCCTTGTGGGATGCCCGACTAGGAGTCATAATGAGCCTGGCTTGTTCACGAACAGTTCGGGATCGGCTCGTGGTGGCTCGACTCGGATTCGGACTCAGCTCGAGACCTTAACAAGCCGAGCTGAGCTAGGCAAAGCTGGGCTCGAAAGCTCGTAAACGGGCTCGATTATATTTTTGTATAGAAAAATAATATATTTATATATATATACATAAATATATTAACCTATATATCACACAATAATAAGTTAATAGTTCCATTGTCTAAAAGAAAACCTATAAATCTCAAATATTAAAAAAGGAAAAAAAAACATGTAAAAACTAGGGGTAATAAAGAGTCAAGCGTATTCGTGAACAGTTCGAACTCTACTCGTTTAACATTTGGCAAAGCTCGGCTCGAACAAAGTTCGACTCATTAAGCTTTGAGCTCAGCTCGAGCTTGAATAAACTTAAACGAACACAAGCTGAGCAGACCACAGTTCGGGCTCCGCTCGATCAATAAGCAGCCCTATGCCCGACATAGCTGTCGATACAAGTATACAAGAGTCGCACTACCCCAGCTATATGTCCCTGCTAAGTCCAGATCAACTAAAAGTGGGAGATAAATTAGCTGGACGGTATCTCCACTCTTGTCAGCAAAAAGAATGCCCCATCAGTACAAGAATGTAATGTAAGCCCGTGCGAATCTCTGCACAGTCTCCTCATCAGCACCGATTGACAATAAGAAAAACTGTTGCCATGCCATGTCAACCTCAAAGAAGAACCCTTGAGAACCTTGGCTCGTTCTCCGGAGAGGTTGGCAAAATCCCTAACAACTGGTGCACTACTGCAACCCAGTTACCCTCACCTGAACCAGTGACAGGACCCGTGCATCCTCAGTCCAAGGATAACGACGACATCCTGTAAAGTAATCGTCGCCTCCCCAACAGTCAAATGAAATGTATGTGTCTCGTGTCTCCATCGCTCCACTAATGCCGTTAGAAGTGGTCAATAATCTCCAAACCAGCACCTATCAAACGATGGATGCCGAGAAAACCAGCGCGCTCGACATACCGAAGGACCATATCGTCACCTCCCAGTCATGCGTGAGACTGTGATGATGCAACCGACACGATAATACCGTGTTCCCTCCTCCCCTCCAGGCATTCTATGTAACAGCCCGCACTTTCGGGCTGCTAGCTAATCACACTTAGCATTGACAAATCTCAATTCTCATATAATAAACCTCAAATTACATTTACTTGCAGCAGAAACATAACCTTTTTATACGATCCTGGACCTGTGGGTCAGGGACCACAACACAACTTCAAAACTAAATATTATACTATAGAATACTTTACTCGATTCCTAAACAAAGAATATTTTATTTTCAAATAAATACTTGAATACTTCTAGATAAAACCTCTGAATCATTAATCTAATTACAATCTCCGATCCAAACTCTCCCTTTTGATCCACTCCGAGCCTCCAATACAAACATGCAATTACAAAAGAGAATACAAAACAAAAACAAAACTAAAATGAGTGGAAAGCTCAGTAACTTTACTTCAGCCCGTCAAAAACGATTTAAGTTCACAAACATTTTTCATACAATAACTAAGCTTGATAATTATTCGGAAAAGAATTCAATTCTTTTAAAATATATTGCTGGCATAGCTCAATCACTTCACACAAATCGCTGGCAAGTATAGGTGTTGATAGAACATAACGTAACATAACATAACAGAATATTCGACTTTCTCGGGTCTTAACCGAACTTATATCCAATTTATTTTCTCCACCTGTACCTTGTCCACTTTTCATCTCAGTTCCCGAGCTAAGCCAGCCAAAACAAATACGAAATCCTTTTTACATTAATATACTCAAATCATGTAAATTCAATTTGTTGAACATAAAGGTTACCTCATACGAAATCCAATTTCTTAATCTCCAATCAAATTGAGAACCTCCAAGCCTCCTTAATTTCTTTGAGCTCCATACACCAATATATATTCACCTCAGCAATAAATTTAACAAATAATAAATTCCTATTAGAACCCAAGTTAAAGAGTTGAGCTTAATTAACCATCCTTAATACCTTTCTCCTTTTACTAATTTAACTTCCTTCCATTAGAAAATAATCAACATCAACCTTATAAGCTAACTCTAATTAACTCCATTCCACTTAATAACATAGATATAACTTGCAAGTTCAATATTTTCTTTATAAACTTAACTTCCAAAAACTATTAAACATAACTTACTATAGAATCAGGTTAAATGGATTTTAAAGCCACAAGTTTATTTCCTTTTGACAAATTATAGCTGTTATTACTAGAAAGTTAGAAACTTTATCAAACAATCTCATCATTTCTTTTACCCAATTTAATTCTCAAGCAAAATCTATACAGTTACCTGGCTTATACCTTTAAAAATCACCCAAAATGATTTAAACTCACAAAATTTAAAATTGAAGAAAAGAGGGAACTTGGGATGAAAACATATACCTTAGCATGCAAGACATTATCTTTGCTTCATCTACAATGAAATAGAGATGGAAAAAGAAGCTAAGAATTGAAGCCACAATGATCATCAACACCACAATCAGCAACTCAGAGGAGGGAGTAACGCTACATGCAGCAGCAACATCTAACCACCGCAATGCTAGACCCAAGGCAGCAGCAACACAAATATTCAAGAAGCAATATCTCTCAACTCCCAACTCCAAATTAAGCGATTTTTGTGCCTAAATTCAATAACTCGGAGAGATCTACAACTTTGGTGCAGAAACAAAGAGCAAAATTGGGTTGCATGTTGGAGATAATTGAGACAACAGATTGACGAAAACAGAGGAGAGAGAAAGCTTAAGGGACTTTGGTTTTCAATAGCTTCAAACGCGAATTAGAGTGCAAAACTAAGATTTGAGTTTTGAGAGATTAAAAGAGTATGCTAATTGTTAGAAAAGTGGTATGGATATAACAGTGAGTAACCGGATATTAGATCTTCCAATCACGTACTTATACGCTTTTCTATAAGTTATTTACCGACCTACTAGGAACAACAAAGTATCACGGTAATACTTATAAGATACGAAGAAGAAACATTGAATTTTTATTATGTTTAAAGAAAACACAAGAAAATTTCATTCTCTAAGCAAGTACCATGGGAATGATTTCTCATATTATGACAATACATATGACATCTCCCTATTTATAGCATAGGATATAGTTAGAGGAAATGTCCCAAACAAGGTGTCGCTTAACACCAAAAGACACTTTAAATCCTCTTAATTCATATTATACTTATACTCCACAACACCAAGTATAATAAACATCATATATATATATAACATTCGAACACATTTAACTATAAATGTTCCAACAATCTTCCTCCATTTATAGTATAAATATTATATAGTTCGTACACTTGCAAACTATACAAAATCAACTAAACTTGTGCATAAATGAAAATGTCTTTAAGATTGAATTTCCCACTTAGTATAACATACTTTACAAATTTTCAATTGAAATGATTGACTTAACATTGAATCACTCAACCATATGAAAATTTGAATATGCTATACACACAAGCTTACACAAACAACATTGTAACCTTCGACTCCATTAAAGGCATTGAGTCCATATCCACATTCATGAGTGTTCCTAGTTAAGCCTCAAACTAGGTGAAGCGGCCAAACTTCTTACTCATATGGGTAAACCTTCTATAACATGCTCTCGCAACCGAGCAACTAACCAAAGGTTTATTAGGAAATTAATCAACCTCCAACATTGCGAAAAACAAGCACTCACCTTGGGATGTAATTACAAATATTATAGTGCTCCAAATTACAAATAAAGTGAGATCCTCGTTGAATTCAAGATCTTGCGTTGTACAAGACGTGAATTGAGTTTTCTTCATTTGCAATTTACTTAATTAAGGCTTAAAACACATCCCTACTTTTATATAACATAACTTGACAACAACTTTGGCCAAATTCATCAAGCTAACATAAAACAAATAAAAGTTATAACACGACTCCATGTTTATAAAATCACAAATACCACAATGTCACAATCCAAAATATGTTGTGACTTGCCATTATAAACATTATAATATCATTAATCATATGTCATTGACACTCATTGAAGCATATCACAATAACTAGTGATATGTTGCACATCAATTATGAACAAATAACATTTTAATACTAAAACAATCAAATAAATTAATATTCTTCCCCATTTTAGTATTAAAAAAATAAACACCTTATCTATTTAAACCAAGACTATGTATATGAAAACAACCACGTAAGTACACTTCTTGGATAACAAGGAATTAACCTCCTCCATGAAGTACTTCCTCCAAGAAAAATATCATCTTCTTGTAAGAAACAAATCCCTAAACCAAGACTTAACTCACGCCAAATTATTCTTCTCAAACCGAAGAACATATTTATTTTCACATAACTCCGTCTATTAAATAGATTAGATCAAAGACAATAAACCATTATCTTCCCAAGACATTTAATAATTTCAATAAAAAAAATCGGTAAAAATCATATGTATACAACACCAAATTTAGACAAAATTTCATTGCCCCCAAATTTAATGCATAACCAATTTATCCAACCGATTTCCTCAAAATCATGAACTTCATGATCTCATAAATTGAAATAATTAATTGCCATGTCTTTCATTATACTTTACTCAAGTATAACACATGTCACTTTAAAAAGTGAAAAACTATGAAATAATGACATTCCATAAATCTAAATAAATTTCTAGTATAAATTTATAACATGTTAATACTAAAATAAACAATAAATTAATATCTTCCCCATTTTAGTATTAACAAAACATATAAACACTTATACTAGTGATTACCACAAAATCATTGAAATAAATCAATATTTTTACTTTTCCAACTTGTAAATTATAAACATCACCCAACTTATATAAAATTGAGAAGTACATTTAATAACCATTTTAGCCACATGTCTAAAATAGAAATATTCTAAAGAACATAGAATCACATTTATAACATTTAGACAACACATGGTGAAAATGAAATTAAACACATAGCCCATACAAGGATGACCTACTAACAAACAACATATTTATAATTTCCACAAGTTCTTGTTCATGTCAATAATTATATACTCAACAAATTATAAAAAACACTTACTTTAATCAAAATAAATATTATAACTAGTCCATGAGTATATAATCAAAAACATAATTAGTGATAGTAACCCACTAACTATAACATGATCAATAAATAAACTTAATGATCATCATATTAATACTCAAACCAAAATCATGAAAACAACACGTTAATACTAAAACAATCAAATAAATTAATATTCTTCCCCATTTTAGTATTAACAAAATAAAAATTTCAGATTTTAGGAGAGTGAAATATCAACATGAAAACATGAACAACAAAATTTCTCTTCATAATGTTCCCAAATGAACATTACACTACACATGCCCATTCATAACCATAAACATGATAACATCATTTGTTTAAATAAATTAAATAAATAAAAATTCATAACCGTACTTTATTGTTGCATGCATGGTTTGGACAAAAACAAAAAGTTTACTCTTGCAAATAATAACTGTAATCACGCATGCATGGTTTGATATGTATTGTCAATGCAAAAACGTCCAAAAACATGTCATAAATTTGTGACAAAGAGGCTATCAACAGCCACTTGACAACCGAAAGTTACAACAATCACAACCATGATCTTACAAAGCATGGTCAAACATCATGAACATGGAAGAACATGATCATAACAATAATTAATACTACAATTAATTACTCACACCAAAACTTGACGAAAAAACATATTAATACTAAAATCAAATACATATAACAATATTCTTCCCCATTTTAGTATTAACAAAAGAAAATATCAAGTTTTGATTTAGTAAATAAAACAAGAAACCTCTTACTTGAAATTCCTTCAACCATGCAAGTGAGTATTGTGAAAAACATCAATCCCGACCTCTTGTCTTGTAACATTCTTCTTCTCTTTCCATTAATAATGGCATTCCAATTTCAAAAAATTAGAAACATCTCACCCAAGGAAGATCCAATTACCCAAGGAATAAATAATTTATAGATGGTTAGAAAAGTGGTATGGATATAACAGTGAGTAACCGGATATTAGATCTTCCAAGCACCTACTTATACGCTTTCCTATAAGTTATTTACCGACCCACTAGGAACAACAGAGTATCATGGTAATACTTATGAGATACGAAGAAGAAACATTGAATCTTGGTTGTTAACAAGAAACAATCCCAACAAGAGTTTGTAGTTTGATTTTGTTTAAAGAAAACACAAGAAAATTTCATTCTCTAAGCAAGTACCATGGGAATGATTTCTCATATTATCACAATACATATGACATCTCCCTATTTATAGCATAGGAGATAGTTAGAGGAAATGTCCCAAACAAGGTGTCGCTTCACACCAAAAGACACTTTAAATCCTCTTAATTCATATTATACTTATACTCCACAACACCAAGTATAATAAACATCATATATATAACCTACGAACACATTTAACTATAAATGTTCCAACACTAATTGAAGGAGAATTAGACATTTCATGGTTTGTGTTGGCTGAATCTCCCAAAGACACGAAGAGGAGGAAATATGAGGGATGATTTCCCTTTCTTGAATCTAATTTTTTTTCTCTAAAATAAATATATCAATCATGAAACTATACATGAAAATATCATTTTACAATATAACATTGTTTTTCCCTTTTATCTTAATACATTGAAATCCATCAAACTTATACAAAAATATTGTAATTAAGCTAAGATAAATAATGAACTCTAAATAAACCTGCTTAAAATTTGAGCTATTACATCCTCACTCCGATGTTTGTCCTGGAGGGTGAGAACGATGCGATCAGTATAAATGATATTTTGGTTGTTCCATATTCTACATACAAAAACACAATATTCAAGTTATTCTTATTCTACACATCAAAACAATATCAACACCATTCTTCACCTATACTAATTGCATTTGCAACTTTCCTAAAACAACTAAATTCATCAAACCATTAACCAAATTAACCAACCAATATCAAGTCAATCCATAAACTCAACAAGCATTATCAATTTATTACAATTAGACTTCCAATTCATGCGAAATCAACCATCACAAAATGCTAAATCATGCAAAAAGAACTAAAAGCAACTAATCATGAACTGAGCACACAAAATGCTAGATTAAACTAATCAAACAAAATAATTGCTAGCTAACAACACTAAAAAAGCTTAAATACATAACAAATATGACATGCTAAGCAAATTAAATTAAAAAAATTCAATGAAAAAATAAACTAACCAAACAAATTGAGAGAGGGAGTGTTACGGCTGCTGTCGGCGTGGGCGATGGTTGAAGGTTGTTGGTGATAGTCGGCCCAACCAAAGAACATGCCTTCATGAAGAAGGCAAGACAACAGGCGCAACTTTCTGCCCATAACTCAATCGATATTGACAAAATTATATATAAAGAGAGACACGTCCATCAAGTGGTCCTCAAAAAACTATGGGTTACCACCATGTGACGAAAACTCCTAGTGTTCACTTCAGACGTGCACCAATCTAGAGATTTTATTGCTCATTCTCTTTCACTTTAAGTGATTAATTTGATTTAACATTAACAACGAAATAAACCAACATACAACAACCAAAACCAACCACAACCAACACTCAAAGAATGTATTTTATCATTGATTAGTAAAAGTGATCACAAAATAATCAATTCCATAACCAATAATCCTTTAATCAAAGCTGTTGAAGTCAACAATAACCAATGTCATCAAGACATACCTTTCCACTTACTCCATCACAAATCCGCGAATGTGAGAGAATAATAAATAATAAAGTATGGAATATAATACCACGATTAATTCCAAGAATCCACTTTTACCTTACCATAGGTAATAATATTGAGCATGGAAAAATATACAATTAAATCCAATAACCACATTTACCAATCATAGGTTCTAAATAAACATGATTTATAAATAATCAAAACCCCTTTACATGCTTGTATCAACAATCCATACAAACATATGATAAATAATATGGTTTTAACACCAAGTACCCTCGCACTTTTCAAAATTAATCAGGTATCCCTGAGTTTCATGGTAATACATCAAAATGCCCTTAATGATAAACGACGGTTAACTCTGTTAGTCGTTAACCCTAATTTTAAAACCCTAATTAACCTCTCTCTATCTCCCTAACCCCTAATGTATTGGTACTCGTTTTGATGGGCTTCTCGAAATTCGTTCCCTTTAAGGGTCGTCGGTGGCGTCGTTTTTTTTTAAAAAGTTGTTTAGCCGGTGAAATCAGCCGTTTAAGGTCGCCTTAGGAAGCGTGCCCAGAATACCGTTGAATTGGTACTCGTTTTGATGGGCTTCTAGAAATTCGTGCTCTATACAGGTCGTCGGTGGCGTCCGTTTTATTAAAAAAAAGTCATTTTGGTGGTCAAGTCAGCCATTTAAGATCGTCTCCGAAAGAGTTCCCATAATACCATCGTATTGGTACTCGTATTGATGGGCTTCTCAAAATTTATGCCATTTAAGGATCGTCGGTGGCGTCCGTTTTTCAAAAAAAAATCGTTTTCGCGGTAAAATCGGCCATTTAAGATCGTCTTGGGAAGCGTGCCAAAATACCATCGTATTGGTACTCGTTTTGATGGGCTTCTCGAAATTCGTGCCCCTTAAGGATCGTCGATGGCGTCCGTTTTTTCAAAAAAAAGTCGTTTTGGCTGTGAAAATCAGTCGTTTAAGATCGCCTCATGAAGCGTGCGCTGAATACCATCATATTGGTACTCGTTTTGATGGGCTTCTCGAAATTCGTGCTCTTTTAGAGTCTTCGGTGTTGTCCGTTTTTCCAAAAAAAGTCGTTTTGGAGGTGAAATCGGCTGTTTAAGATCGCCTTGAGAAGCGTGCACTGAATACTGTCTTATTGGTACTCGTTTTGACGGGCTTCTCGAAATTCATACCCCTCAAGGATCGTCGATGGCGTTCGTTTTTTCAAAAAATGTCGTTTTGGTGGTGAAATATAGGGTTTAGGATTCATGGGGGTGGGGGGAGGGGTTAGGGAGAGAGAGGGGTTAATTAGGGTTTAAAAAAATTAGGGTTAATGACTAACGGAGTTAACCACTGTTAGTCATTAAGGGCATTTTGATGTATTACCATGAAACTCGGGGGTACCTGGTGAAATTTGAAAAGAGCGAGGGTACCTATTTAATTTTCTGAAAACCCTGGGGTACTTGGTGAAAAAACCATAAATAATAATCACATGTTTCCACACAATATAATAATAACAGAAAAATGATATTTTGTCGCAAACAATCTTGCGTAAGAACTAACAAAGTTCCCTAAGCATGATACTAAGTTCCGAAATCAATCATGGTACATGATAATATGTTTAAAACTCTTTGACATTCACGTACCTCGAGTAAACTCACTAGTAGACTAAATATTAATTGCGGCGGTTTTACCAATACGCAGTAATAAACGGCGTCAAAAGAAAAGGAAAAATCGAAAATCAACCTATTGCTGCGGTTTTGGGTGGAAACCGCAACAATAGATGTGAACGGGAATTTTTTCAAAATTCGTTGACTTGTTTGACCAGATCTATTGCTGCGGTTCCCACCCCAAATCGCAGAAATAGATTAAAATATTATGTTTTTAATAATATTTAAATCTATTGCTGCGGGTTCTAAAAAAAACCGCAGCAATAGGAACATTAGGGTTTTTTTTAATATACTTGGGCGTCGTTTCCTTCCTTCATACCTCTATCTCTCCTCTCATTCTCCCTATTTCACTCCTCTCGGCTCTTCACCGGCCTCCCTCCTCCTCTCGGCTTCTTCAGTCGTCTTCTCCGTTTGAATGTCAGTATTCCTCAGCCTTGCATTTCGACCTCCTCGAAATTCCTCAGCACAAAACCGAAATTTTCACCCCTACAACTGACTTTGCTTGCAAAACCGAAATTTTCAGCGCCATCAAGAAGCTTCACCCTTCGCCGCCGTCAGCCTCACCGTCGGATCGCAAAAACGGATTCTCTTCGCTCGCCACCTTCACCTTTGTCGTTGTGACTTTTCCTTCACCCTTAGTGTTTCTCTCTCCTTCTTTTCCGTCGTCGAATCGCATGAATTGCGACACAAATTCTCTCTCATCCTCTATTTCGTCGTCGACTTGTAAGAATTTCGACATAAGTTTCAGTCTCTTTCGATATAAGTTTAAGTATTCTAACGATTTGTTTTTAATATTCTGTTCTTTTTTTTTCTAGTATGAATTAGCAAGTTTGATGAATTGTAGATGATTATTCAGTTTGTTGTACGTAATTTTCAATGTATAACACTCTAACCTAGTTTTTTAGTTGCAGAATTTCCATTTTTTTTAGCAATTCCATGTATTCTCTGTTTTTATTCGTCATCTTCTCTGGTTTTTGTTTGGTGGTTTAATTGCACTTCAACAGCGTTGCAACTTGCAAAGTTAAGCAACTGCTTTTTCCTTGGTGTTTTAGGAGTAAGAGCATCCTTAATGATGATTGAAAAAATAAGATCAAGTACTTGATCTTATTTGGGTGCTCTTATTGATGATTGAAACAAAGATCATGTGTTGATTGGAAAAAAAAATGGTATGGGACGAGTGAAATGGTGATCAGGCGTGGGAGTGGGACCCACTGCCTGATCTGACTTGCTTTAATTTTTTTTGCCTTTCCAGCAGTCAAAACGCAGCGTTTTGGCTGGCGGAAGGCAAAAAAAATTTGCTTTACGCGTCAGCTTGTCAGTGCTGACACTCTGACGCGTAAAGCAAATGCAGCGAATCAAAATGCGCCAATTGTCCCCCTTTCCACATGTCAGCTTCATATTGGGCATTAAAAATATAACCGTTGTAAATTTTGCAACGGTTATATTTAAAAAAATACAAAAAAAAAAAAAACCAACGGCTCTATTTTTTCGAGCTCTATAAATATAGACCCATTTTGCTATATTTTGGACACACTTAATTTTCTCCATCTTCCTTCACTAATTTCTTCTACTTGTTCTAATTTATTTCATTAACTCTTCTTCTATTGCTCTTTTATTTTAAAATTCTTATAATTATGGAGCCTAATAATCCTAATTATATAAGAAACCAACCCCAAAACCGCTCAAAAAACCAAATGCCTAGGCAACAAAATCGCTCAAATACCTCTCAAAATAACTCAAATTATCGTCAACCCTCTCAAAATAACTCAAATTATCGTCAACCCTCTCAAATAATTACGAATCAAAGCTGTGAAAATTCTCAATATTATTCTCCTCAAATTATTAAAATGATAATTATAATATTAAAAATATTAATTTAATTAATTAAGAATATAATAGAAATTAATAATGAATATTTCATATCATTAAAAATTAAATACAAAAAATTTTTTATAATGGTGGTTGGGTGATGAGAGAGAAAAAGTAGTTGGGTGGGGTCAAAAAGTAAGAGAGAGAGGAAAAAGTAGTTGGGATGATCTTTTTTTTGATTCATTGTTAAGAAGAAAGTGGGAAAAGATTGTGGGATGTAATTTTTTAGAGAGAGAAAGTTAGAAAGAGAGTGGGATGATCTTTTTTTTTTTCATTCATCATTAATGGTGCTCTAATACAGCCGTGTGTATTACTTTTTCAATTCGTAGGTTTAGTTTTTATTTGTAATTAAACCGAACAAATTCTGCAACTATTTTTAGATCATTTCCTTTTTTATTTTTCGTAGGTAGTTGGGTTTTATTTTTTGGATCTGGTTAATTTTTTATTTTATACTTTTTAATTTGTAATTACAATTTGTTTGTATGTGGTGATTTATATTTTTATATTTAATCTTTTGTATATTTAGCTGTCTGTTGTTTTTTTTTCATTATTTATATTAGATTTTGAGTCTTGGTTTTCTATTCTATAGTTTTTTTATTTTTATCTTTCAACTTTGATGGCAAAATGCAAAGATTTTTTTTTACTTGTACAGTACCTATTGCTGCGGTTTTGGGAAACAACCACAGCAATAGCTTGACCTTTTTACGCTTAAAAACCACAGCAATAAGAATTACTTATTATATTGTTGCGCCCTTAATTACGGCGCAGCTAAAACCGCAGCAATACCCCACTTAATGACGGTCCTTTCTTTCTCTCGGTCTCACCCAACAAGATACGGCTCAGCCAAAAAATGTGAGCACCCCGCTACAATTCAATATTATATATTCTACTAGTGACTATTCATTGTGCCACTTTTGTTCACTAACATATGTACATATCACTCAAGGAGTATTCCTCTCCTACAAGCAATAATAATTAATTGATAATCCATCTGTAGACAATAAATTTTTTTTAGTGTTCTATATTAAAATAAGTTAATTTTTATTGAGCTAAAATAAATATAATTAGCCCACTCAAATAAGATATCCAAATTAAATTAAACAAATATAATTTGGGTTCTAAAATATTTGGGATAGCCTGTATCACTAGTCCAAATGAGATGGTCAAAAGGCAAAGGTGAAAAAAGACTTCCAATTCATAAACGGGCCCAAGCCCATAAACTACCAAGTCCATGATGGGATCCCCATTCCCTTATAAATATACCTCACATCCTTCAGTTGAGGGGACCAGAAAATCATTATTCTCAAGAGCTCATGAAATTCTGTTGGAATTCTCTCTGCAAATAGTCAACAAGCACATCAAATCCGTGCCGACTGTTCAGATACACTCAACCATATTCGATTGAGATTCAAGCTTTGTCAGCCCTCATTCGAACACACTCAAATAAAACTCAAACTCAGGTTAACGTTGACAAAACGTCACTCTATACTCAACTCCAGGTCCACATCAACACGTGTCACTCTCCAGCTGCGGAACAGAATCAGAGGACTTAGTTTACTTTTATTAAAAATTATATACAGAGATTGTACTCAATACATTATTGAAATAATTTTTTTTTGTTACTTTGTTTCCTGTCTTATATATTTTGACTCGAAATTTATGTATAAAAATTTTGGCACGCTCGATGGGACCATCTCTGCCTCTCATCTCTGTTTCGTCATCAACAACAAATCTGAGAAATTACCTCAATTAAGAACATCTCTCAATCTTCTGAAAACTCTTCCGACACCTTACGGAAATCTGTAACGTTGGGTGACTTTATGGATGACATGACTCTTAGTTTTCGCACCAAAGGAATGAAAAAGTCTGATGTCGCTGCTGCTGCTGCTAAGCTTCGAATTGCAAATGTTCCTACCAGGCAGAGAAAACTCTCTAAGCCTGCTGTTGCTGAATCATCCATCATGCCTGATTCACACAAGGAGCGTGAAACCCCTGTGTTTGGCTCACATTAGTAGAAAAATGATAATTTGCGTCACCATATTTGCAAATGTTCAGAAACAGACGATTTACATCGGATGTTAACAAAGGTCCGACGCAAATAATCATAGCAAATAAGTAAAAAGAAGATTTGCGTCGGAGGTTCAGGAGCACGTGACGCAGATGATTAAAACTATTTGCGTCGGACGGGCCCAAGGTGCGATGCAGATGTTTAAGGTGGTAAATTTGCGTCGGATGTGCTTTATGATCCGACGCAAATCACAAAGCCTAACCCGCTTTTCCCCCGTGTATATTTCAGACTTTGCTCCACATCCTCAAACCTAATCTCATTCCCTCATTCACCAGCAGCCATCAAACTTATCTCCCCTCATCCCCCTCTCCCTCTTCAATGAATATCTCTCACTCTCTCCTCATCTCTCTCTCTTCAACGAATATCTATCACTCCTCTCTCTCTCTCTCTCTCTTCAACGAATATCTCTCCTCATCTCTCTCTTACTCCGGTGAATCTCTCTCACTCCGGCGAATGCGAAGATCTTACTCCGACAAATCTCTCTCACTCCGGCGAATGCGAACCACCTACCGCGAGCTTATCTCCGCGCGCGAACAAGACCAATTTCTTCCGATCGTGAACATAAGAAGAATCATGAAGAAAGCGTTGCCGGCGAATGCGAAGATCTCGAAAGAAAAGAGACGGTGCAAGAGTGCGTGTCGGAGTTCCCAACAAGATGCGCTTGCTCACCCACGACTTATGTTCGAAGTTTTCTCGCCGGTGTCCTCGAAGTTAAATCGAAGTTTTCTCGCCGGCATCAAAATGAATTCAAGCGAAATCCAACTGAAAATGAAGGTCTGGGTAGTTTCATTATTTTTTATTTCATTATTTTTATAAAAAAATTAGGCTTTAGAGTTTATGTAACTATGTTAATGAATTTTTTCCTCTTGTTGATTTTCTTATTTTTGATTTTCTGTAATTTTTGCATTTTTGTTGTAATTAGGTTTTGTTAAAAATACCAGTTCTACTCAATGTATAAATACAACCTCTTTTGCAGTTTAGTTTCTCAATGAATTGCAGATTTGAATTTCATTATTTTTTGTGTTTCTGTTTATGGTTGTGGATGAATTATGCTGATAGTTGTGGATGAATTATGCTGATGGTTGTGGATGAATTTACCAATAGTTTTTTTTTTAATAAAAAGTAACTATTTGTGTCGTTTATGGCAACCCATCTGACGCAAATAGCTCAGTCATTTGGGCCTTTTGCATCAGATGTGGTGTCATACACGACACAAATGGCACGACTTTGGACAAGCTTTTTTTACCATTTGCGTCGGATGGTCTACGGTCCGACGCAAATAGCAACACTTCTGCGTCGAACATCTATCCGACGTAGATTAGTTCTGCACAATTTGCGTCGAGAGCTCTCGCGTTGGACCTAGATCCGACGCAAATGGTGGTCCGGGATCCGACGCAAATGGTGGACTGGGATCCGACGCAAATCGATGTTTCTGTACTAGTGTCAACTGCTTTGTCTGAACGCGAGCCATCATTCATTGCTTCTCAAATATGGAAGCAACTCTTATCTGATAAGTCATACTGGCTGACCATTCACACCAGTCGTCTCTTTGATTTACTCTATGTAGAGAGTGACAATGAAACAAGTGGTGATTGTGTTCTCTCATCCCCCTAAAGATTTTCGACTTAGAGGATCCTTTGCTGTCTTCACAGTCAAACACCGCGGCTGTTACGGTGAAGTCAGCTAAGACAGTCGAGACAGCTTGCAGAAATGAATAACCTACTCCAAAAATTAATGAAGGATGGAGAAGAAAAAGATGCTCAAATCCGACTGCAAAATGAGCAAATAGTTGGCCTCAACAAGATTCTTGAGGAGGGCGACGCAGCATCAAAACAGGGTGGGATGAAAGCGAAGGCGAGAGTAGTGACGATCTATGCCGTGAAGAGTTGTGCTCGTATCACAAAGTGCTGGAATCGTCTACTCGAATCCAAACTGGCGCATAACTCGATGAGGAAAATGAAACTCCACTATGTCGAAATAAATAAGTGGAGCTAGTGTGTGCCACACATGTTGATCAGATCGACAAATTGCATGTAACAACTCCAGTCTCGCCTCAGTATACGGCTGCCAAGTCATCTAGAAAGAAATAAAGTTAAAAAAATGAAAATGAATAACGTTAGCAAAGAACTATGAGATAATAGGCCCTATGTAACTGCTCGTCCGTCTGATGGTCAAGTTCATCCCTGTAGTAAGGAAGTCCACGTCCTAAGTGGGACCTGGTGAGGTGTACCCGAAGCCAACTGTAACGAACTATACATTAATATCCTTTAAAAAAATGAAAATGATTAACGTTAACAAATGTGAGACATTGCTTGTTACCTGATGGCTAAGGGTCAACCCCCCGTACATGCTGAGAGCCTAAAACAGGAACGCCATCATCACCCTCAACCACTGGAGGTGGGTACCGCACCTTCGAAATCACAGGTCTGTCGATGTGTATGTGCTCCCATGCCAAAAGCTGCAACAACACCACAGGTCCACCTAACTCCCTGGCACCCTTCTGGGATGCCCGACTAGGGGTGATAATGAGCCTGGCCTGTTCGCGAACAGTTCAGGATCGGCTCGGTCAAAGCTCGGCTCATGGTGGCTTGGCTCGGATTTGGACTCGACTCGAGACCTTAACAAGCCGAGCCGAGCTAGGCAAAGCTCGGCTGGAAAGCTCGTGAACGGGCTCGATTATATTTTTGTATAGAAAAATAATACATTTTTATATATACATAAATATATTAACCTATATCAGACAATAATAAGTTAATAGTTCCATTGTCTAAAAGAAAACCTATAAATCTCAAATATTAAAAAAAGGAAAAAAAAACAGGTAAAAACTCAGGGTAATCAAGAGTCAAGCGTATTCGTGAACAGTCCAAGCTCGACTCATTTAACATTTGGCAAAGCTCGGCTCGAACAATGTTCGGCTCGTTAAGCTTTGAGCTCAGCTCGAGCTCGAATAAACTTAAATGAACACAAGCTGAGCAGACCACAGTTCGGGCTCGGCTCGATCAATAAGCAGCCCTATGCCTGACATAGCTGTCGATACAAGTATACAAGTGTTATTCTACCTCAGCTATATGTCCCTGCTAAGTCTAGATTAGCCAAAAGTGGGAGACAAAATTAGCTGGATTGTATCTCCACTCCTGTAAGCAAAAAGAATGCTCCATCAGTACAAGAATGTAAGCCCGTGCAAATCTCTGCACAATCTCCTCATCAGCACTTATCGACAACAAAAAAACTGTTGCCTAAGCCATGTCAACCTTTAAGACGAACCCTGGAGAACCTTGACTCGTTCTCCGGAGTGGTTGGCAAAATCATTAACAACTGGTGCACTACTGCAACCCAATTACCCTCGCCTGAACTAGTGATAGGACTCATGCATCCTCAGTCCAAGAATAACGACGACATCCTGTAAAGTAATTGTCGCCTCCCCAACAGTCAAATGAAATGTATGTGTCTCCTGTCTCCATCGCTCCACTAACGCCGTTAGAAGTGGTCGATCAATCTCCAAACCGCCACATACCAAACGATGGATGCCGATAAAACCAGCGCGCTCGACATACCAAAGGACCATATCGTCATCTCCCAGTCATGCGTGAGAATGTGATGATGCAACCGACACGATAATACTGTGTTCCCTCCTCCCCTCTAGGCATCCTCACTCCGATGTTTATCATGGAGGGTGAGAACACTGCGATCAGTGGGACCGGGAAAGAGGGATTGCACCATCGGACCTAAGAACATCCCAATAAAGGTATAAATGATATTTTGGTTGTTCTATACTCTACATACAAAAACACAATATTCAAGTTATTCTTATTCTACACATCAAAACAATATCAACACCATTCTTCACCTATACTAATTGCATTTGCAACTTTCCTAAAACAACTAAATTCATCAAACCATTAACCAAATTAACCAACCAATATCAAGTCAATCCATAAACTCAACAAGCATTATCAATTTATTACAATTAGACTTCCAATTCATGCGAAATCAACCATCACAAAATGCTAAATCATGCAAAAACAACTAAAAGCAACTAATCATGAACTAAGCACACAAAATGCTAGATTAAACTAATCAAACAAAATAATTGCTAGCTAACAACACTAAAAAAGCTTAAATACATAACAAATATGACATGCTACTAAGCAAATTAAATTAAAAAAATTCAATGAAAAAATAAACTAACCAAACAAATTGAGAGAGATGGAGTGTTACGGCTGCTATCGTCGTGGGCGATGGTTGAAGTTTGTTGTTGGCCACAGTCACCGGCAGCTGGGCGGCGACCGGTTACGACCAGCGAGTGAATCACAAGAGAGATAGGGGGAAAAACAATTTGAGAGATTGAGATGTGTGAAATGAGAAATTGGGTGCCCTAGCTAAGTGGATTTTGGGAATTTAAACAAAACCGCTACTTCGAGTAGCGGTCTCCTTTAATGAACCACTACTCCAAGTAGCGATTTTCATCAATCGAGTCAGTGTGCTATGCATAGGGGCGCCTCTTAAACCGTTTCTAAGAGTAGCAGTCAGATTTATGAAACCGCTACTGTACTTAGCGGTTTACTTTTCCCTTTATCGTTATTCGTGTTTGCGGCTCATATAGGTAAGCCGCTATTCTCAGTAGCGGTTTTACCTAAGTACAATAAAAAAACCAATTTTCTCGCGTACTGTCCTACATAGACGGTATTCAGGGAATTACTTTGAAGTTTGACGCATAGAGGAAATTAAAACTCCCTTTGACAATATCTATTGAGAAAATTCAATAATAACTTGTAAGCATAATCTTTATAGTATAATTGTAAGTACAAGTCACTTTCTAATATATTCCTTAACATGGAAACATTATTAATTCTAAACTTAGATATGATATACTGATAAATGGATTATTATTATCGTTAATAATTACTCATTGTATATTAAGTCGTAGAAATTCATACATGATTCATGCATATTTAACTAAAATGATTGCTATCATAATGCTCATGAATCTTAGGATTACTTATTATATATATACTAATATATTAAAAGGTGTTCATAAGAAAATTTGTGTGCCACGTGTCACTCTCCTCTAAGGCTTTAATGCAAATGTTTTATTTTCAAGTGAAACCCTCAATTTAAAAAATAATATTGTGTAGTTACAAGGTATCGAACACGTGACCTTTGAAACGAAAAGTGAAAGCTTAACCATTAATCCAACATAACACCATTGTTTAGTATTTTAAAATAAAATATCTTAAGGTCTTATAATTATATCTCATTAAAAGATTTGCACAAGTAATTAGATACCTAACCTTTTTATGATAATAATAACGAGAGACTATTATAGACATAAACTCTTACTCCAATTCCTTGTCGAAAGTTAAGCTATTGCTTTCATCCCCAAACTTTTAAGGGTTTATTATTCAAGAATCATGCAATTACTTATCATGTCATTATGTCAATTTTTCCTCACTTGACAAAAAGTTACGAAAAGTAACAACTCGGGGCATTGCCCGGGACACTCACTAGTTTTATGACTAATCTGAATCAATAAGTATCGTTGCATACAATTATTCTCTAATTATTAAGGAAGCTCATAAGTTAAACTAATTGCATTGATCGACATTTATTCATTTATTTTCGTATTTATTATCGTTATAACAACTTTACTTTTTTTTTTTTTTTTTTTTTTTGGGGCTCCCTTTCGGGAACCCGTGGTAAGATGAATTTCCTCTGGACTGCCCTCGCACAGGGCCACTCACCCAGAGGCCCAACAAGCCCCAACCCCCCTCCCCCCCAACAATAATGAAATTTTTGCTTCCACCAAGATTTGAACCTTGGTCTCCCATGTGGGAGATAGGAAGCCATACCTTTGGACCCAAGGGTCCTTGGTTTATAACAACTTTACTTAATCATTAGAATCGATCATGTATTTTAGTGAAGTATAAACAATATGATTAAATGAAAATAAGTTAAATTGTGTACACACAAGTTATTTCTTTATTAATTAACTAAAGTTAACAAAACATGTATTAAGTTAACATTATAGTTGAGATATTAAGTACATGAACTATACTTAGCATGTTGTAGACAAATTCTTAATTACACAAGCAAGTGACTTAGTTATAGCCTTAATAACATTTAGTTTATTTCTTTAGTCTCATGTCATTAGCCCAAAACCTTACTTAAGCCTTTAATATAACTAAAAGTTTTACTTAATCCCATTAATGAAAAAAAGAGGTATGACTGACATACCTTACAGGGATAAAGAGAGAAACAGGGGAGGAAGTGAGGCAGAGCAACGAAGAAGGGAACCTTGGGTGCGGCGTTTAGGCTGCGACGCAGGTGCTGTGTGAAGTATGAGGAAAGCTTACTTCTCATTAATGATTAAGATGATATTTATACAAAAGTAATCTAACTACCTACATCTAGTAATACGTTTACAGTAGGAGTTACAAAGAGAAGATAACAAAGAATAAAGAATATGCCAACTAACTAAGAGAGAATATAGAAGATAGAATATGATACAAGATAATACACAATAGTGGATATGTATATCTAGCTAAATACACGAGTTGAAGAGATCAACTCTTATCATGTCCTCGCAAGATGGACGACCGAAGGGTAAGTCCAATCTTGGACAGTAACATGTTAAGACGTGGACAAGCAAGGGGCTTGGTAAGAGCATCGGCAAGCTGATCATCTTGGGCAGTGCTGTTCTTGACATTTTAAGGGCCCGGGGCGAAATATAAAATCAGGGCCCCTTATATAGTGAATGAACTTAATATGAACTATGAGTTTTATTCATATTTTTCTTTTGGTGTAATAAATTTTTATAATACATTATGATAAAATATTCACGACATTTTTTATTCAACACATCAATGATCAAACATTTTACTTAATTAATCAAAAAATAGTTTTACAAAATTCTAAAGATTGCATAACACAATTTTCATTCAATTTAATGTTACCATATATCATTCAAAAAGTTATTAGCTCCCATCACTTACACCAGAACAAAAAGAAAATCATAAGAAGAGATTTCTTTAAGCATGTTTGGATGAAATAATTAATTACTATTGTTCCTTTTATAATTCTATCTTGTTTCTTAGATTATTTGTACAAATTTGGTATATAAATATTCTAAAAACTAGCATATTAGTTGATTTCAAGTAATTAACTTGGCAAAAAAAAGTAAATAAATAATCCCATTGCTTATGTGTTTATTTTCTTTTGTTTATTTATGCAAGATAATTTGAAAATTATATACAATACTACTTTATTTTACTCTTCGTAAGAGACATCCACTTATACTTGCTGGGGAAATTAAAAACTTGAACCTTTACTTCATTCCTCCATGAGACAACAAGATGGGTACTCATGACTCATCTCATCATAATCCAACAATTCAATAATTATATTTCTCCATCAAACAAAAGATTAGAGAGTATTAGAATTTAGAAGTGAGGATGATACCTCCTATAATATACCAATATAAGCTAGCAAATCCAAGAGTTACAAGACGCAGACCGTCGTCAATCGCCCCCACCAGTTGATAATACGCTCGCCGCCGCAGCCCATCAAGTAGGGGATTGTTTTTCAGATTCCATATTTCAGATTTACAAACGAATTTTAAATAGAAAAAACTCCAAACCTTAATACTCAATTCCAAGTTCCAGGTGAGAAACTATGGAAATTGAATTTTACATATGTTTTATATTTTCATTGGAGTTGTAAAAGTGGAAAATTTTCATTGCCTTAGTATTAGAGTAAAGCCTTGAATCGTTTTATGGTTTGATTTTTCCCCATTCACATTGAAATCTTCTTGGAAATATGGAAACTGGAGTTATTACGGGAGAAGTCAAAGACTCTTTGGTTAATTAGAGGGATAAGTTGTGGTTGAAGATGGAATAACGCTTCTATGATTATTAGAGCCTAAAGGAGTAAATTGCAGATTTGCAGTTAATTAACTCTCAAATATATTTTTTTTAAAATATTGGGCCCCCTCCTGCCCAGGGCCTTGGGCGGACGCCCCTCCTTCCCAGGCTCAGGGACGGGCCTGATCTTGGGCTACAGGAGCAACATATAAGATACCACTTTGAACTTTTTGGCGAATAAAATTATAGTCAACTCCAAGATGTTTCATACGAGACTGAAAGATAGGATAGGCACTAAGGCGAGTAGCACCAATATTATCACAATAGATGACCGGAGGAGTAAGACCTGAAATACCAAGCTCATGGAGAACATTAAGAAGAGACACAACCTCGGCCGCAGTTTGAGCAACAGAACGATACTCAGCTTCAGTGGACGAGCGTGCAACGGAGCGTTGTTTCTTGGAGCTCCAGGAGATGGGGTTGCGGCCTAAGTAAATGATGCGTCTAAGTTATTCGCCGATCTTAGGTAAATTTTAGGTTGTTTTGTGTGTCGATTTGGGCTTAGGGTCGGGTTTTTAGTTTGGTTTGGCATTAGTGAGTTTATCGAGTCTTGTCGTGAGTTTTGGTGTTTTTACTGCAGCTTTGTGTTATGGCATCTTCCGAGGCACTTTTGCGTTCCGAAGACTTTCGTAACTCCAAGGCATTCATGCATCCGATCGTCTTAGCGGCGAGTCATTTGAAGCTTCCGAGCATCCTAGCGTCAAAGTCTCCCGAGTTCAGAGTTCGAAGCATATGGGTTTCCTTGGTGTACGTGGCGTCCAAGCCTCTTAGAAGCGTCCCCAAGTCCCTCCTTTGTGATTTGTAATGTCTAGTATGTGGATTCTAGCGTAAACATCTTCTTGGAATCGATTGATTGAAGCTTTCAACCATGTCTATGTGAGAACTTCTTTATCTTAATATCTCCATTGGTTATTGTTAAGTGTCTTATGTTTGATTTCATGATATTTGCATAATATTGCTAGGAGTGCTACTAGTTTTGTTGTGTGAACGATCTATAATGCTAGAATTAGGAACTTAATCGGATTGTTATTGTTCCTTGTTCATTGGTAGCATGCTAAGTTCTTCATTATATGTTGAACATTGATGCTAAATTTAGGGAGACCTTAACTTATTGCTTGAATGTTGTTGCATAAATAGCATTGGCAATCCTATTGTTCCTCGGTTTTAATGCTACTATTGGTTTGAACTTAAGTGCTAATCGGTTAAGTTAAGTAATAGTAAGAGGATTCAAACCATGTTGATCGTGTTTGTTTGACCACGATCTAGGAGGATAAAAGTCTAGGCTTTGCAATAGGTGACCAAAAGGATTTGTTAGGATTGTGAGTTCAATGATCGGAAACTTAGTTGGAAGTGGATATTAATCGAGTCCAAGGCTTTTTACTATTGTGTTTATCTCTCATTTACTAATTTGCATATTGTAGTTCATGGTGCATTATTCCTAATCCTCCCATATTCTAATCACCTTTCCCTTAGGGCACGTTAGAACCTTGCTTGCGTTAATTATTGACTCGTATCATTGCTCCCTATGGATACGATCCTTTCTTCCGCTATACATTGATTTGTAAGGGTAAGTAAGTTAGTTTTATTTGGTTAGGGGTGTACGACAAACGCCTACCAAATTTTAGCGCCGTTGCCGGGGAGCAAGGCGATACTTGTTTGTAATTAGTATAGCTTCATTCTTTTGATTGTATTGCTTGCATTGTGGTTTATGGTTTGTTACTCGTGCTACTAACCAAGAGCCTTTGCAGTACGATCGAGATCTAGAACTAACTCTTTTCAGGTTGAGAAGAGAATTGCGTGAAGGCTTTAGAGAGCACCCTTTTTCGCTTGAATTCGAAGAAGAGATGCCTCCCAGAGTCGAGCACCGCACTTTAAAGGAGCTCACTGCTCCTAACCTTGACCAGCAACCTTTGTGTATCACATTTCCGGAACCGGAAGTGGGGGACACATTTGAGCTAAAGTCGGGGTTGATACATTTGCTTCTCTCATTCCATGGGCTAAATGGTGAAGATCCATATAAACATTTGTCAGAGTTTCATGTGGTATGCAGCAGCATGAAACCAAGTGGAGTTTCTGAAGATAGAATCAAGCTTAAAGCTTTCCCCTTTTCACTAAAAGACGCAGCAAAGGACTGGATGTTACTACCTTCCAACCGACAGCATCACCACCTGGGCACAATTGAAAAAGAGCTTTCTCGAGAAATACTTCCCCACTTCTAAATCATCTACATTGATGAAGGAGATAAGTAACATTGAGCAACGGGGTGATGAGTCTTTTTATGAGTAATGGGAGAGGTTTAAGAAGTTATGTGCTAGCTGTCCATACCACGGTTATTCAGAGGAATATTTGGTGTTATAATTCTATAATGGCTTGTGTGATGAGGATGCTAGGATGGTAAACGCAACAAGTGGTGGCTCCATTGTGAATAAAACCACACTCGCTGCTAAGGAACTGTTAAGTGAGCTTGCTGAAGGCTCGAGGCAGTTTAGTAGAAGGTCTGGAACTCGACGTGTGGTCGCCGAGGGTTCTAGTTCTTCAAAGTTGGAAGATCAGGTGTAGGCTCTCACATCCATGATGCGAGAATTCATAGTGAAAGAGAAAACTCACCAAGTGAAGGCGTGTGGAATTTTCTCTTCGAATCATCCAACTGATTTTTGCCCTCATCTACAAGAAGAACTGAGTGAAGAGGTTAAGGCGATCGGTTTTCAAGGCCGGGGTTTCCAAAAAAGATATGATCCATATTCTGGCACCTACAATCCGGGATGGCGGGATCATCCTAATTTGAGGTACGGGAACACATCAGGGAACCAGCAGCCACCACATCAGTATAACCGCCCACCACCTCCTTATTCGAAGCCACCGGAGCAAGGAGCTCCACATTTCCGACCGCAAGGCCAATCACAGGGATCGAGTACCATCACGTCTACAGAGGATCTGATTAATGCTTTAACTAAAAATGTTACTAACATGCAGGGAAATATGGTTCAGTTTCAGGAGGAGTCCCGTTCGAGCATAAAGAATCTAGAAAAGCAAATGAGTCAGGTCTCGGGTGCAGTGGGTCGATTTGAGGCTCGTGATTCGGGTAAGCTACCGTCTCAAACGGAGCTTAATCCGAGGCAAAATGCAAGTGCCATAACACTAAGAAGTGGAAGAGAACTAAAGGGCAATGAAAAAGAGACCGTTAAAGACAAAGCGGTAGAGGAAGAGGTCGTTGTTTATGAACCGGTGCCTGATGCCGAGCCATTGTCATCTACATCAGATGAGCAATCCAAGCAACCACCACCTCCACCACCTTATGAGCCGGTTCCACCATTTCCAGAGGCATCTGAAAGACACTCGAAGAAAGGAGTGCGATAAAGACATTTACGAAAACTTTCGTAAATGTGAGGTAAACATTCCCCTTTTAGATGCTTTAAAACAAATTCCTAGGTATGCAAAGTTTCTTAAGGAAATGTGCACTACCAAAAGAAAACAAAGGCTAAGGGGAGCACAAAAGGTTAAGGTTAGCGAACATGTGTCTGTGATGTTTCAAAAGAAACTTCTTCCAAAATGTAGTGATCCAGCCATGTTCGCTATACCTTGTGCAATTGGGAACACCACGTTTCCAAAGGCTATGCTAGACTTAGGGGCTTCTATAAATGTAATTCCCTATTCTTTGTACGAGTTCTTAAAGATAGGTGCCTTACACGAAACAGGTGTTGTGATTAAGTTAGCTGACCGTTCTAATGCTTATCCTAAGGGAATAGTGGAAGACGTGTTAGTTAAGGTTGATAAGCTGATTTTTCCTGCCGATTTTTATGTCCTAGATATGGAGCACAATAAACATGCGACCTCTATTTTGTTAGGACAACCATTTTTAAAAACTGCTAGGACTAAAATTGATGTGCATAGTGGATGTCTGACTATGCAGTTTGATGGAAACATGGTAGAGTTTAACATTTATGATTCCATGAAATTCCCGAGTGACGATCATTTATGTTATTCTATAGATGTGATTTGACTTTTTTTCGCAGGACGTGTTTGAGATTGATGGTAAAGATGAATTGCAGGTGGCTCTTGAGCATAGTTTGAAAGATGATGAAATTGAGTATGTTTTAAGCGCTAACTTGCAGGAGATAGTGCATGCATTGGAAGAGCTTAATACACTTCCAATTATCCCCGCCCATTTGGGACCGATACCACTGAGTGTCCCTCGGGAAAAGCTTTTGCCATCTATTTTGCAGGCACCAGTTGTGGAGATGAAGTCACTTCCAGAGCACTTGAAGTATGTATTCCTTGGTGATGGAGATACCCTGCCCGTGATCATTTCGAGCAAGCTAACCAAGGAACAGGAAGAAAAGCTTATTAATGTGTTGAAGGAGCATAGAGATGCTATTGGTTGGACAATTGTGGATATCAAGGGAATAAGCCCTAGCACCTGTATGCACCGTATTCTACTAGAAGACGATGCAAAGCCGGTGAGACAGCCTCAGAGGCGGCTAAATCCACCTATGATGGAGGTGGTAAAAGCTGAGATTCTAAAACTACTCCAAGCAGGTATGATTTTCCCTATTTCTGATAGCAAGTGGGTTAGTCCCACTCAAGTTGTACCTAAAAATTCTGGAGTCACTATTGTTGAGAATCAGGAAGGTGAATTAGTGCCCACTCGTGTCCAGAATGGGTGGCGTGTATGTATTGACTATCGAAGATTGAATGCAGTAACTAGGAAAGACCATTTTCCTTTGCCATTTATTGACCAGATGCTCGAAAGATTAGCTGGTCATGCTTTCTATTGCTTTTTAGATGGCTATTCAGGATACTTTTAGGTGACCACTGCGCCAGAACACCAGGAGAAGGCCACATTCACGTGTCCCATTGGCACGCTTGCATACCGACGCATGTCTTTTGGGCTATGCAACTCCCCTGCCATGTTTCAAAGGTGTACGGTAAGTATTTTCTCGGAGTACATTGAGCAATTCATTGAAGTTTTCATGGATGACTTTACCGTGCATGGAAACTCCTTCGATAATTGCTTAGACCATTTGACATTGGTGCTTAAACGATGTATTGAAACTAACCTTGTTTTAGGCCATGTGGTCTCTGTGAAGGGTATTGAAGTTGATAAGGCCAAAATTGATACCATTCAGTCTTTAACATATCCGACTAATGTTCGAGAAATCCGATCTTTTCTTGGTCATGCAGGTTTTTACCGCAGGTTCATTAAAGATTTCTCGAAGATCTCTTCTCCATTGTGCAGGTTGTTGTAGAAGGAAGTTGATTTTGTAATGGATGAAGCATGCAGGAAGGCTTTTGATGAGCTGAAAGGGAGGCTAGGGTCAGCTCCCATTATTCAGCCCCAGATTGGTCCCTCCCCTTTGAAATCATGTGTGACACGAGTGACTACGCCGTAGGAGCGGTGTTAGGGCAAAGAGTGGGGAGAGTACCTCATGCTATTTACTATGCTTCCATGACCCTCATTGAGGCTCAGCATAACTACTCCACCACTGAAAAGGAGTTGTTAGATGTTGTATTTTCTTTAGAGAAATTTTGATCTTATTTGGTTGGCACAAAGGTTATTGTTTATACTGAGCATGCATCTCTTCGCCATTTAATGATGAAGAAGGAAGCCAAGCCGAGATTGATCAGGTGGATCTTACTCTTAAGTGAGTTTGATTTATAGGTCAGGGACAAGAAAGGAACAGAGAACTTGGTAGCAGATCATTTGAGCCGATTGGTATCATCCTATGATTTGGAGCCAAGTTCGAAAAAGCCATGGAAAGAGCCTATTTGGGAAGATTTTCCGAACGCACAGTTGATGGTTCTTGGTTGTTTACATCCATGGTATACTGATATAGTAAACTATCTTGTTTCTCACCGTTTTCCTCCCCATTTCTCTAAAGCTCAGAAGGACAAGCTCAAAAGTGATGCTAAGCACTATGTATGGGATGACCCGTACTTATGGAAGCATTGCACGGATCAGATTATTAGGAGATGCATTCCAGATGAAGAGGTAACGTATATTCTCACCTTTTGCCACTCCCATGCTTGCGGGGGGCACTTTGGAGCAAAAAGAACAGCATGAAAGGTAATTGAATGCGGCTTCTATTGGCCTAGCCTTCATAGAGATGCTTTTAATTTTTGTAAATCTTGTGATAACTATCAAAGGGTCGGAAATATCACCCAAAGGAATGAGATGCCCCAAAATGCGGTTTTGTATTGTGAAATCTTCGATGTATGGGGCAGTTAGTTTACGGGGCCTTTCCCGAACTCTTTTGGTTTTACATACATCTTATTAGCAGTGGATTATATTTCAAAGTGGGTGGAAGCTAAGCCCACTAGGACTGATGATGCTAAAGTGGCTGTAGATTTTTTGAAGTTTAACATCTTTTGCAGGTTCGGGATCCCACGAGCATTGATTAGTGATAAGGGAACACATTTTTGCAACCGTACCATAGGAGCGTTGCTGAAAAAGTATCATGTTACTCACAAGACCTCCACTGCATATCATCCACAAACAAATGGTCAAGCAGAGGTGTCCAACCGTGAAATCAAATCTATCCTGGAGAAAACGGTGAATCCGAGTAGAAAGGTTTGGAGTTTAAATGGCGTATAAAACGCCTATCGGTATGTCTCCATATCGGTTAGTGTTTGGGAAGCCGTGTCATCTTCCAGTTGAGCTCGAGCATAAAGCCTATTGGGCGGTGAAAAGCTTCAACATGGCTTGATGAAGGTGGTTTGCACCGGAAGCGACAACTCCAGGAATTGGAAGAGATCCGGAATGAGTCCTACGAGAACGCAACGATTTATAAGGCAAAGATAAAGACGTGGCACGATAAGCTGATCATTCGGAAAGAACTTAAGGTTGGCCAAAAAGTTCTCATATTTCAGTCCCGCCTTCGCCTATTTCCAGGTAAAGTCCGTTCTCGGTGGATTGGGCCATTCATTGTAGTGCGGGTATTCCCCCATGGTGCCGTGGAGATCATGAGCGAGGCTACTTCGAAGATTTTAAAGGTAAATGGACAAAGACTTAAACCGTACTTTGATGGTTTCAAGCAAGCAGGGGCCGAGGATGTTCCTCTCGGTGACCCGGAGTATGGATGAGGCTCTTTGGAATGCATCGTCGTGTCGACGATGTTAAATAAACGAACCTTGATGTATATATTAGTTTCAAGTCTTTTCTTTGCGTTTTTGTAGGATATTATGCTTTTGGTTGTGCTTTTGCAGGAAAGCCGAGGAATTTGAAGAATGAGAAGTGTTTTGCATATGTAAGAAGTGTGTGAGTGAGTGATTTGTGAGTCGAAAAAAGTTTAAAAGAGTGTAAAACAAATTGAATGATGTCAAGAAAAAGAAGAAGAGAGAAACGAGACATGAGCGAGGAGGGTGGCTGGATGCAATGCTGGTTCTGAAGGTGAGAGTTTAGTAATGAGAACCAATTGATGTGTTGATGCAACAACAAATGGTAAAGATGTGCAGGGACAAACAATGCCATTGAGCGAACAGGAACCCCGTAGCGACCAGCGAATATTGTCGCGGGTCGCGACGACCCTACTGATTTCAGCTTCCAGTTTTTAAAACTCTCACCTCTCTTCACTCTATCACATTTCGCTCGTCCTCACTCTCAAACTCCTCTCACACTCTCAAAACCCTCTTATTCACTCTCAAGCCTTCATCCTTTCAAATCTAAAGTTTCCCTTCCTTCTTCCTTCTACTTCTCTGCACAAACAATCATTCCTACTCACTCACTAGACCGGGGAGGCAGATTCAAGAAACCAAGTTTGCTTGTAGGATATTGGTTGACTGGGGTGGGGGGTTGGGAGGGATAGGTCAGGGGATTATAGGGCATGAAAGCGAGCACCAGTCATCCGAAGAAGGAGGAACTGAGCTGGACGAGGAGAGTGTGGGGCTGGCGAAGGGGTATGTTTGTTCGACGAAGCGAACATGCTTGGAGGAATATATGCGGTTAGAGGTAGGGTCGAGACAATGTTGGGTTGGAGAGTAGCCGATGAAAATGCAAGCAATGGAATGAGGGGCGAGTTTGTGGGTGTATAAGGCCGAAGCCATGGGTAGCAGAGGCAACCGAAGTTGCGGAGATGGTGATAGGTAGGAGGCAAACTAAAGAACCGAGCATAGGGAGTAGAATTGGAGAGGGTTTGGGTAGGCATGCGGTTGATGAGGTAGGTGGCGGTTTGGAAGGCGTGAGACCAATAGGAGAGAGGGATGGAGGCATGAGAGAGGAGGGAGAGACCGGTTTCAACCACATGTCTATGACGTCGCTCCGCATACCCATTATGCTCGGGTGTGTGGGATGGAGAGGTAAAGTGGGAGATGCCATTTGATGAGAGGAAGGAAGCGAGTTTTGAAACTCAGCACCATTATCGGAGTATAGGGTGAGTATAGGGCGACTAAACCTTTTCTTAACAAGAGCTTTAAAGTGAATGAAAATAGTAGCAGTGTCCGATTTTTTTTTGAGGGGTTAGAGCCAATGAATATTAGTGAAGTGATCAACAAAGATTAAATAATATTTGTAGCTATCCATTATGGGAGTATACAGGGGAGGACCATAAATCACTAAAAATGACTTCAAGAGGAAATGTAGTAGTAAGAGAAGAGTCACCAAAAGATAACTTGTGACTTTTATTGATGTAACATGAATTACAATGAAGATCGGAACACTTAGGAAAAGCTAAATGAGAAGATAATAAATTGAAAACTTTGATAGATGGATGACCAAGGCGATGATGCCAGTCGAGGTGCTTGAGAGTGGTGGTGTAGGCATGTGGAGTGATGGAAAGCCATTGATAGACACCGTCTTTAGTTGGACCGGTTAGAAGGGATGTCCCCGTCGTTGGATCCTTGACACAAAGAAAAAGAGGGTGAGAATTCAACAATAACATTATTATCTTGACAAAGCTTAGAAATAGATATGATGTTTTTGTGCATAGAAGGAACATAAAGAACATTAGAAAGAGATAGAGAGGTAGTAGGAGTACGGAGTTGAGTGGAGCCAGTGTGAGAAATAGGGAGTCCGGAGCCATCACCAATGACAATCTCACCAGTGCCATCATATGGATAGTGAAGGGAAAGGTTAGCGAGATCGGAAGTGACATGGTAGGAAGCATCACTATCTAAAAGCCATGAGGAAGAGGGTGGAGTAGGAGTGGGGACGATACCAAAATTGACTTGAGGATTGGGAGGGGATGGGCGTGGGGTGCGTGGAGGAGGACGAATGGAGGGATGCAAGTCCTTGAAGTTGGGACAGTAGGATAGTGTATGGCCTTGGACGTTGCACCACTGGCAACGTCCTTTGAAAGGGTTGCGGGGATTTTGGTTAGGAGGGGGGTGGGTGGTGGAGGGTGATGATGGAGTGTAAGGCTTAGGGTTGGATGGTCGAGAGGAGAGGGGGGGTGCCGAGTGTAGGTTGGGTTGGCCGTGGCAGGAAAGGGCGAGGGAGATGACTGCAATGAGGGGTCGAGATCATTGTCAAAGCGAAGTAGTTTTTCATGTAGTTTGTCAAAGGTGATGGGGTTGTCTCTAGCATTGACGGCATGGGTGAGGGGTGCATAGTCAGCACTGAGGCCAACAAGGAATTGGTCGGTAACATCTTCGGGGTCAAGGGGAGCACCAAGGAGTGCGAGTTCGTCGATGATACGACGAAACTTGTTCATGTAATCGTCAATAGACGAGGGACCTTTGGTGATGTGTTCAAGTTGAGATTTAAGGGTTTTAATATGGCCGCGGGAAGGTTTGGCATATGTATTGGCTAGGATATCCCATGCTTCTTTAGATGTACGAACACGGGAAATGAGGGGGCCAAGAGTAGGGGAGAGAGTGCCAGCAAGAGCACCAAAAAGAAGCTTATCTTGGCGGATCCAAGTGACATGGGCGGGGTTGAGAACGGATAGACCATCATCATTAGTGATCTTGGTAGGGGGTGTGATAGACGAACCATCAACGTATTGATGGAAATCGTAGCCAATGAGGAGTGCCTCGAGTTGGGCGCGCCATATAATATAATTGAAGGGGGTGAGTTTTTGTACAGAATGTACATTCATAACAATAAGGGGTTTAGAGGGTTCATTAGTGTTGGGGAGGGAATGAGAATCAGATGCCATGGGGAAGAGTGGCGTGGGAAAAAAAAATTGGATTATGAACTTTGCTGTGACCCATGTGAAGTATGAGGAAAGCTTACTTCTCATTAATGATTAAGATGATATTTATACAAAAGTAATCTACTTACCTACAGCTAGTAATACGTTTACAGTAGGAGGTACAAAGAGAAGATAACAAAGAATAAAGAATATGCCAACTAACTAAGAGAGAATATAGAAGATAGAATATGATACAAGATAATACACAATAGTGGATATGTATATCCAGCTAAATACACGAGTTGAAGAGATCAACTCTTATCAGGCAGAGGTGCACACGAGGTGGTGGCACGCTGGGCTGCATCGAGGGAGAAGCGAGAGGGGCAGCGAGATACTCAGCGAGGGAGAAGGAAGTGCTGTGGTGTTTGGGGATAATTGAGCGGCGGTCGGTGAGTGGCGCACAATGGTGCTCGCCGATGAACGAAGGGTGCAGGCAGGCGTGGTTTTGTGGTGTGGGTTTTGCGGCGTTGTTGGTGGTAGGATGGGTAGCCCATAGGGGCAGTTTTTGTAATTTTTTGTTTAATTATTCCTCTTAAACTTACTAAGGTTCTTAATCTTTAGGATTATGGTGCAATATATAATTAAGTTATTTCATTTTAATAATCTTTAAGTCTTATTTTATTAGTTTAAAAAAAATTAATTTATTCTTGACTTAAAAATTAGAACAATTAAATAATTAAGCAACTTAAGTTCAGAATATTACACTTAACTTTTTAAATACTATTAAAACTTATCAGAACTTATTGGAATTTATTTGAAAAGTGTGCTAAAAAGTAAAACCTACCCTATAAAAGCACATTTTTGCAAAAAGACTACCTCGTAAAAAAAAATCTAAGAAACTACCATTTAAAGCAAAAATATTGTAAGAAACTCCATTTGGCCTAGTTTCGACAATTGAACACCTTTTCTTTTCGCTTGTTTTCACTAAAGTTCGTACCCGAATTTGCCAAACTATTGCATCTTAATACAATGAATATTTTGGGTGAGATTGGAGGGAAAAGGAAGCGAAAAATGCAAAAAGAAGGAAAAGTCAACTCCGAAAATGGTGGTCAATAGCCAAAATTCGATTAACTGTACATTTCTACAATATTTATGCTTCAAAAGTAGTCTTTTACAACAATTTTTTTAATGAAGTACTTTCTCACATAATCATGTTTTTATAAGATACTTTTTCAGAATTTTTCTAATCTATTCATAATGTGTTCATACTGACACTTATTGAAACTTACTTATATAAAGACCCTGTTCTTTTGAACTTAAATGAACTGAATTTAATTTTATTGAATTTAACTAAATTTAACTAAATTTAAATGTAACAATAATAATAATAAGTATAGATAATAATATTAATAACAATAATAATAATAATAATAATAATAATAATAATAATAATAATAATAATAATAATAGTAATAATAATAATAATAATAATAATAATAATAATAATAATAATAATAATAATAATAATAATAATAATAAATAATAACATATATTGGCATGTTAGATGATAATCGGAAAATGGCTATGGTCATAGTGCGAAATGCTATAGTTTCGCCTCTAAAGCCAGTGATGCAGTGCAAGAGAATTACGAGGATTTTGATCTTACGGAAGATAGTGATTTGAGAAATAAGATAATATAGTGTAACACAATATATGTTGTGCACAAAATTGTAGCGTACTCGTTAAGGCTTTCATCCCTTTCTAGATTGCAGATTTGCAAAGTAAACACGCTTAAATTATCGTTTTTGTAATAGTATTAGAGATAGTATTCAGTAAATTTTGTGATTTCGATATTAATAATAAATGTAATAAAAATAAATATAAAGTAGTATACGTTATCAATAATAATGAGGTCCTATAACAACAAGAAAAACAACAACTTAATTGATAATAACCATATTATAACAATTGTAAGAATAAGAAATAATAATAACAATAACAATAATAATAATAATAATAATAATAATAATAATAATAATAATAATAATAATAATAATAATAATAATAATAATAATAATAATAATAATAATAGTAAGAATAATAATGAGAAATCAACTGAATTTAATTTTATTTAACTGAATTTAATTTAATTTAAGTATACTGAATTTAATTTGATTTAAGTGTACTGAATTGAACTTAAGTGAATTTTACTGAATTTAATTTAATTTAAGTGTAATAAAATTAAGTTCAAGAGAACTTAGGCCCTTTTCTTTTGAACTTAAATAAGCTGAATTCAATTGAATTTAATTTCATTTAACTGAATTTAGTTTAATTTAATTGAAGTGTAACGAATATAATTTAATCTAAGGGTACTGAATTGAATTTAACTGAATTTAATTTATTTTAATATAATTTTATTTAACTGAATTTAGTTTAATTTAATTGAAGTGTAACGAATATAATTTAATCTAATGGTACTGAATTGAATTTAACTGAATTTAATTTATTTTATTTAACTGAAGTTAACCGAATTTAAGTGTAATAATAATAATAATAATAATAATAATAATAATAATAATAATAATACTAATAATAATAATAATAATAATAATAATAATAATAATAACAATAATTATAATAATAATAATAATAATAATAATAATAATAATAACAATAATAACAATAATAATAATAACAATAATAACAATAACAATAATAATAATAATAATAATAACAATAACAATAATAATAATAACAATAACAATAACAATAACAATAACAATAACAATAACAATAACAATAACAATAACAATAATAATAATAATAATAATAATAATAATAATAATAATAATAATAATAATAATAATAATAATAATAATAATAATAATTGTTGTAGCCTAAAAAATCTACGGCTCCTTTAGAGACACTTGAGTCCATTAGGGTTGTACATGTGTCATCTCAGAGAAAATAAAGGAAAAAAGATTTAACCATTGGGTTGTACCCAGTTGGGGGAAAGGACTCACCTTTCTGGCCCAAAGGTTAGTCAGAGCCCAAATCCTTAAAGGTGGCTGCAGGTGATTGGTTGATAAACCCTCACAAATCCTATCCTGCCAAGTGTCATGGTTTGATTGCCTAGCCAATCAGGTGCCACTATTATAGGGCAACTTTTAAGGATAGCAGTTATACTACAAACACTATAAATACCCCTGAAATCAGGAGAAAAATCATTCAATGCAAACAGTGCAAACTTACTCTGTAAAAATACTCTCTCACTTTCTCTCTCTATCTCTACTTTTTCCTTCCAACTCCTGATATCTGACTTAAGCTTCGGAGGTGGAACCACCACCCAAACCTCCAGGGTGGGTCCCTTTTTGCAGGTTCGGGAACGAAGCTCAGGTTTGGACAAGGCAAATTCAGACATTGTTGCACAAGTCTCCAAGTGAAGAACATCTAAGGGAAATTGGTTTACTTGCCGGACAAGGAGGCTAAACGCATAGCTAACTTGCTGGACAAGCGGACTAAACATTTGGCGCCGTCTGTGGGGAGACGCAACGATGACTGACTGTCAATCGTCCAACGTGACTAGAAATCGAAGTTTTCAGATCAATGTCGAAGATATAGTAGACCATGAGAGACCGCCTTGAGGAAGGGATAGGCTTCCGTCCATCATCAATGTCCCTGGACAAAGCCAAGTACCTGTTATACAGGAGAATCTGGAACGTCCAGTGACTGCTGCCCATCTTGAGAACGTCTTGAATGATTTTCAGACTAAGATGGCAGCAGTCGTCCAGGAACAGATCAAGAGCAACATGCTGTTTTTTCGTATAAATCCGGAGCCAGCAGCTAACAATCCAATTCCTCTTAGGGGGAGTTCCCAGGAGAACCGTCCAGGTCCAAGTCGACCTGTTCGTCAGGAACCCTCTAGGAGAACAGCCTGAAAAAAGCAGCAAGAAGTTAGTGAGCAGCGAAGGAAGATGGACTGGAACCTGGTGGTTAGGACCCAGGATAATGTTCGTCCAAATGGGCACCGAATGGAAACCGATGCTAGGGAATACCTAGAGGCAAAGAAAGCTGCTGCATTACAATGGTCAGCCACAAGGTCTACACCGTACTTGAGAGACCCTCCATTGAGGATACCGTCCCGAACAGAAGGAAGAAGTCTGGGCCCTTCTCTTGTTCGTCCAAGATAAGAAAAAACGGTGGTTCAGCCCATGGTTATAGGCGTCCATCCCCTGCAAACACTTCATCTAACCCTGTGTTGAAAGAACACAGAAAGGATTTCATACCCATCGAGGGACAGCTGGGAGCCCTCCGGATCAACTGACCGACCCCATTCTCGGCTAGGATCATGGAGGCGCCCCACTTCTCAAAGGTAAAACTTCATACGATAGAGCCCTTTGATGGAACTACCGATCCAGACGATCACCTATCCACTTATAAGCATCAGATGTACGTCCAAGCAGTGGATGATGCTGCATGGTGTAAGAATTTCCCGGCTACTCTGAAAGGAGTAGCTCAGAAGTGGTTTAACAATCTCCCCCCTAATTCGGTCAACAATTTTACTGAGCTCAGTTACCTATTCACTAGTCACTTTGTTGTCAATCGGCAAGAACAGAAAACAAGCATGCACTTGGGTAAGGTCGTCCAAGGACCCAAGGAAGCCCTTAGAAGTTTTGTTAAAAGATTTAATCTAGAAGCCCTTCAGATTCAAGATCTTAATGCTGGTGTGGCCTTTGACGCTTTTATCAGGGGGCTAAGGCCAGGAAGTTTTAAGTTTGACCTGGTGAAGAAGAAAATCACCACTCTTGCCGAAGCTTTAGAGGAAGCCGAAGCATTTATACACGCCACTGAAGTATGTGCTGAGGCAAAGCACCCCGAGTCCAAGAAGCCTAAAGAGGTTGCTCAACCAAAGAAGAGCAACCCCAAAAAGGCCGAGACTTGGGCAATTACCTCAACCACTACTTCGTCCAGAAGAAGCAAGAGAAAGGAATCTGATCTGAGCCTTCAGCCAACCATATTAAATTCAGCAAGGACCAATACTCCATTCTTATGGAGATAAAGGACCAATATGAGCTGAAGGCTCCAGCTGAAATGAAGACTCCTTACAGAAACAGAGATAAGAGTAAATACTGTCACTTTCACAAGGACTGTGGTCACGAGACCAATGAATGTAAGCACCTTAAGAGGGCTTTGGAGGATCTAGCTCTAAAAGGAAAGATGAACTCATACTTACCCCAAGGTGGAAAGGAGTTTCAGAAGAGAGATGATCGTCAGAGCAAGAAGAAGGAGAGTGAAAGCACTGACGAGGATGTTGTCATTGTTATCTCAAGAGGGTTTGCCGCTGGAGGACCGACCAATAGAGGGCACAAAAACTATCTCAGGGAGCTCGGCCAAGTCTTGCTAACTGATCAGACAAAGGCCGAGCCCTTCCCAAAGGTGGTGGTTAGTGAGCAAGATCGGGGGAAGCTGAGGACTCCCCATGATGACCCTTTGGTTGTAGAAATGAAGATAGCAAACTTAAGAGTAAGAAGAATTCTGATTGACACCGGAAGCTCGACAGACATCATTAGCGCAGATTGCTTGTCTAGATTGAAGTTTGATGAGAAGAACTTGGTCTCCATCCACCATCCCATCATAGGGTTTGGGGGAGGAATCATTCATCCCATAGGAACAGTTACCTTGCCCGTCCGGGTTGGAGAGAAGGATGCCTCGCGGACTTTGTTTATCAAGTTCTTGGTCGTTCGAGATTTGACAGCCTATAATGTCATACTTGGACGGCCAACTCTGAATCATGTTAAAGCTGTAATAGTAACTCACTTGATACTTATGAAGTTTGAATGCGATGGTGGCCAAATTGGCTCCTTGTATGGAGATCAGCAAGCGGCTAGGGAATGTTACCTAACTACCCTAAAGCCGTCGTCATGGAAAGCAGACAATGAAGACCAGACGAAGATTGCTGGCGGAAGGAACCCGTCAGAATTTGGAAAAGATAAATCGAAGGCTGCTGGCGAAAGGAAGGCGTCCGAGATGGTAAAGGACCAAGTGGCCTCGCTGAGAACGGCAATTGAGAGTCCTCAGACGCCGGTTGCTCCCTCAAGGAAAACGTCTGAGCATCTTCCCAGCAAGAAAAGGAAGTATGAGCCCGTCAAGGAAGAGCCACTCTCGTCTGGAGAAGTGATGGCCATCATGGGGCTGGCACTAGAACGTCCAGAGCCGGTGGAATCCTCAGAAGATGTCTGTTTGGATGAAATCCGTCCAGAAAGAACCTTGAAGATTGGGTCTTCACTCTCTCCTGGTTTGAGGAGCCTTTTAATCAACTTGCTAAAAGAATTTCAAGACGTGTTTGCTTATTGTGTTGAAGAAATGTCTGGAATTGATCCAGAGATAGCCGTCCACCGGTTGAATGTTAATCCAAGTTTGAAACCTGTTCGTCAGAAGAAAAGACATTTAGGACCGGCCAGGAACCAGGCGGTCGACCAGGAAGTTCAGAAGTTGTTGGAATCAAAATTCATCAGAGAGACTTATTATCCAGAATGGATAGCGAATGTGGTCATGGTGCCAAAGCCTAATGGCACCTGGAGGATGTGTGTGGACTACACTGATCTCAACAAGGCTTGTCCCAAGGACAGTTTCCCCTTGCCTAAGTTGGATCGACTGGTGGACTCCACGGCCGGCCATTCTTTATTAAGCTTCATGGACGCATATTCAGGCTTTCATCAAATCCCCATGTGGTAAGAGGATCAGGACAAAACGTCCTTCATTACCGAGAAAGGGCTATATGGTTGGCTGAGGATGCCTTTTGGCCTCCGCAATGCACCGGCCACCTTTCAAAGATTGATTAATATTGTCTTTCAGCCACAGTTGGGAAGAAACATGGAAGCATATATTGATGATATGATAGTCAAGAGTCGGCAAGAGGAAGGTCATGTTGGTGATTTGAGAGAAACTTTCGAAACTCTCAGAAAGTATAAACTGAAATTGAACCCCAGCAAATGTGTCTTTGGTGTCTTGTCTGGGAAGTTCTTAGGCTTCTTAGTAGATCAGAGGGGAATAGAAGCCAACCCTTAGAAGATCCAAGCTATTCTAGACATGAAATCCCCGTCAAAGATAAAGGAAGTTCAACGATTGACAGGTTGCTTAGCTGCCCTTGGGCGTTTCTTGTCTAAGTCGGGCGACAAGTGCCATCACTTTTTCGCTACTATCAAGAAGAAGGCCAAGTTTGAGTGGACAGCGGAAGCTGAGCAAGCACTTCAACAAGTCAAAGATCACCTTCGTCAGCTCCCTAGATTGGTCAGTCCAGCCGAGGGGGAAAATTGTTTGTATACTTGGTTGTGTCCACTCAGGCTGTGAGTGTTGTTCTACTGACTGAAAGAGAATCCGTGCAAGTCCCAATATACTTCGTGAGTCATGTGCTCAAGGACGCGGAAAATAGGTATACTCCGGTCGAGAAGTTTGGGTTGGCACTCGTCATGGCCAGCAGAAAGTTAAGGCCCTATTTCTTGGCTCACAGTATACTCGTCTTCACTGACCAACCCTTGAAGCAAGTTTTACAAAAGATGGAAGCCGCTGGACGGATGCTAAAATGGGCTGTTGAGCTTAACATGCTCGATATATCATTTGAACCAAAGAAAGCCATTAAGGGGCAAGCTTTGGCAGATTTTATAGTTGAGCTTACTCGGCCAACTATAGAGCCAATACTTGATCCAGCTGAAGGGAGGAAGCATTGGACGCTCATGGTGGATGGATCGTCCACTGTCAACGGATGTGGGGCAGGAATCATTTGTCAATCTCCAGAAGGAGACAAGTTTGAATATGCGCTAAGGTTCCAATTCCAAGCGTCCAATAACGAAGCTGAATATGAAGCACTTCTGGCTGGGATCAAAATGTGTAAGGCGGCTGGAGCTCTGGAGATTGAGGCCAAATCGGACTCTCTCTTGGTTGTCAGTCAAGTTAATGGAGACTTCGAATGTAAAGAAGTATCAATGAGCAAATATATGCGTCTGATCCAGGATGAGATTGAGCCTTTGAAACGATTTGTTCTCGACCAAGTACCAAGATCAGAAAATCATCAAGCAGACGCTCTCTCAAAATTGGCCAGCTCGGCTGAAGGTGATGCGCCAAGAACAGTGTTTTGGGAAGTTAAACCAAAAAAGAACATTGACAAAGAACAAATCATGTTTCTTAGCCGAGGGGCAGTTTGGATGGATCCTATAATAGAGTACAAGAAGACAGGACGACTGCCTGCAGACCCTGTAAAGGCTAAGTATGTGAAAGCCCGAGACAAATGGTTTGAACTGTGGGATGAGACCCTTTACAAGAAGTCATTCAATCGTCCTCTTCTCAAGTGCATCACCAGGGAAGATGGTCTAGAGGTTTTGAAGGAACTCCATGAAGGAGCTTGTGCATCTCACATTGGGGGAAGAGCATTGGGAGAAAAGGTTTTAAGGACGGGGTATTACTGGCCTACCTTTTAGGAGGATGCTCTCGTCTATGCAAAGAAATGCGATAGTTGTCAGAAGCACGGAAATCTGCACCAGAAGCCGTCCAATTACTTAACTCCTATCTTGTTCCCTCTGCCTTTTGCCAAATGGGGCATGGATATTCTGGGACCTTTCCCTATAGCCGCTGGGCAAAAGAAGTTTGTAATTGTAGCTGTGGACTATTTCACTAAATGGATAGAGGCTGAAGCCATGCGGGGTATAACAACGAATGACGTCAAAGGCTTTATTTGGAAGAGCATTATAACTCGTTTTGGTATGCCGCAATCCATCGTCTTTGATAATGGTCCACAGTTTGAAACGCCTAAGCTGAAAGATTGGTTGGCAGAAAGAGAAATCAAAGCCCACTTCACTGGAGTCGCCCACCCACAAGTCAATGGGCAAGTAGAGTCCTTCAATAAGATTCTATCCAATGGAATCAAAAGAAAGTTGGATAATGCTAAGGGACAATGGGTTGAAGAACTACAGCTGGTGTTATGGTCCATCAGAACCACCGTAAAAAACTCTACAGGGGAGACACCCTTCATGTTAGTCTATGGCACCGAAGCCGTCTTGCCCATTGAGATTGAAGAGCCCACCCTGCGAGTCATGCTTTATAGGGAAGATGCCAACTAGACTGCATTGCGCACAGCTTTGGATCAAGTGCCAGAAGTCAGGGGCAATGCTTTACTAAGAATGCAATTGTACAAGTTGCGAATGGCTCGGGACTTCAACAAGAGAGTCGCTAGACGACCACTCAAGGTAGGGGACCTGGTTCTAAGGAAGATGGAGGCAGTTGGACGAGCTAAGGAGCTGGGGAAACTAACACCAAATTGGGAAGGACCCTATCTGATTGTCCAAGAGGTGCGAAGCGGAACCTTTCGTCTCCAAGATATGGATGACGACCAATACATCGCACTTGAAACTCAGACACTTAGAAGAAGTAACACGTCTAAATCAGTCAATCGCCAGAAAAAACGGCAAGTAGTTTGTAATCACTCAAAAGTGCCATGGCACAAACAAGGGAAAAAGAATTGTAAACATGTATCTTGAAGTTTAGTCAAGCAAAATTCATATAATACAATCTCTACTTTCTTCTCATCTTTGTTTATTTTTTACCAAGTTGATTCACTTCGGGGCATTTAACTAGTTCGTAGCCTGTATGCAAGTCCATAAGTTCTGATTTTGTTTTTTAGTTTCATAAGAACTAAAGAAATACTGCATAATTCTTCCACGAAAATGGGAAAGCGATACAAGGCACAGTTATTGTGCTTTGTATGCAGCGTTTTTTTTTAATATCCCTATCTACTCAACTGATCCGGTCTTCGCACAGAACCGGATCAGTTAAATGACTTAACTAATCCGGTTCTGGTTTAGGATCGGATCAGTTAATTCCTAACTGATCTGGTTTAGGATCGGATCAGTTAATCTGTATAAGCTTCTGCGAGCCCATCCGATCAGGACCAAAGTCGAATTCGTAAGCCCGATTTTGACCGGATCTGATGGGCTTTTTTCCACTAGTGAAAGTGTAATGTGGGTTGTATTTGGGATGTATTCGGTTGTGTATGTTGGATGTGTGAATCTCTTCAATGGAAGAGTCCTTGCACAAGAAGCAAGACTAGTCCTGGGGGTTTTCGGGAGAACCCACTCCGGTGCCTAAGTCTGAGGTCGTAGGACGTGAAAAGTAGTATAAAAGAGTGTAGGCTAGTATGTTGTAGTGAGATGGTAGATTATACCTTTGCCTTGGTGCCATTTGGAGTATTTATAGTGGTCTTTGCACCAGAGAGGCATTGAGTCTTGGTGATGTTTGGACTTGACCTTATAATATTGGTCCGGGCCCAATGAAGATAAAAAGGTCCAAGATCAACTTTATTGGACTTGGGCCTATAATTAGACCCCAACAATTTGCCCCCCACACCCATTATTCTGGGAAGGATGATGGGTTTCGAAGATTCCAGTAAGCGATGTTGATCTTGGCATGGCAGATCTTCCTTGGCAGAGGGTATGGGCGGAAGAGGCGAGTGAATGCCTCTGCAGCCTTGGTGAATCAACGAGTGGGCCACTTAAATTATGTGGCATACACTGTAATCTTTTGAGGCTTTCCAGCTTCTTCTTGATTTAACTTAGGTCATTGGTCGCCATAATTACGCTGAGGGGAGTGGTAATTATGGCGCTTAGAGAATAGGGGCAGTTAGTAGGACGTGCCGCCATTATCTTCATTGAGCGTGCCACTTAATGGCAATTTGTCTCGGCTTGGAAGCTTTGGACTTCATTTTGATGGGGAAGTTAAAGAGTTCTCCTTGGCCTATAAATACCGAAATTTTATCCCATTGAGGATCATTCAAACTTAGTTCAAACCCTTCCCCCCTATCTTCCTTAAGTTCCTGTTTTTTCTCTCTTCTTCGCATCTCTCCAATTTCCAAGTCCTTCTCTAATCAATTTTCTTCTTTCTACATTAATGGAAACCATCGATGAGCCTGGAACCTCCCAGGCAGAGCATGAGGAGAAACCTCGCTCAGGGACCAATGGGGTGTCGTCGTCCCCTATGCCGCTTATGACATTGCCTTCCGGATGGAAGCCATTTCTCCTCTATGAGAAGCTTTTAGCTTACGGCGAGCCTCGACTAGTTGCGACACCTTCCGATGAGCTCAAATTGTGGACCGTCTGGTTGGATTATGCTGAGAATTGGGGTCTAATAAGGGAGAAGTTCTCCCCCTTAGCTTGGGAGAAGATGTCCTCCCAATATACTCACTTTCAAGTGGAGGAAGTTTGCCTGATCCCCGGGGAGGAGGGCTACTGGTGTGAGTTGTCGGAAAGGTCGGCAGTGGCTGCGTTCCCTCCGGAGGGGAGCATTGCTGTCTATCTGGCTCACTTTGTGTATGGGCTCCGCTTCCCTCTTCACCCTTTCCTTCAACAGATCCTTGTGGAGTATGAGATCTCCCTTGTGCAGATTTCATGCAATAGTCTGTGCAAGGTTCTCAGCTTCACCCGGGTCTGTGATTTCTTAGGGTATCGTCTGACTATACCCCTCTTCCGGTCCACCTTTTCCTTCTTTCTCTCTTCCTCCACCGCTGGACGTGGTTGGTGGTCGTTCAACGCCATGGACCACTGTCTGAACGCCTTCCCTGATGTTCAAGGGAGGGATGGATGGAGGGATAACTGGTTGTGGGTTAGGGTTCGTTCCCACCTCTGCTGGACATCCTTAGGTACTAGCCTCCTTTGACCCTGTTTGAGCCGCATCAACTAGGGACGTTGGAGTGAGATGCTCTGACGCCTTCTGAGAGCGTGGCTCATGATCATTTCAGAGGCCTAGAGTCGCCATCTTGGGCTGCTCGCAAGTTTCCTGGACCTCTGCTAGTTGTCTGGCTACCCAATATTGATTGGCTGTGCTCGGATTGGCATTTGCTGATAGTGGGAGGTTGGCAGCTTCTCCTCGACAGAGGTAATTTGTCTATTGCTCTTGTTGTTTGGTAACTTGTGCACCATTCTTTTTATCGTCTGACATTTATTTCTTTGTTGTTCTAATAGTGCATGTGCATGAGCACTTTGCGGAGGTATAGGACTATATGGGAATAACCACAAATAGGAAGGCTGGGAGGAGGCTTTCCCCTTATCCCTTTAAGAGGTACAAGATGGTCCTTGCTGACCTTCATTTCCTACCATCTGACTTTCAAAGTCGGATGGCTAGACTTGTTGAGGAGGCAGGACCATCTGCGGGTTCTTCCTCTCCTTTGTCGTCTGTTCCCTCCTCTCCTTCTTCTGCTGTTCATCGATCTCCTAATTCTGTTATTCCCGAGTCTAACCCTTCACCGACGGTCTTCGATGGAAGTAGGTCTAAGGATTAGGGAGGATCCGCGTCAAGGGAGGAGGCCACACTTTCCAGATATATGCGATTCGACAGAGCATCACGAAGGCACGGATCACGTGCTGCCGATGACTCCCCTAGAAGTGGGCCACTTCATTATGATCCCTTGGGTCCCCCTCCTGGATTTGAGCACGTGGTGCCTGGACCACGCTCCCCTGCTCCTCCTATGAAGTGAAACTTGGATCCGCCCAATTGGTCTGCTATCCTTGGTTTAAGAAGTTCATAGGGGTGGGTGTCAAGGTTGAAGATCTGACTCCATGAGAGCGTATACTAGGAGAATTGCTCGTACTGAGGGCTGATATAGATCGACTTCATCAGATGGCGGACAAGGCAAAGTCTTCGAAGAATGAATTCGACCCTGATTTTGGTTTATACATTTGTATAGTAGTTGCTTCAGGGTCTGCCATGCAGACTTTTTAGGATGTATATTTTTCTTCTTTCAATGAAAATTTGGCTTATTGCTTCATGTCTTGTGTTCGAAATAAATTGTGCTTTTTATTTGACTTCTTACTTGTACCGTCTGGGGTGGTACCTATACTTTCCCCCCCAATTCATATGGTTTGTTACTTTGAACAAATGATGTGAACTTGAGTCATTAGCATATCTGCTTTTACCCTGCTTGAACTTATTCTAAATAGGTTTACCTTTGGCGGAGTGTCTGGGTTCCCGTAGACAATTTTGCCTTATTTGTGCTAAATGTCTGCACATTTCTCGAGGATAGCCCTACCTTATCTGACTTACGCGGATAATTTTTGCAGATCTACACCAGGTGTCTGTGAAGCTTGGCTTGAGCTGAGCACTTGGGTTTTTTCGAGGACAGACCTACCTTATCTGACTTAGCCAGATAATTTTTGTAGATCTACACCAAGTGTTTGTGAGGCTTTGCCTGAGCCAATCACTTGGGTTTTTCAAGGGCAAACCTACCCTATCTGACTTAACCAGATAAGTTTTGCAGATCTGCACCAAGTGTATATGAGGCTTGGCCTAAGCAGATCACTTTGGTTTTTCGAGGACAGACCTACCCTATCTGAATTAACCAAATAGGTTTTGCAGATCTGCACCAAGTGTCTGTAAAGCTTGGCCTGAGCAGATCACTTGGTTTTTTTGAGGATAGACTTACACTATCTGACTTAGCCAGACAAGTTTTGCATATATGCACCAAGTGTCTGTGAGGCTTGGCCTGAGCATATCACTTGGGTTTTTCGAGGATAGACCTAACTTTGCCCTGATGGGAAACTTCGGAATCTTGTATTGTTGCCTGTGCATAAAACTTTGCCTCTGCTTGGCTGGTGCATTGGGGATTGTAGACTGACGAATATGCGAATTTATCCCAAACTCATCCAACTACCCTTGGAGAGGTATGTTGTTGAACTGTTTCCCATGGTCAAACACAAGTGCTCTGGGCAGACCCTACCCGGTGATGACGTTCTGCCATATGAAATGTCTGACGCTGGTCTCTGATATGTTTGATAGAGCTTCGTCTTCGATCCACTTTGTAGTCCACTCCTACTATCATCCATCTTTTTTTGATACAGTGCAGTGATAAATGGTCCTAGTATGTCCATTCCCCATTGGGCAAATGGTATGGGGTTGAATATTGGTTGTCGGTATATGGAAGATAGCTTAATGTTAGGAGCGAACTTCTGACACATCCCGCACTTCTTGACCAGCTACTCGAGGTCGGCCTTCATGGTGGGTGTAGGCATCTAAAATCATGTCAACCTACACAATTTTGTTTTGTAAATTAGAGTCGCGAATCAGTTTTCAGGGAAAACTAATAAACCACAAAAATAAGAGATTTTAGGTTCGGGGTGAATATCCTTACTTAATTTAATGACATATTACACTGCATATGAAAAAGCACATCAGATTTAATTACAACCTAAAAAAAGATAAGAATGCTAAAAGTTGGTTTTTTAACATCAAAGATCTAATTTTTATGACCACTTTAATTAAACAAGCACATTAATGGGTTCCAGCAAGTTGTCCAAAATTATCTGATTTAGGCATTAGAATATTTTCTTAGGCCTTGTTTAGCAATTATCAAATGGTGGTGAAAATACAAATCACGTAAAAATAATTATACATAAAAAATCAATCAAGAAAATAAACAAGAAACGCGCAGGGTGTTAGTTGTAATACATAAATATATACAATAGCGGGAATACGTTGAATATCTACATCATAAAAAAATGTTAGTAACTTCAATGAAAAATAAATATAAGAAACAAAAGAAAGGAAAATTGATTATTTGTACCCTCATAAATTATACGGTTTTTTCACCATATACCCCTGACAATTTTTTTTTTTGCACCATATACCCTTTCAACTTTTGAAATTCACCATATACCCCCCACCTTTCAAAAAATACATCGACTTACCCTTTTGACTAACGGTGTTAGACTTCCGTTAGTCATTAGGCCCTAATCCTCCCCTAATCCTAATTAACTAACCTAAATCAAACAATAATCCTATCTCTAACCCAATTCACTAACTTGGGCCCTATCCCTAACCACTAACTTGAGCCCTAACCCTAACCACCCCTTACCCCCACTGCACCACCACCCCGTCACCACCACCACCCCCTCCCCCTCCCCTTCCCTTCCCCCGCCGACCCCCTCCCCCCCCCCTTCCCCGCCGACCCCCTCCCCCTCCCCTTCCCCCGTCACCACCACCTCCCCTCCCCTTCCCCTGCCGTGCGAACCCCCCCTCTCCTCCCCTTCCCCGTCCACGAACCCCCTCCCCTCTCCCCGCCCCGTCGCGAACCCCCCCTCTCCTCCCCCGCCTCGTCGCGAACCCCCTGTCAAACCCTTCTCGCGCCGTAAAGAATTCGAGATCGAAGAAGTCTTTAAAGCTCACCGCCAAGACTTCACCCTCACCATCGACAACCTCCATTCACTCCTCTTCGACGTCGCCGATCCCAAATCGTCGCTTTCTCTCTCAAACTCCCACCTTCAATTGTCTTTTGTGTCCGGATCGTCGAGAATCCCTCCCATTTTGGTATAATTTCGGTGCACGGGAAAGGAGTCGGCGGGGAAGGGGAGGGGATCGCGGGGGAAGGGGGGAGGATGGGGGAAGGGAGGGGGAGGGGGGAGGGGGGGGGGGGGGTCGGCGTGGGAAGGGGAGGGGGTGGTGGTGGTGCGGTGGGGGGTGGTGGTGGGGGGCAGTGGTGGGTGGGGGGACTGGTGGGCTGGGTTAGAGAGAGAGTTAGAGTTTACTTAGGGTTAGGGTGGGGAAGGGGTGTTTAGGGTTAGGGTATTAGATTAGGGGTTAGATTTAGGTTAGTTAATTAGGATTAGAGGGAGGTTTAGGGCTTAATGACTACCGGAGTTTAACACCGTTAGTCATTAAGGGTAAGTGGATGTATTTTTTGAAACGTGGAGGGTATATGGTGAATTTGGAAAGTTGAAAGGGTATGTGGTGCAAAAAAAAATTTGTCAGGGGTATATGATGAAATAACCGTAAATTATACCTTTGACTGGGTCTTGATCGAATATAAAACAAGCCTTTAAAAAGTTGTGTTTTGTATTGTGTTTGGAGAAAATTATGTTTTTGTATTTGTTTTGGTATATTTGGAGTAATCGATTGATGATGATGAATGGTGATGAATTGTTGGGTGAGAGATGGTAGGGATGAGTGAGGATTAGAAGGTATTAGGAGGCGAGAGAGGGAGTAGAGAATGAGAGATGCTGCGTGAGAGGCGAGAGAAGTATCGATCGCTGGCGTGGGAATGTGAGTACAAGAATTGATCTGCCCGCAAGCAAGGCGCCTATATATAGGCAATGAAGAAATCCATGCGCTCCGTGCTAAGGGGTGCGTGCATCGCATTAGATGGCTTGCGCACCACGCAACATTTGCGCTCCCAGCCCTAGCTTCATGCGTTACACGCACACTCTCAGCGTTGCACGCAATCAATATGCGCCACGACTTTCTATCTTTTGAAATGGTTTTTATCTTTTTGAACGTGTTTTTATTTGAAAAACCTTTTAGATCTGATATTTTGAAATATTTTAAATAATTAATAAAAATAATTACTATAATTAATGAATTTCATTAATTAGAAACGGGCTATAAAAATGGGTTTTTGAAAATGGGCATTTAGAAATTATTTTATAAATGGAGTTTTGAGGAATGGGCTTAAAATGGGATGGGGTTAGGAAATAATTTGGGTTAAGGCTTATTTTATACTTCCTCCATTCTTTTCTATTGCAATAATTACTACTTTGGATAGTTTCACATCTATTGCAACAATTCCACTTTTGGTATAAAAAGCAACTTTAGTTGAAAATATCGCCCTTAAATTTATCTTGCTAAAACCATAATTAATTACTCACTTTGCCTCACAAAGTTGCTTTAACTTTCTTAAGGATTGATTTATCTCATACTCTAGTTAATTAAAGGGATACCTTTATGCTAAACTACCCATTTCTTACACATCCTTAATAACCGTGCCCAAAGCCATTGTTGCAATAGAAAAAGAACGGAGGTAGTATTTTTTCTTTGATCCTGACCAATTAGACGAGGTATTATTCACCATCGGGTACTAAATGCGATGACACGATTATGTGTATACAGAATCCCCCACTTTGACTGAGTTTTGATAGAAAGATATGTTGAGCATTGTCGGCTCAAGGCAGCTAATTGCATGTTGATTTGAGCTTTGTCTTGCTGCAAGGCTTTGTCATCAGAATGCGCGTTCGATTCTTCTGAGGATTGAGCTTTTTCCGGCTCAAGGCGACTCAGCTTTGTCCTACTCCAAGCCTTATCGTCGAAAATGCGCATTCGATTCTTCTAACCATTAAGCTTCGTCCGGCTCAAGGCGGCTGAGCTTTGTCCTGCTTCAAGGCTTGTCATCGGAATGCGCGTTCGATTTTTCTGACGGTTGTCTCGTATAGAGGCCCCACTCGCTCATGGAATAATCTTCGAAATGCTCGCTCGCTTCCTCCTATGGTCGTCTCGTATAAAACTCTCACCCGTTGGTGGAATAATATTCGGAACGCTCACTTGCTTCCTCCGATGGTCGTCTCGTATAGAGCCTTCACCCGTTGGTGGAATAATCTTCGGAATGCTCAGTCACTTCCTCCGATGGTCGTCTCGTATAGACCATCACACGCTCGTGGATTAATCTTCGGAATGCTCGCTCGCTTCCTCCAATGGTCGTCTCGTACATAGCCCTCACTCTCTCGTGGAATATAACCCGTATAGAGTTATCAGATGTTGATTATACATGTAGTATGCAACGAACGGAAACATGAAGTTTAAAACCAATGGGGATTGCATATGCCCTGTGATGTGTGTGGCATGATAAAGGTGCGTGTGTGTGCTTGTAACACAACTTGACCTATATAGGATGACCTAGACTTAACCTAGACCTGAAAGCGTGTGTGTGTGTGTGTGTGCATGATGTAATCCGTATAGGATGACCTAGACTTACTCTAGAATCGAAGATATGAATTGATCCGTATAGGATGACCTAAGCTTGCTCTGGACTCAAAGGTATTGATCCGTATAGGATGATCTAGGCTTGCTCTAGAATCGAAGGTATTGATCCGTATAGGATGACCTAAATCTACTATTGACTTGAAAATACTTGTGTGTGCGTGACTTGAAGACTAACTCGAGGATCCTATGACTTAAAATGTAAGATTCAATGCATGCAATGCAAGACACAATGTTTGTATGATGCTAATGTATCTATATGATGCTATATGTTTCTCTAGAAGCTCAAGTTTCTGTTAAAAAAAAAAGCTTTTTAAAGGAGTAGACTTGGAAGGCCCCCAAGGATGATCCTTTTTGTCTCTTGAATTGTGCTACAGGCCGAGAGGGAGCCATTATGATACTTGATTTGGCATGTGCTTTGGATTTGATATACTATGGACCTAAGTGATCCCATAGACTATTGCAAGGCTTCGTATTGTCGTCCTTTTTTTTTCTATGACCCTGCCTTATGCTCTTCGTGGTATGGGCGAGGAGCCCATGATCTTGTGATAAAGCCCCCTAGTTAGGATAGATGATATGTCGATTTGATCGTTCGACTCGTCACGCTAAGCAGAAATTTTGACTAAGAATTCCATATAAGGTTCCTAAGGCAAAGAAGAAGAGAAGGCCAAGGCTGAAAAAGAAGAACAATCGATTGAGGTAGCGCGGTTATAACGCCGAGTGTTAATGGGTGATTCTATGGCCAGGCTTAGAAGGTTTTGTAATGTGATTGATAAAAAGGAAAGGGAGGAAAAAGAAAAAGGGGGAGCCAAAATGAACGACTCGCGCAGTGAGGTAGGCCAATGATGCAGGTTAGATCCCAGTCTAGCTCTAAGGGTGGGAATTTAAGACGAGCATTGCATAATATGATTTTAGCGATCGCATTTTTCTAATGGACCTAAATGAGCCTTAAAACGTGTTTTTGAAATGGAATGGTTGGGCCTCGAAAGAGGTTGCCTACGTATCCAGGATAGAATAAGGCCAATCGTAGCTCTTTATTTCAACTAGTAGTCGAGCATGTTGCAATGATATTGGCATGTTTGAATATTGATTTTGAAAGAGGCCTTTGAAAGGGATGAATAGTGATGCAGGTTTGGTTTGAAGCGAATTATGAGGTTTGATTTGGTTTAAAGCGGTCGGACCTCAATGTGAGGTTTCCTACGAATCTTTAGTAGAATAAGACCTTTCGTAGTTCAGGCGCGGCTGATGAATGAGAAGGTGCCCTGACTTATTCCTAGGATGCCCTTTAGGGTTTTCAACCTAGAAGGCTTTCGTTCGTCTTTTTAAGGCTCAGAAGGTGATATAGTTAAGGCTTGGTGATGAGGGAAGGTTTATGATAGAGATATGAATGAAGTTGCAATGGAAGGCAAGGTTGAGGTAGTGATGGGATAAGTTCTTGGGTTAAGATAAAGGTTTAGGATTGAGATGGACGGTTTAAGTGCAATAGACACCTGTATTGTGGGCTTACTCACCTCTCTCTTTTTTGCTTTTGATTTTGCTTTTTTTTATTTCTTTTTTTTTTCCTTTTTTGTGTTTTGTTTTTCTTTTCTCTTTCTTTTGGTTTTTGCTTTTCTCTTTTTTTTTTCTTGCCTTAAAATGTTTGTCATAATGCACTTAGATGAATGAATGAGTGTTTAGGTTGGAATGGTGACAGGGAATAAAAGTTTTTGTGGTTAAGGGGAAGAGGAAAGGAAAGAAAAGTGCCTCTTTATGCCAGTTGGTATCATGCACTAGTGGAAAAATAAGGAAGGGCTGCGGTCAAAACAGCCCTAAGGGCTGCGTTTTTGGCCAGCAGCCCTTTCCATAGCAGCCCTTCAATAGAAAAGAAGGGCTGCGGTTCAGGTCAAAAACGCAGGCCTTCTTAGCTCGAAGGGCTGCATTTTAAGCTTAAACCGCAGCCCTTCTTTAACTGAAGGGCTGCGGTTTAGGCTTAAAACCGCAGCCCTTCAAGTTCAAATTTTTTTTTTTAAAAAAAAAATTTCCTGCATGCCCTGCCCACCCCCCCCCCCGCCCCCCACACCCAGCCCCACCCCCGCACCCACCCCACCCCCCTGCCCACCCCCCCCCACCCTGACCCCACACCTGCCCCGCCACCCGCACTCCCCCCCAAGCCCCGCCCCCCACCCCACCCCCCGCACTCCCCACCAAGCCCTACCCCCCCCACTCCCCCCAAACCCCGCCCACCCCACCCCCAACCCCCGCATTCCCCCCAAGCCCCGCCCACCCCAGCCCCAACCCCCGCACTCCCTCCCCCGGCTCGCCCCCCCCCCCCCCCACCACCCCCTTCACTCCCCCGCACCCCCACCCCACCCACCCCCCTTCACTCCCCCGCACCCCCACCCCAGCCCCACCCTCTCGCCACCTCCTCCACCCATTCTTTGCCCGACCACCGCAAAGACCCAACCCGACCCCATAGCCTAGCCCAAGAGCCCCCACCATGGCGGCCCCCCCACCCCACCCCCACCCAAAACCTCCCTTCGACACAAAAAAAAACCGATCAAATTGCAATAATATATGACAAGTTTTTGAATGTAATAATTAACTTTAAATATGTATATTTAATAATGTAAAAAGTGTACATAGAATTGATACAAACTAGTAGATGTATCATAAGCAATCATCACAAATGTGGGACGCCAACTTATCCCGAACTTCATGTAATTCGTCTGTGGTGAAGGCCCTCAAACGTGGTGTGTTATTCATATAAACCTTGCAAAACAACCAAGGAATAAACACATAATATAAGAATTCAATCATTTACCGTAGTTAGTAGTTCTAAAAATGACATATACCTTCCCGAAATTCAATCAAAAACAAATGAAAGCCTAAAACTCTACACACTAGTTATATTATACCTTATATTATCATATTCAAAAAGAAAATGGAGTTAAATGACTCGAGAAACAGGAATTGGAGGCGAAAAGGCAAAAATATGGCTAAAATCACATTTATGTTCCCGATATACAACCAACAACAAATGCAAGCCTAAGAATCTACATAATAGTTACATTATACCTCATATTATCATGTTCAAAATGAAATTGGGGTTAAATGAAGCGATAAGTACAAATTGGACCCGAAAAGGCAAAAATAGGCCTAAAATGCCCTTTTCGTTCCCAAAATTCAACCTACAACAATTACAAACCTAAAAATCTACACAATAGTTACATTATGCCTCATATTATCATGTTCAAAATTAAATTGGGGTTAAATGATGCGATAAGTACGAATTGGACGCGAAAAGGCAAAAATAGGCCTAAAATGCCCTTTTCGTTCCCAAAATTCAACCTACAACAATTGCAAACCTAAAAATCTACACAATAGTTACATTATGCCTCATATTATCATGTTAAAAATAAATTTGGGGTTAAATGACTCGATAACTAAGATTTGGACGCGAAAAGGCAAATATAGGCCTAAAATGCCCTTGTCGTTCCCAAAATTCAACCTACAACAATTGCAAACCTAAAAATCTACACAATAGTTACATTATGCCTCATATTATCATGTTCAAAATGAATTTGGGGTTAAATGACTCGATAAATACAATTTGGAAGCGTAAAAGGCAAAAATAGGCCTAAAAATGACATTTTCGTTCCCAAATATATGCATGTGCTACTTTGGTTTCTAAACCAATTAATGCATATTACCAATCGATCTAATCTAAACTAACATATACTAATAAGTTACATACTTTTTGAAGATCATCGGCGTTAGTGCAATGGTAGTGTGTTCAGCAGCACTCGTGCTGTTATCCGTATGCACCTCCGCCATCTCCCTGAAATTGTACAAATATATGCATTAATATAAAAAAAAATTAAAATTCACATTGCCACTAAGGGGTGTGGGTGTGGGACGGGTGTGCGGGGAGGGGAGGGGTGGGGGGGGGGGAGGGGGGGGTCGTGTGCGGGGGTGTGCGGGGAGGGGTGTGTAGGGGGGGGAGGGAGGGGGCTGTGTGCGTGGGGGGGAGGGGCAGCAGTGGGGGGGGGGGTTGTGTGGGGGGGGGGGGGGGTGGTGTGCAGGGGGGGGAGGGGGTGTGTGCGGGGGTGGGGGGGGGTGGGTGGGGGAGGGCAGGGGGGGGGGGGGGATGTGTGCGGTGGGGGGGTGGGGAGGGGGCTGTGTGCAGGGGTGGGAAGGGGGCTGTGTGCAGGGGCAGGGGAGGGCTGTCAGCAGTGGGATAGATCCCGTTGATATTAAGGCGACAATCAGGAATTCCGTTGATGCTCATAAATGTAGGGATACATGTTCAATGTATGAATAAAAACTTCATTTATTGAATTGAAGTTGAAAGAAAAATGCTAGACTGGGCAAATAAAATAAAAATAGAGAAGAAATGAAATCCTATGTCTAGACTTCCACGTTGCATGACGAGATGATTTCGTTGCTTCAATTCCAATGAGACCTCTTTCTGATGAAAAGAGAAAATGTTGTATGTTCTTGCCTGTGGTTGATAGGGCCTAAGTGAGCCCCGGTAGTTCAGTCATCATCAATCTTGGAATGAGTATTTAGGAGGTTGATTTCTTCTATTTCGGTAGAGGAGGAAGGATGATTGTTTCTATGATTGTTGTTCAATAGATCATCCTCAATCTGAATGCGTAGGTCATAAAGCCTCGTGAAATTATCAAGGTCTAAGTACTTAAGGTGATTTTTGTATCTGGGCAGGAGGTTAGAAATAAAAATCCTCACCAAGTCTTTCTTAGTAGGCCTTGGTACCATATGAGTCGATTTTTCTCTCCACCTATTCAAATAAGAAGTGAATCCCTCATCTTCATCTTGTTTTAGAACCTCGAGTTCCCTAAGAGAATTCTGCAGGTGGGTGTTTGGCTCATATTGTTTCATAAAAGTTTTTGTGATGTCCTCCTACAGTTTGTTTAGGGTATAGGGAATGGAACCAGTTTTGACAAATAGTATCTAGTGACATTGGGAATACCATTGGATATAATTCAGGATCTACTGATTTGATGATCATGGGTAGTTTAGAAGTTCGATCCTCAAATGGTATTTTGGGTTGTCAGTAAGTTTAAACTTAGGGAAGTCAGTTGTAGAAAACTTTTCGAGGAGTTTTCCCTTAGGTTAAGTGTTATTGATTGACTCATTATAGGAAGCACTATTGGTTATCCTATGAACAACGTCTTCTAATTTTTTGTTGAATCCAGGAGATTCACCATATTCGACTTTCTCAAGTCGCAAAGCTATTTCTCCCATCATGTCAGTCATTTTGACTAAGGATCTGGCCATTTCATCTATCTGTTGTTCAATGGTCCTTGATTTGCTCATTTTAACCGTATTATCCCTCTAATTCTGCATGGATCACCAATAGAGGCTTAGAAATGGAAAGATGGAGGAAGAGAAAGAAATGGAAGAGTAGGTGTATGAAAGAATGTACAAGAACTTTACAAATTCTGGACTCCAAGATGCAATGAGACTCCTAAATGCTTATGAGTTCTAATTATGCAGGGAGTGTATGGATAGACTATGCAATGCAAATGGACTCTAGTGTGATAAATAATATTTTATGATAGTAACATAGAATTTTTTGTGATGATCATGAAAAGGGGATAAAAAAAATCTTACCCTCCAAAAAAAGTTTTTACACCCGACGCGAAAAATAATCCAAAAAAAAGAGAAACGTAGCGTCGTTCAACAAGGCTACGTGCCACGCACACAAAATCCGTGACACGCAGGCTTTCTGCGCGGCGCGCAAAGGGCTTGCTCTGGGCGCAAGTTAGATGCGCGGAGTGCGTGGAGTTTGCACATAGCACATGCCTGAAGCTAAATATGTTCGTGTGTTTTTTTCTTTGGCGGTGAATTTCGTACAAGAAACTAATCTAAAAAATGCAAATGCAAGTTCCAACCTAAAAGTCAAGTTCTACGTTTGAATACTATGGTCAGTTTTAGGTTTAGGCAAAAAAGGGTTCATGATTAAGAGATTGATCCTACGCTTTGTATCTTTGCTTAAAAAAATGGCCACGTGTAGGACTCACTCGAGTATCATTGTCAAGAACAAGAGAACAATGTCACGGTTGGGTAGGTTTACTTACAACTAAGATCCAACACTATCTCTCAGGAAGCTTTTTGAAAGGACAAAGTGCAAACCCCCGAGGGCGGCCTCACGCATAGAACATGCATTAATGGGGCAGGGACAAAACCTTATGGTGGATGTAATTTTACCATGCAATATGCCTAAATAAATTATGTAATTAGTATATCATTAAATTGCGGCTACGTTTCAAGGGTGCCGAATCATGAAGGTTAGTCGACGGGAAGTGGCTCCGGCTCATGAGTTAGCGAAACTTTGTAGCACAGTGGCGGATCCAGGATCTGACCCACGTGGGTTCGGAGTACTTTGAAAGAACCTGAAATAAATAAAAATTAAAATTGTTTATGCATTAGCAATTATATAACACTTATTTAAGTATTCGAAAAATATAGATGTACAAAAGGACAATTAAATCCTCAATCTTTTGTATCTAAAAACAATTAAGAATGAGAATTTTGATTTGAATAATCCATTTTTATTTTCAAGTTTTGGGATAGTTATCATAATAGTCCAAACTCTTATATTTTTTGCCGTCACATCATCACTTATATATTTTGTATATTTTATAAAGGAAATTGAAGAGTTCATATTATTTTGATAAGATAATACTTGACCTTAGGTATTTTCCGAAATAAGAAAAAAATGAGATTATTATAATAAGAAGGGTAAAAGTTAGAGTTATTTGGGTGGATTTTTTTTGAAAGAAAAATGCTCTACAAAACTTTAAACTAAAAGAAAACTAAAATAAAATTTAGAAGTAGCTATATCTAGAGAAAAAAAGTAAGGTTGTAAAGAAAGAAAACAAAAATGATTAATGAAGGAATTGACTAGGTAGGACTTAGGAGTCAAAGCTCGTCACTCAACCGGGCTATACATTTGCGGCCCATCAAACCACTGAGCCAACTATCAAAACTCTGATTTAATACGGCGCAGGAAGTTTATAGGGGTTTTGTTATTTCAATTTTTCGTCGATTTCCTTCTTTTTTCTCCAGATTTTTTTGTGGGTACAGTTGAACCCACTGAACCCACGCTGGATCCGCCCCCTATTGTAGCACCTCTAGCTTTCCTTTTCTTACTCATTAGTTCTTGTCTTGGTTTTTGAATTGTACAATTTCCCGTTGTAAAAAAAAAAAATGGTCCTGACCATCAGAGGTGGATGGTACATGTTGTTAAGTCATCGTTGCAATTTGTAATCCTAAACTATACTACAATCCATAAGTAGAAAGCAGACCAAAGAGTTAAGAAAACGGGTGCCAAAGCATATGTCCAAAGTAGAATTACTGAACCTTCATTATCACCACTTTCGAACATCTCAGTAATTGTGCCTGCCAAATGCCATAAAAAAGCTCGTAAGCCATTATTTCATTGATGCTAAGTAAGAAAATCAATCATAGAAATATAATTTCAAGATAAATTCTCATAGAATACATAATTTTAAGTTGAAAGTTCCCTCTAAATCTGTCTCTTGATATTATTACACTTTCCCATGTGTCTTACCTTGTTCAAATAGATCATTTTGTTTAAGGCAAATTGTTTCTCTTGCTGATGGACTTCTAGCCATGAAGATGGCGTATGCTGATATTACAAAGAAGAATATGATGAAAATAAGCAGAATAAGGTTGAGGTAGAAAGGGAGATGTAGTTTAGAGAAGATTTGTGTTGGAAAAGGTGGCTAGGTTGTTGGCATTATACTTCTTGACATGTTTTTCTGGTGAACTAAAGCAATAATGTAGACGAAATTCGATAAAAGATTTTGGCTACCAGTTCCCAAAGTTTTAACCAACTAAATTAGATGATATCCATATAGTTGGGTTAATTTTAACTATGCTAAAGCTCACGAGGTATGGAGTTTATTTTCATTGAGATTTAAAGTTAAATATGCCCTTTTATTTTGGAAAAATGGATCAAAATACCCCCAACTTTAGCCCGTCCGCTTTTAATACCCCCAACTATGGGTTATTTTTAAATACCCCCAACTATTGGGGAGGTCCGCTAAAAATGCACCCAGATGACTTGTAACCTGTTAACAAGGTAATTTTTTTTTCCATCCTCTACTTCTTCCTCCATTACAACCACCACCTAGCCACCATCCCACCACTACCACAACCTCCCACCAGAATCCCCCCCACCCCGGCCACCCACCAGCATCCCCCCCACCCCTGCAGTCTCCAGCAGCCAACCCCCACAACCACCCCCTGTTCCCCTTTCCAATCCCTCCCAGCCCAGCCAGCCCCCCTCCCACCCAGCACAGCCACCCATTAATTTCACAGCACTTGTTATTTGTGACTTGAAATCTTGTGAATGGCATAAGGCTAACTTTGAATGCACATATCTTTCAATCTATAAATGGTTTTGATGTGATTCAAATTGGAGGTGAAAGCTTGTTGCAAGAGCTTTCCAACGATAGGTCATATGCCCAATTCCACTGAGAAACGAGAAAGTTATGGCTGTTCTACGAAGCGCTGTCGAAATGGAATTCCGCCTGATCGGACGCCCTAGCGAATTATAACCGGGCGGATGTCGCCCGATCGGGCGCGAAACGTCAGCCAGTTTAATTTTAATGACCGCCCGATCGGACGGATGTCGCCCGACCCGTTCGGCCGGCTGGGTTTTGACGCGGTTTTGCGATTTTCCGAATTTGATTCTTTTTAGGGTTTTATATGGAGTATTTTCTAGGGTTTTTTGTACGGGGTTCCTTATGTTATAAATAGGACCTCTTAGTGCTCATTATTTTAGACACAACTTATGAAACACTTTTAGCCTCTAGAATTTAGGACTCCTTGTATTATTCTCTCTGGTTTTTCTCCATCATAGTGAAGAAGCTCGAATTCCCCACCTGTGGACGTAGGTCTATTTTGACCAAACCACGTAAATCCTTGTGTTCTTTTGTTTATCTTCTTTATTGTTTTTCTCATCCTTAATAATTTCATTGATTTTGTTCCGCATTAATCAAACTACAACACCCTGTTTCCTAATAGCACTTTCCACCAAATCTCCTCATTTTCTCAAAAACTATCAATTAAACACAAAGTTAAACCTTTTAAAAAAAACTTAGTGGGACTTTCAAACATGGAAGTAACAGTATCACTTCCGTCATCAGCCTTAATAGTAATAATATCATCATTTCCAACGCATTTTAGCATTTTCGCCATGTTAGTAAGATTCATCCCCATTGAAATATTCCTATCACATCTATAATGCTCGAAACCCTCTGCTCTCGTAGCAGAAGCGCAACGAGTGCCACGTGGCTGGAATCCATAGCTTAGAGAGAGAAACCAGTGGCTGAACAATCAAAGTTTGCATCGGTAACCAAATCTTTGATCGAATCTAGAACCTTCTACAGAAGACTTCCTTGTACTAATCGTAATTCAAGCATTTTTCTTAATTTTTAGGGTTAGGGTTTTGAAAAGGGGGGAGATGAAAGAGGGAGGGAAATAAGGTGGAAAATCAGCGGTGGTTGTTGGTGGGAGTGACAGTGGTGATGAAGGTGGGAGGGGGGCTGCTGGGTTTCGAGGGGTGGTGTGAAGGGGAGGGGGTGGGGAGGGGGGGTTTCTCGGTGGGAAGGGGTGGAGGAGGAGGGAGAAAGAGGAAGGGGAGGGGGACTGGTGGTTGAGGAGGGGGGGAAGGGGAGGGGTGGCAGTGGGTGGGAGTAGAAAATGGTAAGGGTGGGGTGATAAAAAAGAAAAACAAAAAAATTAAGTAAAACCAATAAGAGCATGACACATGACATTTTAACCTGCTAAACCGGTTCTTTTAGGTTTGGGGTGCATTTTTGGTGGACCTCCCCAATAGTTGGGGGTATTTAAAAATAACTCAAAGTTGGGGGTATTAAAAGCGGACGGGGCAAAGTTGGGGGTATTCTGATCCATTTTTCCTTTTACTTTTTTCTTCTTTTGATCGGATTTTACAACTTTGTTTAGTGAAAACATAAAACACAAATTGTCTAAAATTGTTATTAATATATCATAAAGATTTGTTATAGACACAAAAAAATGTCAAAAAGTCACTTACTTATGCTCATGGCGGGCGGCACTGCATGTTGAAAGAACAGAACATACATAAACAGCGGATCGTGGTCGATGATGCCAACATGGACTGCTCCACGTACAATAAGAAAACCCAATCCAGGAAGGAATATATAGCGAACTACTATGGTGCTTATCACAATACTGAACTTTATCTTTGATCCGTTTAAACCTGAAATGATCTGACTTATCAAAAACTCCGAATTATTATTATGCTAACTAGATATATTGTACATAAAATGAGTTTTTGAGTGTACCTTGAAGAAGACTTTCTATAATATAATATAGTGTGAAAAGGACAATTATATTATAGAATGAGGTGATAATGAGCTAAGCTTTTTCATAAACTACTCCAGCTCGGCTCAGTCAAAACCAGGCTAGCACGAGCTTGATCAAAATCTTAATGAGTTAAGTCTAAGCTATCCATGACAGCATGACTCAACATAAGAGCTCATGAACATGCTAAAATATTTTCATTAATATATATATATATTAAATAAAAAAAAGAATATTAATACTCACTTTATTGGTTTACCAAGCAGATATAACCCAAGATAGGATTTAGCTGTCTCGAGCTCAAGCTAATATCAACAACTAAGGATCTATGTGTTTCAAGCTTAAGCAGAGCCTCGCCCATTCATTCATGTGCTTGAGCTGAGCCTATCACTACTCGTGATGTGGTAGGCTCCGCTAGGCTCCGCTAGGCTCATTAGTCATTAACAACCCCAAATAGATTACAAGGAAATGTGAAACAATGATACATTGAAGGACATAGTTTACGTGTAGTTAATGATTTTTGATATGATGTTACAAGATGCTTAAGAAAAGATACCAATTTAGATTTTTGATATGATGTTACAAGATGCTTAAGAAAAGATAACAATTTACATTTTAATTGTACTCCCTCTATTTCATAATGTGAAGCTATGTTATTTTGGACTGAACCATACTAAAATGAATTAAATTGAACTTAACTGAAATGACTTAAACTAAACTAAAATAACTATACTGAAATGAACTAAACTAATATTAATATATAAAAATATAGTGATTATTAATATTGAAAATAGTTAATAGATATAATAAATATCATTATTGATATTAAAATAAATAAAGAACATTAATTATAGATAATAAAAAGGGATCTTGTTATATTTGTCTCAATATGTATTTTCAAAATATCATATTTTTATTATTTTTATTCCTTGATAATTAAATATATTAATGGTAAAGTAATGCATTGTGATAGGTGAAAGTTAAATTCTTGCACCTATTTAGAAACGGATGAAGTATATATTGGTAAAAATGTATTTGAGCAAATAATTTTAATATCTCATCGTATTGGAAAATAAAAAAATTTTAAAAATTGAACAAATAAAAAAGCATACATACATTTTGATAAGCTAGTAGAAAGGGTATGGGATCAATTTGGAGATTTCCATTTTTTTTTATAAAGGTAATGAAAAAGAAGGTTAGGAGACCCTCCGCACGAGGGGAGCTCCAACCTTATCAGTTACAAGAATATGATTTAGAGCTGAAGAAGTATAATCTACAATAGGAAAATGATTATCAACTAAATGACCAACATTAGCTATCCAATCTGCTGCCCTATTTGCTTCTCATAAAACATGACGAATTTCCCATGACTGAAATTACTGAAGGAGGTGATGGATATCTTGGATGATGTTGGAAATCTGCCAGGAGGGCGGCCAAAGACCTTTTACTGCATTCATGACCATAAGATTGTCTCCCTCGATTAGGATGTGTTGTAGATGGTGCTGGAGTGCAAGAAGAATACAGCGATGGAGAGCCGTTGCTTCGGCTATGAACACGGGAGTGATACCGAGGTTAAACACTGATGCTGCAAGGGGTTCACCAGAGGAGTCTCGGATGATGATGACAGCTGCTGCCGTGGTGCCACGAACTGAACCGTCAAAGTTGAGTTTGTATTTGAGTGGTGGGGGAGGGTCCTAGGCGACGAGTTTTGGTGGTGGTTGGTGGTGATGGAGTGGGTGGTAGGAGAAGAAGAGAACGGGGACCCATTGGAGAAACAGTGATCCACTGTCTCTCTTAGGGTCCATTCTTTGTGGAGGAATTTAGCTTTGTGGAGGATTCGGTGGAAATTGAAGGTGGAATTGTTAAAAATAATATCATTTTTTTCTTTCCAAATACTCCAAATAGTGAAAATAAATTTGACTAGGTGGGATTTGGCTGGGCAAAGGTTGGAGAGAGTGGCGAGCAATGGTTGGGCGTTGAGATTATGGAGCATCCAATCTTTGTACTCTTGGAATTCCCATGGAGACGTTAGACAGTGGCAGGAGATAAAAAGGTTATCTTGAGCTTCTTCGGCTGAATTGCAGAAAACGCAGTGATTGAAAGGAATGATATTGCGTTTGGCTAGAACTTGACGAACACCGATGCTATTATGATAAATTTACCAGAGGAAAATTTGTAGTTTGGGTGGTATTTGAAGTTTCCAAATCCAACAGAAGTCCCATTTTGGTTGTAGGAAAGGGATTTTATAGGCTAGCCAATTAGCGGATTTAACTGTGAACTCGCATGAGGAGAGTCCCCAAACAGGAGCGTCAGGAATGGAGGTCTTTGGGAGAGGAATTCCCTTAATAATGTTTACAATATTTTGTGGGAGTAGAGAAGCTAACTTAGGAAGGTCCCAGTTTTTGTTTGGTAGGATGAACTGGCTTAGGCGTAAAGAGATGTCAACTTGGTCAAGGGGGATTTTTAAAATGTCAATATGACTCTCATGAGAGCACCAGTTGTGGAGCCAGAAAAGGATTTGGGTCCCATCCCTGATTTTCCAGCGGATGCCCTTTTGAAGAATGCTCCGTTGTTTATGTATTTGTTTCCAAATAAGAGAGTCTTGAGGTTTAGGTTTGCAAGTAAAAAATGATTGGTCGTTGAGGTATTTGTGTTTAATCAATTTTACCCAGATATTTTGTGGGTCGGTAAGAATTTTCCATCCTAGTTTTGCTATGAAGGCTTGGTTCATGGGGAGAGTTTTGCGTAGGCCAAGACCTCCTAATGATTTGGGAGTGTAGATTTTGTCCCATGCGACTATTAGAACACTATTTTTATCCTTGTTTTGCCTCCAAAAGAATTTTCGGTGTATGGAATCAATGGAATTTGCCAGGTCGACGGGCAGGAGCGTGGAGGCACAAGTATATGAGGGTAGTTATTCTAAATTGGATTGAATGAGAGTGACCCTACCGGCTTTAGAAAGGAAGCCTAATTCCCATAGGTTAATACGTTCTTCCGTTTTGGTGAGAATGGAATGAAGGTCTGCTTTCGTTGGGTGAAAGGAGCTACAAAAAACCCCTAAATAGCGTCCTAGGGACGATTTAGGGAGCATATTGAATTGACTGGCTAGAAGTGTTTTCCTTGTAGGTTGGACATGTTTGGAGAAGATGATTGACGACTTGTGAAAATTAACTAGTTGACCTGAAAGGGTACATAATTCATCTAATATCGCTTTTAGATTATGACAAGCTGTGTTAGTGGCTTTACAGAAAAGAAGGTTGTCATCAGCAAACATAAGGCATGGGATGTTTGCAGTGCGAGGATGAATTTTGAAACCAATGCCGAACCCTCGTATGTGTGACTGAATGATGAGCTTTCTGATTAGTACTTCCATACAGATGATGAATAAGTAGGGTGACAGAGGATCTCCCTGTCTTAGTCCCCTGGATGGTCAGAACCATGGTGATGTCTCACCATTGACTTTGATAGAATAAGACACATTAGTCACACACTCTTTTATCCAAGAGACCCAAGTTGGAGGGAAACCAAAGGCGTTGAGTACTTCCCAAAGGAAGTCCCATTCTATTCTGTCATAGGCCTTTTCCATATCGAGTTTTAGAGCACACCAACCTATTTTATTTTGTGATTTTTGGAAGGTGTTGAGTGCCTCTTGTGCTATGAGTAGATTGTCATGAATAGAGCGATCTTGAGTAAAAGCATTTTGAAATGGGCTAATTTCCCGTTGCAGGATAAGACAGAGTCGACTGACCATGAGCTTTGATATGGCTTTGTAGAGTGTGTTGATTAAACTGATAGGGCATAAGTGGTCTGGCGTTTCAGGGGACTCCTTTTTGAGGATAAGGGTGATGAGTGTATGGTTGAGATACGGAGGTAGTTTACCTGGTGAAAGAAGCTCTGAATTGCTATAACGACTTCTTTCTCTATAATAGGCCAATAGGCTTAGAAGAACTTAGCTCCGTAGCCATCTGACCCATGCGCTTTGTCAGGGATAATATCTAGGAATGTCGCCTTGATCTCACTCGGAGACACAGGGCCAGCAAGAGTTGGGAGTCTGATTGTGATATAAAGGGAGTGATGAAGCTCAGATCCATCGTTCTCTGTGAAGTAACCGTTATTTTAAAACGGTCTTTGAAAGCATTGGTGAGTAAATGGGCCAGGTCTTGTTGTGAATCTACCCATTGGCCCATATCATTTTTAAGACGGAAGATGGTAGTGTAGGTCCGAATTTTTTTCATTTTGTTATGGAAGAACCTGGAATTGCAATCTCCTTGAGTGAGCGATGTTTTTCTAGTGGAGGTTCCCCAGACCTTTTGACTAAACAGGAGTAATTTTTTCCGTTGTAAGAGGAGGCGATTGATGTGTCTAATCCATATTTGATTAAAAGGCTGAAGCCATAAATTTTCTTGTATTTCCTTTAGTTTTTCGTCATTAGCTTGTAGCTTGTTGGCGGTGTGTTTGTACTTTGTTTTGGCCCATGATTTAAGAGTCGTTTTAATCCGTAGTAGTTTATGTTGAATGCGATAGAATCGTGACCCTGCAATTTGAGTGTTCCAATTTTTCCTGACAATAGAATGAGATTCCTCATCAAGGACCCAAAAATTTTGGAAGCGGAATGGTGGTGCCTTGATAAGTGTTGCGTGGTTCGAGGAAAAGAGGAGCGGCGCATGATCTAAAAATCGTAAAGTTGCCATAAATTAACGTACTTTGACCGAAATCGTTGTAAAATTGGACGCTTGAGATAGCCCTATCCAGCCACTCATAGATGGGTGTGTTGTTGAACATACGCCTCCAGGAGAAGGCTTGTTGGTGACAAGGGATATCAATTGCGGATTGCGTTTGAAGAAGATGGGGCAAACGATGAAGTTGATTGCTTTTGAGGGGGGCTCCCCCTAGTTTATCTTGGTGAAGGAGCATTTCAATAAAATCTCCCGTTAGTAACCATGGGTTTTGCAACTGTGATAGGTATTGGTTTAGATATGCCCAAAAATGGTTTTTGTCAGTATTTTGCGCGGAGCAATAGACGCCTAGAATGGAGTATACCTTGTTGCTTGGTTTGTATAGAATTTCTAGTTTAACGAGGCGGTCACTTGTGACCTGATTTTGCAGGCTAATGTAATTGTTATTCCAACACACTCATATACCGCCGGCGTGATTAACTAGGTCAATTATAATGTTGTTATGGAATTGGAGAGTTTTAAGGATGCCCTTACTGTTAACATTGTTCGTCAAAGTTTCTAAGACAATAATTATATCCGGTTTGTACTTATTTTTAAGATAAATTAATTCGCTCAGGGCTTGTGGTTTTTTTCCCCCTTGGATGTTCCAACTTAAGACTTTCATGTAATGGAGATATGGCTGAGTCGTTTCCGTTTATGATCGAGTTTTTGGACAACTCGAACTGGGCCATGGCAACGATTAGTTGCAAGTGTTAATGTACCTGCATCCATGAACAAATGGATTAAAGGGTGGGAAAACACCCTATTCAAGCGAGTGTCAAGCGCTCGGTTCTTTATGGCTTTGAAAGCCATTTCACTTTTTTTGGGCCTAAGACCCGTTACATTACCGTGACTCTGGTTGAACTTGGCGAAATGATGAGTGGCCCAAATTGTGGTTTCAAGACTTGGATCCCCTTTCAAGAGAATGGGCCGCTGATGAGTGGGGCGTAATGGGCCGGTGTTCGATTGAATCAAGCTCGAGGAATGGCGAGCTTTCCATGGTAAAAGCCCAGTAGATCTGCGGTGCTGATGATAAGGGCTTGGCCCAAAAAAGCTGTGATTTCTTGTGTAGTAGGCGAAGAGTACCTGGGTCCAGAAGTTAGAAAAAATATTGATGAAGAAAGTAGTACTCCATATACTAATCTAGGTTGAAACAATATACATGTAAGGGGAAGCAATATCCTTGTAAAATAGGAAATTAAAGAAGAGACGCCATAAGAAATAAAGAACCTCCATTGGATTAAGCAAATTAAGTACATGTAGATTTGTGACAAAAGGGATAGTACCCACTAAAACTGGAAATAAAGCAAATGAAGTAAAATTAAGGTAAGTACACAATAACATGAAAGGAGGTCCACCCATAGAACCCAAAAAGTTAACCCAAAAAATTGCTTTCATAATCATGCAAATTAGTTTGGTGATGGAGAGGTGCCTTCATAGTTTTCTCTCTTGTGGCTCTTGAGGGTGTCAACTGGCTGAGCTTGTGGAGGAGTCCCCCGGAGAGGGAGAAGGGGCCTCGGTCATATCTGCATCAAAGAGAATGTTGGGGTTGTGGTGAATAACACCCAAGGCATTGAGGAAGTCTTCATCCAACTCATCATTTGGCTCACTCACATGAGGGTCATGAATAGCCAAAGTAGGACCAAGGATCGGGGGATTGAGTTGAACCCCATCATTGTTGTTGATTTGAAACTCGACGAGAGAAGCAAAAGCATTGGTAGTGACAATAGTATCGGCAAAATGAGGGGATGAGGGGGGGGTTGAAGATGATTTCATTGCAAGAGAGGACATTAACATCTTTACGGGTAGGGGTGAGAGTGGGGGTGGGGGTGGTTGAAACTTCTTCCCCTTGAAGGGGGTGTGGTAGGCAAAAACGGGAAGCCCTCTACGTTGGGGTTTCACAAAAAACCAGTCGCTATTTTCATTATTGCTTGAGGCAGGAGGGTTGATGTTGCTAGCCTCAAGCTTGGCCACAACAAGCTCTAGGCAAGACGCCGGTTTGTTGGGACAAAGGGCAAGGGTGTGGTCGTTAATGCTACAAAGGGGACAAACTTCATGAACTCCCTCATAGGAAAGATAGAATTCCGAACATTCATAATCCGAAGTCATAGTAATTGAGCGGGGAACGAGCTTAGTGATGTTGATGTTCAAACAAACACGAGCAAACAAAGCTTTATCATCATTTTGAAGGGTGAACCTTTCCAACTTAATTAATTGGCCAATTTTGTTAGTGAGAGAAGCTAGGTGATTCCAAGACCACAATATTCATTAGGAAGGAAGAGGATTTTTACCCATTGATCGACATGATGGGTTATATTAGTGCAAAAGGGTTTGAAGAAGCGCCTCCATGGGATGAGGACGAAGTTGAGGCCTTGGACGAACCAAGGTCTCTTCTCCCAAACCTCACTTTTGTCCATGGGGTTAGTGAATTTAATTAGAAACAACCATTAGAGAGGTTTCGAGTAGAGAACTCACCATGAATGCAACTCCAATCACGTTGAAGGCGATTGATAATCGCGGTGATTGGGATAGGGTCACCCTAAAGTTTGCCATGGAGACAAGAAGAATTATAGAAGGCAAGTTCGGCATCGAGAGAAGGCGCTACAACATTGACACTTAGGGTAATTGGATTTGGAACGTTTGGGAGAGAAGGACTTGCGTCCCTTGATTGTGCGGGAGAGGAAGATGGACTGTGACCGTGACAATCCACAGTCGGTGGGCATAAGGTGGTTGGGGAATTGGGGTTACCAACACTGTTTTCCATAGAGGGAGTTGAGTTGGAAATGGGCCTATCAAGGTTAAAGAGAACGGTATCATTAGAGCAAGGGGACTTGAGAACGGAGGCATAACTTGGGGGAGGGGGAATATCCGACATGAAAACCGAGCAGAGGAAGGCTGATAAGGAGCAAAATTGAGAGAAATGGGAAGAGTAGAGGATGGAATGAGATGTGAAAGTAATGAAGGGGAGGCTTTATATAGTGATCGAAGAACTTGGAAGGGCAGAGGGGAGGGGTAAGAAACCAAGCATAATTCTAGAAAAAACATCAGACAAGATGGGGTTAATGTCCTCTCTTGCAATGAAATCATATTAAACCCCCCCTCATCCCCTCATTTTGCCGATACTATAAGTCACTACCAATGCTTTTGCTTCTCTCGTCGAGTTTTAAATCAACAACAATGATGGGGTTCACCTCAATCCCCCGATCCTTGGTCCTACTTTGGCTATTTATGACCCTCATGTGAGTGAGCCAAATGATGAGTTGGATGAAGACTTCCTCAATGCCTTGGGTGTTATTCACCACAACCCCAACATTCTCTTTGATGCGGATATGACTGAGGCCCTTCTCCCTCTCCGGGGGCTCCTCCACAAGCTCAGCCGGTTGACACCCTCAAGCGCCGCAAGAGAGAAAACTATGAAGGCACCTCTCTATCACCAAACTAATTCGCATGATTATGAAAGCAATTTTTTGGTTTAACCTTTTGGGTTCCATGGGTGGACCTCCTTTCATGTTATTATGTACTTACCTTAATTTTACTTCATTTGCTTTATTTCCAGTTTTAGTGGGTACTATCCCTTTTGTCACAAATCTACATGTACTTAATTTGCTTAATCCAATGGAGGTTCTTTATTTCTTATGGCATCTCTTCTTTAATTTCCTATTTTACAAGGATATTGCTTCCCCTTACATGTCTATTGTTTCAACCTAGATTAGTATATGGAGTACTACTTTCTTCATCAATATTTTTTCAAACTTCTGGACCCAGGTACTCTTCGCCTATCACACAAGAAATCACAGCTTTTTTGGGCCAAGCCCTTATCATCAGCACCACAGATCTGCTGGGCTTATAACATGGACAACTCGCCATTCCTCGAGCTTGATTCAATCAAACACCGGCCCATTACACCCCAATCATCAGCGACCCATTCTCTTGAAACGGGATCCAAGTCTTGAAACCACAATCTGGGCCACTCATCATTTTGCCAAGTCCAACCAGAGTCCACCAGCTAACGATAATGTAACGGGTCTTAGGCCTAAAAAAATGATCTGGCTTTCAAAGCCATAAAGAACAGAGCGCTTGACGCTCGCTTGAATAGGGTGTTTTCCCACCCTTTAACGCATTTGTTCATGGATGCAGGTACATTAACACTTGCAACCAATCGTTGCCATGGCCCAGTTCGAGTTGTCCAAAAACTCGATCATAAACGAAAACGACTCAACCATATCTCCATTACATGAAAGTCTTAAGTTGGAACATCCAAGGGGAAAAAACCCCCAAGCCCTGAGCAAATTAATTTATCTTAAAAATAAGTACAAATCGGATATATTTATTGTCTTAGAAACTTTGACGAACAATGTTAACAGTAAGCGCATCCTTAAAACGCTCCAATTCCATAACAACATTATAATTGACCCAGTTAACCACGCCGGCGGTATATGGTGTGTTGGAATAGATGACCGCCTTGTTGAACTAGAAATTCTATACAAACCAAGCAACACGATATACTCCATTCTAGGGGTCTATTGCCCCGCGCAAAATACTGACAAAAACCATTTTTGGGTATATCTAAACCAATACCTATCACAGTTGCAAAACCCATGGTTACTAATGGGAGATTTTAATGAAATGCTCCTTCACCAAGATAAACTAGGGGGAGCCCACCTCATAAGCAATCAACTTCATCGTTTGCCCCATCTTCTTCAAACGTAATCCGCAATTGATATCCCTTGTCACCAACAAGCCTTCTCCTGGAGGGGTATATTCAACAACACACCCATTTATGAGCGGCTGGATAGGGCTATCTCAAACGTCCAATTTTACAACGATTTCAGTCAAAGTACGTTAATTTATGGCAACTTTACGGTTTCAGATCATGCACCGCTCCTCTTTTCCTCGAACCACGCAACACTTATCATGGCACCACCATTCCGCTTCCAAAATTTTTGGCCAATCTATTGTCAGGAAAAATTGGAACACTCAAATTGCAGGGTCACGATTCTATCGCATTCAACATAAACTACTACGGATTAAAACAACTATTAAATCTTGGGCCCAAACAAAGTACAAACACACCGCCAACAAGCTACAAGCTAATGAAGAAAAAAACTAAAGGAAATACAAGAAAAGTTATGGCTTCATCCTTTTAATCAAATATGGATTAGACACATCAATCGCCTCCTCTTACAACGGGAAAAATTAAACCTATTTACTCAAAAGGCCTGGGGAACCTCCACCAGAAAAACATCGCTCACTCAATAAGATCGCAATTTCAGGTTCTTCCATAACAAAATGAAAAAAAATCGGACCTACTCTACCATCTTCCGTCTTGAAATTACCACACTACCCTTACTCATCCTTTATCATAGTTAATCGAGTGAGGGCGTTCTTGTCAACTGAGTACTAATAACATCCACAATAACATTGATATATGAAAGCATTAATAGCCACAAGTAAAACAAGTAATTACAAAAAAAAGGCAATAGGTTCAATTAATTGAAAGTTTAATTTCTATTCAACATTCGAATTCTTTTAACACACCAAACATAGGTGATAAATCTGTAAATAAATAATTAATTTACTTCACATATAATTTACTTAGGTGATAAATCTTTTGAGAAAATTTGATTTTTGTGCTATGAATAAACAAAGGAAGGGGAAAAACTATATAAAATTTCAAAAACCAAAAATAAACCATTAAAAGTCAGAAAATTATTTATTTAAAATATTTTTCAAAACCGTGTTGAAATTTATCAATGTTTTTGGGGAAAAGGTAATGTGGAAAAGGTAATAAATGTATTGGGGAAAACTAGATTGACAGTGAATATATTTATTTAATGTAATGGGGAAATGGTAATAAATGTGGGTTGAGAAGTAAATATTTGGGGGAGTTATCTAGATAGTGAGTGAATTTTTATTTACGGGAGAAAAGTAAGAAATGTGGACCATTTTACTAAAAAGACGATAGATATAGTCGGGGTTACTAAAAAAAATAAGGGTATTTATGTTCTTTAACTTTGGTTAAAATAGAATTCTTAATTTTTACAATAACAATATTAATTTTTTAATCAACCAAATTAAAGTGAAATTCAACTTTGTGCAAGTACATCATAGATTTATCCATCTTCATATCATTTTGTTTTTTCAAATATTTTTTCCGTAATTATCCTGACATAAATTTATTTTAAGACCATTAAATCAATTGATTAATTTAAAGAATTAGCCTCGTCTCAATTACGCAGACATTATCTCTATTATGAAAGGGAAGGAGGGAGCAAATAGTATTCACATGAAAAGACATATATGCCCTTCCTCCCTTTAAAATAAAAGAAAGATAATTGTAGAACAAATTATCAATCAATGACCAAAAACGGAAAGTTTAATCAATTCGCAAAAAGATAAATCCAAATAAATACAAACAATCAATTACTTAAATTACATAAAAAAAATAGATGAATCACATTTATAAATTAGTTCCCATAAATCAATCAATTAATGCAAAATATAAATTTTCAATCAATTTGCACAGTTAAAATCATCTGCAATTAGATTCAATAGTTAATAAAGGAGAGAGATAAGTTATTTCTTTGGATTCATATATAATCAACTTAAACTATATTGCATTACTATTATGTATTAGTATCTATCTATACTAATATATTAAAAGGCATGTCTAATATGCCACGTATACATGTCACGCGTGACCTTTTTTTACTCCACTACCCATGTAATTGTCCAATGTGTATGTATGTCATGTCAACTAACAAAAGTAAATTCGATTGCAACAAAATTTGAACCCATGACATCTTGCTATTATACATGGCATAATTACCATCTCAACCAACTTTTAATCATGCTTTAAATGTCCATATTATTATATTTGTACCTTTTAAATATTGAGTTTTTTTATTATATTTTAATACGAATGGAAAAAATACATATCAGATTCGAAAAAAAGTACCACCAACGCCCGGGCCCAAATAATAGTTAATCTTGATATGCCAACGCAGGTCCAGTCAATGGGAAAATCAAATAATGTTTTGACGAGAAGCTCGACTTTCGGCAATTTAAAAATCAGCAAGAATGTGAAAAATTTGAAAAACATGTGAAAAGATGAAAAAACATACATTGACCACACGAGACTCAAATAATATTTTGACGGATGCTCGACTTTCGACAAGTTATAGTTCAGAGAGAATGTAAGAGGAATAAAGAATCATTTCTGTTGTATTTGGCGAACTCTCATCAGTCCTCACACGGAATACTTCGCAAGAATCATTTCTGTTGTATTATTGGTTTTTCCAGTTTTGTATTTAGGAAATTATCACTGCATTTAGGAAACATACATGATCCACATTTACTACTTTTCACCCATCACATTTGATAAAAAATCCACCACTATCTAAATTAATCCCCCAAATTTACTTTTCATCCTACTTTTATCTCACTATATATAAATTAAATAAAAAATTGCCAGGATCACAATAACTTGTAGCTTTTTGTAAAAACACCCTGGTGTTGTGAGAAAATGTAGAGAGAGAGAAGCTATAGATAGAAATATATCAGAGAGTGTATTGAATTCGTATTGTAATTCAATTGATGTAAAACTGATTTCTTACACCGGTATTTATAAGCAAAAACTCTACTGTTTACAATTACATATTTCAACATTGGCGGAAGAAATTTACGGTGGGAAGGAAACTTACCTGACATGCATTAAATGCATGCAGGCAAAGTGACATTCACATGTGAACAGTGGAATCTAACATTCCACTGTTTCTCAACACTCCCCCTTGAATGTCCACTGATAACTCATAATAGACGTTGTCTCATTAAGAACCTTGTTAGGAAAAACCCTGTGGGAAAAATCCATAACTAGGAAAGAGTACAACTATTATGTATTCTTATATGCTTAAAATTAACTGCCTCATTAAAAACCTTGTCAGGAAAAACCCAGTGGGATAAAAACCTGATCGAAGGGAAAAAGAGTGCAGTGCATATAATACTCCCCCTGAATTTAGCATACATCGCGAAGATGCCGCATTACAATTTTTCGGACTAATTCTTCAAATTTCTTCGCCGGAAGGGATTTGGTGAATAAATCTGCAAGATTATCACATTATTGGATTTGTTGGATGTTTATCGTCCCTTCCTTTTGGAGGTCATGAGTGAAGAAGAGCTTTGGTGATAAATGTTTAGTTCTGTCTCCTTTGATGTACCCTTCGCTTACTTGGGTGATGCATGCAGTATTGTCTTCGTAGATGATAGTTGGTTTGTTGTTATTATTTCCATCCCACATTCTTCTTGGATATTCTTGATCATTGACCTTAGCCATACACATTCTCTTCCAGCTTCATAAAGAGCAATTAATTATGCATGATTTGATGATGTGACCGTCAAAGTCTGCTTCGTGGATTTCCAAGATATTGCAGTACCTCCATAAGTGAATAGATACCCGGATTGAGACTTAGCCTTTTGTGGGTCTGATAGGTATCCAAGATCTCGCATATCCAATGAGTGACGCATTTGGTTTCAACGGTAGAATAATCCAAGATCTTGTGTTCCTCGAAGATAGCGTAACAAGTGTCTGATTCCATTCCAATGTCTCTTCGTTGGTGCATTGTTGTATCTAGCTAACAAGTTTACTGAAAAGCTATGTCAGGTTGAGTATTGTTAGCCAAGTACATTAAGGCACCAATCGCACTTAAATATGGTACTTCAGGACCAAGAATTTCTTCATTTTCTTCTCGTGGTCTGAATGGATCATCTTTCACATTCAGAGAACGCACTATCATTGGAGAACTTATTGGGTGGGCTTTGTCCATGAAAAAACGTCTCAGAACTTTTTCTGTATAGTTTGATTGATGGACAAAAATTCCATTTCTCAAATGCTCTATTTGCAAGCCAAGGCAGAATTTTGTCCTCCCGAGATCTTTCATCTCAAATTCTTTCATCAAGTACTTTGCAGTTACTTCGAGTTCTCTGGGAGTTCCAATAATATTCAAATCATCGACATAAACAGCAATGATGGCGAATCCTGATTTGGATCGCTTTATGAAAACACAAGGACTGATTTGATTATTTTTGAATCCTTCTTTCAATAGGTATTCACTAAGACGATTATACCACATTCTTCCAGATTGTTTTAACCCATAGAGTGACTTTTTCAATTTTATTGAAAACATCTCTTTGGGCATGTGATTTTCTGGTAGTTTTAGTCCATCAGGGACTTTCATATAAATATCTGTGTCAAGTGACCCATATAACATTGGTTCACGAAAACATTGCCTTTTCAGGTACATAATTAACATCTAATTGATTGATACTATTTTTGTCAAATTTAGATACAAATCGGGTCTTTGAAATAACATAGATCGATTATATTTCCCTTGATTGTTGTTTATAATTGCCAATCACATGTACACAAATAGCAACTTATGAGATTGGAATATCATTCTAAACAATCTAGATTTTTTTATACTTTTAATCAATAGGTACAATACGGAAAAAAAAATATACAATCAAATCCTATATATCTAAAATAAATAATGTTTACGTTTAATATCTAAATTTCTTTTAAAAAATGTACAAAGTTACTCTGTTGCAATCTCTATTATATAAGGGAAGGGGGGAGGAAGATGGTGTCCCCCTTTGAAAATACTAAATTACCCTTAATGATCTAATAGTAGTAGAATGAAAAAATTACAAAAGAAAATAATTTAATTGAAAACCCTTTCTTATTTCAACTTGCCATTCTAAATAAGTTAAAAATGGTATATGCATAAAATATTTCAATCATTGCATCAAAAAATAAAATATTTCAATCAAAAAATTAAATGGATAAAATATCTTCACCGTTTTTTATAAGAGAAGATGGTGTACATGACGTCCACCTAAAAATTCTGAAACACTCACTACCTGTGATACTCTTTAATTAAGTCAAACCAACTCATTATGTTTATTCTTTTTGTCCAATATTCATTCACAAAAAATTAATATTAAAAATCACTCACAACCTTTGTTAGCTTTTTTTTACATTAGCGAATTAATATATCTAAATTCATCTAACTATTAATCTTTCACATTTTAAGTGTAATCATAACTATAGTATGGATGGAGTATATATAATAGAATAACAAGTTTTGAAATTAACGGCACGCATCGCTTGCATATAAGGCTAGTAACTACCTATATAAAGAAGATAATGTGCAGCTAAAAGCAAGATATTATACAACTATATAAGAAGAAGGAAATATACAAAAGAGAAAGAAAATAACAAAAGATATTATGAGAAATCAGACAATCTTAAAAGATCACTGCTACTGCAACTCCTCATTGCCAGCCAGACGTGAAATTGAACTCTTGTGCTTGGGCGTTGGTGCAACAATGTTGTAGTTTTTGACATTTGAAAGAATTTATCTAGTTGTTCTAACTTCCTCCTTCATGTGTCTTCTTTATTCAAAATTCAAAAGCCATAATAGCTTCTATGTGTCCCTTCAAGCAAAAGGACAAGCAAGCAACTCTTGATTTATAAAACCTAAACTTGAAATGAAAAGCTACAACAAAAATCATAAAACTTTCAGCTTCCAATTTTTGGTGATATTCACTCAATAAATAGCAATCAACCCCGTAATCTTCGTACTCGTCCTCTTTCTCTTACCTCTGTGCATGCCGACTGGCCAGCGCTGATGCTACGACTTATGTGTCTTCGGTTGTGGGTGTTGTCGTACAGTGGTCAAAGTCATGGTTTGGTGCCACTTTTTTCTTATTCCTATTTGCTTCATGAGATCCAAAAAAGGAAAAAATATAGTGAATATTATAAAAATGTATACAAAGAACAATATCTTCGACAATCATTTAACTTATATTATTACTTCCTCCATTTTTTTTTAATCTACACACTTTTCTTTTTAGTCTTTTTCTTTTTAATCTACACAATGTTGCCTTTTATATTTTTGGTAATATGTTACATCTACTTTCTCCTTTTTTTCACCCATGTCATTTACTTTTTAATATTATAACCCTTTTTTTTTGTTTATCTCTCTCACTTTTCAATTTTTCTCTCCACTTTTTTAGTTTCTCTCTCATAATTTTGCACTTTCTCCTTGATTCTCCCCCAAAGTGAAGTGAGTAAATTAAAAAGAAACAGAGGGAGTATATATTAGTGTTCTTGTAGACAGTTGTAAAGTAGGCCGATATGATTCAATGAATTAATTTGATTACTTATTTAAACCAATTTAGGAGTAATTCATGGATGCAATTATGTCATGTTATTGAATTGCCATATTTGGATCAAACACACGATTTAAATCAATCTCTTGTGCCTGATTTTGTAGTCCGCGATTTTAGGAAACAATTACCAGCACTTAAAATGATATCATTTTTAAACTGTAAATCTTTAAATATACTTAATTGCTTGATTGAAGGGGTCAATTGTCAATCAAATTAAATCGTAATATCTTTGATTACCAAAACTAAAGTTATTAGCAAGATGCTTAAGTTTATCAGTATATATAAATCTCTAAATATACTTAATTGCTTGATTTAGGAATCAATTGTCAATCAAATTAAAAAGTTGACGTATTTAGCGATTTCCATAATCTGTTCATAAGGAAATAAGTATCAATCAATTTAAAAATTAGTGGTAATTAGCCAAAATCAAAGGACAATAAGTATCAATCAATTTAAAAATTAGTGGTAATTGCCACGTGGTCGCTCTATTAGAGAGTTTTTACTTTTAAGTGCTCTAATTGCTTGAAAATTGTGAGGATGCCACATAGGACTTTGTATTTTACTTTAGATAATTATATAGATATAGATAGATGATCATTTTTATATAATTTTATCAAATACAAACTTGCCTTTAATGTTGGATTTCCAAAAAATCGTGATTTCATAAATACTTATACATTTAGTGATACTAATTATTTATTGCTCTTTCCATTTTTAAACGAATGTTAAACATATTTTAAAAAAAGCAACTCAACTATGTGATTATTTCCTAATAAAATATAAATTTATAAGGTAATAATTAATTACTTCTCATTAAGAATTTCATAAAAAAATTATAGAATTTGAATATCATATAATCAATCTATGTAATTAAATATTACAAATTTTTGAAAATTATAATTATTTTAATGATATAGATGAAGTGCATAAATAATGTATTTATTACATGTTTGATTTTCGTAGTACCCCTCTCTATCTTTATATTTTGCCCATTTTGAATATACACACTTACCAATGCATTTCTTTAAAGTTAAACATCTTTTATTGCATATTAGTAAATATTATAATGACTGAATATTAATAAAGTACTCACTGAGACGAATCAAATAGCGCTCCCACATGATTATTATTTTTTCTTATACATTTTGAAAAAAAATTATAACCTTCTTTGTAGTTGTGAATAGTGTTAAGATTCCAAGTGGGTAAATTATACAAATATAGAGGGAATATCATATACTAGATTTATGGTATAATAAATTTCCATAATATTAATAATTTATGGTTGCCACATTGCGAATTTTGTAATTATATATCGAAATGTAATTGAATATTTGTTAAACCAAAGTTGATGTAAATATACGAAAATTATAAATAAAATTGAAATCAGCCATCTATCTATCAATTATACTATAAGAAAAACGATGCAAATACTATTATATAATTATATTGATATGGAATAATGATAACATTTATGTTAACTGTACTAAAATAACATTAACCCCTTCAAAGCAATACATTGTCCCTTGTCAGTTGTCTAGCACATCAATGAAGTGTCCATGTCGGTTTGATTGAATGATACACATAATCAGTTCATCACCCTTAAATCTTCATAGAGAATAGGAACAAAAAAGTTGAAAAATAAGATAAAGTTAGACATTTTAATATGCATCATCCGAAAATCATTTTCAATATATATATAAAATTAGAAGTAATCGTGATCTATGAGAACCATCTTTAGAACCATTCGATCAGCACGTATTTGTTAAACACCAAACAAACTAATTACGTTCCAATTAATAATATATGGATGTCAATACATAAGTGGTGCATAAACATTGATATCCATTATTTTAATATAAAAAGTACTACAGAATATGCTTAAATCCCTCTGGACGATCAACCGTATTTCTTTCATCAATACTACATGATATAAACTCTAGTATATTCCTTGTGAAGATCATAATTGATAAATAACCATATGTGGGATGATTATTAAATTTTGGAAGTACTGAATTTTTTTCGAAGCCGCGAGCCGTCAATGAAGAATTCATCTTCCCATTTGGTATTGCCACGAATTGTAGGTGAAGATGGAATTCCACTTTAGGATGCCAAATCTTTAAAATTGTAGGTGAGGATGGTGTGTCAAATGAACCATATTCATGCTCCATTTCAAATAAATTTAAGGTGTCCGGATATATGGAAAGGTGTTTAGGGTTTATAAATTTTGATGTTGTAGTGCAATGCAAATATGATTAGGGTATTTATAGTGTAAAATTAAAGTCGGTTTTTTACTCGGTTTTTTGAAATTTATTTAAATAAAATATCATAAAATTACGAATTTCCATATTAAAGATTGATTGAATCAATCCCTAAAATCAAGTTTTGCAATTTAGGAATGATTGATATTTAGGTGATCAACTTGCACATGATTTAAAATTGTAATTGATTGACATAAGCATGATTTAAGGAGGGTTTATAATTTTCGGCCAAAGCAAGTGAGAATTGAGTGACACGTGGCGTTTTTTCTTACTTGGACAATGTTTTAAGTGTTAAAATTAAAACTGACACGTATAGGATTCGATTGATTGGGATTCTTAAAATTGACTGCAAAATGGCGAGAGCAATTTTGTAGCTGACACATAGGATGAAATTATCCAGCTTTATTAGTATATATATAGATATATAGATATATAGAAGAGGTAGGATTTTGTTTAATATAAAATCAAATACTCGAGAGAAGTGGAAAAAAAGAGTAATAGGTATTGGATTGTGCTCATGATATAATCTTCCACTTCCTTTTAAATTTTCTACATACCAAATTATAATATGAATTATTGTTTTAATATGAATTTTCCACATTTGTATTTATTCGTTTTAAAAATAGAATTACTATCTTGTCTTTAAATAATTTTTCTCCCACAAAGACCAACATGAGATGGTAGATTAGTTAATTAGTACATTTGTATTTCAAATGAGAGATTATAAGTTTGACTCTTAACATACACATTTTTATTGTTTAATTATCTCATTTAATATACATATAGGATTAAAGCTAGATTAGGAATATGAATTAAAAGTCATTTAATTCTCAGCGGAATCATGTGTTGGTCAATAAATTGTTTACTACTTTCTACATCTACATGAAAGAGCCTCCTATAGTCCTATATAGGACAAATCATATATTTCTACAAGTTTGTTACTCAATAGGCTCGGCTGTTATACGTCATTTTCCCATGCGATGCTTGTTTTTATTTAATACTAGTTATTAGGCTCGGGCTACGCTCCGGATAAGGAAAATTTTCATTTATTAATATTATACTTTAAGATGATAACACTAAATGTTATTTGGTCTAGTGGTTAAGACTTTAGCATATGTTCTTGAGGTCCTAGGATCAAATCCTATACTATGCAATTTCTAAATTTTTTTAATTGTTGTGGATTACATGAGTAAAACTCCCTTAGTGAGAGCGCCATGTGGCATCGTTTATTGTTTAGGCACACCTTTTAATATATTAGTATAGATTTCTTCCGTCCTGTAATATAGTCCTCGTTTATCATTTTGGATGTTTCAAAATGTTTTCTTCGTTTTCTTTTTTAGAAAAATTTCACATTAGGTTCTTGATTTGACTATAAAAATCGTGCCACAATCATTTAATTGCGCATTGGAACTAGTCTTTGTATTTTTTATTTAACTCAAGGTTGAGTTGTTCATACATTTAATGCCTTTTCACCCAATACTCTCCATTATCCCTCCTAGAATTAGTTGTTTTCTTATAATTTTATGCCCTCCGTCCCAATATATAGTTATTCATCATTTCCAATGTGAGTGTCCCAAAATATAGTGTTTGCTTATATATTTGGTTTCACATTTTTCCGTGATTTGAATAGAAGAACCGTGTCACCATATTTACGTGCTTCTTCAAATTTGTTTTTTTTGCTTTGTTTTAATCAACCCAAGAGTTACATTTAATGATCTTTTACCAATTATTCTCCATTCTCTCTCCTAAAATTACCTTTTTTTTTGCCATACAACATTTATTTTAAATAAATAGAAAGTCATTGCTTCCATCTTAGATTCTATTTACCTCTTACCTTAATTCTTGTGAAAAAAATAAAATTAAGTACTACTTACCAATCAACACTTAGTTTACAGCATCGATTCATAAATTCAAAACAGATGGAGTAATATTTATCATTTTTTGTTCCCCACAAAATTAAAATGTTAACCAATCAACACTTAGGCTATATTTGGGAACATAAAGTTGAAATAGAGCTAAAACCGATAAGGTAGGCTGAAAGGATCTCGAACGGATAAGGTAGCTGAAAATTTCCAAGACCTTAAATTGAGATGCTATATTTGATAGCAACTCAATTTCAGTCAATTTTTGAGCTTAAATTTTATTTAAGCTCTTACCCCAAACACGACTATTTATTTTAGGTGGCTTAAACTTTTAGCACCTACTAATTTAAGGTGACTTAAAGGTGTTGCCAAACAGAGCCTTAGTCTACAACATCAATTCATAAATTTACGTCGATATCTTTCGTATAGTAATGTAAAGGATTAAACCTAATTCATACTTGCTGAAAAGTGGTGATAAGAACACGAGTTTCTTTCATGCCAAGGCAAACCAACGTTTAGTGAGAAACAAGATATCAAGTATCCGTGATGAACCTGGAAATCTTTATGAGGAGGAAGATCAAATAGCAGTGGTGTTCAATTTTTTTTTTCAAGATCTCTTTTCCTCGGGTGGAGTAAGTGATGCTGATCCAGTGACATCGAAGGTTCCCTTTGCTATAACGACAGGCGATGGCGGCCCAATTAAGTGCTGAATTTACGGGAGAAGAAGTTCGAGAAGTCGTCTTTCGGATGCACCCATCAAAGTCGCCAGCCCCGATGGTATGTCAGCCATGTTTTATCAACAATGCTGGGATGTTATTGGTGGTGATGTGGTGAGTACTGTTCTAGACTTTTTGGATAATAGAGATGATATTAGTAATATAAATCACACGCATATTGTCTTGATTCCGAAAAAAAAATCGTGTGAGTCTCCAGCGGATTTTCGGCCCATTAGTCTGTGTAATGTAGTGTATAAAATAGTTTCCAAGGTCCTGGCTAACAGACTAAAAAAAATTCTTCCCTGTATTATCCATGAGTCTCAGAGTGGCTTTGTCCCTAGGCGCCTGATTACTGATAACACTTTGATTGCTTATGAATGTTTCCATTATCTGAGAAAAAAGAAAAAAGGTGTGAAAGGAAATTTAGCACTCAAATTGGATATGAGTAAAGCATATATGATAGGGTGGAGTGGTCTTTTTTGCGAAGTATGATGGAGAAAATGGGCTTTCCAGAGCTTTTTGTGACTACCGTTATGCAGTGTGTTTCATCTCCTACTTTCTCAATTCTCTTGAATGGGCAGCCTACTGATGGTTTTACATCAAGTCGGGGGCTCAGACAGGGGGACCCTCTTTCCCCTTTTCTGTTTATTCTATGTGCAGAGGGGTTGTCTGCTCTTCTTAGAGAAGCTGAACAAAAGAAATCTATTCATGGAGTGAAGATTGGAAAGAAGGTGGAAACTATCTCCCATCTTTTTTTCGCGGACGATAGTATCTTGTTTGTTAGAGCTACAGAGGAGGACGTTGAGAATGTTCTTGAAATCTTATCTATCTATGAAGCTGCTTCTGGACAGAAATTGAATATGGAGAAATCTGAGGTCTCTTTTAGCCGAAACATTGAACCTGAAAAAAAAAGAAATGCTTCGTTTGAAGTTGAATTTTAAGGCAGTTGATGACCACGAACGTTATCTAGGGCTCCCTACTCACATTGGAAGCTCAAAAAAGATAGTGTTTCAATCCATACAAGATAGAGTTTGGAAGAAGCTTAAGGGATGGAAGGAGGGTTTTCTCTCTCAAGCTGGTAGAGAAATTCTTTTAAAGTCTGTGGCGCAGGCTATACCAACTTATCCAATGCAATGTTTTTAGTTACCATCTAGCATTATTAAAGATATGGAGAGGTTGTGTCGAGCTTTTCTATGGGGCCAAAAGAAAGATGAGAAGAAAATTGCTTGGGTGGCGTGGAAGGATTTGTGCAAGGCAAAGAAGAGTGGTGGTCTTGGGCTGCGAAATCTAAAGTGTTTTAACATGGCTTTACTAGCAAAGCAAGGGTGGCGAATCCTCACGCAAGAAACATCTCTCATGGCAAAGGTTTTAAAAGGGAAATACTTCCCAAATTCCACGTTTTTGGAAGCGGAGATTAAACCGAACATAAGTTATACTTGGCGCTCGATACTTACAGCAAAAAATCTGTTAAAAAGAGGCTTGAGAAGAATTGTGGAAGATGGTAAAACAACAAGAATTGCTGGAGATTCGTGGCTACCAAAACTACCTCGAAAATGTGCTTTCCCAAGGACATTAGAAAGGGGTGGTACGCCTGAGAAGGTGTCAGATCTGATTGTGGAAGGTGGCTGGAATTTGAGACTGATAAAAGAGGTTTTCAATCAAGGGGAAGCTGAAGAGATCTTAAGCATTCCTCTTCCTCGGTACCCACAACAAGATAGGTGGTGCTGGGATCACACGAAGGATGGCTTTTTCTCTGTTCGTAGTGCTTATTTCATCGCCTTGCAAGCGGATAACTCTGATGAAGCGAGTTCATCGGAGACTCAGGGTCACAATGTATGGAAGAAGGTGTGGCAAGCGAAGGTTCCAACAAAGATCAGAAATTTCGGGTGGCGAGCCCTTCGTAATAGTCTCCCTGTTAGAGCAAACTTGGCGGTGAAGGGTATGGTAGTGGATGAAATATGTCCAAGGTGTGGAGAAGCGACGGAAACTGTAACTCATATGCTCTTTAAATTAAATGTGAGGAAGCTAAGAGATTATGGTACATATCTCCGCAGCGTTTGGAAACAGGTTCGATTGGGGAGCTCTCTACTGTGGACTGGGTTACGTCACTCATGAACATATACAAAGACCCAGAGTGGTGGGACGCTTTCTGGACTATGGCGTGGGCTGTGTGGCTTGAAAGAAATGCTTGGTGTTTCGAAAACAAGAAAAAGGATGGCCTGGAGTCTGTACAAAAGGCGATGAAGCTGGTGGGGGAATATGCTAAGGCTATGGAAGCTCAGATCCTCCCTCATCAAACAATGAAGTGTGTTTCAAAATGGAAAGTCCCTCCAGCAGGTACATATAAGCTTAACTCAGATGCTGCTATTTTTGGCTAGAATATAGGTGTTGGTGCGATAATCCGAGATCATGAAGGTGATGTTATGGCCTCTATATGTGATGTTAGAGAGGGGAAGGCTGAGGTGGATGTTGCGGAAGCTATTGCAGCGAGACAAGGATTGAGAATAGCAATGGAAGCGGGACTTACAAGCCTTATTTTGGAGACTGACAGTTTGAAGCTGTTCTATGCTCTCCGGAAAGAAAAATGTGATAACACATATTTTGGGTCAATTGTTCACGATATCTTGTTAATGTCACAACAGTGTACTGCTATTTCATTTTCTCATGTAAAGAGGAGTGGAAATCTCGTAGCTGATAAATTAGCAAAATTAAGTGAGAGCTTTGGAGAGTTGCGAGTTTGGTTGGAGGAAACCCCTCTGGATGTTTGTGACTTGGTTTTGGCTGATTGTAGCCATACTTGATTTATATGATTTGTTGTTTCCTGTCAAAAAAAAAAAAAAAAAAACCTAATTCATACTTCACCCTGACTACCCTCACTGCCCTCACCCCTCACCGCCCTCATCACCCTCGCCTCTCGCCTCACACTCTACTCTCCAGTGTCGCCTCTCGCCGCACACTCTACTCTCGAGTATCGCCTCTCGCCTCTCAGTCTCACACTCTACTCTCGAGAGTCGCCTCTTGCCTCTCGCCTCTCGCCTCTCGCCTCTCAGCCTCTAGTTGACGCCGGTCACCTCCGTCCACCAGTCGTCATAGACTCATAGGTACTCACACTATCTAATCATATTCTGTGCGCACATTACTAGTTAGTACTTAGTAGTTCATTAGCAGTTTATGTCATTGTTCTATAATTCTATAATTCATAATTCATATAATTTACATCTGAATCGGGATGTGGGTATCAAATGCATATACTGATTTTTTTTTGTTTTGTTTTTTTTACATCTGAACTCATATACTGATTAATAAATACAGCCAGTCTTCTATTATAGGGTTAACTGTTTGATATTCTCATCTGTTACTCTGTTAGGCGTGCAACTGTGAGAGTAATTTTACGTCGAAAGATAAAACAAAGAGTTTATATGATTTTGGGATGAATCGGGATGTGGGTATCAAACTCATATACTGATTTTTTTTTTGATTTTTTGACATCTGAACGCATATACTGATTAGTGATTACAGCATGTCTTGTATTATAGGGTTAACTGGTTCATATTCTCATTTGTTACACGTGCAACTGTGAGAGTAATTTTACGCAGAAAGATAAAACAAACAGTTTATATGATTTTGGGATGAAACCTTACTTGCCTGGACTATTGCCACCTCCCGGAAAAAAATATTTGTAATACTCCATCACCATAACCTTTACAAACTCAATTAATAGCTTATAAATTGCAAGTTACACAATCAACTAGTGGTATGACCCACTGTTCATAAGATCGAACTTGTGTACCGAAAAGAAAAACAATAATTCATAAGTTATCGTTACATTATAACAACATAGTTTGCAGCAAGTGTATGCAACAAGTGTATAATAAATTGAGATTATTTTTTCCAAATATTAAGGTATAGTAATGTATTCAGTTGATCGAAAATTCTAGAAGCTATAAGTTCGAATTTTACGACTTTATTTATTTTACAAATTGAAGATGTGTAGAGATATATCTAGAGAGACAGTTAGCATAATGTGGTGGTGCTTTGAATTTTTTTTTCGGAATCTTGCTTAATTTAAAAGGAGGATGGGTGGGAAGGATTACAAATACTCCCTTCATTTTCCTATGTTCCATCTCCTTAATATTCATATGGTCAAAATTTTGACCTTATACAATAAGCTATTTACACCATATTGAGATAAATAGTCATATAATATCTAATTTAACTGAAATTATATTATGTATTTTCAATACCAAACAATAACAACTAGTACTTGGTCTATTAGTTTAGCTTTGTAATCTCCCAACCTGCCCTACAAGACTTAGCAGCCCAATTTTTTTTGGTAAGTAAGAGCTAGTATATTCCAACCAAAAAAACACAAAACAACCTACCTCCTTGTAACAACAGGGAGAAAAACAACCCACGAGACCATAACTGGTCTAAAGACGCCAAAATTAATTACATATGTTATGCCCAAATTCTATCTGCTGCAGTACAATTCTTTGGTAAACTATACAATATTTGTGTTTACCAGAAACTTTATATTTTCTATGTTTTTATTTACACGGGAAACTTTTAGATTCCACAAAGCTTCATTTCTTACCATCCAGATTTGGTAAGTTACAACAGCTACAACAACACATAGCACTTGCTTCCTTGTTCTTGTGCATTTGTATGACCTTTGGGACCACATAATCCACTGTGATAAAGATCTTTGCCTGACTGATAATCCAAGCCAGCTAAGCATAGAAATCATGATCGGTTGGCTATAGTTGCATTCGAAGAACAAATGGTTGTGAGTTTCAGCATGTTTCCCACAAATACAACAACTGTCTTCTTGACAAACACCTATGTTTGACAAACACCTATGTTATGCAATCTTTCCCTTGTCTGCAGCCTATTTTGAATGCTTTGCCACAAAATAAATTTGTGTTTTGGAATAGACATTCTATTCCAAAGACTAGTAGCCCAATTTGCTTTCGTTCCTTCATCAGTCATCAATTAATACACCTTGATAATCTTGTAATTGCTACTGCTATCCCAGTCTTGGATATGCTACTGTTTCAGTTCATCTTTCACTTTGGACAAATATTTTACAACCCAACTAGCATTTGGTGGAGCCTTAAACTCCCACCAGAGTCTTGATATAGATTGCATGAATCCATTTCCCCTATAGCTGATTCTTATTAATCCCAATGTGCCATATTAACTTCCCTATTGCAGTTTTGTTCCAGGTTTTGATGTCCCTAAAACCAAGACCACATTTTATATACCCACCTTTCATGTCACTTGCTTTCCCGCTCCAAAGAAAACATCTGCATATACTATTAATTTTATCAATCACTGAAGTTGGGAGTATAAAAATCTGGGACAAATAACTATGAACACTCATTAAAACAGAGTTCACCAATTATGCTCTTCTTGTAAAAGACAGGTTCCTTATGCTCCATGTTCTTATTCTAGCACCATTTTATCTATTAAGATATCACAGTCAGCTGCCTTCAACTTTTTTGAAGAGATGGGAACTCTAAGATATCTAAATGGTAGCCTCTCCTTCTTGAACCCATAAAATTATTGAATTCTGTCTGTTTCATGCTCAGGCAACCCAGTATAGTACATTATAGATTTATTGTTATTTGTATACCAGAAGACTTAGAAAAATAACATAATCCCTTGTAAAAGAAGATATGCTGAGATAGGATTCCCTTTACAGAACAAAAGCTAATCATCTACAAAGCACAAATGATTAAGCTTCATATGAGGGCAGCCTATGAAGTGCTTAAACTCCTGCATTTCTCCATTAAAAGTCAGAATTTTGGTAAGGTAGTCCATGCACAGGACAAAAATGAAAGGTGACATGAGGTCACCTTGTCTCAAACCCCTCTTTGCAGGGGAAAAACCTTATGTGCTTCCATTCAACAAGGTAAATGTGGGTGTTGTTATGCAAGCTAACACACATTTGATAAAATGAGGAGGAAAGTGAAGAGCAATCAATAATCCTTCAACAAAACTCCATTCAATGGAGTCATTTGCCTTCCTTAAATCAATCTTCAACAAAATCCCTGAACTCTGATTGCTTCTGTTAAATCTTTTCACCCCGTCTTGGCACAACAGAATATTACTAATGATAATCCTCCATGTGATAAAAGCACCTTGATTTGGTGCACCAAATCAGGTAACACACTACCTAGCCTTGTACAAATCAGCTTAGTAATGGTTTTATATATGACAGATTAACATGCAATTGGCCTATAATCTCCCACTCTTGCAGCACTTTACTATGGGTGTCAATGTGATAGCTGTGACATTTACTTTTGCAAGAAGCTTCCTATGCACGACTTCTATGACTTCAACTCCAACAATATCCCATTATCCCATGCTTTCTTGAAGAAATGACTAGTATACCCATAAATCCCAGGAGACTTTTCAGTCAAAACTTTTCCTCTCTCAATTATGTTTGCTTCAATTTTCTTGGTTTCACCCTTACTGCCCAACAGAGAAGTATAAAAATGGAAAAAAACCTGAAGTTACCTAATCTGGAGTTGCAGCCTATTCACCTTGTGTATTTTGTGTGTTCACTCCATTCTGCAGCCTCCTCATCTTGATACTCTGATGAAACACTCTAGTGTTCTCATCTCCTTCCTGAATCCACCTCAGTTTTGTTTTTGGACTAAGGAAAGAAACATTGTGCTTATGAGCCCTCTGCTAATCTCGTCTGCATCTGATTTCTTTTTCAATCAAATCATCATTTGTGGGATCCTGCTGCAAATGCTTTTGGACATCAACCAAAACTTGGTAAGTGCTTGTGTTTTGGATTGAGACATCACCATATTCTTTTGCATTAAGCTTTTTCAAATCAGCTTTTAACATCTTTAATTTCCTCACTACACATACCATTTTTGTTCCTTCTACCTGAATATTCCATCCTCTTATAACAATCTCAAGGAATTTCTGTGATTTGCTCCACATGTTGAAAAACCTAAATGGTTTTCTTTTTATTTTCACAAGGATAAGATTTTAACAATATGGGACTATGATTATAGTTACCTTTATGTAAGAATAAAGCTTCAGCCATTACCCAATCCTCAAACCAAGCATCATTGCCAACAACTCTATTAAGTCTACAAAGCACCCTATTCTCCCCTTCTTGCTTGTTTGTCCAAGTGAAAAATTGCCCTGTAGCCTTAATATCCATCAAATGACAATCTGCCATACAAGTTTTTAAGTCAACAATTTCTCTTTCTCTCACAGACTGCCCTTATCCTCTCGTCCAAACCGATAATGGCATTGAAGTTCCTCATTGCCACCCAAGCTACAGTGATATTGGAAAATAAAGACATCAAATGACCCCATAATTCTTTCCTTTCATTTCTATCATTGCTTCCATAAATAAATGAACAGTTAAAAGATATCCCTCTATTCACTACCTTGATTTTTGTGTGTATGATCTGTGTAGAACAAAACTTAATGTTTACATAAGATGAGGGATGCCAAGCAAGAACTATCCTTCCACTGTTATGCCATACTGTGTTACTTGTAAAACACCATCCAGGACACAAAGATAAGTACAAATCACCCATGTTATGTGATTTGACCTTGGTCTCGAGAAGGGTAAATAGTCATACATTATGAGAAAGAATGAAATTCTTAACCTCAATATGTTTTTTCCTACTATTTAGCTCTCTCACATTTCAGGACAATATATTATCCATCAACATTGCAAAAGAGTTCCTTGTAACAACATGAGTTATTGGCAGAATCATCTGTTTGCCACCATTTGAGACTTCCTGAAATCCATCCTTCTGAACTTCCTGAACCTTCTTTGCTACCCATTTATGTTTCTTTTTAACCTTCTTTTGATTACACTGTGAAATCTCATGCCAATCCATGACAATTCTCACATGTAACTGGTTTCGATTCATACCCCACTTCCTATTCCATTAAACACCCTTTTTCATTTTCAAAACTAATGGATTTTAGAAAACTTTGATCCACTTTTACTTCCACAAGGACCCTTGCAAAGTTTAATCGATCTATCCTTGTTCACAGTTGCTTGATCAAGTTCAATAGGATTGCCAATGCCTGAAACTAGTTTAAACAAACATTGCCCCCCCCAATTTTTCAAATCCAACCTTGGCAGTTGAATCCAAATAGGAACCTTCTTAACTTCCTCCTTTTGAATATCCATATCAGGGTGCCAAGCCTTCACTACTACTGGTTACGATCAAAAAATTGAAAACCCCGAGTAATTATGGCATCCCTTTGCTCCATAGTTTTCATTCTCACTAAGAATAATCCCTTCCCTACTGCAGCTACCTTATCAATACCTAATTTTCCCCAAATGCGACGAATGAACCCTTCCAGGAAAAGGTGGATTCGCACCAATTACGTAACACAAAATAGCATTCTCCCAGTATGAGATTTCATCTCTATCATCCTCAAATTCAATCTTAATTGTAGCTGATTTAGGCTCAATTAATGTTTCATTCATTGAATTATTGTCTACATTAATCGATTGATCTTTCTCAAATAACTACGAGATTGAGGGTTACCATGATCATAAGCTTCAAGTCTACTTTGAGTTTTTCTCATGACTGTCAACCATTCAGAGAGTTGATTCTTATCCTTTCGCTGTTGTTGTAGCTCCTGAATTAAACTTCTAAGTGAAAGAGGTTCCTTGAATTCGGGGGTTTCAACCATCAAAGCTTTGCAATCGGTTTCTCCTTCCTGCCTTCAGATCCAGATGGACCTTTCTTCTTGCTTTGTTTCTGAGATTGCTTTTTTGCTTTATCTTTCGAGTTTATTGCCATGGCGATGGTGCAAATTAGAGAAGGGTCTAATCTTGCGCCGAGAGAAAAATGAAAGCGGGAAAAAATTTCATCGCATCATATTTTCTTGAATCTGCCCAAAGAATTTCCAATATAAAGGAATCAAACCTTTGACAAAAACCCATGAATTCAGGATGATATTACGCTAAGCTATCATGTCTTCCTTTATCGGAGGCATTTTTTGTAAACCTACTATATAAAGATAAGAAAAAATTGAGAAAGATAATCTCAACTTTAGCCTGATCATCCTCCCAAAATAATTCCAAATTTTGATTATTCTGCAATAATTCTAAAACTTCATGGGTAATTTCTCAAAAAAGTAATTCAACCTACTATTTTTCTTATATGCAATAGACCCAAAAATGGATCAATAAAAGCAAGAAGAATAAAATTTCAGATTGTTTTGATAAATTAATTTGAAATTAGAATCATAGAATTAGTAAGCCTATGTGTAGTATCTTGCTCTTGAACTTCAGCCAACCTAACTCTATTATGTTCTCTTACTACCCTCTCTTTTTCCTTTTGTTTCTTAACATTGGCCGGGTTTGTCGACGACATCCTTACCGTTGCTTCGTAGCCACCCGACCCGTGTTGGCATTTAGTGTACGTTTATCTTGTAGGGCGCGTCCAATTTAAGGTCTTAGATAAACATTCTCAAAATCATTTAAACAACCTTTTAAATACTTTTTTGGCCTAAAAAGATTAAGCTTGAAGTATAACACTAAAAATTTATTTCATAAGTTTATAAATTATCAATTGAAAAATCTAAAACTTTAAATTTCGACAAGTAATTGATAATTATGTTTATATTGCATATATAATGCACATATATTGTACATATATCATATATCAATTGGGTTCAATAGTAATGTGTTAGTAGCTCCGCCCCTGCTTCTTCATCAACATTATTATTACGACTCCGATGAGCAGCTTGGCATTTGGCAAAAATGGAAGTAGTACATCTGATGATCGCTGCTGCAATGCCATTCATCAAGGTGTTGTTAATTTCCGCCGTCGGTGTTGTACTTGCATTGGATCGAATTGCTATCCTAGGAGAGTTGTCACGAAAGAATTTGAACAAGGTAATTGATTAAGTACGCTTTAATTATGAGTGTGTAAATCTTGTTGAAAAAAATTGAGGGGCGTTGCTTATAATATGCATATATTTATTACTTGCCTAGCCTTTTAAAAAGTCACATTTCATAAACTTTGTTCATAAATTCTCATTTTTTTTAAGAATAACATCAATATACCGATGCTTGTTGATTCATGTACTCTCAGTTGATTTTTTTTTTAAATTTCTTTTTCAATAATGAAATATATAGTTGAACATATTATAGGTCAAAGGTGTGTATAAAATTGTAAATTACTTTAGCATTACTATATGGCTGAAGTATGCGATTGCAGATATTATATGTTTGCCGTTTATGTTATTCAACAGCTTGTGTATTATGTCTTCAATCCTGCCCTTTGTGGGAGTAGTTTGGCTGAGACATCCTTACCGTTGCTTCGTAGCCACCCGACCCGTGTTGGCATTTAGTGTACGTTTATCTTGTAGGGCGCGTCCAATTTAAGGCCTTCTTTCTTCACTATTTATATTATGAGTTCCAAGCCATTTTTGCAAACCATATATTTTTGATATTTTAGTTCTTGGTTTCGATCTTCATCACAATGGCGGAGCTAGCAATTTATTCAAGTGGGTTCAAGTCAATCAAAACTAACTCTTAGATAAACATTCTCAAAATCATTTAAACAACCTTTTAAATACTTTTTTGGCCTAAAAAGATTAAGCTTGAAGTATAACACTAAAAATTTATTTCATAAGTTTATAAATTATCAATTGAAAAATCTAAAACTTTAAATTCGACAAGTAATAGATAATTATGTTTATATTGCATATATAATGCACATATATTGTACATATATCATATATCAATTGGGTTCAATAGTAATGTGATAGTAGCTCCGCCCCTGCTTCTTCATCAACATTATTATTACAACTCCGATGAGCAGCTTGGCATTTGGCAAAAATGGAAGTAGTACATCTGATGATCGCTGCTGCAATGCCATTCATCAAGGTGTTGTTAATTTCCGCCGTCGGTGTTGTACTTGCTTTGGATCGAATTGCTATCCTAGGAGAGTTGTCACGAAAGAATTTGAACAAGGTAATTGATTAAGTACCCTTTAATTATGAGTGTGTAAATCTTGTTGAAAAAAATTGAGGGGCGTTGCTTATAATATGCATATATTTATTACTTGCCTAGCCTTTTAAAAAATCACATTTCATAAACTTTGATCATAAATTCTCATTTTTTTTAAGAATAACATCAATATACCGGTGCTTGTTGATTCATATACTCTCAGTTGACTTTTTTTTAAAATTTCATTTCTATAATAATGAAATATATAGTTGAACATATTATAGGTCAAAGGTGTGTCTAAAATTGTAAATTACTTTAGCATTTCTATATGGCTGAAGTATGCGATTGCAGATATTATATGTTTGCCGTTTTTGTTATTCAACAGCTTGTGTATTATGTCTTCAATCCTGCCCTTTGTGGGAGTAGTTTGGCTGAGACATCCTTACCGTTGCTTCGTAGCCACCCGGCCCGTGTTGGCATTTAGTGTACGTTTATCTTGTAGGGCACGTCCAATTTAAGGTCTTCTCTCTTCTCTATTTATATTATGAGTTCCAAGCCATTTTTGCAAACCATATATTATTGATATTTTAGTTCTTGGTTTCGATCTTCATCACAATGGCGGAGCTAGCAATTTTTCAAGTGGGTTCAAGTCAATCAAAACTAACTCTTAGATAAACATTCTCAAAATCATTTAAACAACCTTTTAAATACTTTTTTGGCCTAAAAAGATTAAGCTTGAAGTATAACACTAAAAATTTATTTCATAAGTTTATAAATTATCAATTGAAAAATCTAAAACTTTAAATTCCGACAAGTAATAGATAATTTTGTTTATATTGCATATATAATGCACATATATTGTACATATATCATATATCAATTGGGTTCAATAGTAATGTGATAATAGCTCCGCCCCTGCTTCTTCATCAACATTATTATTACGACTCCGATGAGCAGCTTGGCATTTGGCAAAAATGGAAGTAGTACATCTGATGATCGCTGCTGCAATGCCATTCATCAAGGTGTTGTTAATTTCCGTCGTCGGTGTTGTACTTGCATTGGATCGAATTGCTATCCTAGGAGAGTTGTCACGAAAGAATTTGAACAAGGTAATTGATTAAGTACCCTTTAATTATGAGTGTGTAAATCTTGTTGAAAAAAATTGAGGGGCGTTGCTTATAATATGCATATATTTATTACTTGCCTAGCCTTTTAAAAAGTCACATTTCATAAACTTTGATCATAAATTCTCATTTTTTTTTAAGAATAACATCAATATACCTGTGCTTGTTGATTCATGTACTCTCAGTTGACTTTTTTTTAAAATTTCTTTTCTATAATGAATTATATAGTTGAACATATTATAGGTCAAAGGTGTGTCTAAAATTGTAAATTACTTTAGCATTTCTATATGGCTGAAGTATGCGATTGCAGATATTATATGTTTGCCGTCTATGTTATTCAACAGCTTGTGTATTATGTCTTTAATCCTGCCCTTTGTGGGAGTAGTTTGGCTGAGACATCCTTACCGTTGCTTCGTAGCCACCCGACCCGTGTTGGCATTTAGTGTACGTTTATCTTGTAGGACGCGTCCAATTTAAGGCCTTCTCTCTTCACTATTTATATTATGAGTTCCAAGCCATTTTTGCAAACCATATATTTTTGATAGTTTAGTTCTTGGTTTCGATCTTCATCACAATGGCGGAGCTAGCAATTTATTCAAGTGGGTTCAAGTCAATCAAAACTAACTCTTAGATAAACATTCTCAAAATCATTTAAACAACCTTTTAAATACTTTTTTGGCCTAAAAAGATTAAGCTTGAAGTATAACACTAAAAATTTATTTCATAAGTTTATAAATTATTAATTGAAAAATCTAAAACTTTAAATTCCGACAAGTAATAGATAATTATGTTTATATTGCATATATAATGCACATATATTGTACATATATCATATATCAATTGGGTTCAATAGTAATGTGATAGTAGCTCCGCCCCAGCTTCTTCATCAACATTATTATTACAACTCCGATAAGCAGCTTGGCATTTGGCAAAAATGAAAGTAGTACATCTGATGATCGCTGCTGCAATGCCATTCATCAAGGTGTTGTTAATTTCCGCCGTCGGTGTTGTACTTGCTTTGGATCGAATTGCTATCCTAGGAGAGTTGTCACGAAAGAATTTGAACAAGGTAATTGATTAAGTACCCTTTAATTATGAGTGTGTAAATCTTGTAGAAAAAAATTGAGGGGCGTTGCTTATAATATGCATATATTTATTACTTGCCTAGCCTTTTAAAAAATCACATTTCATAAACTTTGATCATAAATTCTCATTTTTTTCAAGAATAACATCAATATACCGGTGCTTGTTGATTCATGTACTCTCAGTTGACTTTTTTTTAAAATTTCTTTTCTATAATAATGAAATATATAGTTGAACATATTATAGGTCAAAGGTGTGTCTAAAATTGTAAATTACTTTAGCATTTCTATATGGTTGAAGTATGCGATTACAGATATTATATGTTTGCCGTTTTTGTTATTCAACAGCTTGTGTATTATGTCTTCAATCCTGCCCTTTGTGGGAGTAGTTTGGCTGAGACATCCTTACCGTTGCTTCGTAGCCACCCGACCCGTGTTGGCATTTAGTGTACGTTTATGTTGTAGGGCACGTCCAATTTAAGGCCTTCTCTCTTCTCTATTTATATTATGAGTTCCAAGCCATTTTTGCAAACCATATATTTTTGATATTTTAGTTCTTGGTTTCGATCTTCATCACAATGGCGGAGCTGGCAATTTTTCAAGTGGGTTAGTCAATCAAAACTAACTCTTAGATAAACATTCTCAAAATCATTTAAACAACCTTTTAAATACTTTTTTGGCCTAAAAAGATTAAGCTTGAAGTATATCACTAAAAATTTATTTCATAAGTTTATAAATTATCAATTGAAAAATCTAAAACTTTAAATTCGACAAGTAATAGATAATTATGTTTATATTGCATATATAATGCACATATATTGTACATATATCATATATCAATTGGGTTCAATAGTAATGTGATAATAGCTCCGCCCCTGCTTCTTCATCAACATTATTATTACGATTCCGATGAGCAGCTTGGCATTTGGCAAAAATGGAAGTAGTACATCTGATGATCGCTGCTGCAATGCCATTCATCAAGGTGTTGTTAATTTCCGCCGTCGGTGTTGTACTTGCATTGGATCGAATTGCTATCCTAGGAGAGTTGTCACGAAAGAATTTGAACAAGGTAATTGATTAAGTACCCTTTAATTATGAGTGTGTAAATCTTGTTGAAAAAAATTGAGGGGCGTTGCTTATAATATGCATATATTTATTACTTGCCTAGCCTTTTAAAAAGTCACATTTCATAAACTTTGATCATAAATTCTCATTTTTTTAAAGAATAACATCAATATACCGGTGCTTGTTGATTCGTGTACTCTCAGTTGACTTTTTTTTTAAATTTCTTTTCTATAATGAAATATATAGTTGAACATATTATAGGTCAAAGGTGTGTCTAAAATTGTAAATTACTTTAGCATTTCTATATGGCTGAAGTATGCGATTGCAGATATTATATGTTTGCCGTCTATGTTATTCAACAGATTGCACGGGATGTTAATTGTTATAGTTCATTTTGAGAAAAATAAATATGATGAATGTGATATACAGAAAAGAAAAATTCACATATAATTACAAAGACGCAATTCTCATAAAATATGCAACAAATTAGACGATAAAACAATGATGAAAGACAATGTAAACAAATGGAAAGAAAAACTAAGCTCATAAATTATAAGTATTCGGAATAATTATTACACATTCTGAAATACTCTTTTATATACTACATTAGTGGTAACATTGGAGTTGTCACGATCATTATCACATATTAAAATTTTCAAACCCTTTTTGCTTGTAACTCGTGATACATCCACATAGAATTGTTCGTGGATGAATACTGGCCGAGGGAGATATAAGCCTACGTGCGCTAGAGAATGTCTTTGGCTTTTATTTATCGTCCTCGCAAAACAGACAACCAACGGGAACTGCCTTCTCTGGAATTTGATCGAGAACTTTGTTGCGTCTGATGGTGTAAGTGTCATCCTCGGAATAAAAACTTTGTCCCCACATTACTGTCGCTACAATAACAACCTCAATAATGTGATTGTCGAGGTGCTTAACGACTAACCTAGTACCGTTACATAGCCCGTGCAAAAACGCACGGGAGGTTTTATGTAAAATTTGATAAATTCTTCATCAACCCAAATAATACTAATTATAAAAACAAAAGAAATGGTGTAATTCATATAAAGAAAAGAACAGTTAATTCAATTATAATAAGAGCGAATAAAATAGATTGAATAAACAACATAGATAAGTAAATAAATTACGATATGAATGATAATGTAACAAAATAAATAAAACAGTCAAGTAGAATAATATTATGAGTATTGATTTACCACTCTGAAATACTTCCTTGTACAGTATATAAGTTGTAATATTCGAGTTCCCACTCTGAAATACTAATTATAAAAACAAAATAAATGGTGCAATTCATATAAAGAAAAGAACAGTTTAATTATAATAAGAGCGAACAAAATAGATTGAATCAACAACATAGATTATTAAATAAATTACAATATGAATGATAATGTAACAAAATAAATAAAACAGTCAAGTAAAGTAATATTATGAGTATTGATTTACCACTCTGAAATACTTCCTTGTACAGTATATTAGTGGTAATCTTATTGTCTTCATCCAACCAAAAAATATAGTCATTCTCTCTCTTTCCTTTCTCTCTTGAAATCCTAGGTTTCCTTTTTGATATGGGGCCTACCACCCCCTTTTGGATGGTAGCAAGCCCTATTTTTTTTTCTTCTTTTTGCTATTTATTTCTAAGTTTTTGTTAACAATAACCTCTAGTGTCTTTGTAATGGAAAGTTGTTCTACCCATGTATTATATTAAGTTCTAAAATATTTTACTAATAATCTTTGAAATATATGTTTTTTCTCTCTTAAGAAATCCTAGTTTCCCTTTTTCCATATAGGGGTTGCCACCCTTTTTGGTTGGTGTGGCAAAGCCCTATTTTATAAATTTATTATATTTAGAGACTATTAATTTCTACCCCAACGTCTGTCTACTTCATACAGAAGAATGATCCAACACATCTAAAATTATCTTTACTACTTCCTCATTTAAGGTAAAATAGCAAAAAAAATGGAGTTATGTACAATATGATGTTCAATTCAATTTTACCTCTGACCAATATTTGATTGTGAGACTCCTTGCAGTTGTAGCATATCGGAACACAAAAATAGGCCTACAAATCTTTAATAGAACGAAAAACTTAATGATGCAAATAACACATAGAAAGAGAACGTTAAATAAAATCAGTAGGGCTATATCTACTTGGTACTCATAAGTTGTAGAAGACTTCCTTGTATACCACATTAGTCGTAGTATTAGATTCTCCATGCTTTTTGTCGCATATTACGATTTTCATGCCCCTATTACTTGCGACTCTAAAAATTTCCACATGAAAATATACTCTGGGAAGAAAAAAAGGTCTAAGGAAATAAAACTAGGGGTGTTCACAAAAAACCGAAACCGAAATACCGTACCGAAAAACCGGTCAAAATGGGCGGTTACCGAACCGGAAAATTTGGGATTAAACGGTACGGTTACCGAACCGGTAAAATTCACGGTTAAACGGTACGGTTACGGTTATGATTTTTTATAAAACGGTTAACGGAAAAACCGGATAAATTTATTTTTTATTATTATTTAATTTTTTATAATAATTATATTAATTAATTAATGATTTTTGTGTGATAAAAGTAGAAAACGAAAACGCAAGTCAATTCGTCCCTTAGTCAGTAGTTCAGTACCTCTGTCCTCTTTGAGTCTTTGTTGGAGTGATACAAGAGAGTAAGAGAATAAAGAGATCACAGACTAAGCCCAAAAGTCCAAACTATGAAACTGTGAAACTACTCAATGTGAAGTTGTGAACTACCAACTTGTAATACTTTATATTTTTGTGCTTGTTTTTCTTAGAACTTTAAGATATGTATTCGTCATTTCGTTGTATTGTAATATTGTATGGTGTGGAATATTTTTTAGAGATGATTATCTTTTATAGAGAATCTTGGTAATAATGGTATATTATTTATGTTGAGAAAAATTTGAAATCTAATATATAAAAGTAGTAAAATAATTTGATAAAACTTGAGTAACGGTTAACGGTTAACCGGAAAACCGTACCGAAAAACCGGTTAACCGGTTATGCGGTTACCGGTTTGAACGGTTACGGTTACGGTTCGCAAATATGGCGAACCGATACTTCCGGTTACCGTCCTGAAATTTTATTTCGGGACGGTTAACCACCCATGAACACCCCTAAATAAAACCCATGCTTTTTTTTTCTCATGCAATTATGCAATTTAATTGATAAGTTTCAATTAGAGTAAAATCAACGATGTTTTTAAAATTTAAAGATTCAAAAAAACTTTTGATCATATTATTCTATTACATATAACTATAATTTTACCCACAAAAATTATGCATATAATGTACATCCCCCTTTTTTCTCTATCGTGATATTAACTCTCATCAAACAAATTTAATGACAATCTTTCATGTGGCAAGTTAAGCTCTCCCACTTACACAAATTGTGCAATTTAATCCCGAATTTTTAGTTGGATTAGATTGACCCCCTGTATCATTAATGTTGCACTCTTTTTTTTTTCTAGAATGGTCAAAGTATAAGGTTATCTCTATATAAGGGCGTGTACCTTGTGATATTAGTGGAAATATATTACGCTTTTCGAGCATAATAAACTTTATCTTTTTACATGCTAATATATTGTGATCTACACCCATTGTTGTATGATTGTCTTTTTTATTTCTTCCCTCAAAATTGGTTACATGAATGATTATTGAGTTGCTGTCGTCGACGAAGTTTGCTTATGAAATTTGAAAAGGGATATGAAACTAATCACAAAGCTCGATAATATTTGTTGCACATAAATTATTTAAGGAGTACTGATTTAGATTGATATCGAATCATGCAATATACAATTATTTTACGTAAGCATCCATCTTTAAAATCATCTAGTGAATTCCTTTATATAAAAAGGCCCTCTAATTGAACTTTAAACTCAAATACAACAAATTACAAAAGAATAAAATTCTCTCTCTTTTTCTCCTTCAATCCCTAGCTCATCTATAGTAAATTCCTTTGTTGCATAAACCTCCGAACACCACCAATATAGTGCCATCTGCGAGATCCTTCGAGATATGGCTTCAAAGGAGATTAATCAGAGAATATCAACTCCAATTATGCGTGAATATTAACTCCTTCATCAATTGCATGATAATTTCTGACAACTCCGTCGTCAGTTGCCTGATCTTTTTCAGTGAAAACAAAATCGCTTTTTCGATATCTCCATCTTCCTTTGCCTGATCTTTTCTAATACCGAAGATATGGATTTATCAACCATTGGTACATGCTTTGAAACCCACGTTTTTTCCTATGTAAATAAAACAAAAGAATCCAATTTACAACCCAACTAACGCATAATAACCTCGGATTAAGTTTATATTCAATCATTTCTTCTAGTACAAACTAATGAAATTACCTCTCATCACCTTCTGAAAATCAGCAAGTTCTTTTATCTCCTGAAATAGTCTGTGTAATCAATGTAAATAACAATGAAAATAACAAAAAAATGATTCAAAATCAAATCAAAGTGATTCTTACTTTGTTTTCAATCCACTTCGAAGTTGCCGCCTTTCCTTTCCTGAAATAGTCTTTGTCTTCTCGATCTTCTCTGTGTCACTCTTAATCCTTCTTTTCTTATCTTTATTACCTTAAGACTCTACCCAATTTCACCTTTTTTTTCTTCTCAAATATACATTCATAATAAAATAATTAAACTCTTGTCCAACTTTATCCATTTCCTAAAGTATATGCAAACTAATTTTTTTTCCTTATTTTTTGTATTAATCGCTTTTGAGATGACGGCTTTGTCTAATATTTTCATGTTTATATGGGCCAAAAACATTTCACTGAAATGTCCTAGGCAAGAACCTAAAGTTATTTGTTGCACTAACACTCATCTGATTACTTTTTCTTTTATAATCCAAAAAGTCAGTACTTTTCTTATGGTTTTCTAGTACTACTCGAGAGAATAAATTGCAAATAGCATTATAACTTTATGGGTGAAAAAGTTTCAAAGGGATTATCATAGGTAAATTTATTTTCTTTCGTTTCCCTAAAACTCATCTGATTATAGTAAGTTCAGTATCTTAGTGTTTTTATCTAACCAAAAAATATAGTCATTTTCTCTCTTTTATTTCTTTCTTAAAATCCTAGGTTTCCTTTTTGATATGGGGGCTACCACCCCCTTTGGGTGGTGGCAAGCCCTTTATCTCTTTTCTCATTCTCAATCATTCATGGAGCTGGTCAGTGGGTCGGGTCGTGTCTGGTTCACAGGTTGGTGGATTGGTTTTGATTAAATTTTTTTTATTTATCAAGAATTTTTTTTGAATAGAATTTGTTTTAATTAAAATTTCTTTTTTTTATCAAGAAGAATAAAAAAGAGAAGAAATACACAATGTTTTATGCTTTTATAAAATATTTTATGTAATTGTCAAAAATATTTTTCTTGATTTTTGGAGTACTAATACGTACTCCCTTCGTTACATATATTTTTCCTATTTACTATTCCTACACAAACAAAGGGATACTATAAAATATTGGTATTGGGGTTGAATGATTACTTTTGAGGTGAGATGAGAGAGTGTCTATGCAAATATTGAATTATAAATTTAAGAAAGAGAGTGTCATATTATGGACAACTTGTGGGTCATATGTAAATATTAAATTATTATAAACTTACAAAATACAGAATAAAGTAGAAATAAAAAAAATATGGAACACCCTTAAATGAAAAGTAGAAAAAACTTTATGGAACGAAGGAAGACAATATAAGGGATTTCAGGATACAATAACTCATATTTAAAGGAGTCCATATGATATATTTACATTAATAACCCCATGTATATGACTTTATGGAACAATATGTACGTATTTGACTTAATGGAACAATTTGTTTTCCAACTTGTATTTAAAATGATAAACCAAAACATTGGTTCACGAAAACATTGCCTTTTCAGGTACATAATTAACATCTAATTGATTGATACTATTTTTGTCAAATTTAGATACAAATCAGTCTTTGAAATAACATAGACTGATTATATTTCCCTTGATTGTTGTTTATAATTGCCAATCACATGTACACAAATAGCAACTTATGAGATTGGAATATCATTCTAAACAATCTAGATTTTTTTATACTTTTAATCAATAGGTACAATACGGAAAAAAATATACAATCAAATCCTATATATCTAAAATAAATAATGTTTACGTTTAATATCTAAATTTCTTTTAAAAAATGTACAAAGTTACTCCGTTACAATCTCTATTATATAAGGGAAGGGGGGAGGAAGATGGTGTCCCCCTTTGAAAATACTAAATTACCCTTAATGATCTAATAGTAGTAGAATGAAAAAATTACAAAAGAAAATAATTTAATTGAAAACCCTTTCTTATTTCAACTTGCCATTCTAAATAAGTTAAAAATGGTATATGCATAAAATATTTCAATCATTGCATCAAAAAATAAAATATTTCAATCAAAAAATTAAATGGATAAAATATCTTCACCGTTTTTTATAAGAGAAGATGGTGTACATGACGTCCACCTAAAAATTCTGAAACACTCACTACCTGTGATACTCTTTAATTAAGTCAAACCAACTCATTATGTTTATTCTTTTTGTCCAATATTCATTCACAAAAAATTAATATTAAAAATCACTCACAACCTTTGTTAGCTTTTTTTTTACATTAGCGAATTAATATATCTAAATTCATCTAACTATTAATCTTTCACATTTTAAGTGTAATCATAACTATAGTATGGATGGAGTATATATAATAGAATAACAAGTTTTGAAATTAACGGCACGCATCGCTTGCATATAAGGCTAGTAACTACCTATATAAAGAAGATAATGTGCAGCTAAAAGCAAGATATTATACAACTATATAAGAAGAAGGAAATATACAAAAGAGATAAAGAAAATAACAAAAGATATTATGAGAAATCAGACAATCTTAAAAGATCACTGCTACTGCAACTCCTCATTGCCAGCCAGACGTGAAATTGAACTCTTGTGCTTGGGCGTTGGTGCAACAATGTTGTAGTTTTTGACATTTGAAAGAATTTATCTAGTTGTTCTAACTTCCTCCTTCATGTGTCTTCTTTATTCAAAATTCAAAAGCCATAATAGCTTCTATGTGTCCCTTCAAGCAAAAGGACAAGCAAGCAACTCTTGATTTATAAAACCTAAACTTGAAATGAAAAGCTACAACAAAAATCATAAAACTTTCAGCTTCCAATTTTTGGTGATATTCACTCAATAAATAGCAATCAACCCCGTAATCTTCGTACTCGTCCTCTTTCTCTTACCTCTGTGCATGCCGACTGGCCAGCGCTGATGCTACGACTTATGTGTCTTCGGTTGTGGGTGTTGTCGTACAGTGGTCAAAGCCATGGTTTGGTGCCACTTTTTTCTTATTCCTATTTGCTTCATGAGATCCAAAAAAGGAAAAATTATAGTGAATATTATAAAAATGTATACAAAGAACAATATCTTCGATAATCATTTAACTTATATTATTACTTCCTCCATTTCTTTTTAATCTACACACTTTTCTTTTTGGTCTTTTTCTTTTTAATCTACACAATGTTGCCTTTTATATTTTTGGTAATATGTTACATCTACTTTCTCCTTTTTTTCCACCCATGTCATCTACTTTTTAATATTATAACCCTTTTTTTTTTGTTTATCTCTCTCACTTTTCAATTTTTCTCTCCAATTTTTTAGTTTCTCTCTCATAATTTTGCACTTTCTCCTTGATTCTCCCCCAAAGTGAAGTGAGTAAATTAAAAAGAAACAGAGGGAGTATATATTAGTGTTCTTGTAGACAGTTGTAAAGTAGGCCGATATGATTCAATGAATTAATTTGATTACTTATTTAAACCAATTTAGGAGTAATTCATGGATGCAATTATGTCATGTTATTGAATTGCCATATTTGGATCAAACACACGATTTAAATCAATCTCTTGTGCCTGATTTTGTAGTCCGCGATTTTAGGAAACAATTACCAGCACTTAAAATGATATCATTTTTAAACTGTAAATCTTTAAATATACTTAATTGCTTGATTGAAGGGGTCAATTGTCAATCAAATTAAATCGTAATATCTTTGATTACCAAAACTAAAGTTATTAGCAAGATGCTTAAGTATATCAGTATATATAAATCTCTAAATATACTTAATTGCTTGATTTAGGAATCAATTGTCAATCAAATTAAAAAGTTGACGTATTTAGCGATTTCCATAATCTGTTCATAAGGAAATAAGTATCAATCAATTTAAAAATTAGTGGTAATTAGCCAAAATCAAAGGACAATAAGTATCAATCAATTTAAAAATTAGTGGTAATTGCCACGTGGTCGCTCTATTAGAGAGTTTTTACTTTTAAGTGCTCTAATTGCTTGAAAATTGTGAGGATGCCACATAGGACTTTGTATTTTACTTTAGATAATTATATAGATATAGATAGATGATCATTTTTATATAATTTTATCAAATACAAACTTGCCTTTAATGTTGGATTTCCAAAAAATCGTGATTTCATAAATACTCATACATTTAGTGATACTAATTATTTATTGCTCTTTCCATTTTTAAACGAATGTCAAACATATTTTAAAAAAAGCAACTCAACTATGTGATTATTTCCTAATACAATATAAATTTATAAGGTAATAATTAATTACTTCTCATTAAGAATTTCATTAAAAAATTATAGAATTTGAATATCATATAATCAATTTATGTAATTAAATATTACAAATTTTTGAAAATTATAATTATTTTAATGATATAGATGAAGTGCATAAATAATGTATTTATTACATGTTTGATTTTCGTAGTACCCCTCTCTATCTTTATATTTTGCCCATTTTGAATATACACACTTACCAATGCATTCTTTAAAGTTAAACATCTTTTATTGCATATTAGTAAATATTATAATGACTGAATATTAATAAAGTACTCACTGAGACGAATCAAATAGCGCTCCCACATGATTATTATTTTTTCTTATACATTTTGAAAAAAAATTATAAGCTTCTTTGTAGTTGTGAATAGTGTTAAGATTCCAAGTGGGTAAATTATACAAATATAGAGGGAATATCATATACTAGATTTATGGTATAATAAATTTCCATAATATTAATAATTTATGGTTGCCACATTGCGAATTTTGTAATTATATATCGAAATGTAATTGAATATTTGTTAAACCAAAGTTGATGTAAATATACGAAAATTATAAATAAAATTGAAATCAGCCATCTATCTATCAATTATACTATAAGAAAAACGATGCAAATACTATTATATAATTATATTGATATGGAATAATGATAACATTTATGTTAACTGTACTAAAATAACATTAACCCCTTCAAAGCAATACATTGTCCCTTGTCAGTTGTCTAGCACATCAATGAAGTGTCCATGTCGGTTTGATTGAATGATACACATAATCAGTTCATCACCCTTAAATCTTAATAGAGAATAGGAACAAAAAAGTTGAAAAATAAGATAAAGTTAGACATTTTAATATGCATCATCCGAAAATCATTTTCAATATATATATAAAATTAGAAGTAATCGTGATCTATGAGAACCATCTTTAGAACCATTCGATCAGTACGTATTTGTTAAACACCAAACAAACTAATTACGTTCCAATTAATAATATATGGATGTCAATACATAAGTGGTGCATAAACATTGATATCCATTATTTTAATATGAAAAGTACTACAGAATATGCTTAAATCCCTCTGGACGATCAACCGTATTTCTTTCATCAATACTACATGATATAAACTCTAGTATATTCCTTGTGAAGATCATAATTGATAAATAACCATATGTGGGATGATTATTAAATTTTGGAAGTACTGAATTTTTTTCGAAGCCGCGAGCCGTCAATGAAGAATTCATCTTCCCATTTGGTATTGCCACGAATTGTAGGTGAAGATGGAATTCCACTTTAGGATGCCAAATCTTTAAAATTGTAGGTGAGGATGGTGTGTCAAATGAACCATATTCATGCTCCATTTCAAATAAATTTAAGGTGTCCGGATATATGGAAAGGTGTTTAGGGTTTATAAATTTTGATGTTGTAGTGCAATGCAAATATGATTAGGGTATTTATAGTGTAAAATTAAAGTCGGTTTTTTACTCGATTTTTTGAAATTTATTTAAATAAAATATCATAAAATTACGAATTTCCATATTAAAGATTGATTGAATCAATCCCTAAAATCAAGTTTTGCAATTTAGGAATGATTGATATTTAGGTGATCAACTTGCACATGATTTAAAATTGTAATTGATTGACATAAGCATGATTTAAGGAGGGTTTATAATTTTCGGCCAAAGCAAGTGAGAATTGAGTGACACGTGGCGTTTTTTCTTACTTGGACAATGTTTTAAGTGTTAAAATTAAAACTGACACGTATAGGATTCAATTGATTGGGATTCTTAAAATTGACTGCAAAATGGCGAGAGCAATTTTGTAGCTGACACATAGGATGAAATTATCCAGCTTTATTAGTATATATATAGATATATAGATATATAGATGAGGTAGGATTTTGTTTAATATAAAATCAAATACTCGAGAGAAGTGGAAAAAAAGAGTAATAGGTATTGGATTGTGCTGATGATATAATCTTCCACTTCCTTTTAAATTTTCTACATACCAAATTATAATATGAATTATTGTTTTAATATGAATTTTCCACATTTGTATTTATTCGTTTTAAAAATAGAATTACTATCTTGTCTTTAAATAATTTTTCTCCCACAAAGACCAACATGAGATGGTAGATTAGTTAATTAGTACATTTGTATTTCAAATGAGAGGTTATAAGTTTTACTCTTAACATACACATTTTTATTGTTTAATTATCTCATTTAATATACATATAGGATTAAAGCTAGATTAGGAATATGAATTAAAAGTCATTTAATTCTCAGCGGAATCATGTGTTGGTCAATAAATTGTTTACTACTTTCTACATCTACATGAAAGAGCCTCCTATAGTCCTATATAGGACAAATCATATATTTCTAGAAGTTTGTTACTCAATAGGCTCGGCTGTTATACGTCATTTTCCCATGCGATGCTCGTTTTTATTTAATACTAGTTATTAGGCCCGGGCTACGCTCCGGATAAGGAAAATTTTCATTTATTAATATTATACTTTTAAGATGATAACACTAAATGTTATTTGGCTGCAGTGGTTAAGACTTTTAAGCATATGTTCTTGAGGTCCTAGGATCAAATCCTATACTATGCAATTTCTAAATTTTTTTAATTGTTGATTTGTTGTGGATTACATGAGTAAAACTCCCTTAGTGAGAGCGCCATGTGGCATCGTTTATTGTTTAGGCACACCTTTTAATATATTAGTATAGATTTCTTCCGTCCTGTAATATAGTCCTCGTTTATCATTTTGGATGTTTCAAAATGTTTTCTTCGTTTTCTTTTTTAGAAAAATTTCACATTAGGTTCTTGATTTGACTAAAAAAATCGTGCCACAATCATTTAATTGCGCATTGGAACTAGTCTTTGTATTTTTTATTTAACTCAAGGTTGAGTTGTTCATACATTTAATGCCTTTTCACCCAATACTCTCCATTATCCCTCCTAGAATTAGTTGTTTTCTTATAATTTTATGCCCTCCGTCCCAATATATAGTTATTCATCATTTCCAATGTGAGTGTCCCAAAATATAGTGTTTGCTTATATATTTGGTTTCACATTTTTCCGTGATTTGAATAGAAGAACCGTGTCACCATATTTACGTGCTTCTTCAAATTTGTTTTTTTTGCTTTGTTTTAATCAACCCAAGAGTTACATTTAATGATCTTTTACCAATTATTCTCCATTCTCTCTCCTAAAATTACCTTTTTTTTTGCCATACAACATTTATTTTAAATAAATAGAAAGTCATTGCTTCCATCTTAGATTCTATTTACCTCTTACCTTAATTCTTGTGAAAAAAAAAAATTAAGTACTACTTACCAATCAACACTTAGTTTACAGCATCGATTCATAAATTCAAAACAGAGGGAGTAATATTTATCATTTTTTGTTCCCCACAAAATTAAAATGTTAACCAATCAACACTTAGGCTATATTTGGGAACATAAGCTGAAATAGAGCTGAAACTGATAAGGTAGCTGAAAGGATCTGAACGGATAAGGTAGCTGAAAATTTCAGCACCTTAAATTGAGATGCTATATTTGATAGCAACTCAATTTCAGTCAATTTTTGAGCTTAAATTTTATTTAAGCTCTTACCCCATACACGACTATTTATTTTAGGTGGCTTAAACTTTTAGCACCTACTAATTTAAGGTGACTTAAATGTGTTGCCAAACAGAGCCTTAGTCTACAACATCAATTCATAAATTTACGTCGATATCTTTCGTATAGTAATGTAAAGGATTAAACCTAATTCATACTTCACCCTGACCACCCTCACTGCCCTCACCTCTCACCCCTCACCGCCCTCATCACCCTCGCCTCTCGCCTCACACTCTACTCTCCAGTGTCGCCTCTCGCCGCACACTCTACTCTCGAGTATCGCCTCTCGCCTCTCAGTCTCACACGCTACTCTCGAGAGTCGCCTCTTGCCTCTCGCCTCTCACCTCTCGCCTCTCGCCTCTCAGCCTCAAGTTGACGCCGGTCACCTCCGTCCACCAGTCGTCATAGGTACTCACACTATCTAATCATATTCTGTGCGCACATTACTAGTTAGTACTTAGTAGTTCATTAGCAGTTTATGTCATTGTTCTATAATTCTATAATTCATAATTCATATAATTTACATCTGAATCGGGATGTGGGTATCAAATGCATATACTGATTTTTTTTTGTTTTGTTTTTTTTACATCTGAACTCATATACTGATTAATAAATACAGCCAGTCTTCTATTATAGGGTTAACTGTTTGATATTCTCATCTGTTACTCTGTTAGGCGTGCAACTGTGAGAGTAATTTTACGTCGAAAGATAAAACAAAGAGTTTATATGATTTTGGGATGAATCGGGATGTGGGTATCAAACTCATATACTGATTTTTTTTTTGATTTTTTGACATCTGAACGCATATACTGATTAGTGATTACAGCATGTCTTGTATTATAGGGTTAACTGGTTCATATTCTCATTTGTTACGCGTGCAATTGTGAGAGTAATTTTACGCAGAAAGATAAAACAAACAGTTTATATGATTTTGGGATGAAACCTTACTTGCCTGGACTATTGCCACCTCCCGGGAAAAAATATTTGTAATACTCCATCACCATAACCTTTACAAACTCAATTAATAGCTTATAAATTGCAAGTTACACAATCAACTAGTGGTATGACCCACTGTTCATAAGATCGAACTTGTGTACCGAAAAGCAAAACAATAATTCATAAGTTATCGTTACATTATAACAACATAGTTTGCAGCAAGTGTATGCAACAAGTGTATAATAAATTGAGATTATTTTTTCCAAATATTAAGGTATAGTAATGTATTCAGTTGATCGAAAATTCTAGAAGCTATAAATTCGAATTTTACGACTTTATTTATTTTACAAATTGAAGATGTGTAGAGATATATCTAGAGAGACAGTTAGCATAATGTGGTGGTGCTTTGAATTTTTTTTTCGGAATCTTGCTTAATTTAAAAGGAGGATGGGTGGGAAGGATTACAAATATTCCCTTCATTTTCCTATGTTCCATCTCCTTAATATTCATATGGTCAAAATTTTGACCTTATACAATAAGCTATTTACACCATATTGAGATAAATAGTCATATAATATCTAATTTAACTGAAATTATATTATGTATTTTTCAATACCAAACAATAACAACTAGTACTTGGTCTATTAGTTTAGCTTTGTAATCTCCCAACCTGCCCTACAAGACTTAGCAGCCCAATTTTTTTTGGTAAGTAAGAGCTAGTATATTCCAACCAAAAAAACACAAAACAACCTACCTCCTTGTAACAACGGGGAGAAAAACAACCCACGAGACCATAAGCGGGTCTAAAGACGCCAAAATTAATTACATCCGTTATGCCCCGGATTCTATCTCGGCTGTGATACAATTCTTTGGTAAACTATACAATATTTGTGTTTACCAGAAACTTTATATTTTCTATGTTTTTATTTACACGGAAAACTTTTAGATTCCACAAAGCTTCATTTCTTACCATCCAGATTTGGTAAGTTACAACAGCTACAACAACACATAGCACTTGCTTCCTTGTTCTTGTGCATTTGTATGACCTTTGGGACCACATAATCCATCGTGATAAAGATCTTTGCCTGACTGATAATCCAAGCCAGCTAAGCATAGAAATCATGATCGGTTGGCTATAGTTGCATTCGAAGAACAAATGGTTGTGAGTTTCAGCATGTTTCCCACAAATACAACAACTGTCTTCTTGACAAACACCTATGTTTGACAAACACCTATGTTATGCAATCTTTCCCTTGTCTCGTGACCTATTTTGAATGCTTTGCCACAAAATAAATTTGTGTTTTGGAATAGACATTCTATTCCAAAGACTAGTAGCCCAATTTGCTTTCGTTCCTTCATCAGTCATCAATTAATACACCTTGATAATCTTGTAATTGCTACTGCTATCCCAGTCTTGGATATGCTACTGTTTCAGTTCATCTTTCACTTTGGACAAATATTTTACAACCCAACTAGCATTTGGTGGAGCCTTAAACTCCCACCAGAGTCTTGATATAGATTGCATGAATCCATTTCCCCTATAGCTGATTCTTATTAATCCCAATGTGCCATATTAACTTCCCCATTGCAGTTTTGTTCCAGATTTTGATGTCCCTAAAACCAAGACCACATTTTATATACCCACCTTTCATGTCACTTGCTTTCCCGCTCCAAAGAAAACATTTGCATATACTATTAATTTTATCAATCACTGAAGCTGGGAGTATAAAAATCTGGGACAAATAACTATGAACACTCATTAAAACAGAGTTCACCAATTGTGCTCTTCCTGTAAAAGACAGGTTCCTTATGCTCCATGTTCTTATTCTAGCATCATTTTATCTATTAAGATATCACAGTCAGCTGCCTTCAACTTTTTTGAAGAGATGGGAACTCTAAGATATCTAAATGGTAGCCTCTCCTTCTTGAACCCATAAAATTATTGAATTCTGTCTGTTTCATGCTCAGGCAACCCAGTATATTACATTATAGATTTATTGTTATTTGCTTGTATACCAGAAGACTTAGAAAAATAACATAATCCCTTGTAAAAGAAGATATGCTGAGATAGGATTCCCTTTACAGAACAAAAGCTAATCATCTACAAAGCACAAATGATTAAGCTTCATATGAGGGCAGCCTATGAAGTGCTTAAACTCCTGCATTTCTCCATTAAAAGTCAGAATTTTGGTAAGGTAGTCCATGCACAGGACAAAAATGAAAGGTGACATGAGGTCACCTTGTCTCAAACCCCTCTTTGCAGGGGAAAAACCTTATGTGCTTCCATTCAACAAGGTAAATGTGGGTGTCGTTATGCAAGCTAACACACATTTGATAAAATGAGGAGGAAAGTGAAGAGCAATCAATAATCCTTCAACAAAACTCCATTCAATGGAGTCATATGCCTTCCTTAAATCAATCTTCAACAAAATCCCTGAACTCTGATTGCTTCTGTTAAATCTTTTCACCCCGTCTTGGCACAATGAGAATATTACTAATGATAATCCTCCATGTGATAAAAGCACCTTGATTTGGTGCCACCAAATCAGGTAACACACTACCTAGCCTTGTACAAATCAGCTTAGTAATGGTTTTATATATGACAGATTAACATGCAATTGGCCTATAATCTCCCACTCTTGCAGCACTTTACTATGGGTGTCAATGTGATAGCTGTGACATTTACTTTTGCAAGAAGCTTCCTATGCACGACTTCTATGACTTCAACTCCAACAATATCCCATTATCCCATGCTTTCTTGAAGAAATGACTAGTATACCCATAAATCCCAGGAAACTTTTCAGTCAAAACTTTTCCTCTCTCAATTATGTTTGCTTCAATTTTCTTGGTTTCACCCTTACTGCCCAACAGAGAAGTATAAAAATGGAAAAAAACCTGAAGTTACCTAATCTGGAGTTGCAGCCTATTCACCTTGTGTATTTTGTGTGTTCACTCCATTCTGCAGCCTCCTCATCTTGATACTCTGATGAAACACTCTAGTGTTCTCATCTCCTTCCTGAATCCACCTCAGTTTTGCTTTTGGACTAAGGAAAGAAACATTGTGCTTATGAGCCCTCTGATAATCTCGTCTGCATCTGATTTCTTTTTCAATCAAATCATCATTTGTGGGATCCCGTTCGCAAATGCTTTTGGACATCAACCAAAACTTGGTAAGTGCTTGTGTTTTGGATTGAGACATCACCATATTCTTTTGCATTAAGCTTTTTCAAATCAGCTTTTAACATCTTTAATTTCCTCACTACACATACCATTTTTGTTCCTTCTACCTGAATATTCCATCCTCTTATAACAATCTCAAGGAATTTCTGTGATTTGCTCCACATGTTGAAAAACCTAAATGGTTTTCTTTTTATTTTCACAAGGATAAGATTTTAACAATATGGGACTATGATTATAGTTACCTTTATGTAAGAATAAAGCTTCAGCCATTACCCAATCCTCAAACCAAGCATCATTGCCAACAACTCTATTAAGTCTACAAAGCACCCTATTCTCCCCTTCTTGCTTGTTTGTCCAAGTGAAAAATTGCCCTGTAGCCTTAATATCCATCAAATGACAATCTGCCATACAAGTTTTTAAGTCAACAATTTCTCTTTCTCTCACAGACTGCCCTTATCCTCTCGTCCAAACCGATAATGGCATTGAAGTTCCTCATTGCCACCCAAGCTACAGTGATATTGGAAAATAAAGACATCAAATGACCCCATAATTCTTTCCTTTCATTTCTATCATTGCTTCCATAAATAAATGAACAGTTAAAAGATATCCCTCTATTCACTACCTTGATTTTTGTGTGTATGATCTGTGTAGAACAAAACTTAATGTTTACATAAGATGAGGGATGCCAAGCAAGAACTATCCTTCCACTGTTATGCCATACTGTGTTACTTGTAAAACACCATCCAGGACACAAAGATAAGTACAAATCACCCATGTTATGTGATTTGACCTTGGTCTCGAGAAGGGTAAATAGTCATACATTATGAGAAAGAATGAAATACTTAACCTCAATATGTTTTTTCCTACTATTTAGCTCTCTCACATTTCAGGACAATATATTATCCATCAACATTGCAAAAGAGTTCCTTGTAACAACATGAGTTATTGGCAGAATCTTCTGTTTGCCACCATTTGAGACTTCCTGAAATCCATCCTTCTGAACTTCCTGAACCTTCTTTGCTACCCATTTATGTTGCTTTTTAACCTTCTTTTGATTACACTGTGAAATCTCATGCCAATCCATGACAATTCTCACATGTAACTGGTTTCGATTCATACCCCACTTCCTATTCCATTAAACACCCTTTTTCATTTTAAAAACTAATGGATTTTAGAAAACTTTGATCCACTTTTACTTCCACAAGGACCCTTGCAAAGTTTAATCGATCTATCCTTGTTCACAGTTGCTTGATCAAGTTCAATAGGATTGCCAATGCCTGAAACTAGTTTAAACAAACATTGCCCCCCCCCCCCAATTTTTCAAATCCAACCTTGGCAGTTGAATCCAAATAGGAACCTTCTTAACTTCCTCCTTTTGAATATCCATATCAGGGTGCCAAGCCTTCACTACTATTGGTTACGATCAAAAAATTGAAAACCCCGAGTAATTATGGCATCCCTTTGCTCCATAGTTTTCATTCTCACTAAGAATAATCCCTTCCCTACTGCAGCTACCTTATCAATACCTAATTTTCCCCAAATGCGACGAATGAACCCTTCCAGGAAAAGGTGGATTCGCACCAATTACGTAACACAAAATAGCATTCTCCCAGTATGAGATTTCATCTCTATCATCCTCAAATTCAATCTTAATTGTAGCTGATTTAGGCTCAATTAATGTTTCATTCATTGAATTATTGTCTACATTAATCGATTGATCTTTCTCAAATAACTACGAGATTGAGGGTTACCATGATCATAAGCTTCAAGTCTACTTTGAGTTTTTCTCATGACTGTCAACCATTCAGAGAGTTGATTCTTATCCTTTCGCTGTTGTTGTAGCTCCTGAATTAAACTTCTAAGTGAAAGAGGTTCCTTGAATTCGGGGGTTTCAACCATCAAAGCTTTGCAATCGGTTTCTCCTTCCTGCCTTCAGCAGATCCAGATGGACCTTTCTTCTTGCTTTGTTTCTGATGAGATTGCTTTTTTGCTTTATCTTTCGAGTTTATTGCCATGGCGACGGTGCAAATTAGAGAAGGGTCTAATCTTGCACCGAGAGAAAATGAAAGCGGGACAAAATTTCATCGCATCATATTTTCTTGAATCTGCCCAAAGAATTTCCAATATAAAGGAATCAAACCTTTGACAAAAACCCATGAATTCAGGATGATATTATGCTAAGCTATCATGTCTTCCTTTATCGGAGGCATTTTTTGTAAACCTACTATATAAAGATAAGAAAAAATTAAGAAAGATAATCTCAACTTTAGCTTGATCATCCTCCCAAAATAATTCCAACTTTTGATTATTCTGCAATAATTCTAAAACTTCAAGGGTAATTTCTCAAAAAAGTAATTCAACCTACTATTTTTCTTATATGCAATAGACCCAAAAATGGATCAATAAAAGCAAGAAGAATAAAATTTCAGATTGTTTTGATAAATTAATTTGAAATTAGAATCATAGAATTAGTAAGCCTATGTGTAGTATCTTGCTCTTGAACTTCAGCCAACCTAGCTCTATTATGTTCTCTTACTCCCCTCTCTTTTTCCTTTTGTTTCTTAACATTAGCCGGGTTTGTCGACGACATCCTTACCGTTGCTTCGTAGCCACCCGACCCGTGTTGGCATTTAGTGTACGTTTATCTTGTAGGGCGCGTCCAATTTAAGGTCTTCTCTCTTCTCTATTTATATTATGAGTTCCAAGCCATTTTTGCAAACCATATAATTTTGATATTTTAGTTCTTGGTTTCGATCTTCATCACAATGGCGGAGCTAGCAATTTATTCAAGTGGGTTCAAGTCAATCAATACTAACTCTTAGATAAACATTCTCAAAATCATTTAAACAACCTTTTAAATACTTTTTTGGCCTAAAAAGATTAAGCTTGAAATATAACACTAAAAATTTATTTCATAAGTGTATAAATTATCAATTGAAAAATCTAAAACTTTAAATTGCGACAAGTAATAGATAATTATGTTTATATTGCATATATAATGCACATATATTGTACATATATCATATATCAATTGGGTTCAATAGTAAAGTGATAGTAACTCCGCCCCTGCTTCTTCATCAATATTATTATTACAACTCCGATGAGCAGCTTGGCATTTGGCAAAAATGGAAGTAGTACATCTGATGATCGATGCTGCAATGCCATTCATCAAGGTGTTGTTAATTTCCGCCGTCGGTGTTGTACTTGCATTGGATTGAATTGCTATCCTAGGAGAGTTGTCACGAAAGAATTTGAACAAGGTAATTGATTAAGTACCCTTTAATTATGAGTGTGTAAATCTTGTTGAAAAAAATTGAGGGGCGTTGATTATAATATGCATATATTTATTACTTGCCTAGCCTTTTAAAAAGTCACATTTCATAAACTTTGATCATAAATTCTCATTTTTTTTAAGAATAACATCAATATACCGGTGCTTGTTGATTCATGTACTCTCAGTTGACTTTTTTTTAAATTTCTTTTCTATAATAATGAAATATATAGTTGAACATATTATTGGTCAAAGGTGTGTCTAAAATTGTAAATTACTTTAGCATTTCTATATGACTGAAGTATACGATTGCAGATATTATATGTTTGCTGTTTATGTTATTCAACAGCTTGTGTATTATGTCTTCAATCCTGCCCTTTGTGGGAGTAGTTTGGCTGAGACATCCTTACCGTTGCTACATAGCCACCCGACCAGTGTTGGCATTTAGTGTACGTTTATCTTGTAGGGCGCGTCCAATTTAAGGCCTTCTCTCTTCTCTATTTATATTATGAGTTCCAAGCCATTTTTGCAAACCATATATTTTTGATATTTTAGTTCTTGGTTTCGATCTTCATCACAATGGCGGAGCTAGCAATTTATTCAAGTGGGTTCAAGTCAATCAAAACTAACTCTTAGATAAACATTCTCAAAATCATTTAAACAACCATTTAAAAACATTTTTGGCCTAAAAAGATTAAGCTTGAAGTATAACACTAAAAATTTATTTCATAAGTTTATAAATTATCAATTGAAAAATCTAAAACTTTAAACTGCGACAAGTAATAGATAATTATGTTTATATTGCATATATAATGCACATATATTGTACATATATCATATATCAATTGGGTTCAATAGTAATGTGATAGTAGCTCCGCCCCTGCTTCTTCATCAACATTTTTATTACAACTCCGATGAGCAGCTTGGCATTTGGCAAAAAAGGAAGTAGTACATCTGATGATCGCTGCTGCAATGCCATTCATCAAGGTGTTGTTAATTTCCGCCGTCGGTGTTGTACTTGCATTGGATCGAATTGCTATCCTAGGAGAGTTGTCACGAAAGAATTTGAACAAGGTAATTGATTAAGTACCCTTTAATTATGAGTGTGTAAATCTTGTTGAAAAAAATTGAGGGGCGTTGCTTATAATATGCATATATTTATTACTTGCCTAGCCTTTTAAAAAGTCACATTTCATAAACTTTGATCATAAATTCTCATTTTTTTAAAGAATAACATCAATATACCGGTGCTTGTTGATTCATGTACTCTCAGTTGACTTTTTTTTAAAATTTCTTTTTTATAATGAAATATATAGTTGAATATATTATAGGTCAAAGGTTTGTCTAAAATTGTAAATTACTTTAGCATTTCTATATGGCTGAAGTATGCGATTGCGGATATTATATGTTTGCCGTTTATGTTACTCAACAGCTTGTGTATTATGTTTTCAATCCTGCCCTTTGTGGGAGTAGTTTGGCTGAGACATCCGTACCGTTGCTTCGTAGCCACCCGATCCGTGTTGGCATTTAGTGTACGTTTATCTTGTCGGGCGCGTCCAATTTAAGGCCTTCTCTCTTCTCTATTTATATTATGAGTTCCAAGCCATTTTTGCAAACCATATATTTTTGATATTTTAGTTCTTGGTTTCGATCTTCATCACAATGGCGGAGCTAGCAATTTATTCAAGTGGGTTCAAGTCAATCAAAACTAACTCTTAGATAAACATTCTCAAAATCATTTAAACAACCTTTTAAATACATTTTTGGCCTAAAAAGATTAAGCTTGAAGTATATAACACTAAAAATTTATTTCATAAGTTTATAAATTATCAATTGAAAAATCTAAAACTTTAAATTCCGACAAGTAATAGATAATTATGTTTATATTGCATATATAATGCACATATATTGTACATATATCATATATCAATTGGGTTCAATAGTAATGTGATAGTAGCTCCGCCCCTGCTTCTTCATCAACATTATTATTACAACTCCGATGCGCAGCTTGGCATTTGGCAAAAAAGGAAGTAGTACATCTGATGATCGCTGCTGCAATGCCATTCATCAAGGTGTTGTTAATTTCCGCCGTCGGTGTTGTACTTGCATTGGATCGAATTGCTATCCTAGGAGAGTTGTCACGAAAGAATTTGAACAAGGTAATTGATTAAGTACCCTTTAATTATGAGTGTGTAAATCTTGTTGAAAAAAATTGAGGGGCGTTGCTTATAATATGCATATATTTATTACTTGCCTAGCCTTTTAAAAAGTCACATTTCATAAACTTTGATCATAAATTTTCATTTTTTTAAAGAATAACATCAATATACCGGTGCTTGTTGATTCATGTACTCTCAGTTGACTTTTTTTTAAAATTTCTTTTTTATAATGAAATATATAGTTGAACATATTATAGGTCAAAGGTTTGTCTAAAATTATAAATTACTTTAGCATTTCTATATGGCTGAAGTATGCGATTGCGGCTATTATATGTTTGCCGTTTATGTTATTCAACAGCTTGTGTATTATGTCTTCAATCCTGCCCTTTGTGGGAGTAGTTTGGCTGAGTCATCCGTACCGTTGCTTCGTAGCCACCCGATCCGTGTTGGCATTTAGTGTACGTTTATCTTGTCGGGCGCGTCCAATTTAAGGCCTTCTCTCTTCTCTATTTATATTATGAGTTCCAAGCCATTTTTGCAAACCATATATTTTTGATATTTTAGTTCTTGGTTTCGATCTTCATCACAATGGCGGAGCTGGCAATTTTTCAAGTGGGTTAGTCAATCAAAACTAACTCTTAGATAAACATTCTCAAAATCATTTAAACAACCTTTTAAATACTTTTTTGGCCTAAAAAGATTAAGCTTGAAGTATATCACTAAAAATTTATTTCATAAGTTTATAAATTATCAATTGAAAAATCTAAAACTTTAAATTCCGACAAGTAATAGATAATTATGTTTATATTGCATATATAATGCACATATATTGTACATATATCATATATCAATTGGTTTCAATAGTAATGTGATAGTAGCTCCACCCCTACTTCTTCATCAACATTATTATTGCAACTCCGATGAGCAGCTTGGCATTTGGCAAAAATGGAAGTAGTACATCTGATGATCGCTGCTGCAATGCCATTCTTCAAGGTGTTGTTAATTTCCGCCGTCGGTGTTGTACTTGCATTGGATCGAATTGCTATCCTAGGAGAGTTGTCACGAAAGAATTTGAACAAGGTAATTGATTAAGTACCCTTTAATTATGAGTGTGTAAATCTTGTTCAAAAAAATTGAGGGGCGTTGCTTATAATATGCATATATTTATTACTTGCCTAGCCTTTTAAAAAGTCACATTTCATAAACTTTGATCATAAATTCTCATTTTTTTAAAGAATAACATCAATATACCGGTGCTTGTTGATTCATGTACTCTCAGTTGACTTTTTTTTAAAATTTCTTTTTTATAATGAAATATATAGTTGAACATATTATAGGTCAAAGGTTTGTCTAAAATTGTAAATTACTTTAGCATTTCTATATGGCTGAAGTATGCGATTGCGGATATTATATGTTTGCCGTTTATGTTATTCAACAGCTTGTGTATTATGTCTTCAATCCTGCCCTTTGTGGGAGTAGTTTGGCTGAGACATCCGTACCGTTGCTTCGTAGCCACCCGATCCGTGTTGGCATTTAGTGTACGTTTATCTTGTCGGGCGCGTCCAATTTAAGGCCTTCTCTCTTCTCTATTTATATTATGAGTTCCAAGCCATTTTTGCAAACCATATATTTTTGATATTTTAGTTCTTGGTTTCGATCTTCATCACAATGGCGGAGCTAGCAATTTATTCAAGTGGGTTCAAGTCAATCAAAACTAACTCTTAGATAAACATTCTCAAAATCATTTAAACAACCTTTTAAATACTTTTTTGGCCTAAAAAGATTAAGCTTGAAGTATAACACTAAAAATTTATTTCATAAGTTTATAAATTATCAATTGAAAAATTTAAAACTTTAAATTCCGACAAGTAATAGATAATTATGTTTATATTGCATATATAATGCACATATATTGTACATATATCATATATCAATTGGGTTCAATAGTAATGTGATAGTAGCTCCGCCCCTGCATCTTCATCAACATTATTATTACAACTCCGATGAGCAGCTTGGCATTTGGCAAAAATGGAAGTAGTACATCTGATGATCGCTGCTGCAATGCCATTCATCAAGGTGTTGTTAATTTCCGCCATCGGTGTTGTACTTGCATTGGATCGAATTGCTATCCTAGGAGAGTTGTCACGAAAGAATTTGAACAAGGTAATTGATTAAGTACCCTTTAATTATGAGTGTGTAAATCTTGTTGAAAAAAATTGAGGGGCGTTGCTTATAATATGCATATATTTATTACTTGCCTAGCCTTTTAAAAAGTCACATTTCATAAACTTTGATCATAAATTCTCATTTTTTTTAAGAATAACATCAATATACCGGTGCTTGTTGATTCATGTACTCTCAGTTGACTTTTTTTTGAAATTTCTTTTCTATAATAAAATATATAGTTGAACATATTATAGGTCAAAGGTGTGTCTAAAATTGTAAATTACTTTAGCATTTCTATATGGCTGAAGTATGCGATTGCGGATATTATATGTTTGCCGTTTATGTTTTTCAACAGCTTGTGTATTATGTCTTCAATTCTGCCCTTTGTGGGAGTAGTTTGGCAGAGACATCCTTACCGTTGCTTCGTAGCCACCCGACCCGTGTTGGCATTTAGTGTACGTTTATCTTGTAGGGCGCGTCCAATTTAAGGCCTTCTCTCTTCTCTATTTATATTATGAGTTCCAAGCCATTTTTGCAAACCATATAATTTTGATATTTTAGTTCTTGGTTTCGATCTTCATCACAATGGCGGAGCTAGCAATTTATTCAAGTGGGTTCAAGTCAATCAAAACTAACTCTTAGATAAACATTCTCAAAATCATTTAAACAACCTTTTAAATACTTTTTTGGCCTAAAAAGATTAAGCTTGAAGTATAACACTCAAAATTTATTTCATAAGTTTATAAATTATCAATTGAAAAATCTAAAACTTTAAATTCCGACAAGTAATAGATAATTATGTTTATATTGCATATATAATGCACATATATTAATACATATATCATATATCAATTGGGTTCAATAGTAATGTGATAGTAGCTCCGCCCCTGCTTCTTCATCAACATTATTATTACAACTCCGATGAGCAGCTTGACATTTGGCAAAAATGGAAGTAGTACATCTGATGATCGCTGCTGCAATGCCATTCATCAAGGTGTTGTTAATTTCCGCCGTCGGTGTTGTACTTGCATTGGATCGAATTGCTATCCTAGGAAAGTTGTCACGAAAGAATTTGAACAAGGTAATTGATTAAGTACCCTTTAATTATGAGTGTGTAAATCTTGTTGAAAAAAATTGAGGGGCGTTGCTTATAATATGCATATATTTATTACTTGCCTAGCCTTTTAAAAAGTCACATTTCATAAACTTTGATCATAAATTCTCATTTTTTTTAAGAATAACATCAATATACCGGTGCTTGTTGATTCATGTACTCTCAGTTGACTTTTTTTTGAAATTTATTTTCTATAATAAAATATATAGTTGAACATATTATAGGTCAAAGGTGTGTCTAAAATTGTAAATTACTTTAGCATTTCTATATGGCTGATGTATGCGATTGCGGATATTATATGTTTGCCGTTTATGTTATTCAACAGCTTGTGTATGATGTCTTCAATCCTGCTCTTTGTGGGAGTAGTTTGACTGAGACATCCTTATCGTTGCTTCGTAGCCACCCGACCCGTGTTGGCATTTAGTGTACGTTTATCTTGTAGGGCGCGTCCAATTTAAGGCCTTCTCTCTTCTCTATTTATATTATGAGTTCCATGCCATTTTTGCAAACCATATATTTTTGATATTTTAGTTCTTGGTTTCGATCTTCATCACAAGGGCGGAGCTAGCAATTTATTCAAGTGGGTTCAAGTCAATCAAAACTAACTCTTAGATAAACATTCTCAAAATCATTTAAACAACCTTTTAAATACTTTTTTGGCCTAAAAAGATTAAGCTTGAATTATAACACTAAAAATTTATTTCATAAGTTTATAAATTATCAATTGAAAAATCTAAAACTTTAAATTCCGACAAGTAATAGATAATTAGGTTTATATTGCATATATAATGCACATATATTGTACATATATCATATATCAATTGGGTTCAATAGTAATGTGATAGTAGCTCCGCCCCTGCATCTTCATCAACATTATTATTACAACTCCGATGAGCAGCTTGGCATTTGGCAAAAATGGAAGTAGTACATCTGATGATCGCTGCTGCAATGCCATTCATCAAGGTGTTGTTAATTTCCGCCATCGGTGTTGTACTTGCATTGGATCGAATTGCTATCCTAGGAGAGTTGTCACGAAAGAATTTGAACAAGGTAATTGATTAAGTACCCTTTAATTATGAGTGTGTAAATCTTGTTGAAAAAAATTGAGGGGCGTTGCTTATAATATGCATATATTTATTACTTGCCTAGCCTTTTAAAAAGTCACATTTCATAAACTTTGATCATAAATTCTCATTTTTTTTAAGAATAACATCAATATACCGGTGCTTGTTGATTCATGTACTCTCAGTTGACTTTTTTTTAAATTTCTTTTCTATAATGAAATATATAGTTAAACATATTATAGGTCAAAGGTGTGTCTAAAATTGTAAATTACTTTAGCATTTCTATATGGCTGAAGTATGCGATTGCAGATATTATATGTTTGCCGTTTATGTTATTCAACAGCTTGTGTATTATGTCTTCAATTCTGCCCTTTGTGGGAGTAGTTTGGCAGAGACATCCTTACCGTTGCTTCGTAGCCACCCGACCCGTGTTGGCATTTAGTGTACGTTTATCTTGTAGGGCGCGTCCAATTTAAGGCCTTCTCTCTTCTCTATTTATATTATGAGTTCCAAGCCATTTTTGCAAACCATATAATTTTGATATTTTAGTTCTTGGTTTCGATCTTCATCACAATAGCGGAGCTAGCAAATTTATTCAAGTGGGTTCAAGTCAATCAAAACTAACTCTTAGATAAACATTCTCAAAATCATTTAAACAACCTTTTAAATACTTTTTTGGCCTAAAAAGATTAAGCTTGAAGTATAACACTCAAAATTTATTTCATAAGTTTATAAATTATCAATTGAAAAATCTAAAAACTTTAAATTCCGACAAGTAATAGATAATTATGTTTATATTGCATATATAATGCACATATATTAATACATATATCATATATCAATTGGGTTCAATAGTAATGTGATAGTAGCTCCGCCCCTGCTTCTTCATCAACATTATTATTACAACTCCGATGAGCAGCTTGGCATTTGGCAAAAATGGAAGTAGTACATCTGATGATCGCTGCTGCAATGCCATTCATCAAGGTGTTGTTAATTTCCGTCGTCGGTGTTGTACTTGCATTGGATCGAATTGCTATCCTAGGAGAGTTGTCACGAAAGAATTTGAACAAGGTAATTGATTAAGTACCCTTTAATTATGAGTGTGTAAATCTTGTTGAAAAAAATTGAGGGGCGTTGCTTATAATATGCATATATTTATTACTTGCCTAGCCTTTTAAAAAGTCACATTTCATAAACTTTGATCATAAATTCTCATTTTTTTTAAGAATAACATCAATATACCGGTGCTTGTTGATTCATGTACTCTCAGTTGACTTTTTTTTGAAATTTCTTTTCTATAATAAAATATATAGTTGAACATATTATAGGTCAAAGGTGTGTCTAAAATTGTAAATTACTTTAGCATTTCTATATGGCTGATGTATGCGATTGCGGATATTGTATGTTTGCCGTTTATGTTATTCAACAGCTTGTGTATTATGTCGTCAATCCTGCTCTTTGTGGGAGTAGTTTGACTGAGACATCCTTATCGTTGCTTCGTAGCCACCCGACCCGTGTTGGCATTTAGTGTACGTTTATCTTGTAGGGCGCGTCCAATTTAAGGCCTTCTCTCTTCTCTATTTATATGATGAGTTCCATGCCATTTTTGCAAACCATATATTTTTGATATTTTAGTTCTTGGTTTCGATCTTCATCACAATGGCGGAGCTAGCAATTTATTCAAGTGGGTTCAAGTCAATCAAAACTAACTCTTAGATAAACATTCTCAAAATCATTTAAACAACCTTTTAAATACTTTTTTGGCCTAAAAAAATTAAGCTTGAAATATAACACTCAAAATTTATTTCATAAGTTTATAAATTATCAATTGAAAAATCTAAAACTTTAAATTCCGACAAGTAATAAATAATTATGTTTATATTGCATATATAATGCACATATATTAATACATATATCATATATCAATTGGGTTCAATAGTAATGTGATAGTAGCTCCGCCCCTGCTTCTTCATCAACATTATTATTACAACTCCGATGAGCAGCTTGGCATTTGGCAAAAATGGAAGTAGTACATCTGATGATCGCTGCTGCAATGCCATTCATCAAGGTGTTGTTATTTTCCGCCGTCGGTGTTGTACTTGCATTGGATCGAATTGCTGTCCTAGGAGAGTTGTCACGAAAGAATTTGAACAAGGTAATTGATTAAGTACCCTTTAATTATGAGTGTGTAAATCTTGTTGAAAAAAATTGAGGGGCGTTGTTTATAATATGCATATATTTATTACTTGCCTAGCCTTTTAAAAAGTCACATTTCATAAACTTTGATCATAAATTCTCATTTTTTTTAAGAATAACATCAATATACCGGTGCTTGTTGATTCATGTACTCTCAGTTGACTTTTTTTTTAAATTTCTTTTCTATAATAACATATATAGTTGAACATATTATAGGTCAAAGGTGTGTCTAAAATTGTAAATTACTTTAGCATTTCTATATGGCTGAAGTATGCGATTGCGGATATTATATGTTTGCCGTTTATGTTATTCAACAGCTTGTGTATTATGTCTTCAATCCTGCCCTTTGTGTGAGTAGTTTGGCTGAGACATCCTTACCGTTGCTTCGTAGCCACCCGACCCGTGTTGGCATTTAGTGTACGTTTATCTTGTAGGGCGCGTCCAATTTAAGGCCTTCTCTCTTATCTATTTATATTATGAGTTCCAAGCCATTTTTGCAAACCATATATTTTTGATATTTTAGTTCTTGGTTTCGATCTTCATCACAATGGCGGAGCTAGCAATTTATTCAAGTGGGTTCAAGTCAATCAAAACTAACTCTTAGATAAACATTCTCAAAATCATTTAAACAACCTTTTAAATACTTTTTTGGCCTAAAAAAATTAAGCTTGAAATATAACACTCAAAATTTATTTCATAAGTTTATAAATTATCAATTGAAAAATCTAAAACTTTAAATTCCGACAAGTAATAGATAATGATGTTTATATTGCATATATAATGCACATATATTAATACATATATCATATATCAATTGGGTTCAATAGTAATGTGATAGTAGCTCCGCCCCTGCTTCTTCATCAACATTATTATTACAACTCCGATGAGCAGCTTGGCATTTGGCAAAAATGGAAGTAGTACATCTGATGATCGCTGCTGCAATGCCATTCATCAAGGTGTTGTTATTTTCCGCCGTCGGTGTTGTACTTGCATTGGATCGAATTGCTATCCTAGGAGAGTTGTCACGAAAGAATTTGAACAAGGTAATTGATTAAGTACCCTTTAATTATGAGTGTGTAAATCTTGTTGAAAAAAATTGAGGGGCGTTGCTTATAATATGCATATATTTATTACTTGCCTAGCCTTTTAAAAAGTCACATTTCATAAACTTTGATCATAAATTCTCATTTTTTTTAAGAATAACATCAATATACCGGTGCTTGTTGATTCATGTACTCTCAGTTGACTATTTTTTTAAATTTCTTTTCTATAATAACATATATAGTTGAACATATTATAGGTCAAAGGTGTGTCTAAAATTGTAAATTACTTTAGCATTTCTATATGGCTGAAGTATGCGATTGCGGATATTATATGTTTGCCGTTTATGTTATTCAACAGCTTGTGTATTATGTCTTCAATCCTGCCCTTTGTGTGAGTCGTTTGGCTGAGACATCCTTACCGTTGCTTCGTTGCCACCCGACCCGTGTTGGCATTTAGTGTACGTTTATCATGTAGGGCGCGTCCAATTTAAGGCCTTCTCTCTTCTCTATTTATATTATGAGTTCCAAGCCATTTTTGCAAACCATATATTTCTGATATTTTAGTTCTTGGTTTCGATCTTCATCACAATGGCGGAGCTAGCAATTTATTCAAGTGGGTTCAAGTCAATAAAAACTAACTCTTAGATAAACATTCTCAAAATCATTTAAACAACCTTTTAAATACTTTTTTGGCCTAAAAAGATTAAGCTTGAAGTATAACACTCAAAATTTATTTCATAAGTTTATAAATTATCAATTGAAAAATCTAAAACTTGAAATTTCGACAAGTAATATATAATTATGTTTATATTGCATATATAATGCACATATATTGTACATATATCATATATCAATTGGGTTCAATAGTAATGTGATAGGAGATCCGCCCCTGCTTCTTCATCAACATTATTATTACAACTCCGATGAGCAGCTTGGCATTTGGCAAAAATGGAAGTAGTACATCTGATGATCGCTGCTGTAATGCCATTCATCAAGGTGTTGTTAATTTCCGCCGTCGGTGTTGTACTTGCATTGGATCGAATTGCTATCCTAGGAGAGTTGTCACGAAAGAATTTGAACAAGGTAATTGATTAAGTACCCTTTAATTATGAGTGTGTAAATCTTGTTGAAAAAAATTGAGGGGCGTTGCTTATAATATGCATATATTTATTACTTGCCTAGCCTTTTAAAAAGTCACATTTCATAAACTTTGATCATAAATTCTCATTTTTTTTTAAGAATAACATCAATATACCGGTGCTTGTTGATTCATGTACTCTCAGTTGACTTTTTTTTTACATTTCTTTTCTATAATGAAATATATAGTTGAACATATTGTAGGTCAAAGGTGTGTCTAAAATTGTAAATTACTTTAGCATTTCTATATGGCTGAAGTATGCGATTGCGGATATTATATGTTTGCCGTTTATGTTATTCAACAGCTTGTGTATTATGTCTTCAATCCTGCCCTTTGTGGGAGTAGTTTGACTGAGACATCCTTACAATTGTTTCGTAGCCACCCGACCTGTGTTGGCATTTAGTGTACGTTTATCTTATAGGGCGCGTCCAATTTAAGGCCTTCTCTCTTCTCTATTTATATTATGAGTTCCAAGCCATTTTTGCAAACCATATATTTCTGATATTTTAGTTCTTGGTTTCGATCTTCATCACAATGGCGGAGCTAGCAATTTATTCAAGTGGGTTCAAGTTAATAAAAACTAACTCTTAGATAAACATTCTCAAAATCATTTAAACAACCTTTTAAATACTTTTTTGGCCTAAAAAGATTAAGCTTGAAGTATAACACTCAAAATTTATTTCATAAGTTTATAAATTATCAATTGAAAAATCTAAAACTTTAAATTCCGACAAGTAATATATAATTATGTTTATATTGCATATATAATGCACATATATTGTACATATATCATATATCAATTGGGTTCAATAGTAATCTGATAGTAGATCCGCCCCTGCTTCTTCATCAACATTATTATTACAACTCCGATGAGCATCTTGGCATTTGGCAAAAATGGAAGTAGTACATCTGATGATCGCTGCTGCAATGCCATTCATCAAGGTGTTGTTAATTTCCGCCGTCGGTGTTGTACTTGCATTGGATCGAATTGCTATCCTAGGAGAGTTGTCACGAAAGAATTTGAACAAGGTAATTGATTAAGTACCCTTCAATTATGAGTGTGTAAATCTTGTTGAAAAAAATTGAGGGGCGTTGCTTATAATATGCATATATTTATTACTTGCCTAGCCTTTTAAAAAGTCACATTTCATAAACTTTGATCATAAATTCTCATTTTTTTTAAGAATAACATCAATATACCGGTGCTTGTTGATTCATGTACTCTCAGTTGACTTTTTTTTAAATTTCTTTTCTATAATATCATATATAGTTGAACATATTATAGGTCAAAGGTGTGTCTAAAATTATAAATTACTTTAGTATTTCTACATGGCTGAAGTATGCGATTGCGGATATTACATGTTTGCCGTTTATGTTATTCAACAGCTTGTGTATTATGTCTTCAATCCTGCCCTTTGTGGGAGTAGTTTGGCTGAGACATACTTACCGTTGCTTCGTAGCCACCCGACCCGTGTTGGCATTTAGTGTACGTTTATCATGTAGGGTGCGTCCAATTTAAGGCCTTCTCTCTTCTCTATTTATATTATGAGTTCCAAGCCATTTTTGCAAACCATATATTTCTGATATTTTAGTTCTTGGTTTCGATCTTCATCACAATGGCGGAGCTAGCAATTTATTCAAGTGGGTTCAAGTCAATAAAAACTAACTCTTAGATAAACATTCTCAAAATCATTTAAACAACCTGTTAAATACTTTTTTGGCCTAAAAAGATTAAGTTGAAGTATAACACTCAAAATTTATTTCATAAGTTTATAAATTATCAATTGAAAAATCTAAAACTTGAAATTCCGACAAGTAATATATAATTATGTTTATATTGCATATATAATGCACATATATTGTACATATATCATATATCAATTGGGTTCAATAGTAATGTGATAGTAGATCCGCCCCTGCTTCTTCATCAACATTATTATTACAACTCCGATGAGCAGCTTGGCATTTGGCAAAAATGGAAGTAGTACATCTGATGATCGCTGCTGCAATGCCATTCATCAAGGTGTTGTTAATTTCCGCCGTCGGTGTTGTACTTGCATTGGATCGAATTGCTATCCTAGGAGAGTTGTCACGAAAGAATTTGAACAAGGTAATTGATTAAGTACCCTTCAATTATGAGTGTGTAAATCTTGTTGAAAAAAATTGAGGGGCGTTGCTTATAATATGCATATATTTATTACTTGCCTAGCCTTTTAAAAAGTCACATTTCATAAACTTTGATCATAAATTCTCATTTTTTTTAAGAATAACATCAATATACCGGTGCTTGTTGATTCATGTACTCTCAGTTGACTTTTTTTTTACATTTCTTTTCTATAATGAAATATATAGTTGAACATATTGTAGGTCAAAGGTGTGTCTAAAATTGTAAATTACTTTAGCATTTCTATATGGCTGAAGTATGCGATTGCGGATATTATATGTTTGCCGTTTATATTATTCAACAGCTTGTGTATTATGTCTTCAATCCTGCCCTTTGTGGGAGTAGTTTGGCTGAGACATCCTTATCGTTGCTTCGTAGCCACCCGACCCGTGTTGGCATTTAGTGTACGTTTATCTTGTAGGGCGCGTCCAATTTAAGGCCTTCTCTCTTCTCTATTTATATTATGAGTTCCAAGCCATTTTTGCAAACCATATATTTCTGATATTTTAGTTCTTGGTTTCGATCTTCATTACATTGGCGGAGCTAGCAATTTATTCAAGTGGGTTCAAGTCAATAAAAACTAACTCTTAGATAAACATTCTCAAAATCATTTAAACAACCTTTTAAATACTTTTTTGGCCTAAAAAGATTAAGCTTGAAGTATAACACTAAAAATTTATTTCATAAGTTTATAAATTATCAATTGAAAAATCTAAAACTTTAAATTTCGACAAGTAATATATAATTATGTTTATATTGCATATATAATGCACATATATTGTACATATATCATATATCAATTGGGTTCAATAGTAATGTGATAGTAGATCCGCCCCTGCTTCTTCATCAACATTATTATTACAACTCCGATGAGCAGCTTGGCATTTGGCAAAAATGGAAGTAGTACATCTGATAATCGCTGCTGCAATGCCATTCATCAAGGTGTTGTTAATTTCCGCCGTCGGTGTTGTACTTGCATTGGATCGAATTGCTATCCTAGGAGAGTTGTCACGAAAGAATTTGAACAAGGTAATTGATTAAGTACCCTTCAATTATGAGTGTGTAAATCTTGTTGAAAAAAATTGAGGGGCGTTGCTTATAATATGCATATATTTATTACTTGCCTAGCCTTTTAAAAAGTCACATTTCATAAACTTTGATCATAAATTCTCATTTTTTTTAAGAATAACATCAATATACCGGTGCTTGTTGATTCATGTACTCTCAGTTGACTTTTTTTAAAATTTCTTTTCTATAATAACATATATAGTTGAACATATTATACGTCAAATGTGTGTCTAAAATTATAAATTACTTTAGTATTTCTACATGGCTGAAGTATGCGATTGCGGATATTACATGTTTGCCTTTTATGTTATTCAACAGCTTGTGTATTATGTCTTCAATCCTGCCCTTTGTGGGAGTAGTTTGGCTGAGACATCCTTACCGTTGCTTCGTAGCCACCCGACCCGTGTTGGCATTTAGTGCACGTTTATCATGTAGGGCGCGTCCAATTTAAGGCCTTCTCTCTTCTCTATTTATATTATGAGTTCCAAGCCATTTTTGCAAACCATATATTTTTGATATTTTAGTTCTTGGTTTCGATCTTCATCACAATGGCGGAGCTAGCAATTTATTCAAGTGGGTTCAAGTCAATAAAAACTAACTCTTAGATAAACATTCTCAAAATCATTTAAACAACCTTTTAAATACTTTTTTGGCCTAAAAAGATTAAGCTTGAAGTATAACACTAAAAATTTATTACATAAGTTTATTAATTATAAATTGAAAAATCAAAAACTTTAAATTCCGACAAGTAATATATAATTATGTTTATATTGCATATATAATGCACATATATTGTACATATATCATATATCAATTGGGTTCAATAGTAATGTGATAGTAGCTCCGCCCCTGCTTCTTCATCAACATTATTATTACAACTCCGATGAGCAGTTTGACATTTGGCAAAAATGGAAGTAGTACATCTGATGATCGCTGCTGCAATGCCATTCATCAAGGTGTTGTTAATTTCCGCCGTCGGTGTTGTACTTGCATTGGATCGAATTGCTATCCTAGGAGAGTTGTCACGAAAGAATTTGAACAAGGTAATTGATTAAGTACCCTTCAATTATGAGTGTGTAAATCTTGTTGAAAAAAATTGAGGGGCGTTGCTTATAATATGCATATATTTATTACTTGCCTAGCCTTTTAAAAAGTCACATTTCATAAACTTTGATCATAAATTCTCATTTTTTTTAAGAATAACATCTATATACCGGTGCTTGTTGATTCATGTACTCTCAGTTGACTTTTTTTTAAATTTCTTTTCTATAATAACATATATAGTTGAACATATTATAGGTCAAAGGTGTGTCTAAAATTATAAATTACTTTAGCATTTCTACATGACTGAAGTATGCGATTGCTGATATTATATGTTTGCCGTTTATGTTATTCAACAGCTTGTGTATTATGTTTTCAATCCTGCCCTTTGTGGGAGTAGTTTGGCTGAGCCATCATTATCGTTGCTTCGTAGCCACCCGACCCGTGTTGGCATTTAGTGTACGTTTATCTTGTAGGGCGCGTCCAATTTAAGGCCTTCTCTCTTCTCTATTTATATTATGAGTTCCTAGCCATTTTTGCAAACCATATATTTTTGATATTTTAGTTCTTGGTTTCGATCTTCATCACAATGGCGGAGCTAGCAATTTATTCAAGTGAGTTCAAGTCAATAAAAACTAACTCTTAGATAAACATTCTCAAAATCATTTAAACAACCTTTTAAATACTTTTTTGCCCTAAAAAGATTAAGCTTGAAGTACAACACTCAAAATTTATTTCATAAGTTTATAAATTATAAATTGAAAAATCTAAAACTTTAAATTCCGACAAGTAATATATAATTATGTTTATATTGCATATATAATGCACATATATTGTACATATATCATATATCAATTGGGTTCAATAGTAATGTGATAGTAGCTCCGCCCCTGCTTCTTCATCAACATTATTATTACAACTCCGATGAGCAGCTTGACATTTGGCAAAAATGGAATTAGTACATCTGATGATCGCTGCTGCAATGCCATTCATCAAGGTGTTGTTAATTTCCGCCGTCGGTGTTGTACTTGCATTGGATCGAATTGCTATCCTAGGAGAGTTGTCACGGAAGAATTTGAACAAGGTAATTGATTAAGTACCCTTTAATTATGAGTCTGTAAATCTTGTTGAAAAAAATTGAGGGGCGTTGCTTATAATATGCATATATTTATTACTTGCCTAGCCTTTTAAAAAGTCACATTTCATAAACTTTGATCATAAATTCTCATTTATTTTAAGAATAACATCAATATACCGGTGCTTGTTGATTCATGTACTCTCAGTTGACTTTTTTTTTACATTTCTTTTCTATAATGAAATATATAGTTGAACATATTATAGGTCAAAGGTGTGTCTAAAATTGTAAATTACTTTAGCATTTCTACATGGCTGAAGTATGCGATTGCGGATATTATATGTTTGCCGTTTATGTTATTCAACAGCTTGTGTATTATGTCTTCAATCCTGCCCTTTGTGGGAGTAGTTTGGCTGAGACATCCTTACCGTTGTTTCGTAGCCACCCGACCCGTGTTGGCATTTATTGTAAGTTTATCTTGTAGGGCGCGTCTAATTTATGGCCTTCTTTCTTCTCTATTTATATTATGAGTTCCAAGCCATTTTTGCAAACCATATATTTTTGATATTTTAGTTCTTGGTTTCGATCTTCATCACAATGGCGGAGCTAGCAATTTATTCAAGTGGGTTCAAGTCAATAAAAACTAACTCTTAGATAAACATTCTCAAAATCATTTAAACAACCTTTTAAATACTTTTTTGGCCGAAAAAGATTAAGCTTGAAGTATAATACACTCAAAATTTATTTCATAAGTTTATAAATTATCAATTGAAAAATCTAAAACTTTAAATTCCGACAAGTAATAGATAATTATGTTTATATTTCATATATAATGCACATATATTGTACATATATCATATATCAATTGGGTTCAATAGTAATGTGATAGTAGCTCCGCCCCTTCTTCTTCATCAACATTATTATTACAACTCCGATGAGCAGCTTGGCATTTGGCAAAAATGGAAGTATTACATCTGATGATCGCTGCTGCAATGCCATTCATCAAGGTGTTGTTAATTTCCGCCGTCGGTGTTGTACTTGCATTGGATCGAATTGCTATCCTAGCAGAGTTGTCACGAAAGAATTTGAACAAGGTAATTGATTAAGTACCCTTTCATTATGAGTGTGTCTAAAATTATAAATTACTTTAGCATTTCTACATGGCTGAAGTATGCGATTGCGGATATTATATGTTTGCTGTTTATGTTATTCAACAGCTTGTGTATTATGTCTTCAATCCTGCCCTTTGTGGGAGTAGTTTGGCTGAGACATCCTTACCGTTGCTTCGTAGCCACACGACCCGTGTTGGCATTTAGTGTACGTTTATCTTGTAAGGCGCGTCCAATTTAAGGCCTTCTCTCTTCTCTATTTATATTATGAGTTCCAAGCCATTTTTGCAAACCATATATTTTTGATATTTTAGTTCTTGGTTTCGATCTTCATCACAATGGCGGAGCTAGCAATTTATTCAAGTGGGTTCAAGTCAATAAAAACTAACTCTTAGATAAACATTCTCAAAATCATTTAAACAACCTTTTAAATACTTTTTTGGCCTAAAAAGATTAAGCTTGAAGTATAACACTAAAAATTTATTTCATAAGTTTATAAATTATAAATTGAAAAATCTAAAACTTTAAATTCCGACAAGTAATATATAATTATGTTTATATTGCATATATAATGCACATATATTGTACATATATCATATATCAATTGGGTTCAATTGTAATGTGATAGTAGCTCCGCCCCTGCTTCTTCATCAACATTATTATTACAACTCCGATGAGCAGCTTGGCATTTGGCAAAAATGGAAGTAGTACATCTGATGATCGCTGCTGCAATGCCATTCATCAAGGTGTTGTTAATTTCCGTCGTCGGTGTTGTACTTGCATTGGATCGAATTGCTATCCTAGGAGAGTTGTCACGTAAGAATTTGAACAAGGTAATTGATTAAGTACCCTTTAATTATGAGTGTGTAAATCTTGTTGAAAAAAATAGAGGGGCGTTGCTTATAATATGCATATATTTATTACTTGCCTAGCCTTTTAAGAAGTCATATTTCATAAACTTTGATCATAAATTCTCATTTTTTTTAAGAATAACATCAATATACCGTTGCTTGTTGATTCATGTACTCTCAGTTGACTTTTTTTTTAAATTTCTTTTCTATAATGAAATATATAGTTGAACATATTATAGGTCAAAGGTGTGTCTAAAATTGTAAATTACTTTAGCATTTCTATATGGCTGAAGTATGCGATTGCAGATATTATATGTTTTTCGTTTATGTTATTCAACAGCTTGTGTATTATGTCTTCAATCCTGCCCTTTGTGGGAGTAGTTAGGCTGAGACATCCTTACCGTTGCTTCGTAGCCACCCGACCCGTGTTGGCATTTAGTGTACGTTTATCTTGTAGGGCGCGTCCAATTTAAGGCCTTCTCTCTTCTCTATTTATATTATGAGTTCCAAGCCATTTTTGCAAACCATATGTTTTTGATATTTTAGTTCTTGGTTTCGATCTTCATCACAATGGTGGAGCTAGCAATTTATTCAAGTGGGTTCAAGTCAATCAAAACTAACTCTTAGATAAACATTCTCAAAATCATTTAAACAACCTTTTAAATACTTTTTTGGCCTAAAAAGATTAAGCTTGAAGTATAACACTAAAAATTTATTTCATAAGTTTATAAATTATCAATTGAAAAATCTAAAACTTTAAATTCCGACAAGTAATAGATAATTATGTTTATATTGCATATATAATGCACATATATTGTACATATATCATATATCAATTGGGTTCAATAGTAATGTGATAGTAGCTCCGCCCCTGCTTCTTCATCAATATTATTATTACAACTCCTATGAGCAGCTTGGCTTTTGGCAAAAATGGAAGTAGTACATCTGATGATCGCTGCTGCAATGCCATTCATCAAGGTGTTGTTAATTTCCGCCGTCGGTGTTGTACTTGCATTGGATCGAATTGCTATCCTAGGAGAGTTGTCACGAAAGAATTTGAACAAGGTAATTGATTAAGTACCCTTTAATTATGAGTGTGTAAATCTTGTTGAAAAAAATTGAGGGGCGTTCCTTATAATATGCATTCATTTATTACTTGCCTAGCCTTTTAAAAAGTCACATTTCATAAACTTTGATCATAAATTCTCATTTTTTTTAAGAATAACATCAATATACCGGTGCTTGTTGATTCATGTACTCTCAGTTGACTTTTTTTTAAATTCCATTTCTATAATGAAATATATAGTTGAACATATTATAGGTCAAAGGTGTGTCTAAAATTGTAAATTACTTTAGCATTTCTATATGGCTGAAGTATGCGATTGCAGATATTATATGTTTGCCGTTTATGTTATTCAACAGCTTGTGTATTATGTATTCAATCCTGCCCTTTGTGGGAGTAGTTTGGCTGAGACATCCTTACTGTTGCTTCGTAGCCACCCGACCCGTGTTGGCATTTAGTGTACGTTTATCTTGTGGGGCGCGTCCAATTTAAGGTCTTCTCTCTTCTCTATTTATATTATGAGTTCCAAGCCATTTTTGCAAACCATATATTTTTGATATTTTAGTTCTTGGTTTCGATATTCATCACAATGGCGGAGCTAGCAATTTATTCAAGTGGGTTCAAGTCAATCAAAACTAACTCTTAGATAAACATTCTCAAAATCATTTAAACGACCTTTTAAATACTTTTTTGGCCTAAAAAGATTAAGCTTGAAGTATAACACTAAAAATTTATTTCATAAGTTTATAAATTATCAATTGAAAAATCAAAAACTTTAAATTCCGACAAGTAATAGATAATTATGTTTATATTGCATATATAATGCACACATATTGTACATATACCATATATCAATTGGGTTCAATAGTAATGTGATAGTAGTTCCGCCCCTGCTTCTTCATCAACATTATTATTACAACTCCGATGAGCAGCTTGGCATTTGGCAAAAATGGAAGTAGTATATCTGATGATCGCTGCTGTAATGCCATTCATCAAGGTGTTGTTAATTTCCGCCGTCGGTGTTGTACTTGCATTGGATCGAATTGCTATCCTAGGAGAGTTGTCACGAAAGAATTTGAACAAGGTAATTGATTAAGTACCCTTTAATTATGAGTGTGTAAATCTTGTTGATAAAAATTGAGGGGCGTAGCTTATAATATGCATATATTTATTACATGCCTAGCCTTTTAAGAAGTCACATTACATAAACTTTGATCATAAATTCTCATTTTTTTTAAGAATAACATCATTATACCGGTGCTTGTTGATTCATGTACTCTCAGTTGACTTTTTTTTTAAATTTCTTTTCTATAATGAAATATATAGTTGAACATATTATAGGTCAAAGGTGTGTCTAAAATTGTAAATTACTTTAGCATTTCTATATGGCTGAAGTATGCGATTGCAGATATTATATGTTTGCAGTTTATGTTATTCAACAGCTTGTGTATTATGTCTTCCATCCTGCCCTTTTTGGGAGTAGTTTGGCTGAGACATCCTTACCCTTGCTTCGTAGCCACCCGACCTGTGTTGGCATTTAGTGTACGTTTATCTTGTAGGGCGCGTCCAATTTAAGGCCTTCTCTCTTCTCTATTTATATTATGAGTTCCAAGCCATTTTTGCAAACCATATGTTTTTGATATTTTAGTTCTTGGTTTCGATCTTCATCACAATGGCGGAGCTAGCAATTTATTCAAGTGGGTTCAAGTCAATCAAAACTAACTCTTAGATAAACATTCTCAAAATCATTTAAACAACCTTTTAAATACTTTTTTGGCCTAAAAAGATTAAGCTTGAAGTATAACACTAAAATTTTATTTCATAAGTTTTTAAATTATCAATTGAAAAATCTAAAACTTTAAATTCCGACAAGTAATAGATTATTATGTTTATATTGCATATATAATGCACATATATTGTACATATATCATATATCAATTGGGTTCAATAGTAATGTGATAGTAGCTCCGCCCCTGCTTCTTCATCAACATTATTATTACAACTTCGATGAGCAGCTTGACATTTGGCAAAAATGGAAGTAGTACATATGATGATCGCTGCTGCAATGCCATTCATCAAGGTGTTGTTAATTTCCGCCATCGGTGTTGTACTTGCATTGGATCGAATTGCTATCCTAGGAGAGTTGTCACGAAAAAATTTGAACAAGGTAATTGATTAAGTACCCTTTAATTATGAGTGTGTAAATCTTGTTGAAAAAAATTAAGGGGGAGTATTATATGCACTGCACTCTTTTTGCCTTCGATAAGGTTTTTATCCCACTGGGTTTTTCCTGACAAGGTTTTTAATGAGGCAGTTAATTTTAAGCATATAAGAATACATAATAGTTGTACTCTTTCCTAGTTATGGATTTTTCCCACAGGGTTTTTCCTAACAAGGTTCTTAACACTAGGGGAAAAAAAGGAAGGGCTGCGCTGGAAGGGCTGCGGTTAGCCCAAAAACCGCAGCCCTTTTAGTGAAGGGATGCGGTTAGCCGAAACCGCAGCCCTATAAGTAATAAAGGGCTGCGGTTTTTGGGCTAATCGCAGCCCTTTATGGGCTTTTTTTTTAAATTTTTTTTTGAAAGGAATTCACGGCTTAAATTCTTAATAAGCAGCTAACTAGGGTTCTCATTCCCTTCTCCCTCATTCTCTCTCCTCTCTCACATCAACCACAACCTCCTTCTCCTTTCTCTCTCACCCTCCTCCCTTCTCCCTCACCCTCCTTCCCAATCCGGCAGAACCCTAGCTAGCCTCCTTCTCCTTTCTCCCTCACGCCACCGGAACAACAGCGACACCACAACAATAGCGGCACAGCAATGACGCAACAACAGCAACACCACGAAGGAGAACGTGGTTGATGTATGCACCAGCAGCACCTGCGACACAACAACGACGCCACCAGCGACACCAACGGGCCATCGACTGGCGGGGGCGCAACAAGAACGTGGCAGCAGCAACCTTAACAGAGGAGTGAGAAAATTGGGGCAGAACGAAGGAGAGAGAATGCGACAGGCTTAACGGCAACAACGCCGTTCGTAATTTCGTTCGCCGGAGAACTGTTATCGGAAAAAGGTTTTTTCTTTTTTGCTTTTTTTTTGTGTGGAAATTGTAATTGTGATTTATGTTTTGCTTCATTTATGGAATTCTTGGATTTAAACAAGCATGGAGAATTGTAATTATGGTGCTTTATTTTTTTTTCTTTTTCCGTTTGATTTTTGTCTGATAAATTGGTAACAAGATTGTTTGTTTTGATTTGAAGAATATGAGAATGAATGGTTTAGAGTTGTAATTGATGATATTTTTATCCAGATCTTGTTAATTTCGTTTCATGAATTTATATTTTGTACTGTTCTTTATAATTTCGTAATTAATGCTCAAATAAAAAAATATATACTCGGTAATTGTTTTTGGACATATTTCGAACTATAAAATGCAAAAACAAAAAAAAATTTTTTTTTTTTTGGGTGAGAAGGGCTGCGGGCTTTAGCAAAAACCGCAGCCCTTCACTTTTAGTGAAGGGCTGCTATGGAAAGGGCTGCTGGCAAAAAACGCAGCCCTTAGGGCTGTTTTGACCACAGCCCTTCCGTTTTTTTCCACTAGTGTAATGAGACAACGTCTATTATGAGTTATCAGTGGACATTCAAGGGGGAGTGTTGAGAAACAGTGGAATGTTAGATTCCACTGTTCACATGTGAATGTCACTTTGCCTGCATGCATTAAATGCATGTCAGGTAAGTTTCCTTCCCACCGTAAACTTCTTCCGCCAATGTTGAAATATGTAATTGTAAACAGTAGAGTTTTTGCTTATAAATACCGGTGTAAGAAATCAGTTTTACATCAATTGAATTACAATACGAATTCAATACACTCTCTGATATATTTCTATCTATAGCTTCTCTCTCTCTCTACATTTTCTCACAACACGTTATCAGCACGAGTTTGCTACCGAGAAAAAATAAAGGTATACATCCATTCTGTTTCAAGTTCTAAATTTTTCTTCTCCAAGCCCAAACCTTTACCATCCAAACATGGATCAACAAAGTAACGGGATTAACATTGTTTTACACAATGTCTCTGTCTCGGGTATTTACTTTTGGATAGAGCGAAACAATGTGCCATTCACTACCAACCCAGCGAGGGGAACTGTGAGACAATCCCGACCCGGTAACATTAACGACGGTACAAATACCCATACCAGAGAAAACCCACAAACACCTGTTCCCAACACCAATAATAACCCTCCTATACAATCAACTGAAAATCAACCTCCACCAAGTAATAAAAGAGATAGGGATGAACAGGAAGGGACTAGTAGTAAACGTCACCATGCCACTAACCCAGAAAATAAATAATTTAATAATAAAACCACCTTCATGGAGGGCAAGGACATTTATTTTATGTTATTTCTTTTTTGCTCTTGAACCGCCTATATGGACGGGTTAATTTTTTTTGAATTTACCGCCTATATGGACGGCCTAGTGAAGCAATAAAATTATTATCTCTTATATGTGCAATAATGTTATATGTATGCAGGGAACAAGCATTCAGAACACTATTATATATTATTGTCTCTAATCTTCTATCTTTTTTTTGCATTTGTAGTTACATATATTATATCATCATTTTACCAACATGCATAATAGTAGACCAATTTAGTACATATAATTTTATTACATTGTATATTTTTAACTGTTGATGAAATGCACAGTTAGGGATAACCCTCTATAAAAGCGGATTACCCGCCCCATTTTCACCACACATCTCTTATCTTCTTCCAATTTTTTTTCTCTAAACTCACAATTTTTTTTTTCTCTTCTTCCTCAACCTTCCGGCCACCATGTTCCACGGCGACGACAACCGTCCGCCACCTTCATCTTCTTCTTTTGAGGAGGATTTTAGGATGATACGGCTATACTTATTCCTTATAGCCGGTTTCTTTTTCCTTCTTATGGCATTCATGATCTATCTCCTCATACACAAGTAGGAGACAAATTTTTTTTCATCTCCCTCGTTGTATTTTTTTTCCATTTTTGGCATCTTTTTTTTGTGTCTTTTAAGTGCATTTTTAGGAAGTTTTTTTTGTTTATCTCACTCATTGTATTTTTTTCCATTTTTGGTATTTTTTTTGCTTCGTTATATTGTACGCTATTTTCGTCTTTTTTTTTCCTTTTGTTTGTACTGTTTATGTATCATTATAATGATATAAATTAGGGGGAGATAATATATGTGATTTATTATCATTTACTAATTTTAAATATTTACATGTTTGTAGTTAAAATGTAAGATCTAGTTAAAAGACAATTTAACATACTAGATCTATCTGGGCAAAAGTTTTTAGAATGGACAGTGGACGCCCAAATGAATTTAAAGGCCCAAGGACTGGAACATACAATTAAGGGTGTGACAACCCAACAAGGTGATGCAACTACATCAGTTAAAAAGGCGACTGAACAAGAAAAGGCAAAAGCCTTAGTCCTTCTCAGGCATCATTTACATGAAAGTTTAAAAACTGAATATCTCCTTGTGGAGGATCCCAAAGAACTATGGGATAGCCTGAGTGAAAGATATGGGCATCACAAAAATGTGCTCCTCCCAAAGGCACAATTTGACTGGCTCAATTTGAGATTCCGGGGACTTTAAAGCGATCGGTGATTACAATTCAACGTTGTTTAGAATTGTATCGTTGTTGAAATATTGTGATCATCCCATCACGGAAGAGCGGAGATGATAGAAAAACGCTCTCCACTTTCCACGCCTCTAATATAATATTGGCAGAACAATACAGGTTCAGAGCTTTCAAAAAATACTCTGAGCTAATATCAGTACTACTTGTGGCTGAACAAAATAATGATCTTCTACTGAAGAATCATAATCTTAGACCTACGGGGTCTTCAGCCACACATGAAATAAATGCAATAGAAAGCTCGATCCACCGAAGCAAATGCTATACATAGAGGTGGACGCGGTAATTACAACGATCGTGGGAGAGGACGTGGTAATTACCGTGGCGAGGGCGTGGACGTGGCGAGGTCGATTTTCCCCAAGAAATAACAATTTTAAAAATTTCGATAAAAATTGGGGACAATCATCCGGAAATCGAGGCGGTCGTCCTATAAAGGAAATGACACTTGCCACAGATGTGGCATGACTGGGCATTGGGGCCGCACATGTCGTACTGCCAAACATTTGGTAGACCTATACCAGGCTTCAATAAAGAACAAAGGGAAAAATGTTGAAGCAAATTTTGTTAATGAAGCTAATACATCCATGCCCAGCCTTGATGTTTCAGATTTTTTTATGGATAATGCTGAAGCCGAAAACAACTTTGCAATGCATTAATATGCTTAGTTTATTTTAATTACTTCAATAATTATTTTTCATGTATTCCCTCTTTTGATTATTAATAAAATATGCATTTTCTTGTACTGATCTTCATATTTATTATTTATGAAGATATGGATTTGCCAGAAGTTGGATCCAAAGAACAATGTCTCCTCGACAGTGGGACAACACACACCATATTGAAAAATAAAGAGTATTTTTCAAAACTTACAATATTCCAGGCAAATGTTAGCACAATATCTGGGACAGCCAAGTTAATTGAAGGCTCTGGGAAAGCCTGTATTATATTTCCAAATGGGACAAAATTGATAATCAATGACGCATTATATTCGAGTAAATCTCGAAGAAACCTTATAAGTTTCAAAGATATACGTCAGAATGGTTACCATTTGGAAACCATGACAGTGAATCAAGAGGAATTTATATGCCTCACGGTAGAAAAATGCGGCAAGAAATACATCTATGAAAAATTGCCAGCAATTTCCTCGGGACTATATCGCATAGATATACGTCCAATTGAAATTAATATGATATCTAACCAGAAGTTAGATAATAGAGAATTATTTACTCTATGGCATGACCGATTTGGCCATCCTGGCACAGGAATGATGCATAGAATCATTGAAAATTCAATTGGACACTCTATAAAGAATGTCAAAATTCCTCGGTCAAATGAATTATCATGCTCTGCATGCTCACTTGGCAAATTGATAATTAGACCATCTATAAATAAGATTGCCACTGAATCTCCAATGTTTTTAGAAAGAATACAAGGAGATATTTGTGGGCCTATTCACCCCGCATGCGGACCATTCCGCTATTTCATGGTATTAATTGATGCATCTACTCGATGGTCACATATGAGCCTTTTGTCAAGTAGAAATGTTGCATTTGCAAAACTTCTGGCTCAAATAATTCGATTAAGAACTCAATTCCCAGATCATACAATAAAGAGGATAAGATTAGACAATGCTGGGGAATTTACATCCCAAACTTTTAATGATTATTGCATGTCTATTGGGATTGTTGTAGAGCACCCTATGCCTCATGTACATACACAAAATGGTCTTGCTGAATCATTAATCAAGAGACTGCAATTAATTGCAAGACCATTAATAATGAGATCAAAATTGCCCTCTTCTGCTTGGGGTCATGCTATATTACATGCAGCAGCATTGATAAGATTAAGGCCGACAACCTATCATAAATTCTCACAGTTACAATTAGTATCAGGTCGAGAACCGAATGTCTCACATTTGAAAATTTTTGGGTGCACTGTACATGTACCTATTGCTCTTCCCCAACGTACTAAAATGGGTCCACAAAGAAGGATGGGAATATATGTTGGATTTGAAACTCCATCAATTATCAAATATTTAGAGCCAACAAGCGGTGATTTATTTACGGCTCGATTTGTCGATCGTCATTTCAATGAGTCGGTATTTCCATCCTTAGGGGGAGAGAAAGTGGACCCACAAAATATAAAAATAGAAATTACATGGAATGCATCGCAAATGTCGTTTCTGGACCCGAGAACAAATTCATGTGAACAAGAAGTCAAGAAAATTGTTCATTTGCAAAGTATTGCAAACCAATTGCCTGATGCATTCACAGATACTAAGAAAGTGACAAAGTCACATGTGCATGTTGAGAATGCCCCTGCACGAATTGAAATTCCTAGTGACAATAAGGCCATTGAAGATGAGTCAATAGCACGTCGAAAACGTGGTAGACCACTCGGTTCTAAAGACTCGAAACCGAGAAAAATGAAAAAGCAAGGAGAAACAACAAACGAAATTAATATAAATCCTCCAAAGGAGCATGATGAAATTCATGAGGAAAACAAAAATGAAGATAAGCATGTTCCAGAAGAACATGAACATGAAAGCATAGACAACAATGAAACTTCAATTAATTATGTCTCTACAAAGAAACAATGGAATCGAAAAGATGTTGTCTTGAATGAAATCTTTGCTTACTCCATAGCGGTTGAAATGACATACGATGAAAATGATATAGAACCAAATACAGTAGATGAATGTCGCCGCAGAAAAGATTGGCCAAAATGGAAAGAAGCAATTCAAGCAGAATTGAAATCACTTGAAAAACGTGAGGTATTCGGACAAATAACCCAAATACCAAAAGGTGTAAAACCAGTTGGGTACAAATGGGTATTCGTGAGAAAACGAAATGAGAAAAATGAAGTTACTAGATATAAGGCAAGGCTAGTAGCCCAAGGCTTCTCGCAAATGCCAGGGATTGATTATGATGAGACATATTCTCCAGTAGTTGATGCAACTACACTAAGATTTCTGGTAAGCTTATCACTTTCAAAAGGATTGCAAATGAGGTTAATACAAGTTGGAAAACAAATTGTTCCATTAAGTCAAATACGTACATATTGTTCCATAAAGTCATATACATGGGGTTATTAATGTAAATATATCATATGGACTCCTTTAAATATGAGTTATTGTATCCTGAAATCCCTTATATTGTCTTCCTTCGTTCCATAAAGTTTTTTCTACTTTTCATTTAAGGGTGTTCCATATTTTTTTTATTTCTACTTTATTCTGTATTTTGTAAGTTTATAATAATTTAATATTTACATATGACCCATAAGTTGTCCATAATATGACACTCTCTTTCTTAAATTTATAATTTAATATTTGCATAGACACTCTCACATCTCACCTCAAAAGTAATCATTCAACCCCAATACCAATATTTTATAGTATCCCTTTGTTTGTGTAGGAATAGTAAATAGGAAAAATATATGTAACGAAGGGAGTACGTATTAGTACTCCAAAAATCAAGAAAAATATTTTTGACAATTACATAAAATATTTTATAAAAGCATAAAACATTGTGTATTTCTTCTCTTTTTTATTCTTCTTGATAAAAAAAGAAATTTTAATTAAAACAAATTCTAATCAAAAAAAATTCTTGATAAATAAAAAAATTTAATCAAAACCAATCCACCAACCTGTGAACCAGACACGACCCGACCCACTTACCAGCTCCATGAATGATTGAGAATGAGAAAAGAGATAAAGGGCTTGCCACCACCCAAAGGGGGTGGTAGCCCCCATATCAAAAAGGAAACCTAGGATTTTAAGAAAGAAATAAAAGAGAGAAAATGACTATATTTTTTGGTTAGATAAAAACACTAAGATACTGAACTTACTATAATCAGATGAGTTTTAGGGAAACGAAAGAAAATAAATTTACCTATGATAATCCCTTTGAAACTTTTTCACCCATAAAGTTATAATGCTATTTGCAATTTATTCTCTCGAGTAGTACTAGAAAACCATAAGAAAAGTACTTACTTTTTGGATTATAAAAGAAAAAGTAATCAGATGAGTGTTAGTGCAACAAATAAATTTAGGTTCTTGCCTAGGACATTTCAGTGAAATGTTTTTGGCCCATATAAACATGAAAATATTAGACAAAGCCGTCATCTCAAAAGCGATTAATACAAAAAATAAGGAAAAAAAATTAGTTTGCATATACTTTAGGAAATGGATAAAGTTGGACAAGAGTTTAATTATTTTATTATGAATGTATATTTGAGAAGAAAAAAAAGGTGAAATTGGGTAGAGTCTTAAGGTAATAAAGATAAGAAAAGAAGGATTAAGAGTGACACAGAGAAGATCGAGAAGACAAAGACTATTTCAGGAAAGGAAAGACGGCAACTTCGAAGTGGATTGAAAACAAAGTAAGAATCACTTTGATTTGATTTTGAATCATTTTTTTGTTATTTTCATTGTTATTTACATTGATTACACAGACTATTTCAGGAGATAAAAGAACTTGCTGATCTTTAGAAGGTGATGAGAGGTAATTTCATTAGTTTGTACTAGAAGAAATGATTGAATATAAACTTAATCCGAGGTTATTATGCGTTAGTTGGGTTGTAAATTGGATTCTTTTGTTTTATTTACATAGGAAAAAACGTGGGTTTCAAAGCATGTACCAATGGTTGATAAATCCATATCTTCGGTATTAGAAAAGATCAGGCAAAGGAAGATGGAGATATCGAAAAAGCGATTTTGTTTTCACTTGAAAAGATCGGAGCGGCGACGACGGAGTTGTCAGAAATTATCATGCAATTGATGAAGGAGTTAATATTCACGCATAATTGGAGTTGATATTCTCTGATTAATCTCCTTTGAAGCCATATCTCGAAGGATCTCGCAGATGGCACTATATTGGTGGTGTTCGGAGGTTTATGCAACAAAGGAATTTACTATAGATGAGCTAGGGATTGAAGGATAAAAAGAGAGAGAATTTTATTCTTTTGTAATTTGTTGTATTTGAGTTTAAAGTTCAATTAGAGGGCCTTTTTATATAAAGGAATTCACTAGATGATTTTAAAGATGGATGCTTACGTAAAATAATTGTATATTGCATGATTCGATATCAATCTAAATCAGTACTCCTTAAATAATTTATGTGCAACAAATATTATCGAGCTTTGTGATTAGTTTCATATCCCTTTTCAAATTTCATAAGCAAACTTCGTCGACGACAGCAACTCAATAATCATTCATGTAACCAATTTTGAGGGAAGAAATAAAAAAGACAATCATACAACAATGGGTGTAGATCACAATATATTAGCATGTAAAAAGATAAAGTTTATTATGCTCGAAAAGCGTAATATATTTCCACTAATATCACAAGGTACACGCCCTTATATAGAGATAACCTTATACTTTGACCAGTCTAGAAAAAAAAAAGAGTGCAACATTAATGATACAGGGGGTCAATCTAATCCAACTAAAAATTCGGGATTAAATTGCACAATTTGTGTAAGTGGGAGAGCTTAACTTGCCACATGAAAGATTGTCATTAAATTTGTTTGATGAGAGTTAATATCACGATAGAGAAAAAAGGGGGATGTACATTATATGCATAATTTTTGTGGGTAAAATTATAGTTATATGTAATAGAATAATATGATCAAAAGTTTTTTTGAATCTTTAAATTTTAAAAACATCGTTGATTTTACTCTAATTGAAACTTATCAATTAAATTGCATAATTAGTTTGCATGAGAAAAAAAAGCATGGGTTTTATTTAGGGGTGTTCATGGGTGGTTAAGCGTCCCGAAATAAAATTTCGGGACGGTAATCGGAAGTATCGGTTCGCCATATTTGCGAACCGTAACCGTAACCGTTCAAACCGGTAACCGCATAACCGGTTAACCGGTTTTTCGGTACAGTTTTCCGGTTAACCGTTACTCAAGTTTTATCAAATTATTTTACTACATTATATATTAGATTTCAAATTTTTCTCAACATAAATAATATACCATTATTACCAAGATTCTCTATAAAAGATAATCATCTCTATAAAATATTCCACACCATACAATATTACAATACAACGAAATGACGAATACATATCTTAAAGTTCTAAGAAAAACAAGCACAAAAATATAAAGTATTACAAGTTGGTAGTTCACAACTTCACATTGAGTAGTTTCACAGTTTCATAGTTTGGACTTTTGGGCTTAGTCTGTGATCTCTTTATTCTCTTACTCTCTTGTATCACTCCAACAAAGACTCAAAGAGGACAGAGGTACTGAACTACTGACTAAGGGACGAATTGACTTGCGTTTTCGTTTTCTACTTTTATCACACAAAAATCATTAATTAATGGATTTTTTAACTTTAACCACCTTATAAAATCACCATTTTTAAGATAACCACCTTATAAGTTAATTGTTTTAAATAACCACCTTATATGACCTAAATCTCTTTAAATACATACCAATTGGCAGATTTCGTCCAAGAAATCGGTCTTAAATAAGGGTTTAAACCTTAAATACATTCTAGTGAATAAAGGTGGAGGTGATGAAATCGTTCTTAAACCCTTTTTGAGGATGATTTCCTTGACGAAATCTGTTGATTGGTAGGTATTTAAAAGGATTTAGGTCATATAAGGTGGTTATTTAAAACAATTAACTTATAAGGTGGTTATCTTAAAAATGGTGATTTTAAAAGGTGGTAAAAATCAAAAAATCCTTAATTAATTAATATAATTATTATAAAAAATTAAATAATAATAAAAAATAAATTTATCCGGTTTTTCGGTTAACCGTTTTATAAAAAAATCATAACCGTAACCGTATCGTTTTACCGTGAATTTTACCGGTTCGGTAACCGTACCGTTTAATCCCAAATTTTCCGGTTCGGTAACCGCCCATTTTGACCGGTTTTTCGGTACGGTATTTCGGTTTCGGTTTTTTGTGAACACCCCTAGTTTTATTTCCTTAGACCTTTTTTTCTTCCCAGAGTATATTTTCATGTGGAAATTTTTAGAGTCGCAAGTAATAGGGGCATGAAAATCGTAATATGCGACAAAAAGCATGGAGAATCTAATACTACGACTAATGTGGTATACAAGGAAGTCTTCTACAACTTATGAGTACCAATTAGATATTGCCCTACTGATTTTATTTAATGTTCTCTTTCTATGTGTTATTTGCATCATTAAGTTTTTCGTTCTATTAAAGATTTGTAGGCCTATTTTTGTGTTCCGATATGCTACAACTGCAAGGAGTCTCACAATCAAATATTGGTCAGAGGTAAAATTGAATTGAACATCATATTGTACATAACTCCATTTTTTTTGCTATTTTACCTTAAATGAGGAAGTAGTAAAGATAATTTTAGATGTGTTGGATCATTCTTCTGTATGAAGTAGACAGACGTCGGGGTAGAAATTAATAGTCTCTAAATATAATAAATTTATAAAATAGGGCTTTGCCACACCAACCAAAAAGGGTGGCAACCCCTATATGGAAAAAGGGAAACTAGGATTTTTTAAGAGAGAAAAAACATATATTTCAAAGATTATTAGTAAAATATTTTAGAACTTAATATAATACATGGGTAGAACAACTTTCCATTACAAAGACATTGAAGGTTATTGTTAACAAAAACTTAGAAATAAATAGCAAAAAGAAGAAAAAAAAATAGGGCTTGCTACCATCCAAAAGGGGGTGGTAGGCCCCATATCAAAAAGGAAACCTAGGATTTCAAGAGAGAAAGGAAAGAGAGAGAATGACTATATTTTTTGGTTAGATGAAGACAATAAGATTACCACTAATATACTGTACAAGGAAGTATTTCAGAGTGGTAAATCAATACTCATAATATTACTTTACTTGACTGTTTTATTTATTTTGTTACATTATCATTCATATTGTAATTTATTTACTTATCTATGTTGTTGATTCAATCTATTTTGTTCGCTCTTATTATAATTAAACTGTTCTTTTCTTTATATGAATTGCACCATTTATTTTGTTTTTATAATTAGTATTTCAGAGTGGGAACTCGAATATTACAACTTATATACTGTACAAGGAAGTATTTCAGAGTGGTAAATCAATACTCATAATATTATTCTACTTGACTGTTTTATTTATTTTGTTACATTATCATTCATATCGTAATTTATTTACTTATCTATGTTGTTTATTCAATCTATTTTATTCGCTCTTATTATAATTGAATTAACTGTTCTTTTCTTTATATGAATTACACCATTTCTTTTGTTTTTATAATTAGTATTATTTGGGTTGATGAAGAATTTATCAAATTTTACATAAAACCTCCCGTGCGTTTTTGCACGGGCTATGTAACGGTACTAGGTTAGTCGTTAAGCACCTCGACAATCACATTATTGAGGTTGTTATTGTAGCGACAGTAATGTGGGGACAAAGTTTTTATTCCGAGGATGACACTTACACCATCAGACGCAACAAAGTTCTCGATCAAATTCCAGAGAAGGCAGTCCCGTTGGTTGTCTGTTTTGCAAGGACGATAAATAAAAGCCAAAGACATTCTCTAGCGCACGTAGGCTTATATCTCCCTCGGCCAGTATTCATCCACGAACAATTCTATGTGGATGTATCACGAGTTACAAGCAAAAAGGGTTTGAAAATTTTAATATGTTATAATGATCGTGACAACTCCAATGTTACCACTAATGTAGTATATAAAGAAGTATTTCAGAATGTGTAATAATTATTCCGAATACTTATAATTTATGAGCTTAGTTTTTCTTTCAATTTGTTTACATTGTCTTTCATAATTGTTTTATCGTCTAATTTGTTGCATATTTTATGAGAATTGCGTCTTTGTAATTATATGTGAATTTTTCTTTTCTGTATATCACATTCATCATATTTATTTTTCTCAAAATGAACTATAACAATTAACATCCCGTGCATTTTTGCACGGGTTTTAAACTATGAAATTACTGTTTACATGCTAATAGATGGAGGAAATGACCTTATTTCTGCAATAGTCGAGAGTACATATGACGTAGGAAGGTTAGCGGAGAAGTTCGACGAAGAAGTTCGTCAAAATAGCCTGAAATGATTTCCACTAGTCAGGCCTCCAGAGTCAGAATGCTTATTATAATACCTTTTTGAAAGCGATGCGGGCCAACGAGTCAAACACACCGCTATCTTTGTGACCGATAGGCTTTTAAGCCATCCGAGTTCGTTTAGGGCCCGAAAACAATATTTTTATTATTTCCGAATTTTATTATTTCCTTATTTTCGTATTAGGGTTTTGTTTTAACTATTTAAACATTATTATGCCGTCATTAAGAGGCAGTTTTTCATATTTAATAATATTTCAGAGTTTTTACTCTTTTCTAGTGGAATCCGGAGCCTTCGACAGATTTATCGCTTGTAAATCTATTTGTTCTTGTTAAAGATTAGCGCTTGCTTTTCTTTTAATCTTTCCGACTGTGTCAGGTGGTATCAGAGCAGGCTTTCTCCTGTTTCTTTTCGTATCTTGAACAGCCATGGGAGAACCAGTGACCAGAGCATATCTTGAAGGAGTTACCACAGCTTTTACCACTGGCCATTCTTGTTTTGGTCGATCGGATGACTGCGTTAACTACGCGAGATGAACAACATGCAGAATAATAATAGTAATGAAGGAGACAGGAGAGGGGAACAAAATAAAGTTCCACGGGGAAGAGGAAAACGAACCATTGTTGCGGATAGTTCGAGTTCCGAGGAAGGAGAACCCTTCGAAGAAGAACGTAGTGATGAAGGTAATCATTATCATAAACATGATTATCGAGTGAAGACAGATATTCCTTTGTTTTATGGAACCATGGGAGTGGAGGAATTTCTGGATTGGCAGATTGATGTCGACAGATTTTTCGAAGTCATGGAGGTTCCTGAAAATAAACATGTTAAGATGGTTGCGATTAGGTTAAAGAGCACTGCTGCTGTTTGGTGGGATAAGTTGGTTGTGCAGCGACAAAGACAAAGGAAGGGACCAGTTAAGACCTGGCGACGAATGAAGCAGTTAATGTTGGAGCGGTTTTTACCGAAAGATTATGAGCAGATTCCGTATAAGATGTATATAGCTTGTGTTCAAGGGAAGAGGACTGTGACAGAATATACGACAGAGTTTCTGCGATTTTCTGAACGCAATGATTTAGGAGAGTCCGAGAGTCAGAAAGTGGCTCGATATATTAGTGGTTTGAAGAATTCCCTGCAAGAGAAGATGGGCTTACAAACTGTGTGGACGGTTACCGAGGCATCTAGTTTGGCTTTAAAGGCGGAGCAGATAGAGAAATCCCCTCGAAATTTCTCATTTTTTAGAAGATATTCGCCTCAGAGTAACTTTGATTCTAGCGGTGAGAAGGAGAAGAGTGTCGTAACTAAGGATTCTAGCGCTGCAAATAAAGGAGGTTCTAGTACTGCGCAGCAAGGAAAGTCAACTGTCCAGAAGCAAAACAATCCTTATGCCAAGCCAAGTAGGGACACTTGCTATCGTTGTAATGGCAAAGGTCACCGATCTAATGTTTGCCCAACTTGGAGAGTCACTGCTGTCCTAGAAGGAGATGGAGAGCGAAGGAGAGAATGATGAGTATGCAGATGTGGAGTTTGCAGAGGAGGAATCTGGCGACAGAGTTAATTTTGTGCTGCAAAGGGTCCTGTTAACTTCTAGAGATGAGGGCCAGCTCAAGAATCTGTTTAAGACCCATTGTTCAATTTAGAACAAGATCTGCAACTTGATTGTGGATAATGGAAGCACGGAGAATCTGGTGTCCCAGAAATTGGTAGAACATTTGAAGCTGCCCACAGAACCCCATGAGAAACCATACACCTTGGGCTGGGTCAACAAGGGGTCACAAGTGCGGGTCACAATGACTTGCAGAGTTCCCATCTCCATAGGGAAACACTACAAGGAAGAGGTAATTTGTGATGTTCTTGAAATGGATGTTTGTCATATTTTACTTGGTAGAACTTGGCAGTTTGATAATGATCTGACTTATCGGGGAAGGGATAATGTGATGATGTTTACTTTGGGAACCCATAAAATTGCCATGGCTCCTGTTTTGAATTTTGACCATAAGTCAGGGGGAAGAAAACCAGTTTCTTAGTAATGACTTACAATGACAGAGAACTTGATGATACTATAAAAGAAACTGATTACTTTTGTCCAGTAGTTGTCAAGGGGTTGTTAAGTGCTGAAAAAGAAGAAACCTCGATTCCTGTAGAAGTATTGGAAATCCTAGAGGATTTCAAAGAATTAATTGCTGATGCATTACCAAATGATTTACCTCCCATGCGTGACATACAACATCAGATTGATTTAATTCCTGGCTGTAGCCTGCCAAACCTTCCCCACTATCGTATGAGCCCTAAGGAGAATGAGATTTTGAGGGAGCAGATTGAAGATTTGTTGAAGAAAGGGTTCATTCGGGAGAGTATGAGTCCATGTGCAGTTCCTGTTCTTTTAGTCCCTAAGAAAGGAAATCAGTGGAGGATGTGTGTTGACAGTAGGGCCATCAATAAAATAACTATCAAGTATCGCTTCACAATTCCTCGATTGGAAGATATGCTTGATGAATTGTCGGGTTCTAAGGTGTTTTCGAAGATAGATCTGCGTAGTGGGTATCATCAGATTCGAATTCGACCTAGAGATGAGTGGAAGACAGCTTTTAAGAGCAAGGATGGGTTGTATGAGTGGTTGGTGATGCCATTCGATTTATCAAATGCACCTAGCACTTTCATGCTGTTGATGAATCAGGTCCTTCGTCCTTTTACTGGTTCTTTAGTAGTGGTTTATTTCGATGATCTTCTGATTTACAGTAAGAACAAGAAAGATCATCTGGAGCATGCATGTGAATCAGGTGCTGCAAGTTTTACAGGAGAACAAACTGTACATTAACCTGAAAAAGTGTACATTCTGTACCAACAAATTGCTTTTCTTGGGTTTTGTTGTTGGTGAAGAAGGAATTCAGGTGGATGAAGAGAAGGTGCGTGCAATCAGAGATTGGCCCACACCTACATCAGTGACTGAAGTTCGTAGTTTCCTTGGCTTGGCAACTTTTTACAGGAGATTCATCAGGGATTTCAGTATCATTACCGCACCGATAACCGAATGTTTGAAGAAAGGGAAGTTCCATTGGGGAGATGAGCAAGAACGGAGTTTTTCTTTGATTAAAGAGAAACTTTGTAGTGCCCCGGTGCTAGCCCTTCCTGATTTTGACAAGGTGTTTCAAGTTGAATGTGATGCCAGTGGGGTAGGTATTGGAGCTGTTCTGTCACAAGAGAAGAGGCCAGTGGCTTACTTCAGTGAAAAATTGAGTGACGCTAGGCGGAAATGGAGTACTTATGATCAGGAGTTCTATGCGGTGTTTAGGGCACTGCATCAGTGGGAGCATTATCTGGTTCAGAGGGAGTTCATTTTGTTCACTAACCATCAGGCGCTGAAGTTCCTTCACAACCAAAAGGTGATCAATAAGATGCATGCTCGGTGGGTGAGTTTTTTGCAAAAATTCCCTTTCATTATACAGCATAAATCTGGCGCTCTGAACAAGGTGGCAGATGCATTGAGCAGGAAAGCTTCCTAACTCATCACTTTAGCTTAAGAGATCGTGGGTTTTGAGTGTTTGAAGGAGTTGTATGAGGAGGATGCTGAGTTTAAGGAGTTATGGGCCAAGTGCAGTAAAGGGCAGCCTAGTGCGGATTTCCATATTCGAGATGGCTACCTTTTCAGAGGTGATCGATTGTGTATCCCTTGTTCTTACTTGAGATAAAAGTTGATCAGAGATCTTCATGGAGGTGGCCTTGGGGATCATTTGGGGAGGGACAAGACCATTGCTGGTTTAGAAGAGAGGTTTTATTGGCCTCACTTGAGGAGAGATGCTGGCGCCATAGTCCGAAGATGTCATGCTTGTCAAGTGTCCAAAGGTCAGTCTCAAAATACTGATCTTTATATGCCTTTGCCTATTCCTGATGACATTTGGCAAGATCTGGCGATGGATTTTGTGTTGGGTTTGCCTCGTACTCAACGAGGCGTAGATTCTGTTTTTGTGGTTGTTGACCATTTCTCCAAGATGACATTTCATTACTTGCAAGAAGACTGCTGATGCTTCAAATGTAGCCAAGCTATTCTTCAGAGAGGTGGTCAGACTTCATGGTGTTCCTACCTCTATCACTTCAGATAGGGACACCAAGTTTCTTAGCCATTTTTGGATCACTCTTTGGAGGATGTTTGGGACGGCGCTGAACAGGAGTTCTACAGCTCATCCACGGACAGATGGGCAGACTGAAGTCACTAATAGGACGCTGGGAAATATGATTCGTAGTGTTTGTGGCGACAAACCAAAACAGTTGGATTTGGCTTTACCCCAGGCGGAGTTTGCTTACAACAGTGTTGTACACTCGGCTACAGGGAAATCACCATTTTCTCTGGTTTACACCTCTATTCCTAAGCATGTGGTTGATCTGATTAAGCTTCCTAAGGGTCCTGGAGTTAGTGTGGCTGCTGGAAATATGGCAGAAGAGATTGTAGCTGTCAAGGAAACTATGAAGGCTAAGTTACAAGCTATTGGGCAAAAAAATAAAGCTGCTGCTGAAAAACACAGGAGAGTCAAGATTTTCAGTGTAGGAGATGATGTGATGGTGTTTCTGCGTAAGGAGAGATTTTCCGTTGGTACCTACATCAAGTTGAGACCACGCAAGTATGGCCCGTTCAAGGTGACTCGCAAGATTAATGACAATGCCTACGTGGTAGCTCTCCCGGGTGACATGAACATCTCCAACACTTTCAATGTTGCTGACATTTATGAGTACCATGCAGATGAGACTCTTTATGAAGATACGAACTCGAGGTCGAGTTCTTCAGAGGTGGAGGAGACTGACGTAGGAAGGTTAGCGGAGAAGTTCGACGAAGAAGTTCGTCAAAATAGCCTGAAATGATTTCCACTAGTCTGGCCTCCGGAGTCAGAATGCTTATTATAATACCTTTCTAGAAGCAAAACGGGCCAACGAGTCAAACTCACCGATACACTGTGATCGATAGGCTTTTTAAGCCATCCGAGTTCGTTTAGGGCCCGAAAATAACATTTTTATTATTTTCGGATTTTATTATTTCCTTATTTAAGTATTAGGGTTTTGTTTTAACTATTTAAACATTATTAGGCCGTCATTAAGAGGCAGTTTTTCATCTTTAATAATATTTCAGAGTTTTTACTCTTTTCTGGTGGATTTTGGAGCCTTCGATAGATTTATCGCTTGTAAATCTGTTTGTTCTTGTTAAAAATTAGCGCTTGCTTTTCTTTGAATCTTTCCGACTGCGTCAACATATCCCGACCTAGAGAATCACATATGGGTAGGGGTGTTCGCGGTTTGGGTTGGTGCGGTTTGGGATGTAACCCAACCCAAACCGCAAATATACGGTTTGACATTTTCCCAATCCAAACCGCACCGCACTTTTTGCCCAAAGCAACCCAAACCGAACTGCACGAAACGGTTTGGTGCGGTTTGGCTTGCGGTTTAACCATTTTTTCCTCCGCGGCATTAATTTTGTAAACTAAGACTAAAAAAATTTGTTAATAAATATAAAGAGTCCAAATAAATATGAAGTTGATTTCATAATCAAACATAAATAATAATTTATCAAAAGTGTCCAAGTTCTTTACCTCAAACTTCTTTTTTCAGTTGTATACTTGTATGTCACCTTGTCAAGTGTATTTTATAAAAAAATTAAAATAGATAAAAAAAAAATTTTAAAAATATATCAAATTGCGGTTTACGGTGCGGTTTTGGTTTACAAAAATTAAAACCCAACCCAAACCGCAAGCCGCAGTTTACTTGAAATCATAACCCAAACCGTAATTTTGAAACCGCAAACCAACCCAAACCGCGAAAAAACGGTTTGGGTTGTGGTTTGGTACGGTCCAGACCGCACTCTGAACAACCCTATATATGGGAAGCAAAATATTTTCAGGAGCGAGCTATTCTTGCTCCAACTAATGAAATTGCAGACATGGTTAATGAGAATGTATCGTCTCGCTTGCCAGGTGAAGAAAGAACTAATTTGAGTTCAGATGCAATTTCAGTCGAGGCAGGGACTTTTGGAGTTCATGAGATGTATTCTACTGAATTTTGGGCTATGTTATGGTACCGGGTTAATTGTCAAGCATCTTGGCAATCGCATTATTGAGGTGGTTGTTGTGTCCGGCAGTAATGTGGGGGACAAAATTTTCATTCCTCGAATGACACTTACACCATCAGACGTACCAAAGTTCCCGATAAAATTCCAAAGAAGGCAGTTTTTATTGGTGGTATGTTTTGCAATGACGATAAATAAAAGCCAAAGACAATCTCTAGCTCACGTTGGATTATATCTCCCTCGGCCAGTATTTAGCCACGGACAATTCTATGTTGTTGTATCAAGAGTTAGCAAAAAGGGTTTGAAGAATTTAATTTATGAAAAAGAGCGTGGAAACTCAAATGTTACCACAAATTTAGTGTATAAGGAAGTATTACAGAATGTGTAATAAGTTTTATGAAAGCTTTTAATTTATGTGCTTAGTTTTTCTTTCAATGTGTTCATATAATCACTCACAATTGTTTTATCGTCTACTTTGTTGCATATTATATGATAACTTCATTTTTTTATAATTATATGTGACTTCGTTTGTTTTATTTATGTTACATTCATACTATTTAAACTTTTTTTTTAAATGAATGCACACAATTAGCATCCTGTGCATTTTTGCACGGGTTTTAAACTAGTATTATTAATATTGGTGAAATCTTTTATATTTAGTATTTTGTGAGTCCTTTAAGTACATGAATCCTATGTGATATTGTTAGTATCAATACTTCTTATTAAGGCGCTAAGAGAATTATTGGAAATTGCCACGTGGGACTCTTTAACATGGCTGCCATAGCACACCAACTACAACATGATGTTGTTGCAACTTGCAACCACCAGTCCACCAGGCAGTCCACACACTTAAACCACGACTAGGAGAGAAAAAATAAATTAACAAACTTGGAACTCAATAGCTATTTGATATTAGATGTTGTTGCAAAGTTGCAACCACCAGGCAGTCCACACATTTAAACCACGAAAATAAATTAACAAACTTTTAGTTGAGTCCTTATAGATAACCAATATAGCGCAATAGTCAGTAATAGTGTGATTCTTTCATACTATCATGGAGAAAAAAAAAGGGATGAAAGTTTTTTAGTTTCCTCCAACAATGGCGCCTCCTCCACTACCTTCAAGGCTTCAAGTAAGCTTCTGCTCTGATTAGTTTTGTAACTGATGAGCCGTATTTAATTAACTTCTCTTCTATAATTGATGCTATTAATTAATACAAACATTGAGTTTATTAGCCCACCTTTTAATTTTTATGCGATATACAATACACCCTGAATTAGCAAACCTTCCTTCATTTTATATTTTTGGGTCTTTGAGACTTTGACTGTTTCCCTCTTCCTATGAATTTTCATTTGTATCATCATATGTATTAGCTGTTACTGATACAACCAACCGAGCCCATTGAATGAGTGAAGTGCTGGTCCCCTTGTGCCTGCTGTTACCTACCATAGGACCTCACAAACTTATTATACATTCATTATATATCATCATAAAAAAAAAAGTAGTGTAGTAGTACTACCCAAGAGGCCAAGATTCCATATTTCCATTTGTTAAAAAAGTAGTCTAGTCAAATAGGAATGGTAGATAAAAACTTTCAAAGCTTTTAGACCAGAGACTTCTGGTTTGGGAGTATAGTTTGTTGGGAGGCTTTTTAATGTAGAAGTAAAAAGTAGGTAAACAATTTTTTTAATAGCAAATGATTCCGTCGAGAACCACTATATCAGTAAGCTTATCACTCTTTTCAATTACAGAATCTTAAATGTTTATCTTGTATTTTATACATTTCTAAACTTAAACTAGCCCTCAATTATTAATGAAAATCGAGCCAAAAAACAAAAAGCCACGACTATTAATTTGACATTAGTCAAATGTATTTGTTGTAATGAAGTACAAGCTATTGAAGCAGCTCAGCAGCAAGCTTGTTTAAACTCACTGCCACATCAGCAGAATTAGTTATAACAGAATTAGCTATTCTGTTATTATGTTGTATTAGTTGCAGCTTTGTGCTGATTGGTTGTAATATTTTACCACTCATTTACTGGTACTATATAAGTACATCTGATGTAAGAAAATAGACAGAATCATTATTGCATCAATAAAATCTCTCTCCTTCTTCTTTCATTTCTATTCTCTTCTTTTCTTTCAATGAAATTAGATTGAAGTTCATAAACTTCTTTATGTTGCAAGCAGTTTATCCTTACTTGAAGCAGTTTAATGAGGAGTAGATGATGGAGAAAGAGATCGAGGCTCGAATTCAAGGAGTGTCACCAACTGAGGTAAATGTAGAACATGTTGATTGCCCTCTTGATGAACGTATATTTTGTAATAACTGTAGGACTTTGATTGTTGATATGCATAGAAGTTGTCCGCAATGTTATGATTTATGTCTTGTTTGTTGTCGGAAAGTTCGAGATGGTAACCTTCGAGGGGTTGTTGAGCAGGTTGTGATGGAATTTGTGGTTCAAGATGTGTTGGTGTCATGGGTGGTTAATTGTCACCGGAGGAGGAGGGGGTTGGGTGGAGGGAGAAAGAAGGATAAGGAAAGCTATGGAGGAAGAGAGAGAAAATGGGCAGTTAGGTCCATTGTTTTTTGTGCCAATCATTATTTTCTATTTAATTAATGGTATGTTGAAGGCAAAGTTAACAGATTTATGATTTGAGTGAGTAAACTGCAACTTTTACAACCAGGGTGAGTAAACTGCAACTTTGTGCAAAGTTTAATACCCTGTTTTATGCTTAACTCTGATATTAGGAAATACCGAAATATCATCAGTCAAAATTTCTGCAACTCATGTTTATTCAAGCAACATCTTGGACCTGTTTGAACTTAAACACTCGCTGGCAACAATTTTAGCATCTAAGAATTTATCAATGCGAAAATTTATTTGTTAGTGAAATCCTGGTGGCTATGAAATGCTTTTGATGGGGGGTTTTGGCTGATCGAGGAGTTCCATTATTAAGCCGATTGCTATGCTCCAGTTGAAATCTTTTAGGGAGCCTGTCACAACAAACTTTACAAATGACTGATCAAAAATAGAAATGGAAAAGAGAAACTACATTTGATCACATTACAAAAAGATTTAAATGCACTTAGCAGGTTGTTCCATAAATCAAAATCTCATAGCACTTCTTAGATATTACTCCTATATGAATAAAGAAATATATAAATAAATAATTTCAGATGCTTCATTAATACCTAGTCCTTTCTTTCCTAATATTTGACATTAATATGAAGAAGCAACTTAATATGATGACAAAGTATTCTCTTCATTCTTTAACAAGTAGCTACAATAAATTTACTGATCTCTTATTTATGGCATTAGTAGTTCAAACAGACAAGTAAGATTGCATTGATATTTCAGTCTTCAGATGGCATGTTATAGCACATAGGGTTCTTATTATCTTATAGGTGATAGATACAATTAAATAAGATAATTTAGTTAAGCACATAAATGGAGGGTTTTCAAACAAACGATTAAATAGAAGTCACCAACATCTTTTTGGTTCACCATCTTAGAGGCCACTTACACATAGGGCTGTGCAAAGATCAGGGTCGGACCGGAATTTGGACCGGACCAGATTCGGTCCGGACCAAACCCGGATAATTCGGGTCCGGACCGGTGGACCGGAATTTCTATTTTTTTAGTAAAAAATAAAACTTTACATGTTATAAAAGTTTAAAAGGTAGAAAGTTAAAATCCTACTATCTGTTACCTTTAGGAATATTGTTATTAAAATGATTAAATTTAATGTATTTAATTTACGGTTTTTTCACCATATACCTCCGACAAATCACGAAATTCAATGTTTCAAATATTCACCGTATACCCCTGAGTTTTCAAAATTGTGCACCATATACCCTTTTTCTAACGGAAGTTAAGTCACGGTTAGCTTTATTTACCATTTTGCCACCATTAACCCTTAACCCTAAAATCTAAACCCCTAATCCCTTACCTAATCTAAACCCTAACCTTAACCCACCCTCCTCCCCTCCCCCTCCACCCCGGCCCGCCCCGCACCGCTCCCCCACCCTCCCATCTAACCCATTGACCCCCCGCCCCTCCCCCTCCCCCACCGCCGCGTGACCCACACCCTCCCCGCCGCCGCTGCGGCCCGGGTCCATCCCCCTCCCTTCCCCCCCCCTACTGCGGCTCCACCCATCCCTCCCCCTCCCCCACGATTCCCCCCGCCCACTGCGGCCCCGCCCTCCCCCTCGATTCCCCCCTCTTGGCGGCCCCACCCGTCCACTCCCGTCTCCCTCGATTCCCCCCCTGCTGCGGCCCGCGCCGCGGCACCAACGATACGAGTTCGAGTCCCCACATCGGGTCGAGTCCCCAACCACCGAATTGAGTCCCCGACCGCGGAAAGCACACACGAACCACAATTTTTATGCCAAATGCCGGATCCGAAGCTTGAGGTTCGAAATTCGAAGAGGGAGAGGGAAATCTACGGGGAAGGGGGAGGGGGAGGGGGAAATCGGCGAGGGGCTGGGAAGGGGAGGGGAAGTCGACGAGGGAAGGGGAGGGGGAAATCGGCTGGGGGACGGGGAAGGGGGAAGGGGAATCGACGAGGAAAGGTAGTGGGGACGGGCATCGGCGGTGGAGGGGAGGGGGAGGGGAGGGGTGGGGGGTTGGGGTGGAAGGGAGTGGGAGGGGTGGTGGGTTGGGTGGGTTAGGGTTTGGGTAGGGTTAGAATTAGGGTTAGTATTAGGATTAGAATTAAGTATTAGGGGTTAATGATGGCGATATTGTAAATAACATTAACGACAACCTAACTTCCGGTTAGAAAAAGGGTATATGGTGCACAATTCGAAAACTCAGGGGTATACGGTGAATATTTGAAACATTAAGGGTATATGGTGAATTTCGTGATTTGTCGGGGGTATATGGTGAAAAAACCGTTTAATTTATAAATATGTTTAAATCAAATAAAAAAGTTTTTTATTATAAATATAGATTTCGGTCCAACAGGTCCAAAACCGTAAATTTCGATCCGGTTCCGGTCCAAAAATTTCAGATTTCGCTCCACCGATCCAGTAGGCTTAGGGCCCGTCCTAGACCGGTGAACACCCCTACTTATAGAAGGCATTAACTTCTACGACTACGAGCACTACTGCATTCATATGCTACTCTTTAGATTTCTCACACCAATACAACTCATAGGAGTTAAAAGTACTATTGTACTAAACAACCAATAATTGTACTTTAGCTGGAGTATCAATAAATTGATAAACCTGTTCAAAGAACACACTATATAGTTAGGATACTATATGCGACAATATTAGGCTACAACCTACAGTACATTTCCTTGCATTTATATTTGCAAGAATTGAAAGAAGAAAGAATACCAACAAAAAGAAATATACTCTAATTGAAGATCATGCATGCCCTAAAAATCATTACTATTGAGAGACACTATTAATCTATCTACGCTACTTATTTAAGTACTATTTTTTTAAAGGAGTTTAAGTACTAATTTAAGTAGAGTAGTAGTAGTAGACTTGACTACAAACTTACGGTACTTGATTCGTTTTTCCTATTCTTAGTAGTACTTTATTTCTACTCATCTTGCTCTTTTACGGACTAATTAGGTGGATTTCTAAGCAAGCCCTCCTATTAATAATGGTTACTATTGTTTGAACTTCTCATAAGTAAGGATGAGTGTAGTTTTTAAAAAAGATTCTTTTGATAATAACTGGACTGTTCCTTACTTCCTGCTATCTTTCCCAGGCCGTCTCGTATAATTTAGGGGCCCTGTACTAAATTAAAAATAAGGCCCTAAAGGGTAAATAAAAACGACATTATATAAATATCAAAAGGTAAAAGTTCATACAACTAATAAAATTTGTTCTTTTTACAAACAAAATTCAACATATACTAGTATACTACATATACAATTTCTACAACAATCAGGAAACAAATCATATAATTTGCGATTGAGAAAAGCAAACAAAAGTTGAGTTATCAAGAGAGCTTCCCTGTCCAACAGATTGGCAGCATTATATTTTGTAATTTGTAGCAGATAAGAATCATATAATTCGCTGGACACTCTAATTCGCTGTAGCCAACCCAACCCAAGTACCCAACCCAACTAGAAAAAGAAATGAAAGCCCAGAAAAACAAATAAAATTAAACGTCTTCGTCTTCGTCCCTAATTCAATTTTTAGGTTTATAGTATTATTTTGCCACCTTCCCTTTTCTCTCTCTTTCTCTATCCTCTGGGTTTGTTGATTTCGATCTTTCTTTGGTGGCTGCTAATTGCACCAACCCCACCTTCCCTTAATTCTCTCTTTTCTTCCATTCTCCCCATCAAATTTAATCCCTTAATTCATAATTCTAAACCCATAAATTAAATTAAAAAAAATTTCTTTGAGTTTAATCTTCCCATCTCACCTACCTCCAGAAAATTTACCGTTAAATCGGTTAAATTATCAAATTGGAGGAGGAAATCGGGAAAAATGGTGAGATATTGAGGTGGGTTTTTTGAAACTAAAATTGAATTTAGATTTAAGATTTTCCGGCGTGGAACTGTGGAAGAGAGCCATTAATGGTGTTTTGGAGGAGGAGCCATTAATGGGTTATGGAGAATTGAAAGAGGCGAATAGGTGGAGTAAATGAGGGGAGAATAGAGGCGTGATTGATGTTTGCTTCTCACCAAGCCGCACGCGTTTTGCTTCTCATTAATGAATCGGAATTTTTTTTTTTTTCATTGGGCAGCCCACCCAAAAAATTGGGCCCTTATATTTTTGGGGCCCTGTACAGTTGCTCACCCTGCACAGGGCCTTAGCCGGACCTAATCTTTCCATTATTCAGTCTTAGTATTAGTACTAGTTTTTTGACCCGTGCAAACTGCACGGGAAGTTTTTTGTTTTATAAATTGAAGTTTTTAAGAAGTTTTTTGTTTTATAAATGGTGAATATTAACTTGTGATTTAAAATTTATAATCATGTATTGAAATTATTTTAAAGCGATTTCGACACGTGTATTCGGTGGCTAATGTAGTAAATATTAACTTGATTATTTCTTGTCTTTGCTTCTCTTATTAGAGGCTTAGATAAAATAACAATTCGCACCACCACTTGAACTCGGACATACACCCACTTTCCCTCCCACTTTTGGCGGTTCCGTTCACCCTTTATCTCTCTTGCCATCTTGCACCCTCTTTGCACCATATTTCGCCACCCATGGCCACTTCCCACTTAGCCATGATTTTAATTTTCTCAATATGTTTAAGCCTTAATACTAATTAAGGTATACTTAATTATATCTAATGGTTGTTCTTCGTGCTTGATGATATCTTGTGCAAAATCATATATAATCGTTTAGATCACGATCTATATTATACTATTGAATGAGATTCTCTATAGAAAATTACTTGAGTAATTATGGTTGTACCCACATTACCATTGGCTCTAGTCATGCCAAAAACCACGCCCATAGTTATATAAAATTGATGATTTAGAAGTTAACCACGCCCATGGTTTTAGACCCATGCAAGTTGCATTGGGAAATTTTTTGTTTTATAATTTTAAGATATTATGATATTTCCCCTAAAATTATGGTGAAAATATATAAGGGATATTATCTCAGATAACCCTGACTTATAGGCCTTTTTCCAATATAACCCCGACTTTGGCGAGGCCTATCTCAGATAACCTTCGAACTTGATTTTTGTCATTAAATTGGACGGAATTGTTAACGACGTTAACTATTTTTGAAACATAAGTTAATTAATGCTTTTTTTTAGGAAAAAAAAAATCATCTCCTTCCCTATCTTGTTTTCCTACTATGTTTTGCAATCTGACAAAATGAACTTAGGAATCGATTTCCAGAAAATAAAAAACTGAATTTATAACAAATTCATAAAGCTTGAACAATCAGAAAATAAAAATCTGAATTCATAAAGCTTGAATTTATAACAAATTTGAAGAAGTGATGGAAACCCCAAATTTTGAAACCCCAATCAAATGATGGGTCAAGATTCAAAAATTTACGGGATTATGGAAGCAGCTGGGTCACGATTTCCACAAGTCCAAATTGATTCAACTCCAACTAAACTTTATCAAAGATTTCCTTCTTAAACTCTTTAGTCCCTTTAAAAACTTCTTCCATTGTCATGGAAGCCAGAAGATCACTGAGTTTCACCCTCGATGATACCCTGCCAAGTTGGGTCGGCCGCCTTCTCCGCCATCCGGGGCTCGTCGGAGCTAGGCTGCGGCTCGCGTTTCTCTCTTTTCTCTCCTTTATCGGTGTTGTGTTCTACGCGTTACTACTTGCGGTGTTGCCGCCGTTGTTGTTGTTTTAGCGGTCTTTGCTTTGCCGTCCTAAGTTCGGTTCGTGGTGGTGGTGCCACCACTAATAGGACTCCGGTGCTGCTGGTCTTCGCGGGTAGTTCGAGAGAGATGAGGAAATTGGGGTTTTTGGTTTTTCTTTTGATAACAATTGAGGAATGAGGATGAATAATGGGAGATGAAGAACAAAGAGTGGGGAATTCAATTTGAAACATCATTCGGAATTCAAATTGAAGAGTTAGGTTTTGAAGAACAGAGAGAGAAAATGATGAAGAACGAGAGAGAAATAGATTATTTGGGCTTTTTTTAAGTATTAATTAATTTATGTTTCAAAATAGGTAACGTAGTTAACAATTTCGTTCGGTTTAATGACAAAAATCAAGTTTAGGGTTATCGGAGGCAGTCGCAAAGTCGGGGTTATATTGGAAAAGGTCTATAAGTCGGGGTTATTTGAGATAATTAGTGAATCTATGAAAGTGATGCTTTAAAAGTTAAGAATAAAAAATAAAAACGTATATATAAGTATGAAAATGTAAATTTTAATTTACTTTTTATCTATAAATAAGGACACCCATCTACATGGTTTAAAAAGCATGAGTGATCATCTATATAAAATCCATGGTTGAATGATTAATTTTACTACTTTAAAGAAAAAACGAACTTACTTCATTTTCTAATGTACAAGGTCTTGAATGCACACATTTCATAATCAATTTTTTTTAATATACCTAACAAATGCATTTTATACAGATCTTATATGATATCTTAACATATATGGAGTATTAAGATAAAATTATATTAAAAATTTTAAAGTCAGACCTTGAAACAAAAGAAGTGAATGGATTTATACAGAAGAAAAAATATTTTTACATTGAGTATCAATGTCATTGACTATTGGTAACGCTTTCAAACTTTGAGAACTCCACGAAAATAAATCTATCTAAAATTTAAAACTAATAACTTGTGATTGAAAATGATCTTGTATTGAGAATAATTAAATTGGGTTATAACTCATGAGTGTACGTCTATGACTTATGAGTTATTTATAATAAATATTACTATAGTTATGTCTTTCCTATGAATGACATTAAGATAAAATACATACATTGAATTTGTGTGTTATTCTGTTTTCTCTGCAAATTGCCTCTGGAAATAAAGTTACTTGAGTTATGACTACACCTGCATTACCTCTTGTTTGGATCATGCCACAAAGGACACTAATATATAAAAATAATGATATAGAAGCTATGAATATAAAAGCTAAATCCTTATAAATTTGAGAAATAAAACTTAAAACTGTTATTTATAAATAAAGAACGCCCAGGTATAATGTTCCTAAAAATGGGTGGTTGTGTATAGGAAATTAATGGATAAATGATTATTTACTTATTTAAAGCTTATTTAGAGAAAAAGTGACTTGCTCCATCCAATGTTATTCTCTTTATTTTCTCGAGATCCTGAATGCATACATTGATCATTAGTTTCTTTTTTATAATTATACCTAACAAATGGATTCAAGCAAACCGTACATATATCAAATATTTCGAATTTTGACCTTGGACAAAAGAAGTGAATGTAACCTTGGAGAAGGAATAAAGATTTTTTACATGTAACTATCCATGTGGCATTGTTGATCGTGAGTGCTAGAAAAATTTGAGAACTCCATTTGGAAATTCTTGATGATTCTAAAACTATTTGCTTGTGATTTAAAAGTTTATAATATAGTATTAAGAATATAATTTAAAATTGGTATAAAACTCGTACGTTGCACGCTTATGACTTATAATTATATTTTTTAAACAAAAAATAATTCACTCATTTCTATCAATTGAATCTTTTCCATTATTGGGAACAATTGACATATTATTCCCTTCGTTGCTTTTCTTGTTATTATTCACAATTTGAGAGAATTTTCTATATGCTTCTCAATATATAAGAAAAAATATAGTCATGTAGGATCTTATTTGACTCTTCTCAATGAGTACTCTATTAAAATTCAATTGTTATAATTTTTAATTAGTACGCACATAAAATAAAGGAATAAAAAAATATTTAACGTTAAAGAAGTGTAGTGGAAAACACGCACATAAAATAAAGGAATAAAAAAATATAAATAATACTTTACATAATTTTTAAAAATTACCTTAAATTCGCTCAAAACCATGATATACTTAATGCTAACATTAATTATGTATTAAAAACTTTATTTAGAATATGATGCCATAGTAACCTATATTTACTTTTAAAAAGTACACAAAGACATTAAAACAAAATCTGAAACAATTATGAAACATGCGTATGATTATGAATTTCAACTATTTTCGAATTATTATGGTTTGGCAATCAAAAAAATTAAAATATTATAAGAAAAACTAACCATAATAATAAGGATTATGATCGTCTACTTTTAGTAATTCCCACTGCGAATTGTTTTTAAATATTCCAAACTAAAATTGATTTTTTGACCTAAAGAAACCTATTTAACCGGTTAATGAATTATATGACACTTAATTCATTTTTTAAAATGATTTTATCCTTTTATTTTTAGTGAATCTCCTTTTCCACTTGCTAAGTTTTGACTCACCATCTGCTTGGTTCGCACTTACCCCCTCCCCTGCTCCGATTCTCTTCTCTGTTCTCTATCTCTCTCTCATTGGTATCTTACTGTCCAAGTGCTAGATTCTCCCTCTTCTTCCCAGTAATTCTAAAGCTTTTTTACTATGATTATTCCTTCTTACATTGTATTTGGCTCATCTCTGATCAATTATAAGACATATTGACATTATGACTAAGAAATACCAAAATCAGTTATAGTAGTAGCAAAATAAAAAATTGGTGGTTGGTGCTTGGTGGTAGCTAGTCAAACCAGGTTGTGATCAAAAGTAAAGAATCTAATTCGGTTAATCTTTGAAAAGGGGATTAGTCGCTTAGGTGAAGGGCATAGACTTGTCAAACTTGATGTCAGAGACTTTCTATTATTTTCTCTCTTTTTTTTTTTTAGTTTATATTTCTCTAAATTGTAGCTCCATATATTCTCTAGAATTTTTTCTGACTTATAGTATAATTTATTATTAGCTAATATGCTATGTCTCAATCATCATATACATTACAACATAATTTCGACTAACATAAAATCCTAGGTACTAAAGGCAAGATTTCATGTACAATAATATAATTAAGATTGCTACTTTGTGAGATTTAGTTTATAATTATATAAGTAGAAAGCCATATTTTTTTCTAATGCCTAACATGGATTAAGGCTAATTTATTGTCAATTTGCTCCTGATGTTAAAATATTATTATACATTATTTATGAAAATATGATAAATATCTTAACATATCTTATGGAATGTATCCATTTAATTATACTCGGTTGTTTATACGTTATTCTATCATGACTTCAAAATTATTATTATGAGTTCATTAATGTTAGCCAAATGATCTCCTTATTTCTCTCCTAATTTATCTAGGGTTTTTGCCAATCTCTATTATTATACAAAGTATATAGAATATCGAAAAGTATTTATATTTAAGGGACGTAATGTAAAATCTTAAATGTATATGAATTTTTTTGAAAAGTATTTTAATGAATTTTGTATTTTAAAAATCTTAAATTTATCGAAACGTGTTTATATGAAATAGTTATATCGTTGATAAAATATTACTGATATTAAGTCGTAATTTTTTTTTTGTTAAAAAAAATGTTAAAATAAGAAAACCACGACTTAATAGTTTTAACCCATACGACTTAATATTAGTAACACTAATTGGCATATACTTAACACTTACCACGTACCATCACATGAAATTTGAATTTTTTTGACCCGCACGACTTAATATTGATAAAATAAAATTTACATTCATGCAAAAGCAAGCTAGTCAGTCATGTAAGATGATAAATTTTGTCGTACTAACACTTGCGATTTCATGTACAACAACAACCTATCTACACTTGCGATTTGTACTTTGAGACGCAAGCCATACATTTGAGTGCAATACTGCAATGCTTCCTTGTAAATGTTAACATTATCATTTGGCAATTGAAGTTCAACCACACTCACTCTCTCCCTCTCATACTTTGCTAAACCATAATACTATGCTAAACCACCTCACTTTCCTCTTCAACATCTCTAGAACTTTCTAATCTAACCCAAACTCCCAATAATCCAAAATCTCTCTATTTCATTCTTATTTATCCTGTTGGAAAAATCATGGAGATCTCTAGAAAGAAATCAAGATATTTATTGTAATAATGGTGAATTTTTTTTTGAAGACATCAATTACTAGAGACGTACGTGATGCTTTTGATTGAAGATGATAATTGCAAATTCATCATTGCCTTGAGAATACCTATTGCTCCAATAATGAAGGATTTTTTTTATTTCTCTTATCTTTATGATAATAACCTGCCTTCTCCCATCATAGAACATGCACTATTTTTTTTTCCAGATCTAGAAACTCTTACTTATATATGTTGGGTGATTGTTTTTAAAATTCTTATTGCATGCTTCTTCTTTTTTTAATTTCTTAATGATATACTCCAAGGACTGATTATAACAAATAAAAAGAAGCTACAAAAAGAAGTTGTTGCTTCTTTGATAGTCGAAAATCAAGGGATAAATATTCAAGTTATGGAAAGTTTTTAATGGATTTGATATAATTCCTCTAATCGGGGGATAAAAAATGAAGAATTTTTATCTTGTTGATTTCTTTGCTCTAATTGATTAGCAAGGAAGAATGCAAGAGAGTTATATGTGGCATTGAATTTACACACTTACACGTGGCATGTAGATCTATTATCTCACCATTTTGTCGTGCAATGTGAGGCTTTAGTTTACTGGTGAATGCCACGTGGACAATTTTTTTCTTCTTTTATTAGTATATATGATCTTCGCAAAGTTAAATTGGAATTGTTATTCTATTCACTTTAGGAAAAATTGACAATAAGAGTCTGAACATTGGGTGGTAATTTTTAAAAGATCCGAACTATTGATTAACCAATGTAGATCTCTACTCTAGGGATCTTTAACTTTTATCAGGCCTCAGTGACTTAAAACTAACGATTTTTTTTTTAAATCTCACCTACCTCCTACTTCTTACCCTCAATTAATTCATCGGTGGGGCCCACATTTAACAAGTTATAAACTATTAAGCCAATTTCAAGTCACTAAGGCCCGCTAAAAGTCAAGACCCTCTAGACTAGGAACCTACACAGGTTAATCAATAGTTTAGACCTTTTAAAAATTATCACCCAAAGTTCAGACCCCTATTGTCAATTTTTACTTCACGTTATTAACACTAGCCTTATGTGCACGCGATGCGTGCATTAGCATATTGATATCGCAACTAATATATGAAGGTATTAGAACTACAAATTTTAGATTATGATGCATATGAAAGCTTTTTTGAGAATAACGAAAGCTAACATGTATCGAAAATTTGTCTTAAACCCAAGTAATAAATAATGGGCATAAGAAGAGTGTACGTATTTGATAATCACTCATTTTATTAGCTTGAATTAATATACTTAAATAGATAGGTGTTGTCATGATTAACGTGATTCTTGTAATAATTATGTACATTTCTTTGAGTTATTTTTGAGTTATTTGTTGATTTATCTATTTCTTGTTTTTTAGATTAAGTTTATTTGTTTGAATACATGGGGAATTTGCTTGAACTTAATTCTTCGTAACTTATGGTTCATTTGCTAAAATTTATTTGTTATATCTTTGGGTTAAGTTTGTTGAGTCATGTTTGAGTAATTAACTAAAAATCCAATGTTTTCTAAAGTCAATAGCTTAAAAAATCACTCACATCAAATGTAGTATGACAATTAGATAATATTTTACTAACATTGTTCTAAGCAATTTAAATAGAGTTGAAACTATATGAGTGTTTTTTGTCGTCCGGTCTACGTGAAAATTAATGTCCTTGATTATTGATAGGGTATTATGAATGTATGTTATGAATAATTCTAATTGTAACTAAAACTTTAGGTAGAAATAATTATGTTGACTTTCTACTCATTTGCTTTGTAATAGTTTGCACTATTTGTCAGTATTTTTTTCCTATTTATGTCCTTTTATATTTAAAGTTTGGCAATATTTGATATTTTGCATTAGTGTTAATTGAGATATTATTATTGACTGAAACTAATTAGTGTAATTTATGGCAAGATATTGAAGGGAAAATGGTATATTCATGTGAACACCACACCCCACTCTTTCCTTTATATAATAGAGATAATTAAATGTAGTTGATTTTTTTGTCAAACCATCTTATTAAATAATCTATTAGTTACTTTTTTTTTGCTATCTAAATTTATGTATGTAGACACATAATCGTGTCTCCCCATTTAAGGACCCAATGATGAAACATATCTCGGTCTTAATTGGTCCGATCCAAGAGGAGAGCAGTCCGAATAGCCAAGCCCAAAACTGTTTTAAAGTGTACAGCTTATTTATTAGCAATAATGATCCAAAATCCTATTTTAAATCCCAATTAAGTATTCCTAATAATTAATTGTGTTTTGAGCCCATAAAAATAATATTTTGAGCCCAATCCTTTAAAAAGCCCATTTAATTATTCATGATAATTAATTATTTTATTTTCAGAAAATAAATATTTTCAAAGATATTTCAAAGTTAAAATTAAATTTTATCTCGTAAAATCAGATTTCCGGACTTAAAGGATAAAAGAAAATCGTTCAAAACGCGTTTAAGAAAAATTTGTCAAAGCGGGTGTCGCGCGGGCGGTGCCCCAATCTTGCGATCTAAATTTATGTATATGATAAATTTGGTAATTAAATTTGTCATTGAAGTTTTCTTTTGGCAACTCTGCTTTATTAAGGAATAATTGAAATCACAATTAATTATTATAATGATTTTTCATGTAAGTTGTCTTAAATGTCCCCACTTATTAAATAGCAATGAAGAACTAAGCAAGGGTATGAAGGTAATAACATGTGGACACCATTACCTCTTTCCTTGGCTTATATAATAGAGATAAATTGGAGCAATTTTCAGATAATACAATAGGGATGAGGAAGAGAACACAACAAAGTTTTAACATTTAGGTTTATAAATAAATTTAGTAATTAATTAGTTAGAGAAATTATAGCAGATGAAAAGGAGCAAATTTTCATGAAAACTAAACCAAATATCCACACCAAGAAATTAACCTAATTAACACCAAAGTTCAGTTGTCTTTATAGTATAACAATCAAACGTAAGAGAGCTCATAGGTGTCGATGAAAGCTCTAGTGGTGTACGTTGGTTAAATCGCCGGTCACCGGTAATTCACGCAAAAAGAGTCAATTGGCGATACTCATCAAATTGTAGCGAGCAAGCGGAATTATGCGGAGCAATTGAGATTGTGAATCGCTAAATCAAATTCTTAGGTTTAATTTTGCTCAATTGAGATGTGAAAGTATAGCAGTCAGGATCAATACATGAGATATTAAGAACAAACAGCACCGCCGACTCGGTGTGTGTGTAATGTGGAAGGAAAGAGAAAAAAATAGAAAAAGAAAATGTGGTTGTGTTCGACTTATGTTGGTTTAATGTAAATTTCAAATTTTAAAAAAAATAAAAATATATCAAGGCAACCGATTTTAGTCTCTAACACTTTTCTTATCTTAGCAAAACATTATTAACAAGTCAACATGTTAAACCTAGGAAACCAGTTTTTGAAAACCAATGGTTTCCTATATTAGGAATCAGTTTGGTATTCTTTGTGGTTTTCGTTTTTTTGGTTTTCGATTTTCAAAGTCATGTGATATATGTCTTATAATGAATAAAAAATTAGTTAAATTTATTGGGAACGTGATGATTTTGGAAGCGCATTAAAAAGTGAAAACCACTTTTTCGGTTTCTTGTTTTTGGTTTTTAGTTTTGAAAAAGGCGAAAAGAAAAACGATAAAGGCAGAACTAGTTAGAACATCCAATTGATTTCCTATAAGTGGTCCCTTTGAGCTTTTTTGTAGTAGTGAAAGGCACGTTAAAAGACCCACTTGTCATCTTATTTTTTACTTCAAATAAATACTAATACCAACTCCATATTTGAAAGAAAAAAAAAAACACATCAACAACTTTAAATACACCTTTTACAAATTTTGGCCCCCACTATTTTAAGGTCATGTCTTATTGGGCAAGCTTGCGCATCCTAATAGTCGGGCTTAGTTCAAGTGTATATTTACACTTCATTCTATTTTGGGAAAGCCTTACTTTACTATATTTTAATAAGGTGGGGTCTACCTAGGGGTCCAATTATTCCCACTTCTCCCTACTTTTCCCCTATTTACACATTCTCTCTCTAATTTATATTTGTTTTATTCCCTTATTACCTCTATTACAATACGGTGTCTTGTATTTCTAGTTTTTCCCCAAATGCTAAATGTCCACTTTAGGAATGCGGGGAGTATTCAAATTTGATTTTGGCACTATTTATTCGCGACACTCATTTTCTATTTACAAATAATGAATAATATAGTTATGTGAGGCCGTGTTCGATTTTCCTTGATAAATATATAAAAAAAATTAATATAATTTTCCCGATTTTATTAATTACGCAATAACGGGGTTGTAAGGATCAAAATATAAACGAATGTAAAAAGTGAAGTTGAATAATTATATAAGAATAGAGGAAGAATTTCTTTATTAGTTGTTGTAACGATAAATTCATTATTATTTTCTTTATTATAGTGGTTATACATGAAATAATTGGCTAATATACATACATCGATTTACCTATTTTTTTGTCAATGAAGTTGGTAAACCATGGAGTTTCGCACACCCTTATAATGAGTTGATTGAGCTGTGCATTTCCGATTACAAGATGAGAAGAAAACGTAAGAAGTAAAAGATGTCCTTGATCCTATTAGGTGTGGTACTAGTTACCACTATGCTTCCTGAGTGTTCATCTTTGGAGGGACTTTCTTAAAATGATCGTGCATCCAAAATTCAATGCACTGAGGACCCGACGGGATTTAGGTAACTATTTCTTACCAAGTTCAATACTTGTAGCCAATTCTAGTACCTCTAATCTATTGTTTAGTGAATAAAAGTATTTTTAATCCTAAGTCTTGGTTAGTCTGGTCTCTAAGTTAAGAAAAATATTTTTTTCCATTTTCGGTCTAATCTTGTATGTATAATCTCAAAATTAAGCGAGTGACTATTATGCCACCTTCTTTGTGCTTCATAAATAAATCGAAGTCATGTAGCGAGGGAATACGTGAACAAGTTCGTGACATAGCAACAATTCTCATCCATGCTATCTTTGAAACCCATGGAATGGATGAAGAAGATGTCAGAACATCAACGAACATTGAAGGATGCAACCAAATAATGGTTTCCAATTGTTACCCTCCATGTCCTCAACCACACCTGGTTGTAGGACTACCTCCACATTCGGACCACGGTACGGTAACACTCCTCACCCGCAACGGCGTAGGCTGGTTTCAACTTTTCAGAGAGGGAAATTGGTGAACGTGAATTCAATATCAAACTCCTTTCTTGTCGATGTAGTGGATCAAATGGAGGTTTGTTCATTTTATGAACTTGAACAAACATACCATGAATCAAACCATATAATGCTCTAAATCTCCAATGTTAGCATGTGTGAATGTAATTGTACCAATCATGAATTAAATAATGAAGGAAGTATATTATGCTAAAGTATTACATGTATAGCTTTATCTTACTAATCTTCTATTAACGACATATTATTACCAATGGTAGATACAAAAGTGTTCTACATCGAGCGACGATAAATGCGGGAAAAAATGAGATCTAATGTGGCTTTGTTGCATGGACCATCGTTAGATACAATGGTAAACCATGCTCAGAAACTCCTCATTAGCAATGACATTGAGAAATTATATGAAGAGTTGTCTTATCGAGAGTATTTATGGAAACAACGAGTAGCCGACTACATGGAAAATCGGGGCCTTGATTTGGCCCGAGTGAAGCAGGTATATATGATGTAACCTTAAATTTCCAGCAACATATTATGTCATGCTTGTGTAAAGATTGAAAACATTCTCAATTTCTATTTTAAGCTAAGAATTGTTTGAATAGAGTATCTATTAAAAGAGGGCCGGAACTCCAAAGAAAGCAACACATCAATTCAAACTCCAGAGACAGCAGAGAACTTGTCATCTTCTTTGCCGGATTTGCCATCAAGATTCTTAGAAACTATGAGCTTTTCCTCCATATAACCTTTCATTTAAAATAGAAATTGAGAATGTTTTCAATCTTTACAAAAGCATGACATAATATGTAGCTAGAAATTTAAGGTTATATCATATATACTTGCTTCACTTGGACCAAATCAAGGCCTGATTTTCCATGTAGTTGGCTACTCTGTTGTTTCCATAAATACTCTCGATAATACAACTCTTCATATAATTTCTCAATGTCATTGCTAATGAGGAGTTTTGAGCATGGTTTAACCATTGTATCTAACGATGGTCCATGCAACAAAGCCACATAAGCTCTCATTTTTTCTGCAATTACCATTGCTCGATGTAGAACACTTTTGTATCCACCATTGGTAATAATCTGTCGTTAATAGAAAATTAGTAAGATAAAGCTATAAATGTAATACTTTAGCATAATATACTTCCTTTGTTATTTAATTCATGATTGGTACAGTTTGACATTCACACATGCTAACGTTAGAGATTTAAAGCATTTATATGGTTTGATTCATGGTATGTTAGTTCAAGTTCATAAAATGAACAAACCTCCATTTGATCTGCTACATTGACAAGAAAGGAGTTTGATATTGAAATCACGTTCACCAATTTCCCTCTCTGAAAAGTTGGAATCCAGATACGACGTTGTGGGTGAGGAGTGTTAACATGTCGTGGTCTGAATGTGGAGGCAATCTTACAACCAGGTGTGGTTGAGGTCATGGAGGGTAATAATTGGAAACCATTATTTGGTTGCATCCTTCAATGTTCATTGATTTCCTGACATCTTCTTCATCCATTTCAAGGGTTTCAAAGATAGCATGGATGAGAATTGTTGCTATGTCACGGACTTGTTCACAATATTCCCTTACTACATGACTTGATTTATTTATAAAGCGCAAAGAAGGTGGCTTGTTAGTCACTCGCTTAATTATGAGATTATACATACATGATTAGACCGAAAATGGAAAAATTATTTTTGTTGACTTAGAGACCAGACTAACCAAGACTTAAGATTAAAAATACTTTTAGTCACTAAACAATAGATTAGAGGTACTAAAATTGGCTACAAGTATCGAACTTGGTAAGAAATAGTTACCTAAATCCTGTCGAGTCTTAAGGTGCATTGAATTTCTGATGCACGATCATTTTAAGAAAGTCCCTCCAAAGATGAACACTATCTGAAGCATGGTGGTAACTAGTACCACACCAAATAGGATCAAAGAAATCTTTTCCTTCGTACTTTTTCTTCTCATCTTGTAATCCGAAATGCCCAACTCACTCGACTCTTTCATAAGGGTGTGCGAAACTCCATGTTTTACCAACTTCATTGAAAAAAAATAGGTATGTCGATGTATGTAGATATATATTAGCCAATTATTTCATGTATAACCACTATAATAAAGAAAATAATAATGAATTTATCGTTCCAACAACTAATAAAGAAAATTTTCCTCTGTTCTTATATAATTATTCAACTTCACTTTTTACGTTTGTTTATATTTTGATCCTTACGATTTGTCATTGCGTAATGAATAAAATTGTGAAAATTATATTAAATTTTTTAAATATTTATCAAGGAAGATCAAGCTGGTTTAGTGCAGTGAGGACACTACAGATTATAGCTTGGGGGAGAGATATTCTATCTTTAATTGCTTTCTAGTGTAGATTTTATTGCTTTCATAGGATGTTGCACGGTTTGTACCGCTCGCTAGGAGTGGGAGTTTACGTATAACCAAAAAATTGTAATGCTTTCCTAGTCGCATTGGCATTTTTCATATCATATTAGTTTTCATCTCATGTTAGTTTACATCTATGGGACTATTCTTTGGCACTCTTTGAGAACTTTGTTGATATTTTACTACTGACTCCTAAGCATCATTCATCTTGCTCATGATTCTTCATAGCATGATTGTTTCGCAATTGATTGTTTGTGATAAGATTGTTTGATCTCTCTCGGCTCGATTTAACTTTCTTGTGCGGACACTTTAATCTAAGTGAGCTTTTGTGTCTATAAGGCGCGTATACGTGTCGGTTTGTTCTTTCATGTGTGATTAGTTCCTCAATTGTCGCATTGATCTTGACTTTGACTTGGTAGTCCTTGATATTTGATAGTGCAAACATTTTGATATGATTGAGGCGTTTTTATTTCATGATCTTAGCTCCGAGTTATTCTTGTTTTCATATTATCCTTCCTCTAGCCCCGTTGAGCCTTTCAGACTGTGTTTGATCTTTACCTACATTATACACCTTTGATCTCATTGATTCTTGTCCCAAGCCTAGCTTGGGGGAGCGAGTATTAGTTTGAGTTTGGTTTGTATTGAATGGAAGTGCTCTATATGTGGTTTAGATAGATGGAAAAGTATGTTTAGTCAGCTTCGAAATTGAATTAAAAGTTTGAAAAAAAAGAAACAAAAGAAAAAAGAAATGAAAAAAAGTGAAAATGAAATAAAACAAAAGTGAAAAAAAAAGAGAGTTGTGAATAAAGTGAATAAAAAGGGTTATTCTTGAATTTCTTAAGTGAAAAGTGTTGGTTATATTTGGAGATTGTTGGTACATTGCGTGTAGTTGTTGTGACATTTCTTGGTCACTTTTTAGTTATATAATGCTCCCCCTTTTTGGTTTTTCCACTACAATTCCCAAATTATTTTCCATACCTTTAACCTTAACCCCTTTACAACCCTAAAAGTCCTCTTGATCATTATGTATTGTATTGTTGAGTATTAAGTGAGTCAAAAAGTCAAAGTTAAAGAGTATATGCATCATTTGAGTCGACTTATTTTAGGTTGAGTGTCATCATTTATCCTTTAAACACATGAGAGACTTGAGTTCACATAAACTATAGTGAGGTCTGTCAGATTTGGTTAAATCCAGCTTGGGAGAGATGGTTTGTGGTATGATTGGAGAGTCGATTGCGATACATGACATGCTATGCGGCTTTGTTCGAGATTATTTTGATGTTTGTTTTGTGTAGTGATTATATCTCTTGTGTTTTCAGTTGAGTGTTTAGCCCTGTTGTAGTCCTATATTATAGGTTGTCTTTCTTTTCCAAAGTCTATATCTTATTGCTTGGGGACAAGCAATGGTTTAGCATGGGGGAGTTTGATAAGTAATATTTATATATAGTTTTTAAGTGTATTTAGGTTGCATTTTAGAGCATTTAGATTCATTATTAGGTTCATTATTGCATTATATTCTTAAGTTGTGCTATTGTACTCCTATTCGGTATGTTTTCTTGTTTTTGATGAATTTCAAGTATTGAGAACGTATTTGGAGTATAATTAGCTATGCTTGAGGATTAAGAGAATTTGGAAGAAGGTTCATTGTATAAGGATCGTCATGGATATCTCATAGTACGAGTTTGAGCGAAAACAAAGCGGAAAATCATTAGAAGAAATGTGGAAAAGGAGTCACGTCTACTCTTATTATCATAACTTTTTATGTGCTTCTGAGAATTGAATAATTCCATCAGACTTGAAAACTAGACTTGAAGAGATTTCCAACGATAGGTGGCACATCCCGAGAAGACTTCTATTCAAGGAGTTATGTCTTTCGGAAGTTCAGATTGTTTCTGCTAGATACTGTTTCCGTATGCGCGGATCACCTAAATTCGCCCATTTAATGATTTATTTGACTTTCCTTATCTTGTGACTTACTTTCCTAGTTATATTAGGTTACCTAGTATTAATTAGATTAGGAATCACTTCTTTCTCTCTCATCTATCACGTTATTTTTATTTCATAGTTCTAGTTTAGTTTTCTTCATCTGTTTCTCTCTAATTTTTAGTAGTAAACCCTAATTTCTATGCCTCTTCATTATTTCATGAGTTCTATTAGTTTCTTTCATTGATTTCTTTAATTATGTTTTCCTTTATAGATTTAGTTTTTAATATTTATTTGATGATATAGTAGTTTTAATTTCTAGGGTTTAGTAATCCATGTTTATTTGCTATGAATCTTGATTGATGTTATTGATGGTTTGATTAGTCATTGATATTTCTAATTGATTAGTGTTTTTATTGTTAATCTTGCGAACCGATCGATTGTCTAATTAAACTTGCTAATAAGAGTTAGAATTGCAAGATCGACTTTTAGAGGCTTACCTACAATTAGCAAATCGATTATGTTAGTGACCATCTGCATATGTTGATTTGAGAGCGTTAAAGACCCATAGTAGGATTAACATGTGCTCTAGATTTCGATTAATTGAACTATTGATGATATTTTGATAAATTGTAGTTATAAACATGGTGAACCATTGCTCTAGATCTTTTTAGTTTGATTTTCATATTTTATTAGATTAAACCTTTCATTCTTATATCACGTGATCTTCTTTAGTTTCTCCATACCTTAGAAGCTAGATTAAAACGACCATCTCTCTGTGGATTCGACCCTACTTACCCTACTACATTGTTAGAAGGTTTTGCGGGAATTATTTTTGACGGGTGTACGACAACCAATCAATGCGTAGCATATTCGGTAGTTTTCTCCGGTTTGTTTGAGTAACTACATTCAAAGAAGAAGTGCTCTGCAGATTTAGCTATAATCCCACAAAGATAGCATACGGGATTACGGTAATATTCCCTTTGTTGAATTCTATCGGTTGTAGCTAAAACGATTTTGTACGACCATCCAAAGCACAAAAATACTCTTAGGAGAGGCTTTATTATATCTAATTAACCTCCTCCATGGAACCCTCTCTTGCTCATCTTTCATCAAAACAATAAGATTTGTGAATACTAAATTTTCCATTAATCCACAACACTTGACCACCTAAGAGATGAATTTGATTTCTTCTTTGCTAGGATTTTCTTCGATATCCAAGATGTGTTGCTTGATATAGCAACGGTTTCCAAAGTGTTTCTCTTTATATAATAAGCATGAATCTATTGAACCCATAGCTTATCCCTTTTGAAAGCTATAGCCCAAGAAGCTTCATGATTGCGGCTTGGTTCCATATCCTCATATCAATCAAATTCCACCCTCCATTAGCTCTGCTCTTATGAAAGCTTTCCCCGAGCTATAGGAGCTTTTTTAGATGGCATAACATAACCGAGTCCATAGGAATTTTCTCTGAGACACTCTCATGACCTTAACCACCTTCTTAGATAAAGGGAAGATGTGAGTCCAAAAGTTACGCATACTACTCAAAATGGGGCGATGAGTTGCAATCTACCGGCATATGACAACATATGAGCCATCCGACCTTGGGCTCTTTCTGTAATCTTCTCAACAAGAGGCTTGCATTGAGAGAAATTTAATTTTTTTTATGAAAGAGGCACCCCATTGGCATGTTAATAAGCTCAGCAAGGTAATTTCCTTCTTCATCAGTAATCCTAGCAACAATAAATAATGCGGCTCTTTTCCACACTAGCTTCAAGCCACGAAGCATGAGAAAACTTCTAGAAAGTTGTCATTATTTTTTGTTCTTGAGCTAGCATCGGCTACGGCAAATAGGAGCAAATCATCTGCAAACATCAAATGGGTGAGCTTTAACTTTTCACACTTTGGATGAAAATTAAAATTTGGGTTCAGTTGAAGCTCCCCTAAGCACCCTTTCAAGTACTCCATGCTTAGAGAAATCAAAAAAAAAGGAGAGAGGATTCCCTTGCCTCGCTCCCCTCTTTACATTTTACTAATCTTGTATTTTTCATCTCCTAGCATTTGTATCCTTGGGAACATATCATTTTTAACTTTGCGAGATACATTTCCATATCCGGCTAGCATATTGGGAAGGAACATAGTCCATCCATTGTTTATCCTTGATGATACACGGCATGGACCCAATTCACCCACATGTTATCGGGTTTTCTTCTCGATAGCCCAAATTAATTTCCCTATTGCGGCTTGGTTCCACAACATCATATCTCTAACTCCTAGACCACCCTTTGCTCTTTTGGCTCCGAGACATCCTTCCAAGTTACTAACCCGGGGCTGTGACTATTATAGCTACCATGCCATAGAAAGTGAAGGCAAATTGCATTTATCTTCTTTATAACAACTTTTGGGAGGGTGAAGATGCGGCACCAATAAACACCGATAGACATGAGCACGAGTTCACTAATTGTAGTCTTCCACTATAAGAGAGGTGTATGCTACACTAAACTCTAATTCTTGCACACATTTTCTCCACAAGAGCCTCCGATCATTTGAATTTGTGTTCTTTGATTGCATTGGGGTACCCGGGTATTTGAAAGGGAGCTTGCCCGACTTAAAACCGGAGAGATAATTTAATCTATCTTTATCATCTTATGTCACTCATGTATAATAAATTTCATACTTTTCGGGGCTAACACACATCCCTTTGGTCTCGAGAGAACAATTTGAGCCGTTGAGCAATATAGTAGCAGTGAATATCTTCTCAGTGGGTGGAACTTAAAGCCTGGAAGAGTCACCGCCTTCCATAGGATTCTAGTGCCATACTCCATGCACGGGGTAAAAAGCGAGGGAGACGGAGGGTCTCCTTGCCTTAAACCTCTTTTTGAAGCAAAAAAAAGGGCTTGGAGAGCCATTAATCATCAATGTAAGCGTGGAATAGTCACACAAAGCATAACTAGTTTAATGAAACTAGTAGGGAATTGTAGAGCTTCTAGCATTTCCTCGATAAAAACTCACTCAATAGTGTCATAAGATTTTTTTGATATCCAACTTCATCGGACAATAAGGTTGCTTCGGTTTGGCTGTAGCTCTTCACTAAATCTTGACATAACAAGATATTGTTAAGTATATGTCTACTAGTAACAAAGGCCCCTTATTGTAGGCTAATCACGTGAGAAATCACGGGATTCGGCTTCATACGGAGAAGCTTGGTGATATATTTGTACTGAGAGAAGCTTGGTGATATATTTGTATTTAGTAGAGCGCGAAGCTATGGATGCGAACTCGGTAACATTACTAAGTGATTGTAGTAATGTTAAGCTCTTTCTAACATCTTCCTTGTGTTGAATCAACAATAGCATTTCGGTTCCCATGATACTCCAAGTGGCTTTAAAAAAAGGCACTATTGAAACCATCTAAACCCGAGGGCCTTATTATTGGGGTTGTCATTAGGACAACTTTCACATCATCTATTCCAAAATTGCATTCAAGCATACTAGATAGCTGTTCATCCATTGTCCTACCCAAATCAACGATACTTTGCATAACAACGAGTCCTAGACTCACTTTAGTACCCAAGGTGATGGTAAAACTCGATAAATGTCTGCGTTACCTGGGTAGGAGAAGACACCCAAATATATATACCATCTTTATTGAAGATACCACGGATTGAGTTTTTTCTCTTTTTTGCCTTAATGTTGCTATATAATGCCTTTGTGCTTTCATCCCCTTCTTTCAGCCAATGTAATTTGGCTTTTTGCTAGAGAAACGATTGATGAGCTTTACGGGCTTGTTGATATTTTCTTTGGCGACTTTTACGCGAGTTACACCTTCATCTCTAGGAGACATATGCATTTGCTCTTTAATCTGTAATAAGGAAGCTCGAGCATCCTAAATGGCTGCATCAAATTTCCTAGATTGTTGCTAGCCATCTCCTTTAATGTAGTCTTCAAAATTTTGAGAATCTGAAGAACTCTTAAACATTTTATATCAACTAATCTCAATCTCCCATCCTTGTCTCATTGTATCATAAATTGCAAAACCTAAATGGTTTCCTCCCTGCCGCATCTTGATAGTTCTCACAAGAATGGGACTATGATCAAAATCTTCCTCAGGAAGTGATAATAGAAATTTTGGTCGTTGGACAAAACCCCTAAATCAAACTACCTAATTAACCACTAACCTAAGTATAATGGCAAGCAAGGGTCATTCTTCCACAAGGACTAAGGCTAATCACCGAAAATGTTAATTATTATAAGCTACGCTAAGATATAGTAAAGAGATTTGTCAATTATCAACTAAAAACTATTAAATAAAAGGAACAAGGGTAGGGGAATTCAGTAATTATTTCAATCATGAAAATAATTAGGCAAATAAGGGGGTAGTCTAATGAGAATGATACAAAGGGATCATCTAACAAATCCATAATTACTCTTTCAAGTTATAGAGGGTTACTCAAATTGGAGATTATGTCCTATTTTCATGCAACAAACCCCCAACTCAAGAGCATGAATAACAAGATGACTAATTATATCCCTTAACTAAAACCCCTATTTTCATGCAAGTTTAGTTAAGTGAACAAATAGGGAGTCAACTCTTTAATTTCATATTTCAATCCTTCATTGAAGTGACTAATAATTAAGTTTCCATGGAGACCAATCACAAAAACCAACAATAAAACCCCTATTGCTCATTTGATTTCATTTTCCAAAATAACCCCAAATATGACCCAAAGGCTCATGATATCATTAATGGCTTCATCCCCTCCCAAGCAAAATAATTACTCACAAATCATAATAAATTATTAAATGAACTAAATAACAAACTAAAAACATAAAATCAAACACTAATCTAGGATGAACAAGTAAATAGAGTGAAAATGACATGAAAATAAACGAGATAAAGCAACAAAACATGAGAGAGAGTAAGAAATTCTCATTAAAGTTGCAATGAGTCTCCAAATCTTCAAGTTTCCTTCTTAGATTCTTGAAAATCCAAGCTTTCAACAAGTTTCTCTCACTTTTCTCTCTAGAAGATGAGAGTTTCTCTCTCTAAAAACCCTAACTAAAACCTCTCCCTAAGCTTATGGAGGCTAGCTCTCCTTTTTTTTCCCTTCAAAAGTTAGGGATCACTAGAGGAAAAAAGCCCGAGGTTGCGGTCAAAAGGGCCCGAGGGCTGCGTTTTTTGGCCGCGGCCATTGGACTAGCGACCCTTGGCATTTAGGAAGGGCTGCGGTTTTTTAATGACCCTTAGCACATTAAGGAGTGCGGTCGGGGTAAAAACCGCGGCCCTTAGTGGGTTAGGGAGTGCGGTTGGCAAAAACCGCGGCCCTTGGTAAGTAAAGGGCTGCGGTTTTTGCCCTTAACCGACCCTTAACCCACCAGGGCTGCGGTTTTTGCCCCGGCCGCGGCCCTTGTGACCCAAAATAAATAAAAAAAAATTTTTTTTTTTTTGCATTTTTTAGTCCTAAATGATCCAAAATCAATTACATATATATAAAGTATCAAGCCACTCATCCACCTAGATTACCTATATACCAAAGTTCGATTCGATAAACCTTTTCTACTGTCATTCTTATGCAATCGGCAAAGTACATAATCCCATACTAAACGGTAGAACATACAAATTCATCATTTTTAGCCTAAGCTACATGAACTATCAACCTATCGGTCCAACAAATTTTCTCCACGCTAATTATCCTCCCCCTCCGACTCTCATCTAAATCAAACCAATGATAGGTCGACTTAATACGAATTCTTCCTTCGAATTACCAATTATCTCCTCTCGATTAGCTTTAACACAAGTAAAAAACGAACAAAAAAATTTATAAAAAAGGCAAAATAACGGCGAATTCACTAAATCGCAAAAACAACGAACTAAAATTGGAGGTAAATTTGTAACGAAAATAGAGGACCACAAAAATTAGGGGCGAAGAAAATAGGAGAGAGAAAGATAATTAGTTTACGCGATGAGTGAATAGCGGCGCAACACCGCCACAACACGGCCTGACCAATAGAGGAAAGAGAGAGATGAGCGGGAATAGCGGCGGCGAGGGCTCCGTGGCCGGGATTATACCACGAGATGTCCTCATTGATTGATTCACATAAACTATAAATTACGGAGACATTCACGATCGAAATCGACCTTACGAAGAGCCGAAATCAAATCAAAATTTGAAATTCCAACTTCGATCACAAAAAAAAAGAGGAGAAAGAGAGTCCGGGTTTACGTCGCCGGTGAAGATACGAAGGTCGGGAGAAAGTGTCGAAGGAGCGACGGCGAGCAGACCGCCTGACTCTGCTAGTACCGCCTAAAATCAAAACCCTAGAATTACGAAGTTTGTCGTCGGAAATTGCGAAATCAATTTTCGGCTTTTTGAAACGTCTCTCTCCTTAACGAGCTCGAAACGCCATTAATAGCGGCGATGATGAGGTTTTGAAGTGAAGGAGCGAGAGAGGAAGAGAGGAGAATGAAGATTTGAGGATGTGCGGTGCCTAACTTAAGAGAGGAGATAGATGAATGAAGATTTGTGGTGGTGCAGGGAGTAAACCCTAGTCACTGAGAATGAGAGAGGAGAGCGACGAATGAGAGAGAAAGAGTGAGGTAGCGCTGAATTTTGTCATTCTAAAGTATAGCCCATCGGCCCCACGAGAATTAATTATAAAGGGGCTGCGGTTAAGGGCTAACATGACCCTTCACTATTATGGGCTGCGGTTAGCCCAAAAACGCGGCCCTTAATTACTAAAGGCTGCGGTCTTTGTCTAACCGTGACCCTTCACTATTAAGGGTGCGTTTTGCAATAAACCGCGGCCCTTGCATCAGCGACCCTAGCGTTTTTATCCCTTTAGTGGATCCGTCCTTTTAAAAGATTTAAACATTACATCATTAAGCGGGTCGAAAAACGAGAGATTTCCGCACGGAGTCGAGTGGCGCGGGCATTCCATATAGTTTGGAGCGACCTCTCCGTACAATTTCGAGCGGGCGGGAATGTTTTCGGGCCTTTGGCACCGGCGCGCCATGCAATGCGGCGGGCGCGCCGTTCGGCGAACGTGCGACTTGAATAGTCATCTCTTTCATTTTTATTGGAAATGGGCTTGTGACCACTCGTTGGAAAGATATCGAGCCAAAATTTCATCTCCAGCTTGAATTACTAAAAAACATTTTTGTGTCTTTGAAAGTTATGACCATTTGAATATGAACCTTATGCCTGCAAATCCTTCCAAAAGCTCTTATTTTGGCAAAATTGCTCCACTCTATGCTTGGTATATGGTATGGAGACCTCTAAGGTGAATCCTACAACATCAAACACAAATAAGCATTAACAAACCATATATAAATAGCCAAAATAACTAATATTCACAAATAAGTTACAAATAACTCAATTACTCTAAATTAAGCAAAATAAGCTAGAAAGTGATAAATAAAGAGAAAAAATGACTCTAAACATGAGGGAAATAAGGTATTTGAGTGATATAAATATCACTCATCAAAATCCCCAAGCTTAACCTTTGCTCTTCCTCGAGCAAAATAAGATGAAACACGAGGGAATAGATTGAATTTATTCAAGCAAAGTAAAAAGGAAAAGAGATGAGAATATACACTAACTCGCATTCGTAGGAATCACGGTTGCATTTAGCATATGCAACAAGCACTTTAAACCCCTAAATTTCTCTAGAGGACGAGTGAGATCTCGCGAGGGTTTCCAAGAGGCTTAACCCACAACTCTAATCAAGCCTGAAACATAAATAATAAGCCGAAGTCATCTCTTTAAACATGGTTCACAAAGCGATGGACGATCTAAGCAAACCTTGAAGCATAACTATCATCAATATGTATCCATGACTTGGGAATATAGGGGATTAACTAATCTAAGGTGCAAAATTGACACTATCAAAAGCTTCGAGCATAAGTTAGAGTCTACTAAGGCATTCAAGAGTCACAAATTGTTCTCGAATGGATGAAGGCGAGTCCCAGATCGGTCCTAACCACCTACGGTGCACATGAACTCCCCAAAACATGACTTTTGCCAGAGAAAACCATGATTGTAGGAATATAACGATTGAGCAATGGGTCTAGAGTCTCGATAAATTAAGTCATAATGACATTCATCATTACTAGGAAAACTCTACTTATTAAATTTTTGAACTCCCGTTCAACCATTTCGACAACCCACTTTCTCGAGGATATGTGGATATTACCACTTATTGACTCTTTTTCGATTTTTTTTGTTTTCATGGACTTTAATAGGCTTATTGTGCCTTGTGGGCTCATTGGCTCCACTTATTGGACTTAAGATATAAACCACATTTTTTTTCTTTTTAACAATTTATTTAACTCTTAGCATAACTTATTTGGAGGTAAACCACTTGTGCACCAAAGAAGATTTCAAGATTAACTAGGGTCCTTTACAACTTCCATAAGAGAAATAATTCGGCGATTTCAACACAAAGCTTGACAACATTTACAACTATAGAATGCTTTTTCAAGTAGAAAATCAAGCAATAAAGATTAATCGATCCTTAATCGCCCCCAATTACACATGCGAGCATCCAACGAAACACGTATACTCATCTACCCGAATGACCAAAACAAAGGAATCCACATAAATTGGCATCGAGAATCTTTCCTTGGACACAAAGTGCTTTGTACTTTTCTTATTCCTCAATTTTTTTGGATTTTGCCAAACATCTTTTTCATTTTTTTTCAATGTTTTATTTATAAAGAGAAACTCAAAACTTGAAGGAAAAAGAAAGGAAAGGAAAGGAAAATATTTTAGATTTTGAAATTTTGTGAAAATGAGAAAAGTAAAGAAATAAAGTATATACACATCCCCCGAAGCTAGCGAAAAGCTACTCCCCCGAGCTAGAATAAAGCATTGTCCTCGATGCTTGAGCAAGAAGATCAAAGGGAGGGAGGGGGAGAAACATTCAACCAACAAGCATATGTTCTACAAAATCATAAACATTGAAGAAAGAGAAAAGGAAGGAAGCTAGGATAGTAGGTGGGTGTAAGTACCCATGAAATGACCCGATTTTCCATTTGCAATCAACTTTCTTCAAAACCATGATTTGTTTTCCACTTGCTAGTGAGAATGTTTGTTATTCCAATTATGTACCTAAATAAATAAAAAACAAGGGTAGAAAAGAAAATTAAGTAAATTAAAAGAAAGAAAATGAAAGCAATAAATCACGGGTTACTTCCCGAGAAAGGCTTATTTAAGGTCCTAAGCTTGACCTTTCTAGTAAATATCCAGTCAGAGATCGCAAGAGTTTGTCAAATGCACTAGCACACATTTCCATTTTTATTAAGTACGCAATGATAAAATGGAAAATGTGCATAAAGTGCAATGCAACTCCATGCAAATGAGGAGAAGGATGCCAAAAAGAAGGAACAAAAGGAAAAACAAAGAAATAAGAAGAAGAAGAAGAAGAAGAAGAAGAAGAAGAAGAAGAATCAAAATAAGAAGAAAAAGAAGAATGAAATGGCAAACTCTCCTCGACAAACTCTTTTTGCTTAAAAATCTCTCTCTTTTCCTCAAAACAACAAAATAAGGCACTTGAAGGGTAAAGGAGGAAGGGGGCTCATCTAATGGAGGTAATTTGGGTAAATAAGGAAAAGAGATGGGATAGGAAGGAATTAAGTCGAGCTTTCTTGAAAACGGGATATAAGGTGAAGGAATAGAAACTAAGGTTTCCGCAAATGGCTTATTCTCCTATATCACGAGTTTTCAAATCGGACACTTTTTCAACCAATGACTCCTTACCAACATCTTTGTCATCCTCTAAAGCCTTACAAAGATCACCCGACCATCAAATGAGGTATCTCACTCCCAAATTAACCAAGATCTTCACTCGAGATAAAATGGGTAGGAGAGGATGAGTGATCTAAAGCCCAAGGAGGAAGAGTAAGGTCGATCCACTAGAGGTAGACTCATGAGACTCAAAAAGGAAATGTAGAGACTCATAAACATCATCTTTTTCAACAATATCCTCAACAATGGGCCTTTTCTCATCAAAAGCATACTCCTCATCATCACTACTCCAAAAACCATCATTAAGATCTAAGCTACTCTTTCCCAATTGATTTTCTTTTTCAACATCCCTCGAATCGACATAATCGAGCTTCGAGAATGCCATCATTGCAACCCCATTTCTCCCTAAACAACTTCAAATCAATTTCCAATTGTAAAAGGGGATCATCGATAGGTTGGTGGGTATTTTGAGAATCCGATTGGGTTGGGGGTTCACAATTAAGCTTATGAGAATCAATATCGGGAACATAAGGCACATGATTGAGATCCATGAACAAATTCAATGAACATTGAGAAGTAGCATGAATATTATCAAGATTAAAATGCACCTCATTATTACAAGTATAGGAGGGAGGGGGTTCATAGGATAGATCATGAGAATTCATGTAATAATTTAAGGACAATTCATGAGATGCATGAACATCATTAACATTAGAATATGCATCATTCAAATGAGAATAAGATGGGGGAGGAAAACAAGTCTCGGGTTCATAATTAGATAAACTTTCAAGATTTTGATTAGTATGCATTGACATTTCCCGTTCATATGTATCTTTAGCCAACCACTCAAATAGACTCCAAGCCTCGTCCAAAGATTGAGCATGGAAATCATCATTAGACATAGATTCTACCACCTTTCTAGATTCTTAGTTTAAACCGTCAAACATCACATCACAAATTTCCCATTTTTCAAAGCTATGGTCCTGACCAAGAGAATCTCCAAGCCTCCAATAGTACCTCTAAAATACTTCATGTTCATATTGGGAAAGGAAAAAGGTTGCCATTTTTCAATTTTTTTGGATAAACAAAATAAAAGAAAAAGAAATCAAAGAGAAATAGAGAAATATTCACAAAAAGCCTAGAATCATCTAATCCGACACAAATAAATGTTAGCCGAAGTCCCCAGGCAACGGCGCCATTTTGATAATAGAAATTTTGGTCGTTGGACAACACCCCTAAATGAAACTACCTAACTAACCACTAACCTAAGTATAATGGCAAGCAAGGGTCATTCTTCCACAAGGACTAAGGGTAATCACGAAAATGTTAAGAGATTTGTCAATTATCAACTAAAAACTATTAAATAAAAGGAACTAGGGTAGGGGAATTCGGCGATTATTTCAATCATGAAAATAATTACGCGAATAACGGGGTAGTAGTCTAAAGAGAATGAATCAAAGGGATCATCTAACAAATCCTAATTACTCTTTCAAGCTAAAGAGGGTTACTCAAATTAGAGATTATGTCCTATTTTCATGCAACAAACCCCGACTCAAGAGCATGAATAACAAGATGACAAAATATATCCCTTAATTAAAACCCCTATTTTCATGCAAGTATAGTTAAGTGAACAAATAGGGAATTGACTCTTCAATTTCATCTTTCAATCCTTCATTGAAGTGACTAATAATTAAGTTTCCATGGAGGCCCGATCACAAAAACCAACGGTAAAACCCCGATTGCTCATTTGATTTCATTTTCCAAAATAACCCCAAATATGACCCAAAGGCTCATGATATCATTAATGGCTTCATCCCCTCCCAAGAAAAATGATTACTCACTAATTATAATAAATTATTAAATGAACTAAATAACAAACTAAAAACATGAAATCAAACACTAATCTAGGATGAACAAGTAAATAGAGTGAAAATGACATGAAAATAAATAGATAAAGCAATAAAACATGAGAGAGAGTAAGAAATTCTCATTAAAGTTGCAATGAGTCTCCAAATCTTCAAGTTTCCTTCTTAGATTCTTCAAAATCCAAGCTTTCAACAAGTTTCTCTCACTTCTCTCTCTAGAAGATGAGAGTTTCTCTCTCTAAAAACCCTAACTAAAACCTCTCCCTAAGCTTATGGAGGCTAGCTCTCCTTTTTTTCCCTTCAAAAGTTAGGGATCAGTCCTTTTAAAAGATTTAAACATTACATCATTAAACGGGTCGACAAACAGAGATTTCCGCACAGGTCAAGTGGCGCGGGCGCTCCATATAGTTTGGAGCGGCCTTTCCATACAATTTCGAGCAGGCATAATGTTTTCTGGGCCTTTAGCGAGGGAGCTCCATACAATACGGAGCGGGCGCGCCGATTACGCGAACGCACCTGATTTCAAATAGCCATATTTCTTTCATTTTCATTGGAATTGGGCTTGTGAACACTCATTGGAAAGATATCAAGCCAAACTTTCATCTCCAACTTGAATTACTGAAAAATATTTTGTGTGCTGAAAGTTATGAGCGTTTGAATATGAACCTTAAACACTGAAATTCTTCCAAAAGCTCTTATTTTTGCAAAATTGCTCCACTCTATGCTTGGTATGTGGTATGGAGACCTCTAAGGTGAATCCTACAACATCGAAACACAAATAAGCATTACCAAACCATATATAAATAGCCAAAATAACTAATATTCACAAATAAGTTACAAATAACTCAATTACTCTAGATTAAGCAAAATAAGCTAGAAAGTGATAAATAAAGAGAAAAAATGACTCTAAACATGAGGAAAATAAGGTATTTGAGTGATATAGATATCACTCATCAAAATCCCCGAAGCTTAACCTTTGCTCTTTCTCGAGCAAAATAAGATGAAACACAAGGGAATAGATTGAATTTATTCGAAGCAAAGTAGAAAGGAAAAGAGATGAGAATATACACTAACTCGCATTCGTAGGAATCACGGTTGCATTTAGCATATGCGACAAGCTCTTTAAACCCCTAAATTGCTCCAGAGGACGAGTGAGATCTCGTGAGGGTTTCCTAAGAGGCTTAACCCATGACTCTAATCAAGCACAAACATAAATAATAAGCCGAAGTCATGTCTTTAAACATGGTTCACAAAGCAATGGACGATCTAAGCAAACTTTCAAAGCATAAGCTAGGCCATCATCAATATGTATCCATGACTTGGGAATATAGGGGATTAACTAATCTAAGGTGCAAAATTGACACTATCAAAAGCTGAAGCATCGATTAGAGTCTACTAAGGCATTCGAGAGTCACTAATTGTTCTCGAATGGATGAAGACGGTCCCAGATCGGTCCTAACCACCTACGGTGCACATGAACTCCCCAAAACATGACTTTTGCCAAGAGAAAACCATGATTGTAGGAATATAACGATTGAGCAATGGGTCTAGAGTCTCGATGAATTAAGTCGTAATGACATTCATCATTACTAGGGAAACTCTACTTATTAAATTTTTGAGCTCCTATTCAACCATTTCGACGACCCGCTTTCTCGAGGATATGCGGTCAAAACAGCCCCTAAGGGCTGCGTTTTTAGCCGGCGGCCCTTCCATGCGACCCTTCACAACGAAGGGTTGTGGTTTAGGCCCAAACCGCGGCCCTTCGTTGTACAAGGCTGCGATTTTGACTCTTAAGCGACCCTTTTGACCCAAAAAAAAATTTTTTTTTGCATTTTTTTTTGCATTTTTTACGAGTCCATAAAACGTAAATTAATTCCTAGATTAACAACATAAACCGGGGAAAATCAAAAAACGAATCAACAACAAAAAACGGTCGAAAATTTCTTGTCGAAAAAACAAACAAAACGAAACGAAATTATAAATTAACGAATCAACAAGAACATCAAATTCATTCTACAAAATAAAATAAAACACAAAACCTAAAATACAAAATAAAACGCTTAACTAAACCTCAAATATCACAAGTAACAAATAAATTACAAAAAAATAAAAAATGATAAAAACTAGATCCGACCCTATATCGATGCGGCGACGGCGAAGGCGACGCTCGACTCCTTCATCATCTCTCTCCTGCTCCACCGCCCGCCATTGCTAGTGGCGAAGTCAACGCTAGAAGTAGAAGTAGCGATGGCGAACGACCAAGAAGAGAAGAAGAAAAGGGGAAGAACAACGAAGCTGGCGCCGGCAAGAACCGGCGGCGAGACAAGCGGCGCGGCACCAGCAATCAAGAAGTGAAAGAGAAAATGGGGGCGCGGCGCGGGTCTCGTTAGCAGAGCAAAGAAATGAGAGGAGAGAGAAAGTCGTCTAGCGCCTTGTTGTCGACCCTCGCCGGCGAAGAAATGGGGATGAGAGGAGAGAGATGCGCGGCGGTTTGTGGTGGTGAGGAGACGAACGACGAAGGAGGAGAGGGAGACGGCGAGGGTTTTTGCGAGAGAGGGAGAGAGAGGAGAGAAAATGAGGGAGAGAGAGGAGAGAGAATGAGGCGCTTCGTGAGATTTGTGTTATGTTCGAGCGACAAATTAACCCTAGCGGCGAGTATTGAACAATTTAAAAAGCCCACCTATCAAAATAAAAAAAAGCCCGCAAATTAATGATAAAGGGATGCGGTTAGCCCAAAAAACCGCTGACCCTTCACTACTATAGGATTGCGGGTTTTCGGCTAACCGCAACCCTTCACTAAAAGGCTGCGGTTTTTGCATTGACTGCCCTTCGTATCCGAAGGGTGAGGTTTTGGGCTAACCGCTGACCCTTCACTATTAAGAGGTTGCGTATTTCAAAAATGCGGCCCTTGCACCGCGGCCCTTGCATTTTTTCCACTAGTGTATTTATAGGAAAACGGGAATCTACGCGTCACGCGAGAGAGTGCGCCGGGCGCACATCTACGTGTGACGCCCGATTAAACGTGTCAGCGCACATTGGTGCGCATGGCCGTAACATGCCCAATCGGCTATTTACACGTGGTACATGCATTAAAAAAGATAGAAAAGAACACTACGCATCAGCGGGGAGTGCGCAAGAGCACGGCTCGTGTGACTCATAGTGCCACGTGTTAGGTGCAGATTGGTGCGCCTGACACAGTTGGACAATGGTGCGTCAGGCGCACGATGGTGCGTCAGTGCGTCAGGCGCACGATGGTGCGTTAGGCGCACGATGGTGCGTCAGGCGCACCACCTTGCTTTTGGACACGTTTAGCAACTTTTTTTTTTTATAAAACGCGTTTTAACGATTTTCTTATCTTTTAACTCCGAAAATCGATTTTACGGGATAAAATCGATTTTAATTATATAAATATCTTAAAAAATATATTTTTATTTAAATAAAATAATTAATTATTATTAAACAATCAATTGGGCTTTTTCAAGAGTTAGGCTCAAAATACAATTAATTATCATGAATAATTAAGTGGACTTTAAAATACGATTTTGGATCATTAAAATACGTTTTAACACTTTTAAAATAGTTTTGGCTCTTCGGACTACTCTGCCCTTGGGTCGGACCAATTAAGACTGCGGTATGTTTCATCATTGGATCCTTAAATGGGGAGACACGATTATGTGTCTACAGATGTTGTCTGTCAAACCACTATTATTCTGCCATTTTTATGCCAACTATCGTTACTACTAAAACACCAATTACGACACAAATTTCGGTGCGTTAGGCGCACGATGGTGCGTCAGGCGCACCACCTTGCTTTTGGACACGTTTAGACAACTTTTTTTTTTTATAAAACGCGTTTTAACGATTTTCTTATCTTTTAACTCAGAAAATCGATTTTACGGGATAAAATCGATTTTAATTATAAAAATATCTTAAAAAATATTTTTTTTATTTAAATAAAATAATTAATTATTATTAAACAATCAATTGGGCTTTTTCGAAGAGTTAGGCTCAAAATACAATTAATTATCATGAATAATTAAGTGGACTTTAAAATACGATTTTGGATCATTAAAATACGTTTTAACACTTTTAAAATAGTTTTGGCTCTTCGGACTACTCGCCCTTAGGTCGGACCAATTAAGGCTGCGGTATGTTTCATCATTGGATCCTTAAATGGGGAGACACGATTATGTGTCTACGGATGTTGTCTGTCGAGCCACTATTATTACGCCATTTTTATGCCAACTATCGTTACTACTAAAACACCAATTACGACACAAATTTCGGTAGAGTTTACCAAGATTTATTTGTAGCCTTAACCACTAGTCTCCGGGAGGCTAAATAAGCGAATACGATGAGAATAAATCAATTGTCTCACCTTAGCTTGCTTTCTGTGTTATTTAGCCCCCTCACATTCCATTTAAGGAGATTATCTATCGAGGTAGGGGACTTCCTTCCCTTATCCATATCTTCCAAGACAACATCGATACCATCTTCAATATCAAACTTGTTCTCCACATTTCTTGGTTGCACCCTTTTCTCCTTACTCTTAGGTGAGCTTATACATTCTGAAACTCACCTGGTTGTGAATTTCCTTTGTTCGACCTCCGATCTCCCGTGTGTTCACGGCATCACTATGACCATATTTTTCTGAGCTTTGTGTAATATTTTAGGAAGCCACTTGACTTCTCTTGACGGTCTTAGACTTGAATCGATTTATGCCCGTATCCTTTATAAACATCACATAAAATTGGTCTCCACTCATATTCTACTCTTTGTTCCACCGACACCCCTTTTCATTCTCAAAGACAATACAATCGAAGCAAGTCTTGGTTAAATTTAACTTCGACTAAGATTCTTGCAAAAAGTAACTTCTCTTTACATCTAGTAAGGTGATCCATCTTCGACATATGTCCAATTGTGCGAGAAATTTTGGACAAAGTCTTCTCCCCCTAATATTTGATGTCCATTTGTGGTAATTTAATCCATATATGGACAGTTTTAAGATCATCCTTCATGGCTTCCATATCTAGAGTCCGGGGTTTCATGATTAAAGGTTTGTTATCCAAAAAACATAGGATCTCCATTAACAACTGAAGCATATTATCTTTGCGATCAAATCTAACCGAGAATATGCCTCTTAGATCCATGACTATTTTATCGATTCGGCATTCTTCCAAATTACGTTAACATACCCTTAGTGACTTTTAATGGAGGATTTGACCCCGACACATTGCAAACCGAGAGATGATTGCCGATATTCAATTTCTTCCTCGATATCATCCCCTTAATTCTAATATGAGTTGATTGATTACCTAAATCATCATTTGTTTGGATCCACGATGCAGTCCGACGGGTGTTATGCAAGCCCACCTAAAAGATCGTGCGTATGCTCCCAAGGGGCCCGTCGGCTTAGACAGAAAGACAACTTTACCATAAAAGGGAGACGACTTTCCTACGAGACATGGATGCTCCCAAATAGGGTTTCTGTCTGGGAAATCCCCGACATTATAAAAGCAGTCCGGTCAATGAGCGGGTATTGAATTCTCACCTAACAAAACCCGAGCATCTCTCTCTAGAAGCTGTTCACTTTCTCTCTACCTCGATCTCGGCCGACTTGAGCGTCGGAGGGGGCTTTCAGGAACACCCCGGGCTAGGTTTTCTTTGTTTTGCGGGACCTCGGTTGTAAGACTCGGGATTATACTCCGACTCGGGATTTTAACCTCTCTAAACACACTCAACTCTTTTGACTAGTTTCTAGGCGAAACGGTTTGGCGCGTACGTGGGGATACTACATCTCGAAGCTACGTACCGAATAACATGGCACCCAGAAGGAAAACAACTCGAGCTTCACATCGGCCCAGCCAGGCCCGGTCGGTCCCAGCCAACCTAATGTCTTTGGTCGAGTCACTAGCCATTGACGATGAGGGATCTACCCCTCGTAACGAGGAACCCGATGTTCCCGGGGAACAATACCAACATGATCCCCCTCCCGTCACCATGGTGGACATAGAAAGGATAGCTCGGCGGTTGAGCGAGAATATGCAACGCGGCTTGCGGGAACTCATAGCGGGAATCCCCCGGCTCGACCAAGGGGTACCCCAGGGTTGAACCGGAGAGAGCCTCGAGAATCGGAGTGATCTAAACACTCGAGCTCCTAGCAGGGGTGGGCGACGAGGCGGGAGGAGAAAGATCGGGGATAGGTCGATTCTCATAGAGCCCCGAATTCGGTGCCGGCGGATCATTGGGGAGAATCGTAGGCGTCGGGTTGGAGGCTAGGCGCTCGGAATTTACTCAGCGACAAGAGGAAGGCCCACCCGGGGAAGGTCGCGAAGAGCCGGCTCGAGTCTCGGACTCCTCGAAGGGGAGGAGTCGTCCCCTCTCGGGTCCCAAAAAGCCCGGGGCCAGGGGTGAAGGAGACTCGGGACCACCACGAAACCGGAGTCCCGTCTTGATCAACGAGGGAGTGCGAACTTCATGACCCCCTTTAGTCGGGAGATCATGGAAGTCCCTAACCCAAGCGAGGTCGAAGTCCCACTAATCGAGCGTACTCGGGAAATAGCGACCACGATGATCACATGGCGGCCTACGAGGCCCGGATGAGTGTACGAGCCGGGTGCGAAGCCGCTTGGTGTCGGTACTTCCCGACAACCCTTAAGGGCTTAGCACTCGGTGGTTCTCGGGACTTTCTCCTGGCATTATCACCAACATTTTATTACGGGCGCCAGGCATAAAAAGACTAGCATCCACTTAATGTCATCAAGCGGCGGGAGCATGAAAGCACGGCGACTACATCAAGCGGTTCAACGAAGAATCACTAAAGATCTCCAGGCCTCCCGAGACGGGGTGGCCTTCACCGCCTTGATGTCGGGACTATGGCCGAGCGAGTTCGGATGGTCGTTAGCCGAAAATGAAGTAACCACATTTAATGAGGCCATGAGTCGGGCCCCGAGAAATTCATTCAAGCCTCGGACATTTGCGAAACTTTTGTTTAGAAGTCAAAGAAAAGAAAGGAAGAGACCCCTTACAGGGAATCCAACAAAAGTAACGAAATAATCGGCGACTCCTCCAGGGAACTACGAGATAATGGGAGCGACCCCCGCTTAACGAAATCGGCGTGAGATCTACTTAGATGCGAAACACGAGTCGGTATTACCTATCCCTCCCCCGTAAGGACCTCGAAGAAGAAAAAAGGGATCGGCGGCGTGGTGTGAATATCACTTAGGGAGTGTGGGCACACCACTAAAGGCGTCGGGGAATTGAAGAAGGCCTTGGATCACTTAGGCGATCAAGGAAAGGCTGAACAGATACATCGAAGCACTCTCGGGAAGAGAAAGGGAAGGAGAAGGAAGGAAAAAATGGCGGTGACAACAGATGGGTATGTCGGGGGTAATTGCGGGGGCGTGCCTCGGGTGGGTTAACCGGTCGAGCAAAGCTCACTTGCCGTGATGAAGAATCATGTCTTAGAGATTGAGCCGATGAAGGCGGGATGTCCGTCGTGACGTTTGGGGAGCTTGGCCAGGCACATCCATACCCCCATGGCGACCCCCCTTGTCATAGAGATGAAAATTGCTAACTTTCAAGGGTCGAGAGGATCTGGTCGGCGGCGGCTCATCCGCGGACATCATCACTCTAGAATGCTTACGGAAGCTAAAGTATCTGAGAAGGATATAACCCAGGACCCGGTCGACCGCGTGAGGCTTCGGGGAGGATCGGTGTATCCCCTCGGGTTCGTGGCCCGGGTTGTAAGACTCGGGGAAAGAGGTAAGGGAAGAAGCCTACCGGTCGACTTCCTGGTGGTCGATACCTTGCTTCCTTATAACGTTATCATGGGCGAGGCTACCATGAACAAGATAAAAACGGCCATCTCGGTATACCGGCTACTCTGCAATACGAAACGAGATGAAGGCCGAGTCGGAAAGATCTACGGGGATCGGCGGAGCGGCCGGGAGTGTTATACAAACGGTTTTAAAGCAACGACCTCGGAAGAAAAACCGAGAAAAAGAAAGAGGGAAGACCAGGGGATACTCCCCATTGGTCTCGGGGTCTACCTTTCGGGAAAATCCAAAACTATATGAACGACCCCGGTCGGTCGAGGATGACGAAGAAATAATGCTCGATGAAGGCCTCGGGCACGGGGTAAGGATTGGCGAAAATCTCGGCCCGAGATCGAGGAAAAACTCATCAAGCGTTGCGGGAATACAAAGACGTGTTCGCGTATTCCGCCTCGACATGCGGGGTTGGATCCCAGTTTGCATCCCATGAGTTGAATATCGAGGAGGGATTCCGCCCCATCGAAAGAAGCTCCGGCATTAGGGGCCGAAAGAAAGCGCGGCGCGCGCGAAGAGGTGAAGAAATTGTTAAGGCGGGCATCATTGAAGAGTGCCGATACACGGAGTGGTTGGCCGATGTTGTTACGGTCAAAAAAGCTAATGGAGCTTGGCGCATGTGTGTCGACTTCTTGATCCGAACAAGCATATCCTAAGGACAATCATCCTTTGCCAAAGATTGATAAAGTTGGTCGATTCAACGGCCGGTCACGAGTTGCTCGGCTTCGTGGATGCCAACGGGGGATATCACCGGATCCGATGGCGGAAAAGGAGCCAGAATACATTTGCATTCGTTACGGCCCAGGCGTATCTTGCTTTCTGAAGATGATGCCCTTTGGGCTAAAGAACTTGAGGAGCTACCTATCAACGAACGACTCGGGAGGAATATTGAGGTGTACGTAGACGATATGATCGTCGAGAGCAAAAATCAATTGATCACGTCGGGGATTTGGCGAAACGTTGCACACCCTCCGACGCCATGGCATGAAGTTAAACCCCAGAAGTGTGTGTTCGGGGTAAAGGGGGAAATGCCTCGGGTTCTTGGTAGATGAAAGAGGAATTGAGGCTAACCCAAACAAGATCAACGAGTGTTAAACATGTCCTCACCGAAATGTTAGAGAAGTTCAAAGGCTAACGGGGTGCCTAGCTGGCGTTAGGCCGCTTCTTGTCCGCTCGGGCGACAAGAGCTTGCTATTCTTGAGCGCTAAAAAGGAAGGAGTTTGATTGGGACAACGAGGCCGAGCGAGGCATTCCAGCAGTGAAACGACACCTAGCAACGTTGCCCAGGCTTCATATCACCCCTTGGGAGAAGCACTCTATATATACCTCTCGGTATCAGTACGCCCTCGGTGCGGTACTCGTAGCGAAAGAGAGGAACTCGGTACCAGTGTACTTCATCGGCCCATACTTATAGAGGAGCGAAGCGAGATACGGCCGGATTGAGAAGATGGTTTTCGCGGCGGTCATGGCGAGTAGGAAGTTGAAGCCCGTATTTTTGGGCGCGCCCCCGTGAGTCCTTGCTTAGGACTAACCCATCGAAAAGTAATTGAAAGCGAAATCATTGGCTCGGATGGCCAGAGTGGGCGGACTTGATTGGCGGACTTCGGGTTGGAATATGAGCCCCAGAAAGAAGCGTCGGAGCCTGTGGCGGCGAGACTTCATCGGTAAATGCGGCTCAGGCCCCTGGACACGGAAGAAGGGAGTCGTGGGAGTTGCGAGTGGATGGAGTCGGCTTAGCCGCGGCGGAGCGGGCTTGTGATCATTCCTTCGGTCGGGGATAAGATGGAGTCGCGGTGAAGTTTGACTTTTTGGCCTCCGATAACGAGGCGAATCCGAAGCTCCCTAATCTTAGGCCTCCAAATGTGCATCAGCGCGGGAGCCCGGGCGGTTACGGCGAAATCGGATTCACTGACTCGTAGTAGGACGGGTCTCGGGGAGTACGAAGCCTGGGAAGGCAAACATGAGGATGTACCTCGATAAAACCAGGAGCTCATCAGAAGTTGTCAGTATTCAAAATACGGCACCTCAGAGGTGCGAGAACCCGTGGCCGTGCCTTGGCCCGCATGGCAAGCTCGGCGAAGGGTTGACTCCTCGAACCATCATATGGGAGGTCCTAAACAAGCCAAGCATCGATTCATTGCGAGATACACACCATCGACGGGACGGGCACGTGGATGGATGAGATTATCGGAGTACCTAAAGGACGGGTTATTACCTTTGGATGAGAAAGGGTGATAGCCTAAAAGGAAGAGCGGGGTGGTTCATCGCGGGGAAGGCGACTTGTACAAAAAGTCTTATACCCACCCCCTACTCGAGTGCGTAACTCCTTTTGAAGGGAACTACATCCTCAGAGATTCATGAAGGAGCTGCGGCGGCCACGAGGGGCCGGGACTATAGCGGGAAAGCTTTAAGGGCGGATACTGCGACCCTCTTTGAAGCACGCCGCCGTGGCCCGGTAAAGAAATGTCCCAAGCCGCCGAATTCACGGGGACATCCCTCGGGCTCCCTCTTTAACCCCTTAACCACCATTATTTGTCTTACCCTTTGATAAATGGGGGATGGACCTTATAGGCCGTTCCAGCGGCCTCGGGGCGAGAGAAGGTTCCTCTAGTAGCCATCGATTACTTCACCAAATGGGTCGAGTTTGAACCACTAGCTTGATAACGACAGCAAGTGCGAGAACTTCATACGGAGGAACATCATCACCCGCCGGGATCCCGAGGACCCTCGTCTCCCGACAACGGGAGGCATATCAACGGTGGCGCGACTCGGGAATATTGCTCCCGGGTTCGGGATTAAACAAGGTTCTCGGTGGTATCCCGAGCCCACGACCAATGGCCGGGCGAGGCCGCGAACAAAGTGGTCTTGAATGGCATTAAGAAGTCGTTGGAAGGAGCGAAGGGGGTCCGGGTCGACGATCTTCGGGCGTGCTACGGTCGGCAAGGACAACTGATAAAAGAAGCGACGAGCGGCTCGCCCTTTAGCTTAGTCTACGGCGGTGATGCCGTTCTTCCCGTCGAGATTGGGATACCTTCCCCAAGGATGACCTTCTACGAGTATGACAAGAATGAAGAAGAGAAGAAATTCGAGTGGACTTCTTGCTGAGTCTCGGGGTAATGCATTGCTTTCAAATCAATCCGAGCAAGCGGCGGGTAACCGGGCGATTCAACCTCGGGGGTGAAAGCTAGGCCGATTCATGTAGGCGGCCGGGTGGTCGGAAGGTTGAGGCCACGGGGCGCGCCCTGAAAGGTAAACTCGGGCCTAAGTGGGATGGACCTTACAAGGTCACGAAGTGATCAGTGGGGAAACATGCCGGCTCGAGTAACACTGGAGGCACCCCCTTGGCCCGACCTTGGAATGCGGACAGACTGAAGAAATATTACATTTAACACGGGTGTAACTTGGGCCACACTTGAGCCTCATTTTGTAAACGGGCCACACTTGAGCCCCTAGTTTGTTTGTTAAACCACAACTCGGGGCAACCGGTTGGTACCCTATTAGAGTTAGCGGGATTCCTTGAACTTGGCCACACTTGAGCCAGCGGTTTATTTTGTTAGACACGGCTCGGGCGATCGGTTGTACCCCACGGTTAATCTCGGAAATGCGAATGAAGGGAAACAATTTCGGTTAATAGTTGCATCTAGCAAAATAACACCGTACTCGGAAAGATTAAACTCGGGAAAGTATTAATAAAACTACCATTTCATTCATATAAAAGAAAATTACAACCTAAAGGCCCGGGAGCAGAACTCCCAAGGGACCCCCGAAAATATAAGTACGGAACTAAAGGAAATAAGAACTAAGCGGCAGAAGAGTCTTATCGGGGAGGCTATCTATGCTACCGCCCCATCTTCCCTCCTCGGAGCTCTTGCCCAGAGTTGGTGCCCTCGGGATCAGCGGCACCCTCGGTCGGGGCCACGGGGCCCGGCGCGGCCTCGGCGGTTGCGAGAGGTTTGAAGAATCGGTTGGGAGGCGGTTGAGGCCCGGGGTAGTGGAGGGAGCTGGGCTTTGGCCGCATCTTCCTTACGCTCCTCTTGCGATGCGTCGATCGAACTCGGCTTCGACATCATCCCAGTTAAGGCGAATTGGAATCGAACTAGGATCCCTTTGAGGCGTTCCTTCGTCTCCCGAACCGCCATGCGGTAGGAGTTAGTGGCCATCTTCCCCAAGAAGGTCGACCCCTCGGGGAGACCTCTTCCGCTCCTGCGAAATTCCTTTGCACCTTCTCGAAGCTTAGCCTTAGCTTTTTTCGAGGCTATGCTTGGAGGACTTGGCTTTCTTGCGCCTCCCAGCGGTGAAGCTTGACATCCTCCAGGCTCTTACGAGCGGTGTTGCGCTCTATGCGGCCTCAAGGGAAGCCTGGACTTGTTTTTAGTCTCCTTGAAGGCCTCCATACGCGCAATGGCCTTCTTAGCCTCCTTAAAGGTGGCTATTGGTATCCCAAGTCGGTGTTCGGCTTCGGGATTTCGGCCTCCGATCCTCGACTTTCTTCTTGGCACGTCCACCTCCTTGGTCGGGGCCACCACGCCCTCCTTGGGCCCGAGCCGGCGATTGATCACCGGCGTCATCCGGATAGTGAGTACGCACGAAGCAAAGAATTAGTCTACGGGGAAGCGGGAGATCCGAAAAAACTTGGTCGGGATAATGTACCTCGAAGCCGGGATTCGTAAAAGGCATTGACCTCCCCATGCCCAGCCTAAGTAGCGCCTCATCATCGGCATCGGTGTAGACGCCTTACGGCATTCCTCACCACAGCCGGCTTCAGCGGTTTTGATAAGCGTAGTAAAAGGATCGGACCCGACCCGATCGGCTCGGGATTTTTTGGAGGGAGGTTCATCTTGGACCTCGGTATCGTCCACTTGGAGGTCCTCCGCTCTCCCTCTTACTTCTGTAGACACGCCCAGGAGGCCTTCTCGGATGCGACCTTTCTAGAGCGAGGGCCTTCTCGGTGTCGGTCTTTAGCTTTCGGAACGGACATGAGGCTTCTTAGGCTTCTTGGAATCCGTGTCTGAAAAGGATAAAAGTAAATACAAGTCGGGACGTCACAGAAAGCAAAGCGGGAATGTTAACTCGCCTTAGGAGGCGGGGGGATTGACATCGTCTCCTCGTCAGCTCATCCAGAGCTTAGAAGCTAATGCACGTTGTCCACGTATCTCTCGGCCATCACGGGATCCCAATCGTTGTCGGCAGCGAGTGAAATAGAGAAAGCGTCGACACTTTAGCATAAAAGTAAATGCATACACTTGGATTAAGGGAAATTACCCTTGTCCACGGCTAGGACTCGAAGCCGTGCGGCCCAAGAACATTTCATTCGCATCTCGTGACGGGTTGGTAGCCGGTTCGAGGCACATAAGTGAGAGCCCCGATCGATGTTCTCGGGGTGGTGGAAAGATATATCCCCACTACCGCTTCCTCCCGAGACATCTCGGGAAGCCGTTTAATTGACCGAAGCGAGGCCCCTCCTCGGGAGGAAGGATGGGGATTCCCGTTCACCACTCGTGTAAACATGGTAGAACATTCGTCTAAACCCTTTTTGGTTTGAAGGGGGATCGCGGACGACTTTATAGCCCGCTCTACACTGAAAACGGAACCACCCGGGGCCATGGAGATCGGCGGGGCCTAGCATTAGGGTGAAAATGTTGCGCCCTGTATGAGCTCGGAGTAACAAGAAGATCGCAAATAGAAATAAAAGCCGTTTACGGTCGGCCAATTATTAGGAAGAAGATTAGTTAATGTCGGTTGGTAGGCGTTCCTGAGGTCTTTGATGAAAGGATCCGAGGGAACCTCGGATCCATCTGCATACTGCGATGATACACGACACACATCCCACGGGGAGGGGTCATCAAGAGTCGGTATGTTTAGCTCGAATAACAAAATAGGGATCTTGAATCCAAAATTTGGTGGCCACATACTTGGCGTTCCTCTCCATATATTTCATGAAGAGTCGCCTCGGGGTAGTAGGTATGAGGGGCGCCCTCGGGGTCTAAAAGGAGGGTAGTCTGACCTGGCGTAGTTGGTGCTTCTTCCTCGGCCTCTTCGGATACGGTGGCAACCCCATCGGAAAAAGCCGGTCGAGATAAGCTGGTGCTACGAGAGTACATGGGCTAAAGAGACCTCCCGGGGACCGGAATTATCCTTCGTCCTCCTCGCTTAGCGGAATTCGAGGGGCTGGATAAAGGGACCGCCTCGGGGAATGGTCGAGGATCCTCGCACGGAACTCGGGTACTAACGAGAATCCATCGACCCGCGCGAATCTCTTCGACGGCTTAGGAGAGGAGGCGGGAATATTCGGATCGGACTCGGGATCCATATTAGGGCTCCTAAATTACCGAAACAATGAAATACAAAAGTGGCTAAGGAAAGCGTACCTTCTCGGGAAAGATCGCTGGTTAAAAACAAACAGGATACTCGGGAATGATTCAAGTAACGAGGGCGAAAAACTTGAGAATGAAGAGAGAATGGAGAGAGAATAGAGAGAGAGAACCACAAAATGATTCGGGAAGTACGGACCTAAGGCTCCTCCTCGCTCTATATAGTTCATTCTTCATCCCGCGTGGCGATAACCTCTTGCACCACTCAAAATGGGCTTAAGATCGGGCCGACAATGAGAAAGGCCCGTGGATAAAGCTTTAAACCGAAAGCCCAATTTTCTGCGGCGTAAAGTCGATCATGCGGTCCGGCGGTCAGCGGCTAAGTACCTCGGCACCTGACTCGGGATCCTTCTTGGCCCCTTAGAGTTGGTGCATCACCCTTCTTGGCCTTGCCGGGCTCAATGCTTGGCCAAAAACGGCTAAGTACCTCGAGACCCGACTCGGGATCCTCCTAGGAAGGGCTCATTAGCCCCAGGGTTGGTGCATCACCCTTCTTGGCCTTGCCAGGGCTGTACTTAGCGAAAAATGGCTAAGTACCTCGACACCTAACTCGGGATCCTCGCTAGGAAAGGGCTCATTAGCCCCGGGGTTAGTGCATCACCTTCTTGGCCTTGCCCGGGCTCGATACTTGGCCGAAAATGGCGTAAGTACCTCGGCACCTGACTCGGAATCTCGAAAGGACTTATTTAGCCCCAGGGTTGGTTCATCCCACTTCTCGGCTTTGCCAGGGGGCTCATCACTTAGCCAGTAAAAGCTAAATACTTCCCAGATCAACTCGGGGCCCCGTAGAAAGGGCTCATTAGCCCCGAGTTGGTACGGAGTGCCCCCAAGTGACTCTCTCCTCGAGGTGGAGCTCGAAATGCGATGCCCAGCCGCAGCGGCTCGGGGAGCCGGGGTCCTCCTCTCTCGGGATCATTCGGGGCCGAACACGACGCCACCATCTCGAGTTTGTTTGGGAAGTAGGCCCCCGAACATCCCCGTCACTCGGTGGTCCGCGCATAGGCTCGGGGGGAATTAGGGTCCTCCCCCTATCTCGGGATCATTCGGGGCGAGCATCGGTGCTCCGTCTCGGGATTGTTTACTCGGCTCGGGGACCCAGCGCGCCACCTTGGGGGAGAGGGCCCCCACTCTCGGGATCGCTCGATTGCCCGGCCGATGTCTCCTCGGGTTGCTGCGGAAAGCGCCCGAGGCCTACATCACCTCGGGATTTACACAGGGCTCGGGAATTCACCCAATCTCCCTCCTCGGGATGCATACTTTGAAAAGACTTCGAAAAGGTCGGGCGTTGCCCCCAACCCCTCGGGGTGTTTTTGTCTGATACGCTCAAGTTATACGATGTTCTTGTGGTATTTTAGGTGCACATTGCTAAGGGATTTGTTCGTAATTGTTAAGGTTTGCATATAAATCATCCTTAGCGGAAGTTCGGAGTTTTGCGATATAAGTTGTGTTAATGTCATGGATTCCGAGCTTCCAAGGTGAAATGCATGTGAGCCGAGCAAGCCAAGCATCATCGCAAGCCAAGCATCACCGCAACCCAAGCATCACCGCAAGCTACGCTCCACCGCAAGCCTAAGCGAGCCCAAGCGTCATCACCAACCAAGCATCGCAAGCCTCGCCCCTCAGCGGCTCGGCGGCCCCAGCGGCCTCGCCCAAGCCGGCACGGCCATCGCACTACCAGCGAGCTCCGGCTTCACCTGGCCCAGCGCTTCCCACGGCCCAGCGCGCCACGGCCAAAGACGCCCTGCCCAGCCTGGCGCTCGCGACTCGCGAGCTTACTCGCACCTCGCGGCAGCATGCCCTCGCGACTCGCGAGGAATGTCGCGACTCGCGACCCTTGTCCAGGCCATTTTGTGCGGTTTGGCAGTGCGATCTTCGCGACTCGCGATCAGTGGCGCGACTCGCGACTGTTAAGTCGGCTTGGGGCCACGATTTTGTGCGGGGTTTTAAAGCTCCTAAAACCTAACTTTTGAGGGGAGAGGAAGAGAAGTACGAAGAGGAGAGGCCGAAATGTAGACCTTGGAGTGGCAAGCTTGAGGGGAGAGCTCCTCTCCTCATCCTTCCTTCTTCATGATTCTCTTTTCATCTTTCCTTCTTCGTTCCTCTTTGTTCTTCATTTCCATTTCTTTGTTTTTCATTTCCTAGTTTTAGTTCTCATTTCTTAGTTTAGTTTTTAGGGATTTCAATTATGGATTTGGTTTTTGCTATCGGATTGTAGCTTGAACTGTTCTTGGATCAATTAACATGAAGCTTCAAGCGTTATTGTGAGATCTTTCCTCTCTTTCTCTTTTCCTTGATTATGGTTCAATTTCTATGCTTGTGATTTATGATTGTTGCATAATTATGCTAGGAACGTTACTAGTTTGATTGTGTGATTAATCTAATGCTAGATTTAAGAATAGAATCGGATTGTTTTATTCTTTTATCAATTGGTAGCAAACTAGGGAGTAATTTAGATGCTGATCATCTTGGTTATTTCTTAGGGAAATTGAATCAACTGTTGAATGTTTATCGCGTGTATGACGTTAGCGGAGTCCGTTGGTTCTCTCGTGTTTATTGCTGCTATTGGATTGAACTTAGACGCGAGATCGGACTAGGTTATCCTTTAGTTAGGGTTTTATAGTCACGCTGATCGTGCTATTCAACTAAGAATAAGGAGAACACGAGATTAATTCTCGACAATAGATAATTATGGAAATAATTAGAGTGGATGTTCAAGGATCGATAATGAATTGAAGTGGATGTTAATCGGATTCAAGATCTTTCCATAATTGATTTCTCGTTTTGTTTATATGTTAGTTAGTTGTAGTTTGTTTATAATCTACCCGAAACCCCCCTTTGTAATTAGGTTTCTCGGCCCTTAGCTTAATCTAGGTTTCGAATCACGCTAAGTACTAAACTCGTCCCTGTTTCCCTGTGGATACGACCCCTACTTCCACTATACTACCTTAGTGTAGAAGAGAGTAGGAGAAATTTTATCTTTGGACGGGTGCGGTGCACGACGACGACACATCCGCGCCCGCCCAAATTTTGGCGCCGTTGCCGGGGAAACGGTGTTACTTGTTTGTATTTAGCGTGATTTTTGAATGGTATTGCTTGTGCTCTTTGTTTTTGGTTGGCCACTCTCTTGGGAATGGTTGATTGACTCATACTTTATATATTGGTTATTGTCTAGCTTTAAATATTGATATTAATGGTCATGACTTGGATTAGCTAGGAGTACTACTAGTTGATGTTTGTTGTTGACTTAATGCTAGGTTTTGGATATAATCTGATGTTATATGCTCAACCATGTTGTAGTAAGCTAGGTATTAACGATGCATTGCAAGAGTTTCTCTCAATCAATTTTGCAGGTACTTGAAGTGGAGATTGACATGGAACCACCATTGTCGCACATGGAGCACAATCCCACTGATTAAGCTTAAGGTACTAAGTCGAGCTAACGACTTTAAACAACAGCGCTTCTCGGGAGGCAACCCGATACCCTTTTTATTTTCTTTCTTTTCCTTTATTTCTTATCAAATTTCCACCACCACAACAAATTTTCTTCCACCCACTCACCACCCACTCAAAAGAACCACAACATATCATAATTCACTTTGAGCCCAAGTCCACAAAAGAAAACCCGTTGGGAAGAGTTCAACCGCTAGGAGTTGGCTAAATTGGAACAAGGAGATTGTTGTATCTTTTCGATCTCTTGAGCTAGGTGTCAATCTCAAAAATTTTAAACTTTTGAATTTGCCATTTGTTTGAGTGATTTGAGGGAGAGGGTTGTGAGTTGATTTCGGAGATTTGAGATGGTGTTGTTAAGAAATTTGAATTTGACGGATTGTTTGGTCATGAGTCTTGAGCATTTGATCTTCGATTTGCTCGATTTTCTATTCCCCCCCCCCATTTTCAGTTTCCTTTTTCTTCTCATTGTCGACATATTGAGGATAATGTGTAGTTTAAGTAGGGGGGAGGGTATTCTCATTCTCATGTATCTATGTTGTATATATTACTTTCAATTTGAAAAAAAATGAAAATGAAAAAAAAAATGAAAAAGAATAAAAAAAAAAATGATGAAATGAATCCCGCTGAGTTGAAAACCCGCAAGGGCGGGCGACTCGGGCAAAAGTTGGGGGCCCGGATAGGTTGAAAAACCGAAAGGGCAACCTATGCAAAAAAGTGGCTTATATTGAGCGGGTAGGATGGTGAGATGAAAAAAAGAAATGTGAGAAGCTAGGATGAAAACCCGAAAGGGCTCCTAGGCAAAATGAGAGATTAAGAGAGAATTATGTATTTTGAAGACTCATTTCTGGGAGATTTGTTTTTGGCTTTCACTTTCTTTTGATTGATTGATTGTTTTTGGGAGTAAGCATGGAATTTATCCCTTTTTGTCTTTGTTCCATGGCTTGCTTATCTAGGTTGGTTGTAATAGTAGGAGTAGTTCATCTTTTGAGGTTTTAGGCGAGTTGTCATTTTGATTGTGGCGTTGGAGTGAGTTCAATTCCTTTGAGATCCTTCAGGATTTGAGCTCACATTTTGGTTGCTGGTGATTATTGTTGTCGCGTCTTTGTATATTTCAGGTGAGCTTGAATCTAAGTGGGGGGGAATCATCATCCCTTACGTTTAGGTTTTGAGCGTATTTTGTTAAGATGTGATGATGATGATGTAGTTGATGGGGAGTGTAGGTTGGTTTCGATAGCTTGGGCGATGATTTAATTGGTATTTCTCATTTTTGAGTTTACTCGAGGTCGAGTAAAGTTCAAGTGTGGGGGTATTTGATACGCTCAAGTTATACGATGTTCTTGTGGTATTTTAGGTGCACATTGCTAAGGGATTTGTTCGTAATTGTTAAGGTTTGCATATAAATCATCCTTAGCGGAAGTTCGGAGTTTTGCGATATAAGTTGTGTTAATGTCATGGATTCCGAGCTTCCAAGGTGAAATGCATGTGGCCGAGCAAGCCAAGCATCATCGCAAGCCAAGCATCACCGCAACCCAAGCATCACCGCAAGCTACGCTCCACCGCAAGCCTAAGCGAGCCGAGCGTCATCACCAACCAAGCATCGCAAGCCTCGCCCCTCCAGCGGCTCGGCGGCCAGCGGCCTCGCCCAGGCGGCACAGCCATCGCACTACCGCAAGCTTCAGCTCGCACAGCCCAGCGCTCGCACAGCCCAGCGCGCGCACAGCCAGCACGCTGCCCAGCACAGCGCTCGCGACTCGCGAGCTTACTCGCACCTCGCGAGCAGCATGCCCTCGCGACTCGCGAGGAATGTCGCGACTCGCGACCCTTGTCCAGGCCATTTTGTGCGGTTTGGCAGTGCGATCTTCGCGACTCGCGATCAGTGGCGCGACTCGCGACTGTTAAGTCGGCTTGGGGCCACGATTTTGTGCGGGGTTTTAAAGCTCCTAAAACCTAACTTTTGAGGGGAGAGGAAGAGAAGTACGAAGAGGAGAGCTGAAATGTAGACCTTGGAGTGGCAAGCTTGAGGGGAGAGCTCCTCTCCTCATCCTTCCTTCTTCATGATTCTCTTTTCATCTTTCCTTCTTCGTTCCTCTTTGTTCTTCATTTCCATTTCTTTGTTTTTCATTTCCTAGTTTTAGTTCTCATTTCTTAGTTTAGTTTTTAGGGATTTCAATTATGGATTTGGTTTTTGCTATCGGATTGTAGCTTGAACTGTTCTTGGATCAATTAACATGAAGCTTCAACCGTTATTGTGAGATCTTTCCTCTCTTTCTCTTTTCCTTGATTATGGTTCAATTTCTATGCTTGTGATTTATGATTGTTGCATAATTATGCTAGGAACGTTACTAGTTTGATTGTGTGATTAATCTAATGCTAGATTTAAGAATAGAATCGGATTGTTTTATTTTTTTATCAATTGGTAGCAAACTAGGGAGTAATTTAGATGCTGATCATCTTGGTTATTTCTTAGGGAAATTGAATCAACTGTTGAATGTTTATCGCGTGTATGACGTTAGCGGAGTCCGTTGGTTCTCTCGTGTTTATTCTTCGCTATTGGATTGAACTTAGACGCAGATCGGACTAGGTTATCCATTAGTTAGGGTTTTATAGTCACGCTGATCGTGCTATTCAACTAAGAATAAGGAGAACACGAGATTGATTCTCGACAATAGATAATTATGGAAATAATTAGAGTGGATGTTCAAGGATCGATAATGAATTGAATTGGATGTTAATCGGATTCAAGATCTTTCCATAATTGATTTCTCGTTTTGTTTATATGTTAGTTAGTTGTAGTTTGTTTATAATCTACCCGAAACCCCCCTTTGTAATTAGGTTTCTCGGCCCTTAGCTTAATCTAGGTTTCGAATCACGCTAAGTACTAAACTCGTCCCTGTTTCCCTGTGGATACGACCCCTACTTCCACTATACTACCTTAGTGTAGAAGAGAGTAGGAGAAATTTTATCTTTGGACGGGTGCGGTGCACGACGACGACACATCCGCGCCCGCCCAGGACCCAATGACATGATTGTCCAATCCCCATATGATTGCATTGATGAGTAATGGAAATGGATTGTAATTGGATAGGTTTGGTAATTACCTAAAAGCATATAATATGGGGTGAATTTCGGCTTTTTTGTACAAGGAGGGACAATGGGGGCCCAAAACTCAAGTCAATGGGGTTTGGTGAGGTATTGGGCCTAATGGACTCAGTGGCATGATTGTCCAATCCCCATGGGATTTCTTTGATGAATGAGTAATGCGAATGGATTGTGATTGGATAGGTTTGGTAATACCCAGAACATGTTTGGTAATTACCTAAAAGCATATGATCTGGGGTTAATTTGGGTTTTTTTGTACACGGAGGGACAATGGGGGCCCAAAACTCAAGTCAATGAGGTTTGGTGAGGTATTGGGCCTAATGGACCCAATGACATGATTGTCCAATCCCCATATGATTGTTTGATGAGTAATGGAAATGGATTGTTATTGGATAGGTTTGGTAATGCCCAAAGAATGTTTGGTAATTACCTATAAGCATATGATATGGGGTGAATTTGGGCTTTTTTGTACAAGAAGGGACAATGGGGGCCCAAAACTCATGTCAATGGGGTTTGGTGAGGTATTGGGCCTAATGGACTCATTGGCATGATCGTACAATCCCCATAGGATTGCTTTGATGAGTAATGGAAATGGATTGTAATTGGATAGGTTTGGTAATGCCCACAGAATGTTTGGTAATTACCTAAAAGCATATGATATGAGGTTAATTTACGCTTTTTACTAAATTGAGAGACAATGGGGGCCGAAAACTCAAGTCAATGGGGTTTGGTGAGGTATTGGGCCTAATGGACTCAGTGACATGATTGTCCAATCCCCATAGGATTGCTTTGATGAGTAATGGGAATGGATTGTCATTGGATAGGTTTAGTAATACCCAAAACATCTTTGGTAATAACCTAAAAGCATATGATTTGGGGTTAATTTTGCTTTTTAGTACAAGGAAGGACAATAAGGGCCCAAAACTCAAGTTAATGGGGTTTGGTGAGGTATTGGTCTTACTGGACCCAGTGACATGATTGTCCAATCCCCATAGGATTGCTTTGATGAGTAATGGGAATGGATTGTGATTAGATAGGTTTGGCAATACCCAAAACATGTTTGGTAATTACCCAAAAGTTATGATCTAGGGTTACTTTGGGCTTTTTAGTACAAGGAGGGACAATGGGGGCCCAAAACTCAAGTCAATGGGGTTTGGTGAGGTATTGGTCCTATTGGACCCAGTGGCATGATTGTCCAATCCCTATAGGATTGCTTTGATGAGTAATGGTAAATGATTGTCATTGGGAGAAAATCTTCCACTTAGTAGTTTGGTAATCTTCATAACATGTTTGGTAATTACCTTAAAGCATATGATTGGGGTTAAATTGGGCTTCTTTGTACAAGGAGGGACAATGGGGCCCGAAACTCAAGTCAATGGGGTTTGGTGAGGTATTGGGCCTAATGGATTGTAATTGGATAGGTTTGGTAATACCCAAAGAATGTTTGGTAATTACCTAAAAGCATATGATATGAGGTGAATTTGGGCTTTTTTGTACAAGGAGGGACAATGGGGGCCCAAAACTCATGTCAATGGGGTTTGGTCAGGTATTGGGCCTAATGGACTCATTGGCATGATTGTCCAATCCCCATAGGATTGCTTTGATGAGTAATGGGGAATGTATTGTGATTGGATAGGTTTAGTAATACCCAAAACTTGTTTGGTAATAACCTAAAAGCATATGATCTAGGGTTAATTTGGGCTTTTTAGTACAAGGAGGGACAATAGCGGCCCAAAACTCAAGTCAATGGGGTTTGGTGAGGTATTGGTCCTACTGGACCTAGTGGCATGATTGTCCAATCCCCATAGGATTGCTTTGATGAGTAATGGGAATGGATTGTGATTAGATAGGTTTGGCAATACCCAAAACATGTTTGGTAATTACCTAAAAGTTATGATCTAGGGTTACTTTGGGCTTTTTAGTACAAGGAGGGACAATGGGGGCCCAAAACTCAAGTCAATGGGGTTTGGTGAGGTATTGGTCCTAATGAACCAAGTGGCATCCTTGTCCAATCCCCATAGGATTGCATTGATGAGTAATGATAAATGATTGTCATTGAGAGAACATCCTCCACTTAGTAGTTTGGTAATCTTCAAAACATGTTTGGTAATTACCTTAAAGCATATGATTGGGGTTAATTTGGGCTTCTTTGTATAAGGAGGTACAGTGGGGGCCCAAAACTCAAGTCAATGGGGTTTGGTGAGGTATTGGGCCTAATGGACCCAATGACATGATTGTCCAATCCCCATATGATTGCATTGATGAGTAATGGAAATGGATTGTAATTGGATAGGTTTGGTAATTACCTAGAAGCATATAATGTTGGGTGAATTTGGGCTTTTTTGTACAAGGAGGGACAATGGGGGCCCAAAACTCAAGTCAATGGGGTTTGGTGAGGTATTGGGCCTAATGGACTCAGTGGCATGATTGTCCAATCCCCATGGGATTTCTTTGATGAATGAATAATGCGAATGGATTGTGATTGGATAGGTTTGGTAATACCCAAAACATGTTTGGTAATTACCTAAAAGCATATGATCTGGTGTTAATTTGGGTTTTTTGTACACGGAGGGACAATGGGGGCCCAAAACTCAAGTCAATGAGGTTTGGTGAGGTATTGGGCCAAATGGACCCAATGACATGATTGTCCAATCCCCATATGATTGCTTTGATGAGTAATGGAAATGGATTGTTATTGGATAGGTTTGGTAATGCCCAAAGAATATTTGGTAATTACCTATAAGCATATGATATGGGGTGAATTTGGGCTTTTTTGTACAAGGAGGGACAATGGGGGCCCAAAACTCATGTCAATGGGGTTTGGTCAGGTATTGGGCCTAATGGACTCATTGGCATGATTGTCCAATCCCCATAGGATTGCTTTGATGAGTAATGGGGAAAGGATTGTAATTGGATAGGTTTGGTAATGCCCACAGAATGTTTGGTAATAACCTAAAAGCATATGATCTAGGGTTAATTTGGGCTTATTAGTACAAGGAGGGACAATAGGGGCCCAAAACTCAAGTCAATGGGGTTTGGTGAGGTATTGGTCCTACTGGACCTAGTGGCATGATTGTCCAATCCCCATAGGATTACTTTGATGAGTAATGGGAATGGATTGTGATTAGATAGGTTTGGCAATACCCAAAACATGTTTGGTAATTACCCAAAAGTTATGATCTAGGGTTACTTTGGGCTTTTTAGTACAAGGAGGGACAATGGGGGCCCAAAACTCAAGTCAATGGGGTTTGGTGAGGTATTGGTCCTAATGAACCAAGTGACATCCTTGTCCAATCCCCATAGGATTGCTTTGATGAGTAATGATAAATGATTGTCATTGAGAGAACATCCTCCACTTAGTAGTTTGGTAATCTTCAAAACATGTTTGGTAATTACCTTAAAGCATATGATTGGGGTTAATTTGGGCTTCTTTGTACAAGGAGGTACAGTGGGGGCCCAAAACTCAAGTCAATGGGGTTTGGTGAGGTATTGGGCCTAATGGACCCAATGACATGATTGTCCAATCCCCATATGATTGCATTGATGAGTAATGGAAATGGATTGTAATTGGATAGGTTTGGTAATTACCTAAAAGCATATAATATGGGGTGAATTTGGGCTTTTTTGTACAAAGAGGGACAATGGGGGCCCAAAACTCAAGTCAATGGGGTTTGGTGAGTTATTGGGCCTAATGGACTCAGTGGCATGATTGTCCAATCCCCATGGGATTTCTTTGATGAATGAGTAATGCGAATGGATTGTGATTGGATAGGTTTGGTAATACCCAAAACATGGTTGGTAATTACCTAAAAGCATATGATCTGGTGTTAATTTGGGTTTTTTTGTACACGGAGGGACAATGGGGGCCTAAAACTCAAGTCAATGGGGTTTAGTGAGGTATTGGGCCTAATGGACCCAATGACATGATTGTCCAATCCCCATATGATTGCTTTGATAAATAATGGAAATGGATTGTAAGTGGATAGGTTTGGTAATACCCAAAGAATGTTTGGTAATTACCTAAAAGCATATGATATGCGGTGAATTTAGGCTTTTTTGTACAAGGAGGGACAATGGGGGCCCAAAACTCATGTCAATGGGGTTTGGTCAGGTATTGGGCTTAATGGACTCAGTGGCATGATTGTCCAATCCCATAGGATTGCTTTGATGAGTAATGGGAATGGATTGTGATTGGATAGGTTTGGTAATACCCATAACATGTTTGGTAATTACCTAAAAGCTTACAATATGGGGTTAATTTGGGCTTTTTAGTACAAGGAGGGACAATGGGGGCCCAAAACTCAAGTCAACGTGGTTTGGTGAGGTATTGGTCCTACTGGACCCGGTGGCATGATTGTCCAATCCCCATAGGATTGCTTTAATGAGTAATGGGAATGGATAGTGATTGGATAGGTTTGGTAATACCCAAAACATGTTTGGTAATTAGCTAAAAGCTATGATCTAGGGTTACTTTGGGCTTTTTAGTACAAGGAGGGACAATGGGGCCTAAAAGTCAAGTCAATGGGGTTTGGTGAGGTATTGGTCCTAATGAACCAAGTGGCATCCTTGTCCAATCCCCATAGGATTGCTTTGATGAGTAATGATTAATGATTGTCATTGGGAGAACATCATCCACTTAGTTGTTTGGTAATCTTCATAACATGTTTGGTAATTACCTGAAAGCATATGATTGGGGTTAAATTGGGCTTCTTTGTACAAGGAGGGCCAATGGGGGCCCAAAACTCAAGTCAATGGGGATTGGTGAGGTATTGGGCCGAATGGACCCAATGACATGATTGTCCAATCCGCATATGCTTGCTTTGATGAGTAATGGAAATGGATTGTAATTGGATAGGTTTGGTAATGCCCAAAGAATGTTTTGTAATTACCTAAAAGCATATGATATGGGGTGAATTTGGGCTTTTATGGACAAGGATGGACAATGGGGGCCTAAAACTCATGTCAATGGGGTTTGGTGAGGTATTGTGCCAAATGGACTCAGTGGCATGATTGTCCAATCCCCATAGGATTGCTTTGATGAGTTATGGAGATGGATTGTAATTGGATAGGTTTGGTAATGCCCAAAGAATGTTTGGTAATTACCTAAAAGCATATGATATGAGGTTAATTTGGGCTTTTTAGTAAATTGAGGGACAATGGGGGCCTAAAACTCAAGTCGATGGGGTTTGGTGAGGTATTGGGCCTAATGGACTCAGTGGCATGATTGTCCAATCCCTATAGGATTGCTTTGATGAGTAATGGGAATGGATTATGATTGGATAGGTTTAGTAATACCTAAAACATATTTGGTAATAACCTAAAAGCATAAGATCTGGGGTTAATTTGGGCATTTTAGTACAAGGAGGGACAATAGGGGGACAAAACACAAGTCCATGGGGTTTGGTGAGGTATTGGTCCTCTTTGGACCCGATGGCATGATTGTCCAATCCCCATAGGATTACTTTGATGAGTAATGGGAATGGATTGTGATTGGATAGGTTTGGTAATACCCAAAACATGTATGGTAATTACCTAAAAGCTATGATCTAGGGTTAATTTGGGCTTTTTTGTAAAAGGAGGGACAATGGGAGCCCAAAACTCAAGTTAATGGGGGTTTGGTGAGGTATTGGTCCTAATGAACCCAGTGGCATGCTTGTCCAATCCCCATAGGATTGCTTTGATGAGTAATGATAAATGATTGTCATTGAGAGAACATCCTCCACTTAGTAGTTTGGTAATCTTCAAAACATGTTTGGTAATTACCTTAAAGCATATGATTGGGGTTAATTTGGGCTTCTTTGTACAAGGAGGTACAGTGGGGGCCCAAAGCTCAAGTCAATGGGGTTTGGTGAGGAATTGGGCCTAATGGACCCAATGACATGATTGTCCAATCCCCATATGATTGCATTGATGAGTAATGGAAATGGATTGTAATTGGATAGGTTTGGTAATTACCTAAAAGCATAAAATATGGGGTGAATTTGGGCTTTTTTGTACAAAGAGGGACAATGGGGGCCCAAAACTCAAGTCAATGGGGTTTGGTGAGGTATTGGGCGTAATGGACTCAGTGGCATGATTGTCCAATCTCCATGGGATTTCTTTGATGAATGAGTAATGCGAATGGATTGTGATTGGATAGGTTTGGTAATACCCAAAACATGTTTGGTAATTACCTAAAAGCATATGATCTGGTGTTAATTTGGGTTTTTTTGTACACGGAGGGACAATGGGGCCCAAAACTCTAGTCAATGGGGTTTGGTGAGGTATTAGGCCTAATGGACCCAATGACATGATTGTCCAATCCCCATATGATTGCTTTGATAAGGAATGGAAATGGATTGTAAGTGGATAGGTTTGGTAATACCCAAAGAATGTTTGGTAATGACCTAAAAGCATATGATATGCGGTGAATTTGGGCTTTTTTGTACAAGGAGGGACAATGGGGGCCCAAAACTCATGTCAATGGGGTTTGGTCAGGTATTGGGCCTAATGGACTCAGTGGCATGATTGTCCAATCCCATAGGATTGCTTTGATGAGTAATGGGAATGGATTGTGATTGGATAGGTTTGGTAATACCCATAACATGTTTGGTAATTACCTAAAAGCTTACAATATGGGGTTAATTTGGGCTTTTTAGTACAAGGAGGGACAATGGGGGCCCAAAACTCAAGTCAACGTGGTTTGGTGAGGTATTGGTCCTACTGGACCCGGTGGCATGATTGTCCAATCCCCATAGGATTGCTTTAATGAGTAATGGGAATGGATTGTGATTGGATAGGTTTGGTAATACCCAAAACATGTTTGGTAATTAGCTAAAAGCTATGATCTAGGGTTACTTTGGGCTTTTTAGTACAAGGAGGTACAATGGGGCCCAAAAGTCAAGTCAATGGGGTTTGGTGAGGTATTGGTCCTAATGAACCAAGTGGCATCCTTGTCCAATCCCCATAGGATTGCTTTGATGAGTAATGATTAATGATTGTCATTGGGAGAACATCATCCACTTAGTTGTTTGGTAATCTTCATAACATGTTTGTTAATTACCTTAAAGCATATGATTGGGGTTAAATTGGGCTTCTTTGTACAAGGAGGGACAATGGGGGCCCAAAACTCAAGTCAATGGGGATTGGTGAGGTATTGGGCCTAATGGACCCAATGACATGATTGTCCAATCCGCATATGATTCCTTTGATGAGTAATGGAAATGGATTGTAATTGGATAGGTTTGGTAATGCCCAAAGAATGTTTTGTAATTACCTAAAAGCATATGATATGGGGTGAATTTGGGCTTTTATGGACAAGGATAGACAATGGGGGCCTAAAACTCATGTCAATGGGGTTTGGTGAGGTATTGTGCCTAATGGACTCAGTGGCATGATTGTCCAATCCCCATAGGATTGCTTTGATGAGTTATGGAGATGGATTGTAATTGGATAGGTTTGGTAATGCCCAAAGAATGTTTGGTAATTACCTAAAAGCATATGATACGAGGTTAATTTGGGCTTTTTAGTAAATTGAGGGACAATGGGGGCCTAAAACTCAAGTCAATGGGGTTTGGTGAGGTATTGGGCCTAATGGACTCAGTGGCATGATTGTCCATCCCTATAGGATTGCTTTGATGAGTAATGGGAATGGATTATGATTGGATAGGTTTAGTAATACCTAAAACATATTTGGTAATAACCTAAAAGCATAAGATCTGGGGTTAATTTGGGCATTTTAGTACAAGGAGGGACAATAGGGGGACAAAACACAAGTCCATGGGGTTTAGTGAGGTATTGGTCCTACTGGACCCAGTGGCATGATTGTCCAATCCCCATAGGATTACTTTGATGAGTAATGGGAATGGATTGTGATTGGATAGGTTTGGTAATACCCAAAACATGTTTGGTAATTACCTAAAAGCTATGATCTAGGGTTAATTTGGGCTTTTTTGTAAAAGGAGGGACAATGGGAGCCCAAAACTCAAGTTAATGGGGTTTGGTGAGATATTGGTCCTAATGAACCCAGTGGCATGCTTATCCAATCCCCATAGGATTGCTTTGATGAGTAATGATAAATGATTGTCATTGAGAGAACATCCTCCACTTAGTAGTTTGGTAATCTTCAAAACATGTTTGGTAATTACCTTAAAGCATATGATTGGGGTTAATTTGGGCTTCTTTGTACAAGGAGGTACAGTGGGGGCCCAAAACTCAAGTCAATGGGGTTTGGTGAGGTATTGGGCCTAATGGACCCAATGACATGATTGTCCAATCCCCATATGATTGCTTTGATGAGTAATGGAAATGGATTGTTATTGGATAGGTTTGGTAATGCCCAAAGAATGTTTGGTAATTACCTAAAAGCATATGATACGAGGTTAATTTGGGCTTTTTAGTAAATTGAGGGACAATGGGGGCCTAAAACTCAAGTCAATGGGGTTTGGTGAGGTATTGGGCCTAATGGACTCAGTGGCATGATTGTCCAATCCCTATAGGATTGCTTTGATGAGTAATGGGAATGGATTATGATTGGATAGGTTTAGTAATACCTAAAACATATTTGGTAATAACCTAAAAGCATAAGATCTGGGGTTAATTTGGGCATTTTAGTACAAGGAGGGACAATAGGGGGACAAAACACAAGTCCATGGGGTTTGGTGAGGTATTGGTCCTACTGGACCCAGTGGCATGATTGTCCAATCCCCATAGGATTACTTTGATGAGTAATGGGAATGGATTGTGATTGGATAGGTTTGGTAATACCTAAAACATGTTTGGTAATTACCTAAAAGCTATGATCTAGGGTAAATTTGGGATTTTTAGTAAAAGGAGTGACAATGGGGGCCCAAAACTCAAGTCAATGGGGTTTGGTGAGGTATTGGTCCTAATGAACCCAGTGGCATGCTTGTCCAATCCCCATAGGATTGCTTTAATGAGTAATGATAAATGATTGTCATTAAGAGAACATCCTCCACTTAGTAGTTTGGTAATCTTCAAAACATGTTTGGTAATTACCTTAAAGCATATGATTGGGGTTAATTTGGGCTTCTTTGTACAAGGAGGTACAGTGGGGGCCCAAAACTCAAGTCAATGGGGTTTGGTGAGGTATTGGGCCTAATGGACCCAATGACATGATTGTCCAATCCCCATATGATTGCATTGATGAGTAATAGAAATGGATTGTAATTGGATTGGTTTGGTAAAAACCTAAAAGCATATAATATGGGGTGAATTTGGGCTTTTTTGTACAAGGAGGGCCAATGGGGGCCCAAAACTCAAGTCAATCGGGTTTGGTGAAGTATTGGGCCTAATGGACTCAGTGGCATGATTGTCCAATCCCTATGGGATTTCTTTGATGAATGAGTAATGGTAATGGATTGTGATTGGATAGGTTTGGTAATACCCAAAACATGTTTGGTAATTACCTAAAAGCATATGATCTGGGGTTAATTTGGGTTTTTTAGTACAAGGAGGGACAATCAAGTCAATGGGATTTGGTGAGGTATTGGGCCTAATGGACCCAATGACATGATTGTCCAATCCCCATATGATTGCTTTGATGAGTAATGGAAATGGATTGTTATTGGATAGGTTTGGTAATGCCCAACGAATGTTTGGTAATTACCAAAAAGCATATGATATGAGTGAATTTGGGCTTTTTTGTACAAGCAGGGACAATGGGGGCCCAAATCTCAAGTCAATGGGGTTTGGTGAGGTATTGGGCCTAATGGACTCAGTGGCATGATTGTCCAATCCCCATAGGATTGCTTTGATGAGTAATGGGGAATGGATTGTGATTGGATAGGTTTAGTAATACCCAAAACATGTTTGGTAATAACCTAAAAGCATATGATCTAGGGTTAATTTGGGCTTTTTAGTACAAGGAGGGATAATAGGGGACCAAAACTCAAGTCAATGGGGTTTGGTGAGGTATTGGTCCTACTGGACCTAGTGGCATGATTGTCTAATCCCCATAGGATTGTTTTGATGAGTAATGGGAATGGATTGTGATTGGATAGGTTTGGTAATACCTAAAACATGTTTGGTAATTACCTAAAAGCTATGATCTAGGGTTAAGTTGCGATTTTTAGTAAAAGGAGGGACAATGGGGGCCCAAAACTCAAGTCAATGGGGTTTGGTGAGGTATTGGTCCTAATGAACCCAGTGGCATGCTTGTCTAATCCCCATAGGATTGATTTGATGAGTAATGATAAATTATTGTCATTGAGAGAACATCCTCCACTTAGTAGTTTGGTAATCTTCAGAACATGTTTGGTAATTACCTTAAAGCATATGATTGGGGTTAATTTGGAATTCTTTGTACAATGAGGTACAGTGGGTGCCCAAAACTCAAGTCAATGGGGTTTGGTGAGGTATTGGGCCTAATGATCCCAATGACATGATTGTCCAATCCCCATATGATTGCTTTGATGAGTAATGGAAATGGATTGTAATTGGATAGGTTTGGTAATGCCCAAAGAATGTTTGGTAATTACCAATAAGCATATGATATGGGGTGAATTTGGGTTTTTTTGTACAAGAAGGGACAATGGGGGCCCAAAACTCATGTCAATGGGGTTTGGTGAGGTATTGGGCCTAATGGACTCAGTGGCATGATTGTCCAATCCCATAGGATTGCTTTGATGAGTAATGGGAATAGATTGTGATTGGATAGGTTTGGTAATACCCAAAACATGTTTGGTAATTACCTAAAAGCTATGATCTAGGGTTACTTTGGGCTTTTTAGTACAAGGAGGGACAATGGGGGCCCAAAACTCAAGTCAATGGGGTTTGGTGAGGTATTGGTTCTACTGGACCTAGTGGCATGATTGTCCAATCCCCATAGGATTGCTTTGATGAGTAATGGGGAATGGATTGTGATTGGATAGGTTTAGTAATACCCAAAACATGTTTGGTAATAACCTAAAAGCAAATAATCTAGGGTTAATTTAGGCTTTTTAGTACAAGGAGGGACAATAGGGGCCCAAAACTCAAGTCAATGGGGTTTGGTGAGGTATTGGTCCTACTGGACCTAGTGGCATGATTGTCCAATCCCCATAGGATTGTTTTGATGAGTAATGGGAATGGATTGTGATTGGATAGGTTTGGTAATACCTAAAACATGTTTGGTAATTACCTAAAAGCAATGATCTAGGGTTAAGTTGGGCTTTTTAGTAAAAGGAGGGACAATGGGGGCCCAAAACTCAAGTCAATGGGATTTGGTGAGGTATTGGTCCTAATGAACCAAGTGATATCCTTGTCCAATCCCCATAGGATTGCTTTGATGAGTAATGATAAATGATTGTCATTAGGAGAACATCATCCACTTAGTAGTTTGGTAATCTGCATAACATGTTTGGTAATTACCTTAAAGCATATGATTGGAGTTAAATTGGGCTTCTTTGTACAAGGAGGGACAATGGGGGCCCAAAACTCAAGTCAATGGGGCTTGGTGAGGTATTGGGCCTAAGGGACCCAATGACACGATTGTCCAATCCCCATATGATTGCTTTGACGAGTAATGCAAATGGATTGTAATTGGATAGGTTTGGTAATGCCCAAAGAATGTTTGGTAATTACCTAAAAGCATATGATATGGGGTGAATTTGGGCTTTTTTGTACAAGGAGGGACAATGGGGGCTCAAAACTCATGTCAATGGGGTTTGGTGAGGTATTGGGCCTAATGGACTCAGTGGCATTGTTGTCCAATCCCCATAGGATTGCTTTGATGAGTAATGGAAATGGATTGTAATTGGATAGGTTTGGTAATGCCCACAGAATGTTTGGTAATTACCTAAAAGCATATATGATATGAGGTTAATTTGGGCCTTTTAGTAAATAGAGGGACAATGGGGGCCCAAAACTCAAGTCAATGGGGTTTGGTGAGTTATTGGGCCTAATGGACTCAGTGACATGATTGTCCAATCCCCATAGGATTGCTTTGATGAGTAATGGGAATGGATTGTCATTGGATAGGTTTAGTAATACCCAAAACATGTTTGGTAATAACCTAAAAGCATATCATATGGGGTTAATTTGTGCTTTTTAGTACAAGGAAGGACAATAAGGGCCCAAAACTCAAGTCAATGTGGTTTGGTGAGGTATTGGTCATACTGGACCCAGTGAAATGATTGTCCAATCCCCATAAGATTGCTTTGATGAGTAATGGGAATGGATTGTGATTGGATAGGTTTGGTAATACCCAAAACATGTTTGGTAATTACCTAAAAGTTATGATCTAGGGTTAATTTGGACTTTTTAGTAAAAGGAGGGACAATGGGGGCCCAAAACTCATGTCCATGGGGATTGGTGAGGTATTGGTCATAATGAACCCAGTGGCATGCTTGTCCAATCCCCATAGGATTGCTTTGATGAGTAATGATAAATGATTGTCATTGGGAGAACATCATCCACTTAGTAGTTTGGTAATCTTCATAACATGTTTGGTAATTACCTTAAAGCATATGATTGGGGTTAAATTTACTTCTTTGTACAAGGAGGGACAATGGGGGCCCAAAACTCATGTCAATGGGGTTTGGTGAGGTATTGGGCCTAATGGACCCAATGACATGATTGTCCAATCCCCATATGATTGCTTTGATAAGTATTGGAAATGGATTGTAATTGGATAGGTTTGGTAATACCCAAAGAATGTTTGGTAATTACCTAAAAGCATATGATATGGGGTGAATTTAGGCTTTTTTGTACAAGGAGAGACAATGGGGGCCCAAAACTCATGTCAATGGGGTTTGGTGAGGTATTGGGCCTAATGGACTCAGTGGCATGAGTGTCCAATCCCATAGGATTGCTTTGATGAGTAATGGGAATAGATTGTGATTGGATAGGTTTGGTAATACCCAAAACATGTTTGGTAATTACCAAAAAGCATATAATCTGGGGTTAATTTGGGCTTTTTAGTACAATGAGGGACAATGGGGGCCCAAAACTCAAGTCAATGAGGTTTCGTGAGGTATTGGTCCTACTGGACCCGGTGGCATGATTGTCCAATCCCCATAGGATTGCTTTGATGAGTAATGGGAATGGATTGTGATTGGATAGGTTTAGTAATACCCAAAACATGTTTGGTAATTACCTAAAAGCTATGATCTAGAGTTACTTTGGGCTTTTTAGTATAAGGAGGGACAATGGGGGACCCAAAACTCAAGTCAATCGGGTTTGGTGAGGTATTGGTCCTAATGAACCAAGTGACATCCTTGTCCAATCCCCATAGGATTGCTTTGATGAGTAATGATAAATGATTGTCATTGGGAGAACATCATCCACTTAGTAGTTTGGTAATCTTCATAACATGTTTGGTAATTACCTTAAAGCATATGATTGGGGTTAAATTGGGCTTCTTTGTACAAGGAGGGACAATAGGGGCCCAAAACTCAAGTCAATGGGGTTTGGTGAGGTATTGGGCCTAATGGACCCAATGACAAGATTGTCCAATCCCCATATGATTGCTTTGATGAGTAATGGAAATGGATTGTAATTGGATAGGTTTGGTAATGCCTAAAGAATGTTTGGTAATTACCTAAAAGCATATGATATGGGGTTAATTTGGGCTTTTTTGTACAAGGAGGGATAATGGGGGCCCAAAACTCATGTCAATGGGGTTTGGTGAGGTATTTGGCCTAATGGACTCAGAGGCATGGTTGTCCAATCCCCATAGGATTGCTTTGATGAGTAATGGAAATGGATTGTAATTGGATAGGTTTAGTAATGCCCAAAGAATGTTTGGTAATTACCTACAAGCATATGATATGGGGTGAATTTGGGCTTTTTTGTACAAGAAGGGACAATGGGGGCCCAAAACTCATGTCAATGGGGTTTGGTGAGGTATTGTGCCTAATGGACTCATTGGCATGATTGTCCAATTCCCATAGGATTGCTTTGATGAGTAATGGAAATGGATTGTAATTGGATAGGTTTGGTAATGCCCACAGAATATTTGGTAATTACCTAAAACCATATGATATGATGTTAATTTGGACCTTTTAGTAAATAGAGGGCCCAAAACTCAAGTCAATGGGGTTTGGTGAGTTATTGGGCCTAATGGACTCAGTGACATGATTGTCCAATCCCCATAGGATTGCTTTGATGAATAATGGGAATGGATTGTCATTGGATAGGTTTAGTAATACCCATAACATGTTTGGTAATAACCTAAAAGCATATATGATCTGGGGTTAATTTGTGCTTTTTAGTACAAGGAAGGACAATAAGGGCCCAAAACTCAAGTCAATGGGGTTTGTTGAGGTATTGGTCCTACTGGACCCAGTGACATGATTGTCCAATCCCCATAGGATTGCTTTGATGAGTAATGGGAATGGATTGTGATTGGATTGGTTTGGTAATACCCAAAACATGTTTGGTAATTACCTCAAAGCTATAATCTAGGGTTAATTTGGACTTTTTAGTAAAAGGAGGGACAATGGGGGCCCAAAACTCAAGTCAATGGGGTTTGGTGAGGTATTGGTCCTAATGAACCCAGTGGCATGCTTGTCCAATCCCCATATGATTGCTTTGATGAGTAATGATAAATGATTGTCATTGGGAGAACATCATCCACTTAGTAGTTTGGTAATATTCATAACATGTTTGGTAATTACCTTAAAGCATATGATTGGGGTTAAATTGGGCTTCTTTGTACAAGGAGGGACAATGGGGGCCCAAAACTCAAGTCAATGGGGTTTGGTGAGGTATTGGGCATAATGGACCCAATGACATGATTGTCCAATCCCCATATGATTGCTTTGATGAGTAATGGAAATGGATTGTAATTGGATAGGTTTGGTAATGCCTAAAGAATGTTTGGTAATTACCTAAAAGCATATGATATGGGGTGAATTTGGGCTTTTTTGTACAAGGAGGGACAATGGGGGCCCAAAACTCATGTCAATGGGGTTTGGTGAGGTATTAGGCCTAATGGACTCAGTGGCATGGTTGTCCAATCCCCATAGGATTGCTTTGATGAGTAATGGAAATGGATTGTAATTGGATAGGTTTGGTAATGCCCAAAGAATGTTTGGTAATTACCTATAAGCATATGATATGGGGTGAATTTGGGCTTTTTTGTACAAGGAGGGACAATGGGGGCCCAAAACTCATGTCAATGGGGTTTGGTGAGGTATTGGGCCTAATGGACTCATTGGCATGATTGTCCAATTCCCATAGGATTGCTTTGATGAGTAATGGAAATGCATTGTAATTGGATAGGTTTGGTAATGCCCACAGAATATTTGGTAATTACCTAAAACCATATGATATGAGGTAAATTTGGGCCTTTTAGTAAATTGAGGGACAATGGGGGCCCAAAACACAAGTCAATGGGGTTTGGTGAGTTATTGGGCCTAATGGACTCAGTGACATGATTGTCCATTCCCCATAGGATTGCTTTGATGAGTAATGGGAATGGATTGTCATTGGATAGGTTTAGTAATACCCAAAACATGTTTGGTAATAACCTAAAAGCATATGATCTGGGGTTAATTTGTGCTTTTTAGTACAAGGAAGGACAATAAGGGCCCAAAACTCAAGTCAATGGGGTTTGGTGAGGTATTGGTCCTACTGGACCCAGTGACATGATTGTCCAATCCCCATCGGATTGCTTTGATGAGTAATGGGAATGGATTGTGATTGGATAGGTTTGGTAATACCCAAAACATGTTTGGTAATTACCTCAAAGCTATAATCTAGGGTTAATTTGGACTTTTTAGTAAAAGGAGGGACAATGGGGGCCCAAAACTCAAGTCAATGGGGTTTGGTGAGGTATTGGCCCTAATGAACCCAGTGGTATGCTTGTCCAATCCCCATATGATTGCTTTGATGAGTAATGATAAATGATTGTCATTGGGAGAACATCATCCACTTAGTAGTTTGGTAATATTCATAACATGTTTGGTAATTACCTTAAAGCATATGATTGGGGTTAAATTGGGCTTCTTTGTACAAGGAGGAACAATGGGGGCCCAAAACTCAAGTCAATGGGGTTTTGTGAGGTATTGGGCCTAATGGACCCAATGACATGATTGTCCAATCCCCATATGATTGCTTTGATAAGTAATGGAAATGGATTGTAATTGGATAGGTTTGGTAATACCCAAAGAATGTTTGATAATTACTTAAAAGCATATGCTATGGGGTGAATTTGGGCTTTTTTGTACAAGGAGGGACAATGGGGGCCCAAAATTCATGTTAATGGGGTTTGGTGAGGTATTGGGCCTAATGGACTCAGTGGCATGATTGTCCAATCCCATAGGATTGCTTTGATGAGTAGTGGGAATTGATTGTGATTGGATAGGTTTGGTAATACCCAAAACATATTTGGTAATTACCTAAAAGCATATAATCTGGGGTTAATTTGGGCTTTTTAGTACAAGGAGGGACAATGGGGGCCTAAAACTCAAGTCAATGTGGTTTGGTGAGGTATTGGTCCTACTAGACCCGGTGGCATGATTGTCCAATCCCCATAGGATTGCTTTGATGAGTAATGGGAATGGATTGTGATTGGATAGGTTTGGTAATACCCAAAACATGTTTGGTAATTACCTAAAAGCTATGATCTAGGATTACTTTGGGCTTTTTAGTACAAGGAGGGACAATGGGGGCCCAAAATTCAAGTCAATGGGGTTTGGTGAGGTATTGGTCCTAATGAACCAAGTGGCATCCTTGTCCAATCCCCATAGGATTACTTTGATGAGTAATGATAAATGATTGACATTGGGAGAACATCAACCACTTAGTAGTTTGGTAATCTTCATAAGATGTTTGGTAATTACCTTAAAGCATATGATATGGGGTGAATTTGGGCTTTTTTGTACAAGGAGGGACAATGGGGGTTCAAAATTCATGTCAATGTGGTTTGGTGTGGTATTGAGCCTAATGGACTCAGTGGCATGATTGTCCAATCCCATAGGATTGCTTTGATGAGTAATGGGAATAGATTGTGATTGGATAGGTTTGGTAATACCCAAAACATATTTGGTAATTACCTAAAAGCATATAATCTGGGGTTAATTTGGGCTTTTTAGTACAAGGAGGGACAATGGGGGCCCAAAACTCAAGTCAAAGTGGTTTGGTGAGGTATTGGTCCTACTGGACCCAGTGGCATGATTGTCCAATCCCCATAGGATTGCTTTGATGAGTAATGGGAATGGATTGTGATTGGATAGGTTTGGTAATACCCAAAACATGTTTGGTAATTACCTAAAAGCATATGATCTGGGTTAATTTGGGCTTTTCAGTACAAGGAGGGACAATAGGGGCCCAAAACACAAGTCAATGGGGTTTGGTGAGGTATTGGTCCTATTGGACTCAGTGGCATGATTGTCCAATCCCCATAGGATTACTTTGATGAGTAATGGGAATGGATTGTGATTCGATAGGTTTGGTAATACCCAAAACATGTTTGGTAATTACCAAAAAGCTAGGATCTAGGGTTACTTTGGGCTTTTTAATACAAGGAGGGACAATGGGGGCCCAAAACTCAAGTCAATGGGGTTTGGTGAGGTATTGGTCCTAATGAACCAAGTGGCATCCTTGTCCAATCCCCATAGGATTGCTTTGATGAGTAATGATAAATGATTGTCATTGGGAGAACATCATCCACTTAGTAGTTTGGTAATCTTGATAACAGGTTTGGTAATTACCTTTTAGCATATGATTGGGGTTAAATTGGGCTTCTTTGTACAAGGAGGGACAATGGGGGCCCAAAACTCAAGTCAATGGGGTTTGGTGAGGTATTGGGCCTAATGGACCCAATGACATGATTGTCCAATCCCCATATGATTGCTTTGATGAGTAATGGAAATGGATTGTAATTGGATAGGTTTGGTAATGCCCAAAGAATGTTTGGTAATTACCTAAAAGCATATGATATGGGGTGAATTTGAACTTTTTTGTACAAGGAGGGACAATGGAGGCCCAAAACTCATGTCAATGGGGTTTGGTGAGGTATTTGGCCTAATGGACTCAGTGGCATGGTTGTCCAATCCCCATAGGATTGCTTTGATGAGTAATGGAAATGGATTGTAATTGGATAGGTTTGGTAATGCCCAAAGAATATTTGGTAATTACCTATAAGCATATGATATGGGGTGAATTTGGGCTTTTTTGTACAAGAAGGGACAATGGGGGCCCAAAACTCATGTCAATGGGGTTTGGTGAGGTATTGGGCCTAATGGACTCATTGGCATGATTGTCCAATTCCCATAGGATTACTTTGATGAGTAATGGAAATGGATTGTAATTGGATAGGTTTGGTAATGCCCACAGAATATTTGGTAATTACCTAAAAGCATATGATATGAGGTTAATTTGGGCCTTTTAGTAAATAGAGGGACAATGGGGGCCCAAAACTCAAGTCAATGGGGTTTGGTGAGTTATTGGGCCTAATGGACTCAGTGACATGATTGTCCAATCCCCATAGGATTGCTTTGATGAATAATGGGAATGGATTGTCATTGGATAGGTTTAGTAATACCCAAAACATGTTTGGTAATAACCTAAAAGCATATGATCTGGGGTTAATTTGTGCTTTTTAGTACAAGGAAGGACAATAAGGGCCCAAAACTCAAGTCAATGGGGTTTGGTGAGGTATTGGTCCTACTGGACCTAGTGACATGATTGTCCAATCCCCATAGGATTGCTTTGATGAGTAATGGGAATGGATTGTGATTGGATAGGTTTGGTAATACCCAAAACATGTTTTGTAATTATCTCAAAGCTATAATCTAGGGTTAATTTGGACTTTTTAGTAAAAGGAGGGACAATGGGGGCCCAAAACTCAAGTCAATGGGGTTTGGTGAGGTATTGGTCCTAATGAACCCAGTGGCATGCTTGTCGAATCCCCATATGATTGCTTTGATGAGTAATGATAAATGATTGTCATTGGGAGAACATCATCCACTTAGTAGTTTGGTAATCTTCATAACATGTTTGGTAATTACTTTAAAGCATATGATTGGGGTTAAATTGGGCTTCTTTGTACAAGGTGGGACAATGGGGGCCCAAAACTCAAGTCAATGGGGTTTGGTGAGGTATTGGGCCTAATGGACCCAATGACATGAATGTCCAATCCCCATATGATTGCTTTGATAAGTAATAGAAATGGATTGTAATTTGATAGGTTTGGTAATACCCACAGAATGTTTGGTAATTACTTAAAAGCATATGATATGGGGTGAATTTGGGCTTTTTTGTACAAGGAGGGACAATGGGGGCCCAAAATTCTTGTCAATGGGGTTTGGTGAGGTATTGGGCCTAATGGACTCAGTGGCATGATTGTCCAATCCCATAGGATTGCTTTGATGAGTAATGGGAATAGATTGTGATTGGATAGGTTTGGTAATACCCAAAATATATTTGGTAATTACCTAAAAGCATATAATCTGGGGTTAATTTGGGCTTTTTAGTAAAAGGAGGGACAATGGGGCCCAAAACTCAAGTTAATATGGTTTGGTGAGGTATTGGTCCTACTGGACCCGGTGGCATGATTGTCCAATTCCTATAGGATTGCTTTGATGAGTAATGGGAATGGATTGTGATTGGATAGGTTTGGTAATACCCAAAACATGTTTGGTAATTACCTAAAAGCTATGATCTAGGATTACTTTGGGCTTTTTAGTACAAGGAGGGACAATGAGGGCCCAAAATTCAAGTCAATGGGGTTTGGTTAGGTATTGGTCCTAATGAACCAAGTGGCATCCTTGTCCAATCCCCATAGGATTGCTTTGATGAGTAATGATAAATGATTGTCATTGAGAGAACATCCTCCACTTAGTAAGTAGGTAATCTTTAGAACATGTTCGGTAATTACCTTAAAGCATATGATTGGGGTTAATTTGGGCTTCTTTGTACAAGGAGGTACAGTGGGGGCCCAAAACTCAAGTCAATGGGGTTTGGTGAGGTATTGGGCCTAATGGACCCAATGACATGATTGTCCAATCCCCATATGATTGTTTTGATGAGTAATGGAATTGGATTGTAATTGGATAGGTTTGGTAATGCCCAAAGTGTAACACCCCGTCCTTCTACTACTAAGATACTAAACAAAATCTAATCAAGATTTATTAAAAAGGACGTTAGCGGAAATAACGTCAGGACGGTTAAGCTACTCTAAAACAATAATTAAAGATAATCCTCAAATCAAAGTTTCATAGCTTCAAAAAGAAAAGTAAAATCCGAGAAAAACATTATAGTTCTAAATAAAAGAAATATCCCAAATCATATCATAATATAAATCCAAAAACTACGAGACATGCAAGTCTCCCGTTAAAACTTAAATAAAAACTAAATGTCCTTGAAAGCTAGCCAAAAGTAGGACTGTCTATGGTCTGCATAGAACTCATCTACCACAAAAACTATCAAAAGCTTCTTCTCACTACAAACCCTCACTCTGCTAGCCCAAGCAGTCACAAGCCTAGCAGTCATTTCCATCTGCAAGGATATATTAAATAATTCCACAGTCAGTGGGGAGTAACTAGGTTCTCCCGTAACGAAAGCAATCAAAGCACGATTCAGAAATAGATTAATAAGAAAGGAAATCATACAATCATTATAACAATAACATGCATCTAAAAACTGTAAAGCTCATAGGTAATACAAGTGATCATCAACAATAAGTAAACAAGATATAGTTAGTGAATAAATTCTAGAATACATAAATAATAATCAAGAATACAACAAGTTATTGAGTCAGAACCCGAACGCCAGTGAATCGCAATTCACTTCCTAAGGTTTGTCAGATCGCAATCTCCAGGTCAGTCTATGGGCTTACGTTCCCCACTGCCCGTGTCTAAGAATGGCCAAACTCCCGATGCAGGGTAGAACACGCAGAACTCCCTGACCTCTCGGATGACAACAATTAACCCAGGTGTACCCCTAGTTCGCAAACCAAGTGGTTGGCATGTTCTTCACCGGGGACTACATCTATCCCACCGGATATTCTTATCTCAAAATAAAATCATGCATATTATCTAAGTATCATTCATCTTAAAATATTCATCAAAAAGGGATGCCACCCGGCCTTATACCCATAATTCATCAAAACAACTCCTCATAATTCCTCAAAAAAAAAAAAATATAATAACTTACAAACTTTCAACAAACGTCTCCCACAATAAACACTTGAACATTTCTAAACAACAACAATGATAATAAACTAGTTTTTACAGCACCAACAATTCAATCAAAAGTACATCACTAATTATCTCCAAGGCTTATTCAATAAAAGAGTAGTAACAATTAATCATTTTCTTTCATAAATCAAACATAAACATAAGGATACCCAAAAATACTTAATGCAACCTACTGAACATCAGAAACCAAGAACATAATAGATTACAAATTATTTATGATTAACAAGCTCTCAAATAATTTAAAAGAGTATTCTCAATTTCACAACAAAACCCCAATAATAATTATTGAACTAATAAGTTCGAGCAGTAAAATCACACAAAAATTATCATATAACCCTAATGGCTCTACTGACATGGTACAAGTTTTATTTATAATTTTCGGACCCCAAAAGTATTTTTAAACGTTAATATACATATTACTCAATAAAGCCAATATAATATTTAAAAATATAAATAAACGCATAAAAATGATAAAAAATTTAAATAACATGAATAAACACACGGAAATACATAATATACAAATAAATTAATTTTTCGGCCTCCAAAAATAATTTTTATGATTTATTTACTGACAGAAACGAAATTGCAAAAACAGATATATCAATTAAATAAACCAGTAAAAAGTAGGTAAAAATTATTATAAGGCATGAAATACATACTAAGAATATAATATGATCTAAGAAAATAATTTCAGCAATTTTAACACTCGTTTAATAATTATTATGCAAATAAGCCAAAAACGCACAAAACACCAATTAAATCAAATAAATACTAAAAATCATACGAAAATTATTTTTCTTTGTACAGTATTCATACAGCATGCTTCAAGTGTATTCATGTCAAATTTGGTCAATAATTTCATTCAAAAAGTATTTTAAATAATTCCTAGCGTAATAATCTAATACCGAATAATACCCTAATCGCTATGGTTCTAGGATAACTACTAGTTACCTGGATCGTCGGAGGCGAGCTGAATACTTCTGGAAAATCCCAATATAGGCGTGTACTCCTCTCCTTCTTCAATTTCCAAGCACCAAGTATAAGAAAAAGGCAAGAAGAACAAGTCACGAACAATTAACAAGGAGTAGAAAGTGAAAAATTTTGAGAGATGGTGGAAGATGATGATGGCTGAAATTCATAGAGTATGGCAGCAATGGAGTTCTGATTTTTTTAATCAGAATTTGAAGTGCTAAAGGTTGGATTAAAGGGGTTTAATTAAGGAGAATGATTAGGGGGTTATGGGAGTTACAAAACCACAAAGAGTCACAAAGAAAATAAAAAGAAAAGAAAGAAGAGGAGCTCTTCTTCTCCTTCTCCTTGGCCGGCTGTCCAAGCCCAAATCCCCCAACAACATTTCGGCCCAAATCAACAAGGATCCATGCAACAAAAGCCCGCCCCGCGATAAGTCGATTAATTCCTAAATCGCGCCTAAACTTTGAAAATACTTAATAATGAAAATAATTCTAATAAATTATATTACAAATATAAGTATAATAAACACATTAACACGCCATAAAAATAAAAATAATAATTCGGCTCCCAAAATTATAAAATAAAAATAATTAATTTAGAGAAAATAATAGTTTTAGAGAAAACTTTTGCGAAAAACTAGGAGCAAAATTATGGGTTGTTACAATCTCCCCTCCTTAAATAAAGTTTCGTCCTCGAAACTTCGAAAACACACAAACAAGACAAGAACACAAATAGTACCTAAAACGAATAGTTCCGGGTATTTCAGTCGCATTGACTCTTCGGTTTCCCAAGTAGCTTCTTCGTACTTCTGACTTCTCCAGAGTACTTTAACCAAGGGAATTACCTTCCTTCGAAAAGCACGGTTCTGACGGTCCAATATACGAACAGGTCGCTCTTCAAAAGTCAAATTCGGCTCAACTGATACCGACTCAACAGGGATCACATGCGAAGGATCACTACGATACCTGCGCAACTGCGACACATGAAACACCATGAACCTTCGACAGCTCAGGCGGTAAAGCCAAACGATACGCGACCTCCCCGATTCTTTCAAGAATCTCATAGGGACCTACGTACTTCGGACTCAACTTGCCCTTTTGACCAAACCGCATTACTCCCTTCATAGGAGAAACCTTCAAAAGCACCTTATCTTCCACCTCAAAGGAAATAGGCTTCCGACGCAAATCAGCATAGGACTTCTGCCTATCTTGAGCAGCCTTCATCTTCGCTTGAATTACTTTCACCTGCTCAACTGTATCCTGAATTAACTCCGGGCCCAAAATCAATGAGTCACTTATGTCGCTCCAACACGTAGGACTACGACACTTCCTTCCATAGAGAGCCTCATACGGAGCCATTTGGATACTAGCTCTGATACCATATGTAATACCCCTCATGATAGCCTTAAAGGGATTTAGCAGGCTACTCATTCCAACAAGATGCATCGTTCTTTTAGGGAGCTCATTTCCTTAGTTACTCCATAGTTAAGCGTGCTTGGCTGGGAGTAGTCCAGGGATGGGTGACCTCCTGGGAAGTTTCTCGGGGTGCGCATGAGTGAGGACAAAATGCGCCGGAAGAACTTGTGTTGGTTATTGAGGACAGTTGTTGGCCCTGGATGCGCATTGGTGACAATATACTCGACTCCGTATGGGTCGAGTGTTACACAAAGAATGTTTGGTAATTACCTAAAAGCATATGATATGGGGTGAATTTGGGCTTTTTTCTACAAGGAGGGACAATGGGGGCCCAAAACTCATTTCAATGGGGTTTGGTGAGGTATTGGGCCTAATGGACTCAGTGGCATGATTGTCCAATCCCCATAGGATTGCTTTGATTAGTAATGGAAATGGATTGTAATTGGATAGGTTTGGTAATGCCCAAAAAATATTTGGTAATTACCTAAAAGCATATGATATGAGGTTAATTTGGGCTTTTTAGTAATTTGAGGGACGATGAGGGCCCAAAACTCAAGTCAATGGGGTTTGGTGAGGTATTGGACCTAATGGACTCAGTGACATGATTGTCCAATCCCCATAGGATTGCATTGATGAGTAATGGGAATGGATTGTGATTGGATAAGTTTAATAATACCCAAAACATGTTTGGTAATAACCTAAAAGCATATGATCTGGGGTTAAATTGGGCTTTTTAATACAAAGAGGGCCAATAGGGGCCCACAACCCAAGTCAATGGGGTTAGGTGAGGTATTGGTCCTACTGGACCTAGTGGCATGATTGTCCAATCTCCATAGGATTGCTTTGATGAGTAATGGGAATGGATTGTGATTGGATAGGCTTGGTAATACCCCAAACATGTTTGGTAATTATCTAAAAGCTATGATCTAGGGTTAATTTGGGTTTTCAGTACAAGGAGGGACAATGGGGGCCTAAAACTCAAGTCAATGGGGTTTGGTGAGGTATTGGTCCAAATGAACCCAGTGGCATGCTTGTCCAATTCCCATAGGATTGCTTTGATGAGTAATGATAAATGATCGTCATTGGGAGAACATCATCCACTTAGTAGTTTCGTAATCTTCATAACATGTTTGGTAATTACCTTAAAGCATATGATTGGGGTTAAATTGGGCTTCTTTGTACAAGGAGGGATAATGGGGGCCCAAAACTCAAGTCGATGGAGTTTACTGAGGTATTGGGCTTAATGGACCCAATGACATGATTGTCCAATCCCCATATGATTGCTTTGATGAGTAATGGAAATGGATTGTAATTGGATAGGTTTGGTAATGCCCAAAGAATGTTTGGTAATTACCTAAAAGCATATGATATGGGGTGAATTTGGGCTTTTTTGTACAAGGAGGGACAATGGGGGCCCAAAACTCATGTCAATGGGGTTTGGTGAGGTATTGGGCATAATGGACTCAGTGGCATGATTGTCCAATCCCCATAGGATTGCTTTGATGAGTAATGGCAATGGATTGTGATTGGATAGGTTTGGTAATACCCAAAACATGTTTGGTAATTACCTAAAAGCATATGATTTGGGGTTAATTTGGACTTTTTTGTACAAGGAGGGACAATGGGGGCGCAAAACTCAAGTCAATGGGGTTTGGTGAGGTATTGGTCCTACTGGACCCAGTGGCATGATTGTCCAATACCCATAGGATTGCTTTGATGAGTAATGAGAATATATTGTGATTGAATAGGTTTGGTAATACCCAAAACTTATTTGGTAATTACCTAAAAGCTATGATCTAGGGTTACTTTGGGCTTTTTAGTACAAGGAGAGACAATGGGGGCCCAAAACTCAAGTCAATGGGGTTTGGTGAGGTATTGGTCCTTATGAACCTAGTGGCATGCTTGTCCAATCCCTGTAGGATTGCTTTGATGAGTAATGATAAATGATTGTCATTGAGAGAACATGTTTCACTTAGTAGTTTGGTAATCTTCAGAACATGTTTGGTAATTACCTTAAAGCATATGATTGGGGTTAATTTGGGCATCTTTGTACAAGGAGGTACAGTGGGGGCCCAAAACGCAAGTCAATGGGGTTTGGTGAGGTATTGGGCCAAATGAACCCAATGACATGATTGTCCAATCCTCATATGATTGCTTTGATGAGTAATGGAAATAGATTGTTATTGGATAGGTTTGGTAATGCCCAAAGAATGTTTGGTAATCACCTAAAAGCATATGATATGGGGTGAATTTGGGCTTTTTTGTACAAGGAGGGACAATGGGGCCCAAAACTCAAGTCAATGGGGTTTGGTGAGGTATTGGTCCTAATGAACCAAGTGACATCCTTGTCCAATCCCCATAGGATTGCTTTGATGAGTAATGGGAATGGATTGTGATTGGATAGGTTTGGTAATACCCAAAACATGTTTGGTAATTATCTAAAAGCATATGATTTGGGGTTAATTTGGGCTTTTTTGTACAAGGAGTGACAAAGGGGGCCCAAAACTCAACTCAATGGGGTTTGGTGAGGTATTGGTCCTACTGGACCTAGTGGCATGATTGTCCAATCCCCATAGGATTGCTTTGATGAGTAATGGGAATGGATTGTGATTCGATAGGTTTGGTAAGACCCAAAACATGTTTAATTTGGTAATTACCTAAAAGCTATGATCTAGGGTTAATTTGGGCTTTTTAGTTAAAGGAGGGACAATGGGGGCCCAAAACTCAAGTCAATGGGGTTTGGTGAGGTATTGGTCCTAATGAACCACGTGACATACTTGTCCAATCCCCATAGGATTTCTTTAATGAGTAATGATAAATGATTGTCATTGGGAGAACATCATCCACTTAGTAGTTTGGTAATCTTCATAACATGTTTGGTAATTACCGTAAAGCATATGATTGGGGTTAAATTAGGCTTCTTTGTACAAGGAGGGACAATGGGGGCCCAAAACTCAAGTCAATGGGGTTTGGTGAGGTATTGGGCCTAATGGACCCAATGACATGATTGTCCAATCCCCATATGATTGCTTTGATGAGTAATGGAATTGGATTGTAATTGGATAGGTTTGGTAATGCCCAAAGAATATTTGGTAATTACGTAAATGCATATGATATGGGGTGAATTTGGGCTTTTTTGTACAAGGAGGGACAATGGCGGGCCAAAACTCAAGTCAATAGGGTTTGGTGAGGTATTGGGCCTAATGGACTCAGTGGCATGATTGTCCAATCCCCATAGGATTGCTTTGATGAGTAATGGAAATGGATTGTAATTGGATAGGTTTGGTAATGCCCAAAGAATGTTTGGTAATTACCTAAAAGCATATGATATGAGGTTAATTTGGGCTTTTTAGTAAATTGAGGGACAATGGGGGCCCAAAACTCAAGTCAATGGGGTTTGGTGAGGTATTGGTCCTAATGGACTCAGTGGCATGATTGTCTAATCCCCATAGGATTCCTTTGATGAGTAATGATAAATGATTGTCATTGGGAGAACATTATCCACTTGGTAGTTTGGTAATCTCATAACATATTTGGTAATTACCTTAAAGCATATGATTGGGGTTAATTTGGGCTTCTTTGTACAAGGAGGGACAATGGGGACCAAAACTGAAGTCATTGGGGTTTGGTGAGGTATTGGGCCTAATGAACCTAGTGGCATGATTGTCCAATCCCCATATGATTGATTTGATGACTAATGGGAATGGATTGTGATTGGGAGAACATCCTCCACTTAGTAGGTTTAGTAATTCCCAAATTATGTTTGGTAATTACCAAACACCTTATGATATGGCGGAAAAACGAAAATTTCAAATTTGAAAAAGGATTGGTTGCTTAAAATTTGAAGTTCAAAATTTTCGCTTCCCTCCATATTATGTCTGTATTAATATCATATTATTTCCATGGGTTTTTTCACCAGGTACCCCTGTAGTTTTTCAAAATTCATGAGGTACCCCTATTTTTAAACAAATGCACCAGGTACCCCTAAGGTTTGTGAACAATGTACCAAATGCCATTAATGAGGAATGGCATTAGAGAACCGTTAACCCTGATCTTTTATGCATGAAATACACCTAAAGTTTTACAAATATGTTCATTTTTTTATAACGGCTAGTTTTTTAAACTGAATTCAATTTTTTGACCGTTGCAAGACTTGGGATTGGTATATAAGCAGTCCTACTGGGTGTATTTAGCTCCCTCCTCAAGCAAACTTAAGTTTTTGCTCCCTCCTTCAATAATTCTTATGAGTTCACAATCTCACACTTCTAGTTACTTAGAATCCTCATACATTAGAGTTCCTAATAGAACTTGCAAATGTAGGAAAAAATTTACAATTTGGAGCTCGGAGTCCTCAATGAATCCACAAAGATTGTACTACAAGTGCGATGATTGCAACACGTTTAGGTGGTGTGCTGGTACGATTGACCATAACTACAACGTCAGACAAGAAGAGGAAGATGAAGCAAATAATGTGAACTTGAAGGAGGAAATGAAGCAACTCAAGAAGAGAATCAAACAACAACAAAAAATGATGCAAGGAGCAATCAAAATAAGCATATTTATGTTTGTTTTACTTTTTTTTTGTAATGAACAAATGAAGCAAGACTTGTAATGTAGCATGAAGTTTGTAGCCAATAACATTCCAGTTGCAATAATATTAGTAGCTTTACAAAAAAGATATGACCATATTGTTTGCACTTTTCCATGTTTCATCCAAAAATTATTGTTAATCCTAATTTGAACCCAAAAAAAGAAGTTATGTCCCCTAATTACTCAAACTACATTCTTGTCTTTCTTCTGTTTTTTTGCTGAACCCTTTGAAGTGGATGGACCAGCAACATTCTTTCATTTCCTCCCATGCTGAGCAGTCCCCTCAGATGGATGTGATTGTGATGCTGATGCAGCAGTCTCCTTTCTTTGCTTCTGTGTTGCCCCTCCTTTGCATGTCCTTGAATTGTGGCCAATTTCTTTGCACTTGCCACACTTAATAGTGCTGCTCTTATTGCCTTTTTTCTTGTCATTTGGCCCTCTCTTCCTTTGTTTGGCAGGCCTTCCAGCACTTCTTTTGAATGGGGGAGGGTGAATTATGGGGAGTTCAAACTCAGGCCATTGAGATGAGTCAGGCATGGGGTGTATATGGCTTGCATAGGTCTCTTTGTATGCAGCCCCCTTATAGTAGGCAGACACAAAGTCATGTGGGTTAAGCCTCTGGTCAAAAATTACCCTCAAACCATGTTTGCAGGGTATACCAGTGCCCTGCCATTTGCTACAACCACACATCCTAGTGTCTAGCCTAATGGGGAAGTGAACATGATCATCCAACACTTCAAACTCCCCTCCACCAGCTTGAACAACATGGCAAAACCTGCTTTCATCAGCCCTCACCTCCCACAACTTCATGGCATAGTCAGTGAGGTCATTAGGTTCCATATCAACAACCCTATCAAATCTAGCTCCCATCTTTTTCATACACAAACCCCTAATAGCTGTAAATGAACCCATACCAATCATAAGCAAGCATACTAATAATTGGACACTTTAGAAGAACAAAACAGTACATTATACTTACCTTCCAACAAAGTCAGGACAGGGAGATCTCTGAAATTCTTTGTACATGCATTGAATGACTCAACAAAATTTGTTGTGTTGTGATCACAATGACACAACAGGGGTCAAAAACATGCCTAGACCCTTTGTTCTTCTACCTTGTCCGGGTACTCTGTAGCTTTAGGGTCAACCTTTGTTATCTTCTCCATGGCTTTTTTGTACACATAGAGGTTGTATGCATTAGCAAAGCAATCCGAAGCTTTTGTGGAAACCGGGGCCGGTGAATCCAAAGCATTCTTGCGGTTGGAGTATAGGTGTTGACAACATATTCTCCTAGTAGCTTTAGGGAACACTTCCAATAGTGCTCCCTCAACACCCTACAAGGAGGAGAAAAAAATAGCAGACTGTTAGGATGTAATTAGGATGTAAATATAGGAAAAAAATTATAAAAGTATAGAATTTTACCCTCATCCTATCACTTATGAATGTCCAAGTCATCCTTGTTCTCACCTTTTGGATTTGGAAAACCAACTTCAAGTTTCTAAAGAAATAGGACCAGTTGTCTTTGCTTTCGTGTGTCAACTATCCCATATGCAATTGGAAGTATCTCATTATTTCCATCAATACTCACAATGATCCAATAAGATTCCCTTGTAGAAGCCACTTAAGTGTGTCCCATCAAACCCTAATAAGTCTGCATCCTCTTAGGAACCCCTTGAAGCGAAGAAAAGAGAAGAAACAAGCTTTGAATTTGGGTGTCTTTGTTTGAAGAGTTGGTTGTCCAAGTAACTAAAGCATAGCTACCAGTATTAGTCTGCTTAACCATCTCAGCATAAGCTGGTAGCAAACCATAGGACTCAGAAAAACCTCCATACATCTACTCCTTTGTCAAGCACTTCACCTTGTACAACAGCCTTTCCTTCACCTTTATCCTATACCTCTCCAAACACATTTTTTGTAATGAGTGCACGTAGTACATCGGGGTTTGCACTAATAACATCACCTAAATGCCTTGTTAACCAAACAGAAGACACCATTGGATTCTCCTCCATTCTTCCACAAAGCTTGTGCTCACCAGTTATGGACTTTATGGCCCAGCTGATGCCATCCATCAGTTTGGATGCATGAATTCTCCACTCACAGTCCTCAATGATACACCTAGCAGTGAACCTAAGGTTATCAGCTTTTTCAACCCTCACAGCAAACCCCTCTTGAATACAGAAGTCCTTGAACACACCAAGGAAGTGGTATTTGTTTGAGAAGATCATCCAATTAGCAAGCTTAACTTGCCCAAAAACCATCTCCCCCATAATTTTACCATTTGTGTACAATTTATCCAAAACTGATCCACCATCCAAATAATCTTCAAATTCCTTCTCCTCCACTACATCAAGTTCTTCATTTTCAAATTCAGGCTCCAGTTCTAAATCAACACCCTCATCCTCAAAACTCTCATCTTCCCCAACATAATCCTCATCTTCACTCTCACCATAATCAAACTCTTCTTCATCCCCATTTGCATCCACATGCATTTCGGGTGGTTGGGCGGGATTTCTAGGCTTCCTAACCCTCTCTCGGCCCCTAGTCTTTGGTACATATGTACCAAACCTCTCGCAGTGGTTTTATTGAGTTTTAAACCCCTCCCTTGCACCTTTTTTCTTTGCAGCACCTGCTTTCTTTCTTGCACCTCGCTTTCTTTAAAGCATCGGCTTTGGAAGATTGGGGAGCTGAGTGTGGTTGTGAGGGTACTTCAGGTGGTGGGGATGGAGGAGGGGAAGGTTGGGGAGGTTGTGGAGGGGAAGGTTGTGGAGGGGAAGGTTGGGGAGGTTGTGGAGGGGAAGGTTGTGGAGGTGGGTCCCAATGTGGGGGTTGTTCGGTGGAGGGGGATGGTGGAGGAGAGGGTTGTGGGGGGTGAGTACACATGTTCGAGTGGGAGATGGAGGTGGTTGGAAGGGGTGGGTAAGTTGTGTTTGTGGGGAAGGGGGGCATGGAAATGTGTTTGTGGGGGAGGGGGCCGGGGAATGTGTTTGTTCTGGAGGGAGGGCAGGTTGTGTGTCAGGTTGGGGTTGTGACTCTCCCATCACAACTTTTTCCTCTTCCTGTGAAAATATCCTCAAATATTCCATCACACTCAAATCATCCACATTGTACACGGGTATTTCAATTGCCACAGGGCAGTGACTCTCCAATTCCCTCATAGCCTCTGTTCTTCTTCCCGCCCTTTTCTCTCTTCCTCCCTCTCCCTTTCCTTTTCTTCAGCAATCTTCCTAAGTTTCTCTGCCTCAGCTATTTTCTTTGCTTCCCTCAAATCCTTCACTAATTTGAACACAAACCTAAGGGCCTGCTGGGTCTCCTCTATGAATATCTCAACAGTGTCCATTCCAACAAACTCACCCCACATCTTTGCAACATGTACATCTTCATACAATTCCACTAATTTTTTGGTCTTTGGATGCTTAAAATAGACTCTAAAATTCTCAAGCAACCATACATCTTGCTTGACAGACTCATCATGTATGTCATTCAACATATCCATAAAACTACTTAAATCTACATCTTCAACCCTCACATCAAACTGTTTACCCTTATAATCACACAACAACCACATCCCTTCCATGATCCTATTTCGCAATCAAACAAACAAGAAAACAAAAAAAACAAATTGTGAATGCAAAGAACCAACATTAACCTACACAATTATGGGGAGTTCAAATAAAATATAGACACCAATTCAACTTTACCAACAAATTCATGCAAAAATAAAACTGAAACAGGAAAAAAACGCAAAAAATTGTGAATGCAAAGCACCCTAAACATGAAACTATGGAATTATAGCATAGATGAACACAAAAACACACTCATTCATCTTTAACAACTAATTAATGCAAATAAACTGAAAATAAAAGTTACAAAACCTTACCTTTGCCAAATTTTGAAGAGAAAACCCTAAACCCTTAAAAGTCACTTCCTCTGGGTACCCAAAGAACTCTGCTTGTTCGCGTCAAGTTCCAAGTGCAAAGATTGATGAATATGGCACAAATTATTTCTCTCTCAAAAAAAATTTCAGATTTTTTGGCCAACCCAGTTGGAGGGGAAGAACTGAGGAACAAGGTAGATGATTGGAAGTTCGAGGGTTTTTTTTCGAAAATCCTTTTGGTGTCCTGTTGTTGTAGCGCCATAAATGAATGAGGCCATTATTGTAATAACTCACTAACGCCAACTTAACGCCGTCAAGGAGTAAGGGCATTTATTGCTTTTTAAAAAAATGTAAAGGGTACCTGGTGCATTTGTTTAAAAATAGGGGTACCCCATGAATTTTGAAAAACTACAGGGGTACCTGGTGAAAAAACCGTATTTCCATTCTATCTATCATGTCACATTATTTTCTCTCTATAAATGTTCTAGCTACTAGCTTCTACTTAATTTTCGAAGTTTTGAGAGAATCTGCACCACTGTAGAATTCGAGTTGAGGAGAATTACAAAATTGACTAAGGTGAATATTTAGCATATGCAATTTTTCATTAATTTGTTTTTTTTAAATTATATGTTATTGCGTGAAGGTTGTTGATTTCTTTGTGGTTATTTCGTGTACAAGTATGTCAAGGGAAATCTCATCGTCTGTGAACTGTGAAGAAATATATTGCGACTGCGGTTTTCCAGTCGCAAAGTTGAAGTCTTGGACTCATGAGAATCCTGGAAAGAGATTTATGGCATGTAAATATTGGGACCGTGACACCAATTCAAGGGGGTGTGAATTTTTTAGATGCATTGATAAAGACATTATAGATTGGCAAAGGGATGTGGCAAACCAACTTCTATTTGAGAAAAAACAACTGGCAAATGAGGTTAATTTGATGAAGAATGAGAATAAGAGGCTTGTTGATGAATTAGAAAAGATGAAGCAAAGGATGAGAAAGAAGAAGGTTCATCCAAGGGAAGGGTTATGTAGTATTATGTCTCTCTGTTTGGCTGATCTGTAATAGTGAGTATTTTGATAATGAAGATTTCTGGCTAGAAGTTGTTAAATTTGAAATACTATGTAAATGCAACTTGAATGGAGCTTATGAAAGTATTATAAAGCTTTCTTTATTGTTGTCATTGGTTAAGTAATGAGTGTTTCTTACCTGGATTTGAGTTTTGAACTTAAAATTTTCATTGATTTTTAAAGTACTGTTGAAATCTTTGCAAATTAAATGAATTGTGAATGACATCAGTGGCTTGGTCTTAACAGTCGGCACAGTTTGGTTATTACCAAAAGTTTTTAAGTGATTACTGAAAACCAAAAATAAGTATTAGGCCAAACAAAATAAGAAGGATTCATGGTTTTATAATTTCTATGAGTGTTTGTATATAAAAATTAGGTTGGATGAGGTTCTTGGCCTATAGACCCAGTGTTATATATTTCCCCAATCCCTATGTTATTTCTTTGTTGAGTTTTCGTAATTGTTTGAACTATGGTTTGGTAATTACCTGTATATGTTTTGGTAATATCTAAAACTATCCGTTTTCTGGGTAAAATACGAAAATTGAATTGTTTTAAATAATTTGTAAAACCAAGATACTAAGGGCATTATTGTACTTTTCCCGACCACTATTTCATTCAAAGAACCGCCAACTTCTCCCTCCCTTAATTTCTCTCTCCTAAAACTACCCTCATTCTCTCTCCTAAACCTTCCATCATTCTCAACTTCCTCCACATTCTCTCTCATCAACCACACTTGCTTCTCCCAAAAAAAAAACAGTGGTTCTCTGAAAAACGTACGGCATATTCTTGGCATCATATCCGGCAACACTTTCGGCACAATTTGTTGAAGGTGAGTTTGAATCTATCGTTTAATTTTTTAGGGCAATTTCGAACTTTTGAATAGTGGCACCATACAACTCCATTCATGATTTAAAGTGTGCAATATATGATTTATGTATTTGAATAGTGAAAGTTAATGTTTTCACTTGTGGCAATTTCAATTTTTGTTAGAATTGTGATATTTAATTATTAGTTGTTAGCACTTGATTATGAAGTTTGAATTGATAAAAGTACTTGTTTTGATATTTTAGGGGGAAGAGGAAGGATTGTGTTTGAATCTTATGAGTTATGCGTTTCTATTCTTTCTAACACATCAATTTTGGTGCTTACCAAAATTCTTAAAAGCATGATTTTAGTATTTGAATGTTGAAATTTAGGGTTTTGATTTGTGGTAATTTCGACTTTTTTTGGGAATAATGACATATAATTATTTGTTGTTGTCCTATGATTTAAGTATGTGAATAGTGAAAGTTAGGATTTTGTTGTAAGTTTAGTTTCAAGTTGACAATAGAAGAAATTTTTAAGAATCTAATTATCATGTTAGTTTTAGAAAAGATGGAAGTTTGGACCATGGTCTCATTGATGAATTACAAAGATATTGTGGTGATGTTTTACAGTTTTTTGTGTGGTTCTCTAAATGCTAGTGTTGCCTCACCTGTGTTTGGTAATTACCTAACGTATGGTTTGTGATTACCAAAACGTTTCTGAAATTGTCGTAATGTTATGAATTGTAAGTTTTCATGCAATCTATGCTAATATTGTTTGGTTTATGAATAGTTAATGATATCTACAATAAGGCTAGGTTTATATTTATCATAGCTTTTTCAATTCCCTTAACTGTGTTTGGTAATCTATGCTAGTATTGTCTTTCATGTGTTTGGTGATTACCTGAATATGTTTGGTGATTACCAAAATGTTTAAGAAATTGTGGTGATGTTATGAATTGTGGCTTTTCATGTAATCTATTCTATAGTATTGTTTGGTTTATGAATAGTTAATTATATCTATAATAAGGGTATGTTTTTAGTTGTCCTAGCCTTTTCAATTCCCTTAAGTATGTTTGGTAATCTTTGCTAGTGTTTCCTCACTTGTGTTTGGTAATTACCTTAACATGTTTGGTGATTACTAAAACTTTATAGAATTTGTGGTGATGTTTTGAATTGTAAGTTTTCATGTAATCTATGCTAGTATTGTTTGGTTAATGAATATTAAATGCTGTTTATAATAAGGCTAGGTTTATACTTAACCTATCTTTGGCAATTGTCTTAAATGTGTTTGGTAATTCATGTTAGTGTTGCCTCAACTGTGTTTGGTAATGACCTGGTTTATGTTTGGTGATTACCAAAACTTTCCAGAAATTGTGGTGATGATGTAATTTTTCATGTAATTTATGCTAATATTATTTGGTTTATGAATAGTTAATGATATATATAATAAGGATTGGTTTATACTTGTCTTAGCCTTTTCAAATCCCTTAATTATGTTTGGTAATCTATGCTAGTATGTTTGGTGATTTCCAAAACGTTAGAAAAATTATGGTGATGCTATGAATTGTGAGTTTTCATGTAATCTATTCTATAGTATTGTTTGGTTTATGAATAGTTAACTGTATCTATAATAAGGCTAGGTTTTTACCTGCGCTAGCTTTTTCAATTCCCTTAACTGTGTTTGGTAATCTATGCTAGTATTTCCTTTCATGTGTTTGGTGATTACCTGAATATGTTTGGTGAGTACCAAAATGTTTAAGAAATTGTGGTGATGTTATGAATTGTCAGTTTTCATGTAATCTATTCTGTAGTATTGTTTGGTTTAGAAAAAGTTAATTATATCTATAATAAGGGTATGTTTTTAGTTGTCCTAGCGTTTTCAATTCCCTTAAGTGTGTTTGGTAATCTATGCTAGTGTTACCTCACTTGTGTTTGGTAATTAATTTAACATGTTTGGTGATTACTAAAACTTTATAGAATTTGTGGTGATGTTTTGAATTGTAAGTTTTCATGTAATCTATGCTACTTTTGTTTGGTTAATGAATATTAAATGATGTTTATAATAAGGCTAGGTTTATACTTGACCTATCTTTGTCAATTGCCTTAAATGTGTTTGGTAATTCATGCTAGTGTTGCCTCAACTGTGTTTGGTAATTACCTGGTTTATGTTTGGTGATTACTAAAACTTTCCAGAAATTATGGTGATGATGTAAGTTTTCATGTAATTTATGCTAATATTGTTTGGTTTATGAATAGTTAATGATATATATAATAAGGATAAGCTTATACTTGTCTTAGCTTTTTCAATTCCCTTAACTGTGTTTGGTAATATATGCTAGTATTGCCTCACCTGTGTTTGGTAATTACCTGATGTATGTTTGGTGATTACCAAATGAATGCAGAAATTGTGCTTCTATGTTATATTATTTTTGGTTATTACCAAAACCATGTCTGGGTATTACCAAAACCATGTCTGGTTATTACCAAAACCATGTGTGGTTATTACCTAACTTGTCAGTATGTGTAATCTGTTTATAAATTATTTTTGGGCAATGAGATGGCAAGGGTAAAGACGACAGCTTTCAAGCCGACAAAGAATAAGGACAAGATTACTGAAGATGATTCGGATTATGTGGAATCCGAGGAAGGCGAAGAATCCCCACGTCGTTCATATAGAAAAAGGCAAGTTCCAAAAAAAACAAGAGGCATCTACTTCTAAGAGTTCACAGAAAAGGCAGCGTATCTTTAAGGGTGGTGATCCTATCATTCCCGAAACTAATGTTGATGAAAACAAAAGGTTTCGCACCCCAGAGCATGCTAAACGTTACAACGTAAATTTTGGTACACGTCAGGTGTACTCAGGTAGGACAGTGGACTTCATGTCTTTGAAGCTTGACAATGCAAACTTCCTTTTTGACTGGTTTTCATACCAAAAGTGGCATAGACTACTCCAGACTAAGCTCCCTTGCTATCCTGAACGTGTGAAGATATTCTACACACATCTTGAAGTGGATGACACTTTTGATGGCAGGCTAACATCTTGGGTGAAAGGTGTCGAAATCTCGTTCAATGATAAAGAACTTGGAACCATTCTTGGTTTGCCTGTGGATGGTTTGTGGGATTACCCCGGTAACAAATGTAGTGAAGTCCATGAATTTGATGTTCAGAAGTGCAACAAACTATTGTTGATGGATGACGAAGACGACAGGACCCGTAAGCCTCAAGTTGATGAGCTTCCTCTCCAGACTCGTTTCCTCCACCTTGTCATTCGGCAGACCTTCAATGCTCGTATAGGGGGGAAATCAACATTAACGTGGGCTGACATGTTGATTATGTTTTGTGTCATTTCAAAGACAAAAATGAACATGCCCCATTTCATGGTCGAGGTGATGTCCCATATAAGCAGATCAGATGGTCGTAAGTCTTGTTTGCCCAATGGCATGTGGTTGACACAGGTGTTTCAAAAATTTTGAGTGGATTTGAAAGGTGAGGTTGTGAAGGAATTGGAGCATGATTCATTTGACCATAAGACCATTAGTCATGCTCTAGGCTTCACTTTTGATGAAGCGGTTGGTAAATGGGTAAAGGGGAGAAAGAAGGGTAGAGCTGTAGCTGACAAAGGGGAGAGAAAAAGGGCCGATGGGCCAAGTGGAAGGACCGATGGGCCAAGTGGAGAAACTTTTGCTACAGTTATTCCATCCATTAGGAGAAATGTTGCCGAGACTTTGAGTAACTCACAATATGCCTTGGTGGAGACCAAAATTATTCAAGAAATGCTCAAACGTGCATTTCTGGAACTTTTTCCCGATGATTACATGCATGGCCTAAGGAAGAGGATGCATTTGGAGGTGATGAAAGCGACCACTACAACTAGGCCTCGACAGGGAGAAGAGGAAACCACAGATAGCGGGGATAAAAAAAATAGGTAATAATCATTGAATTTGTTATTAATATGGTACTTAATAGGTTATTAGGCCATTACATAATATATAAATGTGGAATAAGGTAATCTGATATTGTTTGGTAATGACCTAAACATGTTTAGGAATTACCTAAAACTTAAAAAGCTGATGATTGTTCATCTGCCTAATTATAGTAATCACCAAAATCCTTTTAGTCATTACCCAAGTCTTAAAAATTTAGGATTATGTTATCTGAATTAGTTTAGTAATGTCATGAGCATGTTTAGGTATTACCTAAATGTTAAAAAGTGTAGGGTAGGTACTATGCCTTTTTATGTCACCATTACATAATATATAAATGTGGAATAAGGTAATCTGATATTGTTTGGTAAGGACCTTAACATGTTCAGGTATTACCTAAAACTTAAAAAGCTGATGATTGTTCATCTGCCTAATTTTAGTAATCACTTTTAGTCATTACCTAAGACATAAAAATTTAGGATAATGTTTTCTGATATAGTTTGGTAATGTCCTGAACATGTTTAGGTATTACCTAAATTTTATACTTCCTCCGTTCCATAATAAGTGAAACACTTACTATTTTAGAACGTTTCAAAATAAGTGAAACATACCTTAAATGGAAAAAAGAAAGTGACAAAGTGACAAGAGTACCCATCACAAACTTGTGTGGTTTGCTTTTCTCTCTCCTCCTTTTGATAATGAAAAGGGTATTTTATGACTTTTTGGCTTTTGAAAGTGATGTTTATTAAATCTTGTGCCCAATCCCTATGTTTCACTTATTATGGAATGGAGGAAGTATGATATAGTTTTGAGTGGGTACTATGCCTGTTTTTGGTAATGATTTTCAGTCGTTACCAGTTTTTATTAAACTCAATGTATTTGATTGAATTGGTTACTGAATGTACACAGGTTCTGATCGTGCTGATGGGGATGGTAATGGTGATGGAGAAGAAGAGGAAGATGATGGAGAAGCAAGTGATACCTATGCCTCTGACCCCGAGAATTAAACTGATGTGTAATGTTTGGTGCCTGAATTGTATATTTTTAATACGGTTTTGTGTGAATACTTAGTATTAAGTTTGTAATGTTTCTCTAGGTAGTTGGTACTATAACTTTTGTTGACATACTTACTATTAAGTTTGTAATGTTGTCTTTCCATTAGGATATATGGGTTGTATTTGGTTTTGAAGCACGATGTTTCCTTTGCTTATTGGTATTAAAACTTATAATTACAAATTAATCAATATGATATAAATGTGTGATTTCAATTTTGCAGATTTGGTTATTACCTAAACGGGTTTGGTAATCACCAAATATGAAGAAAATGATAACTGTATTTGTCTTTGTTAAGTTATTACCTAAACTTGTTTGGTAATCACCAAACACTAAAAAAGTGGTTCTCTAAAGCCCTGGTGGTGATTATCATTTTTGTTACATTTTATATAAGATAGATATTTTTCTTTTTTTTGATTTGAAGTTTGATTGTTTTGTTAGTAATGACCTGAATCTTGTTTAGTGTTTCTCTAAGGTCCTCTTGGTGATTATCTTTAATCACCTGAAATTGCGATTATTGTATAAATTTTTATGTATCTGGTGATTTGCTAAGTCATCAAATAAACAACTTTTTAAAAAATAATAGCAATTTTAGGGGCAGGTTGCCATTTTAAATGTAAAAGTCAATTTAATTTAGGAAAAATTGACAGGAATAATCCCACCTTTGCCCGGTCTTCTGAAAATGGTCCTATCTTTTCATATTTTGAAAATAATCATACTTTTAATATTATCTTCTTAAAATGGGTTTTTACCTGTTGATGACCTTGAACTGTAGGTTAAACACGCACGTGGCATTAACCGTTACAATAAACCTTTTAATATCCCCATTTTCTGAATTATTCCTTCAGTTAATATATCACCCTAGGTTTTTCCTCTAATTTGCTTCTCACCTCGATTTTTCCCTCTCTCTCTCTCTACCTTGGGGTTTCTCTCTCTACCTTGGGTTTCAATGGCTGGGGGTAACCATAACGACAGTGTTTCGAGTTCTTCCTCAAACATCAGGACGACAACTCCTCTCCCAAATTCGAGTTTCAAGTGCAAGCATGAGTTACCAGCTGTTATGAGGGTTTGCAAAAAAGGCCCTAACAGTGGCAAGGTCATTGTTGCTCCTTGTGGCCGGATGATGATTGCCGCTTCTTCAAATGGGATTCAAAATTCATCCAGAGCAATCTTTCAACCCCAATTGAAGAGTTTAATTACAGAATTCTTGAAAAAGATACCACCATTGTAGAGCTTGAATTTCAAACTTCATTGATGGAGGATAAAGTCAAGAGTTTGAAGATAGAAAACGAACACCTTAAATTAGAGCTTTATTAGACGCGTGAGAAGATGGGCACCACTTCAAGGAATGAGAAGAATTTTACAATGTCTTTAGTTGTCAGTTGAGTTTTATTTGGAGTAATTGTGTACCTCTTAAAGTAGATTGTAATGGAATGTTTAGGGATGTTATTGAATGTTTAGGGTACCAATTTTTCATGGTATTTTGCGATCATGTTTTGTAAGGTTATTTTGCAGTCATGTGTTGTAAGGTTATATGAACCTTTATATGAATATTAATGAAAGGTGCAAATGTTGGAGATTGATCTATAAATTAATCCCTTTCCATTGTTGTGATTTCAAAGGTTGCTAATACATAGCAACAGTGGCTGGAATAAGAACCATAAACAGTCACATGGAAGCTTTGAAATATTGTAAAAACTTACATGTTGTGGAAAAAAATACTCACATTTGTCATTGTAGCTCCATCAGCAGCAATAAATATTCCAACTCCAACTGGTACATGGCAAAAAAAAATTGTTTATGTGGTTTTAGTTTTGGATATACTTTGTAAAATTTAAACAAAATGTAAAAAAATTACATTGTCAAAACTTACGTTGCCACGCCCTCTCCCTCTACCACCTCTTGTACCTCTCCCTCTTGAACCCCCTCCTCTTGTACCTCTCCCTCTTGAACCCCCTCCTCTTGTTCCTCCACTGCTGGATGTGCCTCCCCTGTAGATGTACCTCTCCCAGCATCCCTTGTAGTAGTTGTTCCTACCCTTGAATTTCCTCCCCTGCTGCCCAACCCTCCTCTTATAACTCTACCACCCTTGCCCAATGTTGTTGGCTGAGCTGTGGCAGTGAAATGACTCTCACTAGTTCCTGCAACTACTGCTGGAGTTTTCTCATTAGGGGGTCTTCCTCTGGCCCTCTTTGTTTGAGGTTCTGACTCCACAGCCCTATTTGGGCACCTTCTCTTATTATGGCCTTTAGTCTTGCAAAGACTACAAGTCATTTCCATCCCATGCTTTGTAAGCTTGCCTGGTTTGTTTGGATCCTCAAATGGGCCTTTTATCCTGTTTTTCCTTAGCCTTCCAGGGCCAATTTTTATTGGAGGGGTCCAATGGGCAGTCAATTCTAGGCCAATGCCTCTCTCCCTCACAAAGGGGGATTGAACCTGCATATGCCTTCAGATACACTTCTCTCTTGTAACAACTATCCACAAACTCCTCAGCCTCTCTGTGACAGAAGAAAATGGCAGCTATGGCATGGCGACAAGGATACCCACACCTGTCCCACTTTCTACAAGTACATGTCCTAGCCTCCAGATCAACAGTAAGACTATCTAGGAAGTAATTGACTTGAAACAGGCTGTCATTTGAAGGTAAAACATCACAGTTAGATGCCTCTTCTTTTTCCTTTTCCAACTTCACTTTTATCCTAGGACAAATTTCAGAGTTTGACTTCTCCATTTCTTCTCTTTTCAATACAAGCCTCTGCATCAAATCTGCCCTGATGTCCTCAAGCATATATATAAGGTGTTTTGTCCTAGCATTAATGATATACCCATTAAAAGTCTCTGCTAGGTTACTAGTGATTGTGTCTGCTTTTGTTTTTGTGCTAAAAAAAGCTCTGCAAAAACACTTGGGGTTATAACTCCTAAAGGCTACAGCAGCTTCTTCATTAACTGAGGCCAGTTCATCAAGAGCATCATTGAAATCTGCCTCATTGAAGGCTTTTGCAATTTTCCAAAATCTCATCTTCATATCATCCCCCCTATGATCCTTATGCCATAAGGCAAAAATGTGCCTTGCATAATGCCTATGTTCAGAATCAGGAAGAATTGAAGCAACATCATGTATAATTGCCTTAATGTACAAAACAATAATGTGCAATCAGTTCAAAAAAAACTTTGCAATACTAGTAACTTTTCGCACAGAAAAGCATAAGAAAAAAATGGACAGTTTACATACCTGGTGCTCATCAGACACTATGGCCATGTCTGCACCTTTTCCTAGCTCCAAACTTGTTTGCAGATTAGATAAGAACCATTTCCAGCTCTCATTGTTCTCCCCGTAAACAATAGCCCAAGCTATTGGGTACATTTGGTCATTACCATCTCTACCCACAGCAATCATCAACTGACCACCTAAAATGTCTTTAGAAAACAGGCATCCACACATATCACTCTTCTACACCCTTCTTTCCACCACCTCTGTAGTCGCTCAAAACAAACATATAATTTCTGGAACACAGGTGGGCTTTTCTAGCTCTTGGGATCAGTAACTATATCCAAATGAGTTCCTGGGCCAGAATCCTTCAAAGCTTTGATGTATCTCCCTACTTTCTTATAATGGTCTTGCATGGATCCATGGAGCATCCTGTGAGCATAATATTTCACTTTATATGCAAAATCCCTTTTGATAATAACCCTGTAGGCTCTTCTCACAGTCTCCATAATTTCTTTAGCTGGCCAGTGTGGCCTAGCTTTGAAGACTTCAAGAAACTGCTCAGCTAACCATGTGCATTTGAGTTGCCTATTTTTCTTCATTGTTCTATTGCACTTGTGCTCACTCACCACAGTTTTAACAACATATGTTGCTCTCCTAGAATCCCAAGAAGCATACAACTTAAAGGGGCAGCCACTATTACAATGAACCCCTACCCTTTGCTGCCTTTTGTTATTGCTCACACCAATCATCAAATATCTTCCTTGCAAAATGGCAAATTTAGCAACAGCCTATTTGAAATCACTCCTTGTAGCAAATCTCTGCCCCACCTCCCACTTAAACACCCTGAAATCCGTGTGTTCAGCAATTAAAACCCCTCTCCTGACCTTTCTACCTGACTCACATAACTCATCATCACTATTAGGTGGTGTATGGAGCTCATCATCTGAGTCCTCATAATCACTATGTGGTTCCCCTCTAGGATCTGTAGCCTGCTCAGTGTTGTTAGGTACAGTGTCCTCCTGGCCTTGCTCCCCTAACCTACCTTCAGATCAACAGTAAGACTATCTAGGAAGTAATTAACTTGAAATAGGTTGTCATTTGAAGGTAAAACATCACAGTTAGATGCCTCTTCTTTTTCCTTTTCCAACTTCACTTTTATCCTAGGATAAATTTTAGAGTTTGACTTCTCCATTTCCTATCTTTTCAACACAAGCCTCTGCATCAAATGTGCCCAGATGTCCGCAAGCATATATATAAGGTGTTTTGTCCTAGCATTAATGATATACCCATTAAAAGTCTCTGCTAGGTTACTAGTGATTGTGTCGGCTTTTGTTTTTGTGCTCAAAAAAGCTCTGCAAAAACACTTGGGGTTATAACTCCTAAAGGCTACAACAGTTTATTCATTAACTGAGGCCAGTTCATCAAGTGCATCATTGAAATCTGCCTTAATGAAGGCTTTTGCAATTTTCCAAAATCTCATCTTCATATCATCCCACCTTTGATCCTTATGCCATAAGGCAAAAATGTGCCTTGCATAATGCCTATGTTCAGCATCAGGAAGAATTAAAGCAACAACATGTATAATTGCCTTAATGTACAAAACAATAATGTGCAATCAGTTCAAAAAAAACTTAGCAATACTAGTACCTTTTCGCACAGAAAAGCATAAGAAAAGAATGGACAGTTTACATACCTGGTGCTCATCAGACACTATGGCCATGTCTGCACCTTTTCCTAGCTCCAAACTTGTTTGCAGATTAGATAAGAACCATTTCCAGCTCTCATTGTTCTCCCCTTCAACAATAGCCCAAGCTATTGGGTACATTTGGTCATTACCATCTCTACCCACAGCACTCATCAACTGACCACCTAAAATGTCTTTAGAAAACAGGCATCCACACATATCACTCTTCTACACCCTTCTTTCCACCCCCTCTGCAGTCGCTCAAAACAAACATATAATTTCTGGAACACATGTGGGCTTTTCTAGCTCTTGGGATCAGTAACTAGATCCAAATGAGTTCCTGGGCTAGAATCCTTCAAAGCTTTGATGTATCTCCCTACTTTGTTATAATGGTCTTGCATGGATCCGTGGAGCATCCTGTGAGCATAATATTTCACTTTATAGGCAAAATCCCTCTTGATAATAACCCTGTAGGCTCTTCTCACAGTCTCCATAATTTCTTTAGCTGGCCAGTGTGGCCTAGCTTTGAAGACTTCAAGAAACTGCTCAGCTAACCATGTGCATTTCAGTTGCCTATTTTTTTTCATTGTTCTATTGCACTTGTGCTCACTCACCACAGTTTTAACAACATATGTTGCTCTCCTAGAATCCCAAGAAGCATACAACTTAAAGGAGCAGCCACTATTACAATGAACCCCTACCCTTTGCTGCCTTTTGTTATTGCTCACACCAATCTTCAAATATCTTCCTTGCAAAATGGAAAATTTAGCAACAGCCTTTTTGAAATTACTCCTTGTAGCAAATCTCTGCCCCACCTCCCACTTAAACACCCTGAAATCCGTGTGTTCAGCAATTAAAACCCCTCTCCTGACCTTTCTACCTGACTCATATAACTCATCATCACTATTAGGTGGTGTATGGATCTCATCATCTGAGTCCTCATAATCACTATGTGGTTCCCCTCTAGGATCTGTAGGCTGCTCAGTGTTGTTAGGTACAGTGTCCTCCTGGCGTTGCTCCCCTAACCTACCTTCAGATCAACAGTAAGACTATCTAGGAAGTAATTGACTTGAAACAGGTTGTCATTTGAAGGTAAAACATCACAGTTAGATGCCTCTTCTTTTTCCTTTTCCAACTTCACTTTTATCCTAGGATAAATTTCAGAGTTTGACTTCTCCATTTCCTGTCTTTTCAACACAAGCCTCTGCATCAAATGTGCCCAGATGTCCGCAAGCATATATATAAGGGGTTTTGTCCTAGCATTAATGATATACCCATTAAAAGTATCTGCTAGGTTACTAGTGATTGTGTCGGGTTTTGTTTTTGTGCTCAAAAAAGTTCTGCAAAAACACTTGGGGTTATAACTCCTAAAGGCTACAGCAGCTTCTTCATTAACTGAGGCCAGTTCATCAAGAGCATCATTGAAATCTGCCTCATTGAAGGCTTTTGCAATTTTCCAAAATCTCATCTTCATATCATCCCCCCTATGATCCTTATGCCATAAGGCAAAAATGTGCCTTACATAATGCTTATGTTCAGCATCAGGAAGAATTGAAGCAACAACATGTATAATTGCCTTAATGTACAAAACAATAATGTGCAATCAGTTCAAAAAAAACTTAGCAATACTAGTACCTTTTCGCACAGAAAAGCATAAGAAAAGAATGGACAGTTTACATACCTGGTGCTCATCAGACACTATGGCCATGTCTGCACCTTTTCCTAGCTCCAAACTTGTTTGCAGATTAGATAAGAACCATTTCCAGCTCTCATTGTTCTCCCCTTCAACAATAGCCCAAGCTATTGGGTACATTTGGTCATTACCATCTCTACCCACAGCACTCATCAACTGACCATGTAATAGCCTGAATTTTTAAGCAGGTTCAATTATTTTGTTAGCTATATTAAGTCTTTATCAGGCTTTGGTCCTTTAAGTAGTTAGAATTCTCTCCAACATCATACTAGGACAAAAGTGGATAAGAACCATCATTCTTAATGGTTAATAAAGCAAGTGGATAAGCTCTAACATTCTTAGTGGTTAAGAAAGCTTGTGGATAAGCACTATTATTCTTAGTGGTTAAGAAAGTAAGTGGATAAGCTCTAACATTCTTAGTGGTTAAGAAAGCTTGTGGATAAGCACTATTATTCTTAGTGGTTAAGAAAGCAAGTGGATAAGCTCTAACATTCTTAGTGGTTAAGAAAGCAAGTGGATAAGCTCTAACATTCTTAGTGGTTAAGAAAGCTTGTGGATAAGCACTATCATTCTTAATGGTTAAGAAAGGTCAAAGAGGATAAGCACTATCATTCTTAGTGGTTAAGAAAGCCTTGAGAACCAATAGACTAGCTAAAAAGCCTTTGAGAGCCTTATTCTTTAAGACTATGAAAATCGCATAGAGACATTTTATCGGGTAACAATGAACTTCCAGTTAAAGAACCTCTTTGGGTTGAATCCGAGCTCGGAACCTAATCAAACTTGATATATGTTATGTTTGGGATGTCTTAAGGTTAAAATGGTCATTTGTTCCCAAAATATGCGTGGCTTAATATGGTAAGTTCCTTACATAGTAAAATCTGGCCAGCTAAAATATCAGTTCGTACCTATCCTCAAAGAATGCTTCTTAGCAGCTGCTTGAGTGTCGATCTCTTAAAGATCTTTTCATGCATGAAAGCCAACACATTAAGCTAACACCTCCAACAAGAATCACCCAGAAACTCCAAGAAACTGACCTTACCCAGAAGAGGTTTCCCTCCCTTGGGGGTACCGCCAGAAATGCACTATAAAAGGGTGTCATTGTTTTTCGTCCTTTTCTCCTAATTCTTGTTCTTCAACACCTACTTATCTTTACATACAACTCTTCTAGACATAATTCCTTAGTGTTTCAAGCTTTTGGTAGAGTTTTCAAGCCTTGGAAAGTTGTAGAAAACTCCATAGAAACATCAAGCAAACTGTGTAAGTACAGCTTTGTATCTCTCTTGTACTTAGCTTAGTATTTCATGTTCTAAAACTTGTGTAAACTAATTCCTAGCACTTTACATATTCAGGGGAAGTTATAGGAAGGATAAACCACTTGGAATAAGGAGTTTGAGTTACATTAAGCAGCCTAAGTGAAGGTACACACTTAGTTTGGATTGTAACCTAGAGTTTTTCCTACCTATGGTTAAATGATTGTTTCTTTCTATTTTGAAGCATGATTATGAAATGAAATCTCTTCTGATATGCATATTAGTATGTGTGCTTTGAGTATATGACATGGATTTGGCATGCTATGGTTCACTTGAGATGTTTTACTTAGCCTAAGCTAGGCTCAAACACTAAATTGCCATGTTTATGCTTTTAATTGGAATTTGTTAAGTATATGGAATTGTATGGTAATGAAACACTAAATGTCTTCGATTTTAATCGCGGAAGCGAGGCGTGAGCATACACCGGGTTAGGGCGGGTATTCCCTAATCGTTACCCAACCGGGAGGGGAAATCCCGCGGAAGTGGGACATGTCGGGTTAAGTCTTGCAAGCGAACGCTAAAAAGGTGGGGTGACGACCCTCAACGGTTTGCTACGCTCGCGAGTCATATCAAAAGATTGATCTTATGAAATCTCTAAGTAATTGAAGTGATTATGACTACTTGTTATTATGACTATGTGTTATCAATTAGTTTTCAAAATACACCTAAACTTGTATTTTCTATTACACAGTGTGTACTCAGCTTTGCTGATAGTGTTGTCATTTCTGTGGCCTGTCACTTGGTGGGTGGCAGAGTCAAACTTTGTTGCAGGATTATGTTGGAAGCCAGAATCGAGTTGAGAGCAAAGTTATGATTCAAATTGTGTATTATGGGATAAAGTCCGAGATTTAAGTTTGTATATAAAGGAGTTTATTTAGAATTACTTATAATATAGATTATTCTTTTGCCATGGAAATTGAGATTGAATGACTATGTAATTGAAGTCTTTTATAAAGGATATTGTTTTGTGGGCCCATAACCCACTGGTCCAGGATCGTATATTTCAGGTTGTTTCCGCTACGAGTGTTATCTAATTCATAAGTGATTGTTATTATTATTGTTTTGGTGTTAATTGGGATTTGTGATTGTTTAGCGAGTTAAGCTAGCAGCTCGGGAATCGGGCTGTTACAAATGGTATCAGAGCAACCCTGCGACCGTGTGCTGAGTTAGCCATATAGCGGGGGTAAAAGATCGTTGGGAATGTGTGTCTGTTTTAATTGGATAATTAGAGTTCAAGTTTTGAGCTATAGAATAGCAATAAAAGTCTAGATTTGTGCAAAACTTTGGGAATAAGAATATGGAATTCGAAGTTGTAATTTGAGGATATTTGAAATCTATTAATTGGGAATATTGAGAACTTTTTCATAGAAATTTAGTAAGGACTATCGGAGGCTGTAGTACTTGATATATGGATACTTAAGGTTGATCTATGAGTTTATGTTTTGAAGTTTCGAGGACGAAACTTATTTTAAGGGTGGTAGAGTGTAATAGCCTGAATTTTTAAGCAGGTTCAATTATTTTGTTAGCTATATTAAGTCTTTATCAGGCTTTGGTCCTTTAAGTAGTTAGAATTCTCTCCAACATCATACTAGGACAAAAGTGGATAAGAACCATCATTCTTAATGGTTAAGCAAGCAAGTGGATAAGCTCTAACATTCTTAGTGGTTAAGAAAGCTTGTGGATAAGCACTATTATTCTTAGTGGTTAAGAAAGTAAGTGGATAAGCTCTAACATTCTTAGTGGTTAAGAAAGCTTGTGGATAAGCACTATTATTCTTAGTGGTTAAGAAAGCAAGTGGATAAGCTCTAACATTCTTAGTGGTTAAGAAAGCAAGTGGATAAGCTCTAACATTCTTAGTGGTTAAGAAAGCTTGTGGATAAGCACTATCATTCTTAATGGTTAAGGAAGGTCAAAGAGGATAAGCACTATCATTCTTAGTGGTTAAGAAAGCCTTGAGAACCAATAGACTAGCTAAAAAGCCTTTGAGAGCCTTATTCTTTAAGACTATGAAAATCGCATAGAGACATTTTATCGGGTAACAATGAACTTCCAGTTAAAGAACCTCTTTGGGTTGAATCCGAGCTCGGAACCAAATCAAACTTGATATATGTTATGTTTGGGATGTCTTAAGGTTAAAATGGTCATTTGTTCCCAAAATATGCGTGGCTTAATATGGTAAGTTCCTTACATAGTAAAATCTGGCCAGCTAAAATATCAGTTCGTACCTATCCTCAAAGAATGCTTGTTAGCAGCTGCTTGAGTGTCGATCTCTTAAAGATCTTTTCATGCATGAAAGCCAACACATTAAGCTAACACCTCCAACAAGAATCACCCAGAAACTCCAAGAAACTGACCTTACCCAGAAGAGGTTTCCCTCCCTTGGCGGTACCGCCAGAAATGCACTATAAAAGGGTGTCATTGTTTTTCGTCCTTTTCTCCTAATTCTTGTTCTTCAACACCTACTTATCTTTACATACAACTCTTCTAGACATAATTCCTTAGTGTTTCAAGCTTTTGGTAGAGTTTTCAAGCCTTGGAAAGTTGTAGAAAACTCCATAGAAACATCAAGCAAACTGTGTAAGTACAGCTTTGTATCTCTCTTGTACTTAGCTTAGTATTTCATGTTCTAAAACTTATGTAAACTAATTCCTAGCACTTTACATATTCAGGGGAAGTTATAGGAAGGATAAACCACTTGGAATAAGGAGTTTGAGTTACATTAAGCAGCCTAAGTGAAGGTACACACTTAGTTTGGATTGTAACCTAGAGTTTTTCCTACCTATGGTTAAATGATTGTTTCTTTCTATTTTGAAGCATGATTATGAAATGAAATCTCTTCTGATATGCATATTAGTATGTGTGCTTTGAGTATATGACATGGATTTGGCATGCTATGGTTCACTTGAGATGTTTTACTTAGCCTAAGCTAGGCTCAAACACTAAATTGCCATGTTTATGCTTTTAATTGGAATTTGTTAAGTATATGGAATTGTATGGTAATGAAACACTAAATGTCTTCGATTTTAATCGCGGAAGCGAGGCGTGAGCATACACCCGGGTTAGGGCGGGTATTCCCTAACCTGTTACCCAACCGAGAGGGGGAAATCCCGCGGAAGTGGGACATGTCCGGGTTAAGTCTTGCAAGCAGAACAGTAAAAGGTGGGGTGACGACCCTCAACAGTTTGCTACGCTCGCAGTCATATCAAAAGATTGATCTTATGAAATCTCTAAGTAATTGAAGTGATTATGACTACTTGTTATTATGACTATGTGTTATCAATTAGTTTTCAAAATACACCTAAACTTGTATTTTCTATTACACAGTGTGTACTCGGCTTTCTCGATAGTGTTGTCATTTCTGTGGCCTGTCACTTGGTGGGTGGCAGAGTCAAACTTTGTTGCAGGATTATGTTGGAAGCCAGAATCGAGTTGAGAGCAAAGTTATGATTCAAATTGTGTATTATGGGATAAAGTCCGAGATTTAAGTTTGTATATAAAGGAGTTTATTTAGAATTACTTATAATATAGATTATTCTTTTGCCATGGAAATTGAGATTGAATGACTATGTAATTGAAGTCTTATATAAAGGATATTGTTTTGTGGGCCCATAACCCACTGGTCCAGGATCGTATATTTCAGGTTGTTTCCGCTACGAGTGTTATCTAATTCATAAGTGATTGTTATTATTATTGTTTTGGTGTTAATTGGGATTTGTGATTGTTTAGCGAGTTAAGCTAGCAGCTCGGGAATCGGGCTGTTACAGACCACCTAAAATGTCTTTAGAAAACAGGCATCCACACATATCACTCTTCTACACCCTTCTTTCCACCCCCTCTGCAGTCGCTCAAAACAAACATATAATTTCTGGAACACATGTGGGCTTTTCTAGCTCTTGGGATCAGTAACTAGATCCAAATGAGTTCCTGGGCTAGAATCCTTCAAAGCTTTGATGTATCTCCCTACTTTCTTATAATGGTCTTGCATGGATCCGTGGAGCATCCTGTGAGCATAATATTTCACTTTATAGGCAAAATCCCTCTTGATAATAACCCTGTAGGCTCTTCTCACAGTCTCCATAATTTCTTTAGCTGGCCAATGTGGCCTAGCTTTGAAGACTTCAAGAAACTGCTCAGCTAACCATGTGCATTTGAGTTGCCTATTTTTCTTCATTGTTCTATTGCACTTGTGCTCACTCACCACAGTTTTAACAACATATGTTACTCTCCTAGAATCCCAAGAAGCATACAACTTAAAGGGGCAGCCACTATTACAATGAATCCCTACCCTTTGCTGCCTTTTGTTATTGCTCACACCAATCTTCTAATATCTTCCTTGCAAAATGGCAAATTTAGCAACAGCCTTTTTGAAATCACTCCTTGTAGCAAATGTCCGCCCCACCTCCCACCTTAAACACCCCCGAAATCGGTGTGTTCAAGAATTAAAACCCCTCTCCTGACCTTTCTACCTGACTCACATAACTCATCATCACTATTAGGTTCTGTATGGATCTCATCATCTGAGTCCTCATAAACACTATGTGGTTCCCCTCTAGGATCTGTAGGCTGCTCAGTGTTGTTAGGTACAGTGTCCTCCTGGCCTTGTTCCCCTAACCTACCTTCAGATCAATAGTAAGACTATCTAGGAAGTAATTGACTTGAAACAGGTTGTCATTTGAAGGTAAAACATCACAGTTAGATGCCTCTTCTTTTTCCTTTTCCAACTTCACTTTTATCCTAGGATAAATTTCAGAGTTTGACTTCTCCATTTCCTGTCATTTCAATACAAGCCTCTGCATCAAATGTGCCCTGAAGTCCGCAAGCATATATATAAGGTGTTTTGTCTAGCATTAATGATATACCCATTAAAAGTCTCTGCTAGGTTACTAGTGATTGTGTCGGCTTTTGTTTTTGTGCTAAAAAAAGTTCTGCAAAAACACTTGGGGTTATAACTCCTAAAGGCTACAACAGCTTCTTCATTAACTGAGGCCAGTTCATCAAGAGCATCATTGAAATCTGCCTCATTGAAGGCTTTTGCAATTTTCCAAAATCTCATCTTCATATCATCCCCCCTATGATCCTTATGCCATAAGGCAAAAATGTGCCTTGCATAATGCCTATGTTCAGCATCAGGAAGAATTAAAGCAACAGCATGTATAATTGCCTTAATGTACAAAACAATAATGTGCAATCAGTTCAAAAAAAACTTAGCAATACTAGTACCTTTTCGCACAGAAAAGCATAAGAAAAAAATGGACAGTTTACATACCTGGTGCTCATCAGACGCTATGGCCATGTCTGCACCTTTTCCCAGCTCCAAACTTATTTGCAGATTAGATAAGAACCATTTCCAGCTCTCATTGTTCTCCCCTTCAACAATAGCCCAAGCTATTGGGTACATTTGGTCATTACCATCTCTACCCACAACACTCATCAACTGACCACCTAAAATGTCTTTAGAAAACAGGCATCCACACATATCACTCTTCTACACCCTTCTTTCCACCCCCTCTACAGTCGCTCAAAACAAACATATAATCTCCGGAACACAGGTGGGCTTTTCTAGCTCTTGGGATCAGTAACTAGATCCAAATGAGTTCCTGGGCTAGAATCCTTCAAAGCTTTGATGTATCTCTCTACTTTCTTATAATGGTCTTGCATGGATCCATGGAGCATCCTGTGAGCATAATATTTCACTTTATAGGCAAAATCCCTCTTGATAATAACCCTATAGGCTCTTCTCACAGTCTCCATAATTTCTTTAGCTGGCCAGTGTCGCCTAGCTTTGAAGACTTCAAGAAACTGCTCAGCTAACCATGTGCATTTGAGTTACCTATTTTCTTCATTGTTCTATTGCACTTGTGCTCACTCACCACAGTTTTAACAACATATGTTGCTCTCTTAGAATCCCAAGAAGCATACAACTTAAAAGGGCAGCCACTATTACAATGAACCCCTACCCTTTGCTGCCTTTTGTTATTGCTCACACCAATCTTCAAATTTCTTCCTTGCAAAATGGCAAATTTAGCAACAGCCTTTTTGAAATCACTCCTTGTAGGAAATCTCTGCCCCACCTCCCACTTAAACACCCTGAAATTAGTGTGTTCAGCAATTAAAACCCCTCTCCTGACCTTTCTACCTGACTCACATAACTCATCATCACTATTAGGTGGTGTATGGATCTCATCATCTGAGTCCTCATAATCACTATGTGGTTCCCCTCTAGGATTTGTAGGCTGCTCAGTGTTGTTAGGTACAGTGTCCTCTTGACCTTGCTCCCCTAACCTACCTTCAGTAGCCTCTTTTTGCAATTGCCTAGCAAGCTCCAACAGCTTAGTAGTGCGCCCCCTAACTCTATCTCTTACTTCTAAACATTCATCATCACTAGTGTCATACAACTCATCATTCAGAGACTCAAGCACACCAACAAACTCAGCTTCAAAATCATCCTCTGCTTGCTAATCCTCTAATTCAGTGTCCTCACCATCACTCCCCTGACCATCATCTACAAATTCAGGCTCATATTCATCATCATCATCTGCCTCATTTGCTTCAGAGCTGTCAGTGTGAATGAGCTCCTCAAAGTTTAATGGACTCTCAGGTCTGGGATCTATCCACTCATAACCATCAGGCACAGATGTAACAAAAACTTCTGGGATTGTTTTTGTGGTGTGAGCAATAGGTTGTGTAGTCTTAGTAGGGTTTGAGTCAATGTTCAGGGGAGGCTTAGTTGGTGGAGGCTTATCTTTTGAAGTAAATGTGGTTGTTGAAATGGTATTTCTAAAGATGTTGAGGTGGCAAATGCTGAGGTGTCAACTGCTGAGGTGGTAATTGATGAGGTGGCAGCATCTTTGCAGCTGTCAGTAGGCAAAAGTATGGGATTTATTGAACTTTTTCTTTGTGGGGTCAGCACTTTAGCTTTAGGGGCCCTCTTTGGAGTTAGCTTTTTTGTCTTTGTTGGTATTTGATTAGGTGACAGTAGAATTGCACTCTCTTGTGTTGGAATGGGAGTTAAAGTTTGTTGTGTTGGCAGGACAGTTATTGTGTTTTCTTCTGTTGGAATGGTAGTTGAATTCACTTGTGGTGGGGGTGGTGGGGGGTGGGGTGGGGGTTCTAATGCAAGATGGATAACGTCAGGCTTATCCACACAGTGTACAACATACAAATCTATTGCCCTATTTTTAACAACAATGTCTGTCATTGCCATCACCTCATCATCATTGTAAACCTTTCTTAAACCCTCATCTAAATTCTTTCCAGGTATCAAGTAATAAATTGAGTCAATTTTCTTGTGTTTCTCACATTTCATGGCCAACTCCTCAAGCCAAAACCAACAAAGCTCATCAAGGTCAATATCAAATGTCCTACCTTCCCCCCCTATGTACTCTGTCTCATCCTTCTTATTCTTTTTGAACAACCCCTCAGTCCAAAACCGTAATATAACATTCAACAACATCGCATCCAAACCCTAACCTATAAAACACATAATTTAGAAAAATTAACTCAGAAAACTAAGAAACACATATTCACATATATCACAGCAAAAATGTCCCTTTAGTTCAGACATTTTTATTCATCCAACAAACAACAAAATTCATCCTCAAGTAACGCATAATTTCACAAGGTGATATGAACTCAAGTAACGCATAATTTAATGGCAATTCTTATTCATCCAACAAACAACAAACGCAAAAAAAATTAGGGGTTTGTGTCATACAATACCTTTGTCAAAGCGTAAATTTTGGCCGTTTGGGAATCCTCTCCAGTCACGCTTAACTTTTGTGCCCTAGATTTCTGCAAATTTCGTTGTTCAAAAGCTTAAGAAATCGTGAAAAAATGGAGTTTTTTTGAGAAATCCTAAAATGGCGATTTCAACCAGAGAAAGAATCTGAAAGAGTGCCAGCTAGGTGGTGGTTAGAGTCATTAAATGTCAAATTGGGAGGGAAGCAAGTTTAATGATGTTGGTAACCGGTTCAAAAGGTTGCCCTTGGTAAAAACCCATTTTAAGAAGATAAGGTTAAAAAGTAGGATTATTTTCAAAATATGAAAAGATAAGACCATTTTCAGAAGACCGGGCAAATGTGGGATTATTCCTGTCAATTTTTCCTTTAATTTATTTATTATTATTTTACCCACCAAAAACGTATAGCACATAAGCAATTTTTTTGAGGTCATAACCCAAAAAATGTTTGACCTATCAAGAATATGAATAATAGGCTTATCAGTTTGATGATGTTTGACCTCTTTAGATCAACTTAGGCACTTGTGTTCTGAAGAGCTTTATGTTATTTCACTAGGAACAATATAAGAAGGGGGGTGAATTGTATGTGTAGAAATAAACGTAACTCACTAGGGGAAAAAAAAGGAAGGGCTGCGCTGAAAGGGCTGCGTTTTTTGAAAAACGCAGCCCTTCGTATATGAAGGGCTGCGGTTTTCAAGGAAACCGCAACCCTTTTAGTGAAGGGCTGCGGTTACCTAGAAAACGCAGCCTTTCAAACTGTATGAAGGGCTGCGGTTTTAAGGCTAACCGCAGCCCAATTAATGTAGGGCTGCGGTTAGCCCAGATTCCGCAACCCTTCATACACGAAGGGCTGCGTTTTCTGGGTTAACCGCAGCCCTTCACATCCCGCCCAAGCTAGCTAATTAAGCCTTTAGTTTTGCGCGCAACACACAGTACACACTCACTCGCAAATTTCCCTCGCTCCCTTATTGGAAAAATTTTCACTCGCACACTCACCCCTCTCCCTCACACTTACTCGCACAGCCCTAACGCCCATCACCGGAGCACCGACACATCACCGGAGCGCCGTCCCATCGCCGGAGCGCCGTCCCATCGCCGGAGCACCGTCATTGACGCCTTGACGCCGGAAACGTTGCTCGAGCAACGCACCATCGCCCTGAGCTCCTTCTTCTTCTCTTCTCTCGGTGCACCTTGACGCCACCACCACCACCACTCTTTGCATTGTCGGTAATTCCCCTCTCACTCTCTCTCCTCTTTTTCATTTCTCTAATTAATTTGTTTAATTGAATTTCTCTTCTATATTGTGTTGTAAAATGTGATTGTAGGGGGTGGGGAGGGCTTGGGGAGGGTGGGTAGGGGGTGGGGAGTCTTTGGGCGGGGATGGGGAGGGCTGGGGAGGCTGGGAATGGGGTGGGGAGGGCGGGGGGATCTTTGGACGGGGCGGGGGGAGGGGTGGGGGGAGGTGGATAGGGGTGGGGTTCTTGGGCGGGTGGTGGGGAGGGCGGGGGGAAGGGAGGGCGTGGATGTTGGGCAGGGGGTGGGGGTGGGCGGCGGGGGTGGGGAGGGGTTGGGGAGGCCGGGGGGGTGGGGGGGGGCGTGGCAATGGGTGGGGGGGGCTGGGGATCTTTGGGCGGGGGTGGGGGAGGGCTTAGGTATAATGTAACTATTGTGTAGATTTTAGGCTTCCATCTGTTGTTGGTTGAATTTCGGAAACGAAAATTAAAGGTCATTTTACGCCTACGTGGCAATGAGGGAGTGCAGTGGGGGCGAGTAGTGGCGGTGGTGGTGGGGGGCATTGTAAATGTGGAGAGTCGGAGTCACATGGCATCGAAAGCCCATCCGGTGCTCTCCACATTTATAACAGTTTCAACTCCGCCGCTACCAACCGATGGGCATTCCATTGCCATGTGACCGATTCTCGGGTCATTTTAGGTCTATTTTCGCCTTTCGTGTCCAATTCGTACCAGTTGATGGGAATTTCGGAGGGTTTGTGTAGTGTATGTATATTTCTTGATATTAGATTGTATGAAAACGCAATGTAATTTAGCTATGAAATCTACAAAGTTGTTTGAATCGTCATCATATGCTTAGATACCGGTTCAAGACTTACTCATTAGGAGTAAGTCTTGAATAGTCCCGGTTGGGGGCTTGTTCTTGGGACGTTTGATCTCACTTAGGTGGTGAATTTGTGTCTTCTTTTCAATCCCGAGGAAATTCTTGGCTTATCGTTTCTCTACATTGTTCTCTGGGTACATATGTAGATAAGCAATTATCTACATTGTGTACTTGGAGAACTGTAGGGAAATCTTGTCGGATTTTCCTTAGAATTGAAAAGTTGGCATATATTCACTAGTGAGATTGGACGTCCAAGGATGGGTTAGGTTGGAGTGATAAGGACCTTCTTTGCATGCATATACAATTGAACATGTCACTATCTTAGCTTGCTCTATACGTATGTGATTTGAATATGTGAGTGTATGTACTTCAATAATGATTGATGCATTATAATGAATGGTTGTGTTTAATTATTAGAGGTCTTCTTGAATGAGATGGATCGTACTTGGATGTATGGTAGTCGTGAATCGATTGAGTTTGTGAAAGGGGTCTCGGAATTCTGTACAACTGCATTACAATATCAAACATCCTCTGGAGCAGTCGACTTTTATTGTCCTTGTTTCGATTGTAGAAATGTGAGCAAGGTTAGTAGTATACATGTGGTTAGGGAGCATGTCTTTCGCCGTGGGTTTAGGCCTCAATACCACGTATGGGTTTGGCATGGTGAGCAGGGGAAGTATATAGGAAGCTCTAGAGTAATGAACGATGTATGTGAAGAAAAGAAGGATTTAGAGAATTGGGATGATGAGTTCGGGGATGAGAATTGGGATGATGAGTTTGCAGATGATGATAGGGATCGGGTAGACGAGATGATACACGAGGTCGAAGATCAGTCGTGTAAACGACCTCGTATTTTTGAGTCTATGTCCGAGGCCGCCAAAAAGCCGTTGTATCCGAGGTTGTACAAAGTACACCAAACTTTCCGCGGTGATAACACTATTCAACATTAAGTCGAAAATTGGTTGGACGGACTCACAGTTTCACATCGTTGTTGGAAGTTTTAGCCGATATGCTCCCCGATGGAAATGAAGCGCCAAAGACGTACTATTATGCGAAGAAACTGATGTGTCCTTTCGGTTTAGAGTATGAGCGGATACATGCTTGTCCTAACGATTGTGTGCTTTATCGTAATGAGTATGAACATTTACATGAGTGTCCACGTTGTGGATTGTCGAGGTACAAGCGTGAAGGAGCTGGAGGTAGTGAAGGACCACCAGCTAAGGTATTGTGGTATCTACCCATAATACCTAGATTTAAGCGCATGTTCTCAATTAAAGGAGATGCGAAGAATTTGAGGTGGCATGCATATATTTGGGAACGAAAATGTCATTTTTAGGTCTATTTTTGCCTTTTACGCTTCCAAATCGTATTTATCGAGTCATTTAACCCCAAATTCATTTTGAACATGATAATATGAGGCATAATGTAACTATTGTGTAGATTTTTAGGTTTGCAATTGTTGTAGGTTGAATTTTGGGAACGAAAAGGGCATTTTAGGCCTATTTTTGTCTTTTCGCGTCCAATTCGTACTTATCGCGTGATTTGACCCCAATTTCATTTTGAACATGATAATATGAGGTATAATGTAACTATTATGTAGATTCTTAGGCTTGCATTTGTTGTTGGTTGTATATCGGGAACATAAATGTGATTTTAGGCCGATTTTTGCCTTTTCGCGTCCAATTCCTATTTCTCGAGTCATTTAACTCCATTTTATTTTTGAATATGATAATATAAGGTATAATATAACTAGTGTGTAGAGTTTTAGGTTTGCATTTGTTTTTGATTGAATTTCGGGAAGGTATATGTCCTTTTTAGAACTACTAACTACGGTAAATGATTGAATTCTTATATTATGTGTTTATTCCTTGGTTGTTTTGCAAGGTTTATATGAATAACACACCACGTTTGAGGGCCTTCACCACAGACGAATTACATGAAGTTCGAGATAAGTTGGCGTCCCACATTTGTGATGATTGCTTATGAAACATTTTGGTGGAATTCGTGATTTAATTAGCTACATCTACTAGTTTGTATCAATTCTATGTACACTTTTTACATTATTAAATATACATATTTAAAGTTAATTATTACGTTAAAAAACTTGTCATATATTATTGCAATTTGATCGGTTTTTTTGTGTCGAAGGGAGGTTTTGGGTGGGGGGTGGGGTGGGGCTACCATGGTGGGGCATTTTTGTTTGGTATGGAATTTGGTTAGGTCTTGGGGTTCTTTGGCAGCAATGGGTGGAGGGGCGCGAGAGGGTGGGGCCGGGTAGGGGTGTAGGGAGTGAAGGGGGGGTGGGGTGGGGGGGCGGGCAGGGGGAGTGCGGGGGGGTCGAGGGGGTGGGCGGGACTTGGGGGAGTGCGGGGGGGTGGGGTGGGCGGGGCATGGGGGAGTGCGAGAGGGTGGGGGGCGGGTGGGCGGGGGTGGTGGGAGGGAGTGCGGGGGCGGGCAAGGGTGTGGGGCAGGGGTGGGGGGCGGGGCTAGTGGGAGTGCAAGGGGCGGGGCGGGGGTGGGGCGAGGGGGTGGGGGGCGGGGCGGTGGGGAGTGCGGGGGCGGGCGGGGGGGTAGGTGGGAGTGCGGGGGCGCGGGCGGGGGCGGGTGGGAGTGCGGGGGTGAGTAAGGGGTGGGGCTGGGGTGGGCGGGGCTTGGGGGAGGGTGCGGGGGTGGGGGCGGGTGGGGGGGCGGGGGTGGGAGGGTGTAGGGGGCGGGGTAGGTGTGGGGGGCAGGGGTGGGGGGCGGGGATGGTGGGAGTGCGGGGGCTGCAGGGGTGGGGCAGGGTGGAGGTGTAGGGGAGTGCGGGGGTGTTTTAGGGGTGGGGGGGTGGGGTGGGCGGGCAAGGGGCGCGGGGGGTGGGCGGGGACGTGCGGGGCTGCAGGGGCTGCAGAGGTGGGGGTGCTGGGGTGGGCAGGGAATGCAGGGCAGATTTAATTTATTTTTTTAAAAAAAAAATATGAATTTGAAGGGTCATGCGGTTTTAAGCCTAAACCGCAGCCACTTCTTTAAGTGAAGGGTTGCGGTTTAGGCTTAAAACCGCAGCCCTTCACTTAAAGAGTGGCGATTTAAGCGTTAAAACGCTGCCCATCGAGCTAAGAAGGCTGCGTTTTTGGCTCGAACCCACGACCCTTCGTTGTGAAGGCCCCTTCTTTTCTATTGAAGGGCTGCTATGGAAAGGGTCAGCGGCAAAAACACTGCCCTTAGGGCTGTTTTGACCGCAGCCCTTCCTTATTTTTCCACTAGTGACTTTTTGCGGAATTTTAAACTTGAACAAAGAAACAAGCTAAAGGAACACAAGGGATTTTTACGAGGAAAAACTTCTTGGGCCCAACAAGAAGAAACAACCTCGACCACTAGGGATTTTAAACTCAACTCTTTCACTAATTAGGCCAAACAACTTTATTACAACCTAATTCTACTCACGGGCCACACCTTGAGTTCCTAAACTCAAGTTCCTGAACAACTGTTCCCTTAACAGTTGTTCCTCTCAACTTCACTTGAAGTTTTCTCACTTTAACTCGCTTCACAAAGCTTCTCTCTTACAGAACTTCACTCAAAGTCCCCTTACCCCAAAACCAAAATACAATTGATCAAAATAAACTCAGTTGAATTAGAGTAAGAAGGCAAAGAACAAATGGCTTTTATGAGAGAATGAAGGCACTGACACTTTACTTAGTTAAACTCACTAATTTCACTTGGTCAGACACAAATTGGAACTTAATTAGACATTAGTATTTATAGTGGTAATAACTTAGAACGTGGGATTAAAACATGTGTTAGTGGTACAATCATTTTCCCATGATGTTCCTTACCCGGAGGAACACGTTCCTCAACCAAAATAAAATCCTTTTACTAAATATATTATCTTTAAAATATTTTCATAAAACCGAAAAGGATTTTTATTATTTGTAAAAATAAAATCTTTTCCTTAAAATGATTTTCCTTAAAATCTGATTTTTCCTTAAATAAAACGGTTACCTAGAATATAGGCATAATTTACTCAACTGACACAAATAAACCGTTGTAATGCTTCATCCTAAGTCTAGTTCCTTTTAATAGTTAGTTCCTTTAACTTATTAGTTCAGCGCCAGTGTGTCTGTTCCTTACAAAGCAACAAACGCTCATTCTCATTCTAAATTGCCATAGTTCCTTACCATTCTTACTCGTTCCTTTACATTGGAACTAGAAACAAAAAGCCTCGCTTTAGTCTTCTTGCTCCAATGCTGCTCCAGTACCAAATTATGAAACATCTTCACTTAGTCTTCAAAATCCAAACTTGATTTCTTCCTTGACTTAGTTTTCTCTTTGTTCCTTATCTTTGATACCTTGAAATTCATTCACTTAAACAACTTGTTAGTCCAATACTTAGTTTGCATCTTTGTTCTTTTGTCATCATCAAAACTAGGGTTCAACAATTTACACCTTTTTGATGATGACAACAAAGTTACAAACTAAGGAAAACAACAAATAACATAAGAGAATGAAAAAGATAAAATAATAATTTATATAATTTAATTAAGGCAGATTAAGGATTTAAATTTTTCATTTTGTCATTTTTTTCAATGTTTTTTTTGTTTTTTCTTGTCTAGTTTGTTCCTTATCTTTTCCCCCCTTGTCATCGTCAAAAAGATCAAACGCTTGGTGAGTTTGAGAATACTGATATGTATAATACCTTGAGACCATTAACAAGCACCAAAAATGGTTTAGTTAGGAATTTCAAAGGTTAGACTTGCTCAAACATCAATCACATAATACTAGCCATTCCAAGTAAGAAATTATGCACATAAATCATAAACGAAGACAAATATAACAAAAGTCATCTATTTATAGCACTTGTTCCATTAAAGTACAAAAGTGAAAAAGAAGAAAAGAAAAGAAACAAAAGCTAAGAATTCTTGTTCCTTTAAGAGAAACAAGAACTAGACATTTGGAAGGGAAGGGGAATGGTGTTCCTCAACAACTTCTTCCTCAACCACTTCTTCCAACTTCTTCATCACCTCTTCATGTTGCCCATCAAGTTGCTGCTTCAAACTATTAAGAGCTTGGGCCATCATCTCCATGTTCTTTTGTTGTTCAATCACGGTATCACTAAGGACTTTCATTAAACCCATCATTTTATCAGTTTTAGCATCTAAAGTCCAGTGAAGATGATTGTAAAACTTAATCATGTGTTGAGCAGGGAGACATACTTCATTAACCCAACCAAATTCATCCGAAGGAACTTGTTCCTTTCCCTTAGAACCAGAGGCAGTGGATGGTTTAGGTCGAGGAATTGAGGTGTTTTCTTGTGAAGGATCTACTGTTCCTTGGAGAGAAACAGAAGGTGAGGTGGTGGTGTAAATGGAAGGAAGAAAAGGTGGTTGTGGTGGAAGGTCAGTAGATGTAGAGGAGAAAGGATTTGGTTCTGTCATCTCAACTTTCAACTGTTCATAACTAGAAGGAACAGAGAAGGATGAGGGAGAGATGGAAGGAATAGGTGTGAGAGTTGGGATTTTTTGTGAGGATGGAAGAGTTGGTTCCTTAGGTGAGTTGTGATCCTGTTCCTCTGCATCAGATAGGACTAAAGGAGAGTCCTTATTTGAAGGAACAGGGATAGTTTTAGCAATTTTCAATCTAGTGCTTTATCTAACTCTCTTAGGAACAGGAGGGGAAGTCTTTTTGGCAACAGTCTTGCGCCTCTTGGGTTTCTGTTTCTTTGGTTCTGTAGGGGCAGGAACTTGTTCCTCCAGTATAACCTCCACTGGTTCCTCTTCTACCGCCTTAGGCAGTTTTCTCTTATGAGAGGAACTAGTAGCAATCCTCCCTTGAGTTAACACTCCATCTTGGACAGAATATTTCCTTATTTTATTCCCAAGGTAGGCCAACCAGTTGTTTTCACTTTAAAGTGAGAAAGAAGTGAGGTGATCAATGCATCATAGCCAACAACACAATGATTTTCAATGCAATGAGTTAGATGTTGGATAAAGAGAGAAGGGAAGTTTATTTGAATGTGGTGGTCAAGGCAAAACATATAACACATATCCAAGAGACCCACCTCATTCCTCTTTTCAGTTCGAGGAATGAGTGCTCTCCAAATAAGATTAAACAGAATTTTATGGACATGAGAAAGAAGATCGATTGTGATTCATTTTGTTTTGGCCAGCAGTTCCCCCAAAAGATTCAACAATTTCATCTTGGGAGAAATTGGGAAAGGTGACAGTTCATTTCCTCTTAAAATACAGATCAGTTCCTTTGCAAGGAACTTCCAATATTTTTACTTAAGTTTCTTGGGAAAATTTTATTTTCTTCCCCCTAACTTCTGTAGTACATACTCCATCAGTGTTGATGAAGTTTGCACAAAATTCATCCATATATAGCTAAAGGAACTAGAGCATTGTTAAAAGCGGTTTCAAACAAGTATTCCATACCTTGTTCCTTTAGTACGTCGGTTAATTCATTTAACCTAACTTTCTTGGCCCACTCCAAATCAACACAAAATCCTAAGACATACCTTGAATCACTTCTTTCCACTCGTTTCTTGGAGGAAGAAGCAACAGTTCCTTTGGAAGGAACAGGTGTAGCTTCTTCTTCCCCCTTAACTTGTTCCGGGGATTCTTCTTCATCATCTTCCCCAATTAGTTTTCTTCTTCTCACACTTCTCCTATGTGACTCCAATTTTTGCTCTTCTACCGCCATTGTTGTTTCTTAAGATTTTTCGATTTCTAGGGTTTTGGATGGAGAATAGGGGTTTTCCATTTAAGAGGTTTTGGGAGTTTTTGTTTTTGGAAAAGGTGAATTGAGTGAGGTTTTTGCCATTTGGTGACAAGAATTTGAGGTTTTATGTCGTGCGAAGAGGTGTGAAGGAGATGAATAATGGTGAAGTTGAAGCGTTTAAGGAACACGGTTTGGGATGGAAGAAAGAAGAAGATGCATGTAACAGTGAATGAGGAGTTACACGCGTAAAAATTAAAAGGATAAAAACAAAAATAAAAGATAAAAATAAAAGAAAAGATAAAAAGGGAATCATGACTTGATTAAATCTGATTCCAATATTTTTGGGATTTTCGGATTTTTGATTTTTATGGACTTTTTAATTTATGGAAAGAAAATAAATTATAAGGAACTTGTGCTATAGGAACGACTTATGCTAAATGTCAACATTCTTCATATCATGCATGTTTCTTTAACTTAGGAACAATAAGGGGAGTATTATGTGACATTTGTGAGTTGCTTTATTCTTTTGAATCCATGTACATGTTTTTAACATCTTAATTTGCAATGGTCTTAGGCAATTAATCACAGTCACTTAATTATCACATAGAGTAAGACAAATCAATTCAGACATAAGGGATTGGAATAGGAACAATTACTTAAGGTTTATTAAACCTAACTCAAGCCTTAATTTTTCATATCTATCTCTTTGTAGAGGCTTAGTTAGTATATCAGCAATCTGATTTTCAGTTTGACAAAACTCAAGTTTAAACAAACCTTTTTCCACATTTTCTTTTAGAAAGTGATGTCTAATATGTATATGCTTAACTCTTGAATGATGCACTGGATCTTTTGAACTACTAATGGCACTAGTATTATCACAATAAATACGAATACAATTGAAGATTATTCCATAGTCACAAAGTTGTTGTTTTATCCAAAGCATTTGTGAGCAACATGCAGCAGCAGCTACATATTCTGCTTCAGCAGTGGATAAAGCAACTGTGTTTTGTTTCTTGGTACTCCAAGAAACTAAACTATGACTAAGAAATTGAACCATACTTGAGGTACTTTTCCTATTTACAAGATCCCCAGCATAATCAGCATCTGCATATCCTCTTAACTCAAATGTATCACTTCTTGGATAGAAAAGTCCAAGATCATCTGTTGATAAGTCTCTATTTTATACATGATTTTTGTCCATTATATTACTTTTTGGTATAATTTATGAGACTTATAATAGATTTTCTTCTTATATTTTGACGTTTTAAGAGTTAACTTACTTGAGTGACAAAGTTGGTTTAAAATATGAAAAATGCGCTTAATAAATGACTTGCTTGATTCTTGTACTACTTATACATACTAATTTGGTTTATTTAATATATATAATAGTGGTATGTGTTTGCTATACAAATATTTTGTTTTGAAGCCCATTTGTTTATTACTATATTGTTTTGTTTGTAGGCAAAATTATCAAAGAAAAGAATTAAAAAGAAAAAAAAAGAGAGAAAGATGGAGCCTATCCACTAAAGCCCAAAAAGACCTACAACAACAGTATGACAACAGAAGAAAAAAAAGTAGGGGAAATTGACTCTAAGAGGGGAAAAGACACGGCAACAATAAAGAAGGAAAAGAAAGATAAAATATTAATTGAAGATTTTTCTTTGGCAATGATAATCATTTGAGAAAAAAAATCTAATCTTTTAGATCTTGGTTACTGAGTTGGAGAATTGGAGAATTTAGGGTAGAGGAAGGACTGATATAAAAAGCCACGACAAAACATTCATTCGCACTAGACAGCAGAGGACAGAGACCAGGGCGGAACGAAGAACGGAGAATACAGAAGCAGGACGTACAACACAACCGAAGGAAATACAGAGGAGATTGACGCATAAGCGAGCAAGCCGCGAAATTCATCCATTGTGTTGGGAGTTTCTTCTGTTTCTCTACTCAACTATTTTTATTCAATTTTTAAACTTATCAAATTACTATGTCTAGTATTGATTTTACATTGTTATACAATTGGGTTAATTTATTAGTTTCTATGTCTTGCTAAATTTCTTTGTTCTAGGTTAGGGATGTAGTCTTTTATATTTCTATCAATGATTTGAATTTGTTGTTTGGGTTTGAATTATTATAATTGCAATTTGATAATCTTGATTTATTTCATACTATTAATCTGGCCAATTGATTGTATGTTTAAGATATTGTATTATTAGCGGAAGTGAAAGTTTAATATTAGTTCGTGGGATTATTAAACGTCAAGTAGTATAATTTTAGGAATAGTTATACACTTGGGGTGGTCTTTTATATGAATTCCCGTACTTAATGAATTTATATCAATTGTTGTGATCACGGAAGTAGACATAAGATTGGTATAGATATACGTTTTATACCTTGGAAGAGGAGATAACATGTTATTGGTAAATTCGATCATTGTGATATACTATTTCAACCCTACAACTAGTTTAATTTCATTATAGGAAGTAAAAGATGAAACCCGAAACCTAGAACTATCTTTATTTTAATACTTGATTCTTACCTATTGCCTGACGTATTTAGTGTTAAAATTAGTATAGTTCTTATTTTATTAGTCTAGTTTATCACCACCATTCACTATTTCCGGATGGTAGTTGATTATAGACCTCCTTGTGGAAAACGATATCTTGCTTACCCTATATTTACTTTAATTGACCTGTACACTTGCGGTATTTTATGGTACTTTTAGGAACGACCAAGTTTGTGGAAAACGATATCTTGCTTACCCTATATTACAAAAGTTACCAGATTTTGATTTGGAGTACATCTTTTCTGAAGAATCTGACAGTAAACCAGTAGCGATGGGGGATGACAACAATGAAAAGCCTCTACGTGACTACGCAATGTCGAATGCTAGTGGAGCCCCTTCAAGTATTGTAAGACCAACTGTTATTGCAAATAATTTTGAAATTAGTCCTGCTTTAATTCGTATAATTCAACAAGAACAATTTAGTGGACTAGATAATGAAGATCCTAATGACCATATAGGTAATTTTCTAGAAAAATGTGATACTCTTAAGCTTAATGGAGTAACCAATGATGCCATTTGATTAGGACTTTTCCCCTTCTCGCTAAAAGATAAAGCAAAAATATGGTTAAAATCTAATCCTGCTAATTCTTTTACTACTTGGGAAGATTTATCTGGAGCTTTTTTTAGAAAGTACTTTCCCCCTGGTAAAACTGCTAAACTAAGAAATGATATAACTAGTTTCATACAGAATGATAGGGAGTCTTTATATGAGGCTTGGGAGAGGTTTAAACATTTACAACGTCAATGTCCTCACCATGGTGTCCCAGATTGGTTGCTTGTGCAAACTTTTTATAATGGTCTAAATGAATCTGTTAGAATCACTATAGATGCTGCTGCATGAGGTGCTATAATGGGTAAAACTACAGAGGTAGCTAATAAATTATTAGAAGAAATGGCTTCAAATAATTATCATTAGTCTAATGATCGGAATAAACCAAAAAGAACAGGTGGTAAGTATGAAGTAGAAGGAATAAACATGTTAAATGCAAAAGTGGACAACTTAGTAAATTTGTTTACTAAAATGAATAATGTCAATTATGTGTCTTCTTCTAATGTGACATGTAATATATGTGGTGGTAGCCAATTACCTACAGATTGTGCTAATATGGATCAAGCTCAATATGTTTCTAATTTTAATAGGCCACCACAAAATGATCCTTACTCTAATACTTATAACCCGGGTTGGAGAAATCACTCTAATTTCTCTTGGAGAGACCAAGGACACCAAAATGCCAACTTTAGACCACCAAAACCCACCTGGCTTTCACCCAAAACAACCACAACAAGAAAGTAAATCGTCATGGGAGATGGCTATTGAAAAATTGGCTAATGCTACTTCTGAAAGAATTGAAAAATTAGAAACTAAAGTTGATCAGATAGCTATTTCTAATAGAAATGTGGAAATGCAACTTGGACAATTAGCTAATGCAATTAACTCTAGAAACCCAGGGAGCCCTACCTAGTAAAACAGAAGTCAATCCTCGGGGAGCAAATCAAAGCCATAACTTTAAGGAGTGGTACAAAGTTATACGAAGTAAATGACAAGTCTAAGGAGAATATGGAGTTAAAAGAAAATGAGCAAAACAATGAAGAATCGGTTGAAAAGGAACTAGAATCACCCTCCCTTTCTCCTGTTAAACCTTATGTACCTCCTATTCCTTTTCCTCAAAGACTTAAAAAGAATAAGTTGGATAATCAATTTGAGAAATTTCTGAAAATGTTTAAAGAATTACAAATTAATATTCCTTTTGCTGATGCTTTAATGCAAATTCCTTCTTATTCTAAATTCCTTAAAGAAATCATGTCTAAGAAAAGAAAACTTGAAGATTACGAAACCATTGCTTTAAGTGAGGAATGTAGTCTTGTTATTCGGAATAAGCTTCCGCCTAAATTAAAAGATCCAGGGGAGTTTTTCTTTTCCTTGTACTATTGGTGATATTAATTTTTCTAAGGCTCTTTGTGATTTAGGCGCGAGTGTGTCACTTATGCCGTTGTCAATATGCAAGAAGCTAGGACTAACTGATTTAAAACGCACTACTGTCTCGTTACAACTTGCTGACATATCTATTAAATATCCTCTAGGAGTAGTCGAAAATGTATTAATGAAGGTGGATAAATTTATTATTCCTGTTGATTTCATTATTCTTGATATGGATGAGGATGTTGATGTACCTATAATTTTGGGTAGACCATTTTTAGCTACTATTTGGTGCTATAATTGATGTTAAAAACGGTAAGTTAACCTTTAAAATTGGTGAAGAAGAGGTGCGGTTCAATTTATTCCAATCTTCTAAATATCCTTCTTTTACCGATCATGTATTTCGAGTTGATTTGCATGATGAATTAGATGCGTAAGAGTTTAACAAGGTTACTTTTAACGATCCTCTTGAGACATGTTTAGTAGGTGAACATTATGGAAATGATGCAGAGGTAAGTGAGATGGCTCTTTCATTAGAGGCATGTCCTCCATGGAAGAGAAAAGGTAATTATTTTGAGGAGCTCGGTAAAGGTAATGTTCTTCCCCCTCCTTCTTTCGTGCAACCTCCTGTTCTTGAACTTAAGCCTCTGCCTACACATCTGAAATATGCATATTTAGGTGAGAATAATACACTGCCTGTTATTGTGAATGCTTCATTATCTGATGAACAATTGAATAAGCTCTTTGCGTGTTTTAAGAGAAAGAAAAAGAGCATTAGGTTGGAGTATTTCAGATTTAAAAGGAATTAGCCCCTCTGTTTGCATGCATAAAATATTAATGGAAGATGATTTTAAACCTTATGTCCAAAATCAAAGACGCCTAAATCCCAATATGCAAGAAGTAGTTAAGAAAGAAATTCCGAAATGGTTAGATGCTGGAATTGTTTATCCTATATCTGATAGTTCGTGGATTAGTCCTGTTCAAGTTGTACCTAAAAAGGGTGGAATCACGGTAGTGCCTAATGATAATAATGAACTAATTCCCACTAGGACGATCCATTGGTTGGAGAGTATGTATTGACTACAGAAAACTTAATAGTGCCACTCGTAAAGATCATTTTCCACTACCCTTCTTAGATCAAATGTTAGAAAGAGTAGCCGGATTTGAATATTATTATTTCCTTGATGGTTACTCTGGGTTTAACCAAATTCCGGTGGCTCCTGAAGATCAGGAGAAAACCACATTTATTTGCCCTTATGGTACCTATGCGTTTCGTAAAATGCCTTTTGGATTATGTAATGCACCTGCTACCTTCCAACGTTGTATGATGTCTATATTTTCAGATTATTTTGAAAAAATCATGGAAGTTTTTATGGATGATTTCTCTGTTTTTGGATCTTCTTTTGATAATTGCCTAGCTAATCTATCTCTTGTCTTGCAACGTTGTGAAGAAACTAATTTGGTTTTAAATTGGGAAAAATGCCATTTTATGGTACAAGAAGGGATTGTACTCGGGCATAAAATATCTAAGAGTGGTATTGAGGTGGACCATGCAAAAATAGAAGTAATTGAAAAACTTCCTCCACCTCTTAATGTTAAGGGAATTCGAAGTTTTCTAGGACATCTTTGGTTTCTATAGGCGTTTTATTAAAGATTTTTCTAAAACTTCTAAACCCCTATGTGATTTATTGAACAAAGACACCCCCTTTGATTTTAATGTTGATTGTTTGCATGCTTTTAACAAGTTAAAACAAGAGTTAATTTCTGCACCTATTGTAATAACCCCTGATTGGAATTTACCTTTTGAATTGATGTGCGATGCGAGCGATTATGCTCTTGGTGCTGTACTAGGACAAAGAAAAGATAAAAAGTTGCATGTGATTTATTATGCTACTAAAATGCTTAATGATGCTCAATTAAATTATGCAACTACTGAAAAAGAATTACTTGTCGTTGTTTATGCAATGGATAAGTTTAGATCATATCTTATAGGGTCTAAAGTAATTGTTTACACGAGATCACTCTGCCTTAAAATACTTATTAGATAAAAAGGATGCTAAACCTAGACTTATTAGTTGGATACTTCTACTACAAGAATTTAATTTAGAAATTAAAGATAGAAAAGGTGTTGAGAATCCAGTGGCGGACCACTTATCTAGACCGCAAATTCATGAAAAAGGTAATGTAATACCCATTAACGATAGCTTCCCTGATGAGCGTTTCTTCGGTAGGTTCTAACCCCCCTTGGTAAGGCGATTTGGTGAACTATTTGGTGCGTGGTATTATTCCCCCCTGATTTTAGTTATCAACAGAAGAAGAAATTTATGTGGGATGTTAAGCATTATTTTTGGGAAGAACCTTTGTTATACAAGTTTTGTATCGATGGTATAATTAGACGTTGTATTCTGAAGAAGATATAGAAAGAATATTGCTTCATTGTCATTCTTTAGAGTATGGTGGTCATTTTAGTACTAACAAGACAGTAGCTAAAGTTTGGCAATGTGGATTTTATTGGCCTACTATGTATAAAGATGCAAGAAACTTTGTTGCTAAATGTGATAGATGTCAAAGAGTTGGTAATATATTTAAGAGAAATGAAATGCCTATGAATATTATTCTTGAAGTTGAACTGTTTGATCTTTGGGGAATAGATTTTATGGGTCCTTTTCCTCCTTCTCTAAACAATAGATACATATTAGTGGCAAGTTGACTATGTATCAAAGTGGGTTGAAGCTATGACCACTCAAACTGATGATTCAAAGGTTGTTATAAATTTTATCAAAAAGAACATATTTTCCAGATTTGGTGTTCCTAGAGCAATATTAAGTGATGGAGGCTCTCATTTTCGTAATAAGCCACTTGATAGTCTTTTAAGAAAATACGGGGTAACTCATAAAGTAGCTTTAGCTTATCACCCTCAAACAAATGGTCAAGTAGAGCTTGCTAATAGGGAGTTGAAGCAAATTCTTGAGAAAACAAATCAATAACTCTAGAAAAGATTGGTCTAGTAAGATAGATGATTCTCTTTGGGCCTATAGGACAGCCTTTAAGACACCTTTAGGCATGTCTCCTTATAGGCTAGTGTATGGAAAATCCTGCCATCTCCCGGTAGAAATCTAACACAAGGCTTATTGGGCTATTAGAGAGTTAAATATGGACCTTAAAGCTGCTTGGAGCTAAGAGACAATTACAACTTAGTGAGTTGGAAGAATTCGAGACTAGATGCCTATGAGAATGCTAAATTATATAAAGAGAAAACGAAACTTTGGCATGATAAACACATCAAACCTAATGAATTTGAAGTAGGCCAGCAAGTTTTACTTTTTAATTCGCGACTTAAACTGTTCCCTGGAAAGTTACGATCAAGGTGGTCCGACCCCTTTACAATTGTTAAAGTTTACCCTTATGGTTCGGTTGAATTGCAAGGTCAAAATGACATTTTTAAAGTAAATGGTGACTGTCTCAAACATTATCTTGCAGGTGAAGTATTAACTAAAGGAGTAACTTACTCCTTAGAAGATCCCATTGCAACATGACTTTCAAGATAGTCAAGCTCGTGACTTTAAACATGCGCTACTTGGGAGGCAACCCAAGCTCGTTTACATTTTATTTCCTTTTCTTTTCCTATTATTAGTATTGTTATCTTGTTTTTCTTTTACCTTTCTCTTCCCAATTGCAGGTAGTTAAAATTAAATAATTACATCGAGTAAGTTAGATTTCAGCAACTGCAGATGTCTTCTATGTTCTGCTGCTTATAGTCATGCACCGGACAACACCTACATGGCGGAGAACATCTTTGCAATCTAAATACACCAGGTTGTATTTCTCCTTTTCTTACTTATTTTGATTTCCGTTTCTGTTGGCTGCATTTTTTTTTACAACTCTTTTCCCCTATTGCCCTGGATGGATGTTGAGTAGTACATTGAGGACAATGTTTATAATAAGTGTGGGGGAGAGGATTAAGCCTTGGATTACTGGATTTGGTGTAATGCTTGATTCTGGTTTTAATTTGTGTGAAAGAACATGTCTAGAAAATGAGGAAATCTCATTGGAATATGTCACATTTTAGGGGAGGTGCTGCCAAAATTTGTGTAGAAATTTATAATTTTCATATCTGATTTTGACTTGAAAGCAGATTCCGTTAGCTTAATTTGACTGAAAAGAAAAAAAAAATCAGTTTTTAAAATTGAATAAAAAAAAGTTTTTCTACTTTTGTTGCAAGCTAATGGGTTTTTATGTTGACTGATTCGAAGAATAGCATAGTATCATTGTGTAAGTGTTTGGCAAGTGGTAGGAATGGTTATTTATGATTTGATTTGTGATTGACTTGGTGAACATCTATAACCATTGTGAGACTTTTGATCCTTTTAATAGACTAAAACATCTATGTTAGTCTCTATTTTTTTCATGAGAGTGTGTGTTAGTTCCTGGTGAAATATAGACTCTTGAATTTGCATTGGTTTCTTCGAGACTACATTGAAGCATGAGCATGCATAAAAATGATTAAGGCGTTCGTTTTTGTCGAACCACATTTAGCCTGTGCCACCTACATTATCATATCTCTTTCTAAAGCCCCTCTGAGCCTAAAGCCTATTTCTTTTGTTTAAACCACATTACAAGCTTATAATCCTAAACACATGACTTTAACCAAAGCTTTGAGCTAGTGGAATATAATTTGGTGTTTGGAGTATTGTTTGTGAAGGGTATAAAAAAACAATAATTATTATGGAGGTGGTGTTTTATATATTATATCAGTGGTTATTACGATAATGTGAAAAAATACAATAAAGAGGATCGCTGAAAAAAAAAATAAGTAAAAAAAAAAAAATAAGAACAACATAGAAGAATTTATGTGGCAGTGAAAGAAAGAAAAAAACGAAGAAGAAAGTACATATTTTTATTGATGTTTGATATTCAATGATATTATTATGGTGAAGAAGTTAGCTTATATTGCAAATATTTGAGGAGTTGGAGTTTTGGTTGTGGCCTTTAATTTTCGGCATTGTTGTCAATTGTTACTCCACTAGCTCTTAAAGCTTTTGAGCACCAAATCCTAAATACTCCCTACCCTCGCACCATAGCCTTACATTTACAACCCTACTAAAGTCCTTTTGATTTTTGTATGCTCTATGTCTTACTAAGTAGTGGAGGATTGAACGATATGCAAATTTAAAGACGACATATTTCATTTCGATTCGACTTCCTAGGTTTTGAGTGATAATTATTAAACCCCAAACACATGAGTGATTATAATTTTTTTTTTATTTGCACAACTAAAGTGAGGGTTCACCAAGTTAATTATTCAATTACTCAAATCCTGAATATGGTTGTGGTAAGATGTAATGGAAACACTAATACATGAAGTACTATGCTTTTTGAAGAGTTGGTTGGTCTTTGACTCATTGCTTGTGATGTCTAAACAATGTTTTTGAAAAAAAAAATTCTATAAAAGTTATTTTTGGTCTTTGTGAAAACTTTCAGTTAAGTTATGGCTACTTATACTAGAATTTGCTTGAAAGTAAAATTTATATTGACAGATAGATGCTTCTATTATATTGTCCTAGTTTGCTTGAGGACTAGCAAATCTTAAGTGTGGGGGAGTTGATAAGTCTCTATTTTATACATGATTTTTGTCCATTATATTACTTACTTGAGTAATATAATGGACAAAAATCATATATAAAATAGAGACTTATAATAGATTTTCTTCTTATATTTTGACGTTTTAAGAGTTAACTTACTTGAGTGACAAAATTGGTTTAAAATATGAAAAATGTGCTTAATAAATGACTTGCTTGATTCTAGTACTACTTATACATACTAATTTGGTTTATTTAATATTTATAATAGTGGTATGTGTTTGCTATACAAATATTTTGTTTTGAAGCCCATTTATTTATTACTCTATTGTTTTGTTTGTAGGCAAAATTATCAAAGAAAATAATTAAAAAGAAAAAAAAAAGAGAGAAAGATGAAGCCTATCCACTAAAGCCCAAAAAGACCTACAACAACAGTACGACAACAGAAGAAAAAAAAGTAGAGGAAGTTGACTCTAAGAGGGGAAAAGACACGGCAATAATAAAGAAGGAAAAGAAAGATAAAATATTAATGGAAGATTTTTCTTTGGCAATGATAATCATTTGAGAAAAAAAAATCTAATCTTTTAGATCTTGGTTGCTGAGTTGGAGAATTGGAGAATTTAGGGTAGAGGAAGGACTGATATAAAAAGCCACGACAAAACATTCATTCGCACTAGACAGCAGAGGACAGAGACCAGGGCGCAACGAAGAACGGAGAATACAGAAGCAGGACGTACAACACAACCGAAGGAAATACAGAGGAGATTGACGTATAAGCGAGCAAGCCGCGAAATTCATCCATTGTGTTGGGAGTTTCTTCTGTTTCTCTACTCAACTATTTTTATTCAATTGTTAAACTTGTCAAATTACTATGTCTAGTATTGATTTTGCATTGTTATACAATTGGGTTAATTTATTAGTTTCTATGTCTTGCTAAATTTCTTTGTTCTAGGTTAGGGATGTAGTCTTTTATATTTCTATCAATGATTTGAATTTGTTGTTTGGGTTTGAATTATTATAATTGCAATTTGATAATCTTGATTTATTTCATACTATTAATCTGGCCAATTGATTGTATGTTTAAGATATTGGATTATTAGCAGAAGTGAAAGTTCAATATTAGTTCGTGGGATTATTAAACGTCAAGTAGTATAATTTTAGGAATAGTTATACACTTGGGGTGGTCTTTTATATGAATTCTCGTACTTAATGAATTTATATCAATTGTTGTGATCACGGAAGTAGACATAAGATTGGTATAGATATACGTTTTCTACCTTGGAAGAGGAGATAACATGTTATTGGTAAATTCGATCATTGTGATATACTATTTCAACCCTACAACTAGTTTAATTTCATTATAGGAAGTAAAAGATGAAACTTGAAATCTAAAACTATCTTTTAATACTTGATTATTACCTATTGCCTGACGTATTTAGTGTTACAATTAGTATAGTTCTTATTTTATTAGTCTAGTTTATCACCACCATTCACTATTACCGGATCGTCTAAATAATATTAGATTTTCTTAATTTGGTAGTTGATTATAGACCTCCTTGTGGGAAACGATATCTTGCTTACCCTATATTTACTTTAATTGACCTGTACACTTGCGGTATTTTAAGGTACTTTTAGGACCGACCATATGTTCATTTAAGATATCTAAGAATTCTCTTCACGGTAGTTAGATGAGACTCCTTGGGATTAGCTTGAAATCTAGCACACAAACCAACACTAAAAGCTATGTCTGGACGACTAGCAGTTAGATACAAAAGTGAACCAATCATGCCTCAATATTTAGTTTGATCAACACTTGTTCCTATGGAATCTTCATCTAATCTAGTTGAAGTTCCCATAGGAGTGTGATTTATCTTTGAATTTTCGAGGCCATATTTCTTTAGCAGTTCCTTTATGTATTTTTGTTGGTGAATAATTATTCCTTTTTCAGTTTGCTTAATTTGTAACCCAAGAAAGAAATTTAACTCTCCCATCATACTCATCTCAAATTCATTACTCATAAGTTTTGAGAATTCTTTGCACAATGATTCATTAGTTGCTCCGAAAATAATGTCATCAACAGATATTTGAACAAGTAGAATGTCAGTTCCTTTCGATTTTAGAAACAAAGTTTTATCCACCTTTCCTCTTTTAAAGTTGTTTTCTAAAAGAAATTTTGATAATCTCTCATACCATGACCTAGGTGCTTGTTTTAACCCATAAAGAGCCTTGTCAAGCTTGTAGACATGGTTTGGGAGATCATTGCTTTCAAATCCAGGGGGTTATTCAACATATACATCTTCATTTAAATAGCCATTTAGAAATCCACGCTTAACATCCATTTGATATAGTTTAAATCCCATATAAGCACCAAATGCAATTAGTATTCTAATGGCTTCAAGTCTAGCAACAGGAGCAAAGGTTTCTTCATAGTCAATTCCTTCTTGTTGATTATAACATTTTACTACAAGTCTAGCTTTGTTCCTTACAATTGTTCCATACTCATCTAGTTTATTTCTAAACACCCATTTTAAGCCAATCACTTTTTGTTGTTTAGAAGAGGGAACTAGATGCCATACCTTGTTTCTTTCGAACTCATTTAATTCAGCTTGCATAGCAGTGATTCAATCAGAATCAGTTAGGGCTTCTTCATGATTTCTTGGTTCTATCATTGATAAGAACGCATGAAATACACAAAAGTTCCTTAACTGAGATCTAGTTTGCGTACCTTTGGATATGTCACTTATTATGAGTTCCACTGGATGTGATTTTTGATGTCTTAATGGTTTTGGTTGAAATTCCCTTATAGGAACAGGTTGTTCCTCTTGAGTTTCATGAGAGGATGAGGAGCTTTGTTCACTTTTCCCTTTTTCAGCAATTGTTGAATCAGTTCCTTCAACATTCTCGTTCTTATTAGGAACAGGAACAACTCCATCATCTTGAGGAACATGAACATCATTGTTATGAATGTTTTCATCTCCTTCGTTCCTTTCCTCTTTTATTTCTTCTTCCTCAATTGAATCTGCATCTTTCTCATTTGGTCGTACCAAGCCAATCTCAAAGTCACACTAGTGGAAAAAACATCAATTGCTCCGGTTAAAAACCATATAAATGCTCCGTATATGACCCGTAGCAGACGCCATACGAGCATTTGAACGTTTTTCAAATGCTCCGGTTGTCAACCAAAGCATTTAGTCTTTCAAATGCTCCGGTTGTGCAAAAAACCGAAGCATTTGATGTTTTTATATGCTCAAAAATGGGTCAAATGCTCCGGTTTTTAACTAAAAACCGGAGCATTTATGTAGTAAATGCTTCGGTTTTTCCTAATAACCGGAGCATTTGCTAATATTATTCCTAAAAAACACGAGTTGTTGTTGCACATCGCAGAAAGCATACAAAGAACAACGAAAAAGGCATATATTTTTCTTCTTCGTGCCATTCATAGCTCTACGGATAAATCGGTAAATATCTTCACATCAACCATCAAAAGATAGCAAATCTATCCTAATCTCGAATCAATTACTCAAAAAGACTAAAAACCCAATTCGGTTTCCTCAATTCTCTCTTACTTCCGCTCTTTTTCTTTCCTCTGCGTATTTGTGTTTGTTGGTGTTCGTCGCTCCTTTAGTTTCAAGTGGATGATGTATCAATACCCTAATACCCTGTAGAAACATAGTAACTGCGAGAGGAGCAGACATCGTGAAAGAAGTAGCATTAAGAGATAAGATGCATAATCGGACAATCAAGGGCTACATAGTAAGTCTTTTAACCATTATGTTAGTCTAAGAATGCAAAACTTAGTCTATAAATGACAAAGTTGGTCGTCAAGTAACACTCGTGATTTGCTTGGAGGCCTAAGAAGGTCAATGTGTACAGAAAGAAACCTATCCCCTAACGAGTCAAGACACGGCGATAAGTCCAATGAACAAACCATTCTAATTTAGCTTGGACTTACATGAGACTCTCACAAAAAACCTCTCTTTTGAGAAATATATTCCAGCTTAATAAATCCGGACAATCGGTATATAAAATACACTCTCGGAAGAGAGTCCGCGAGATAAAATACAAAACAAGTCGGTTCCCAAGGTAAGCTAATCGAAAATCAAGATATGTTAAGTATTTTAACCTTAATTAAACATGTAATCGACACAAATAACATGATTTTGATTCTGAATAAGAATCCTTTATCTTCATGACGTAACTACTTAACCTTAATCATGTATAATGTTGGTAATATCTACGCATGTATGAAATCAAGTAAACTTCGGTGCATACCATTTCCTCGGTATCATCAAAGCGCCGGGTGAGTCCGCGGCAATTTCATCATTCTTAGGAGGGGAATACTTTGTGGTATATTTTTGCAATAACGAGGATCTTGTCTCCAAGTAAATCAAGAGTAAGATGACCTACCTCTATTTTTGGAGGTGTAATTCCAAAAGTTTGCTCCCATCGCTAATTGAGCACTTGACTCCGGGGGGAAAAAGAAACGAGAATCGCACAATGAAGAAATGTACAATAGTTACTTTTCGTATCTTTGTCAAAATGTATCTCATACTAAGTTGGGATAGACAACTACCGGGTGATATTCAAGCAAATTGTTTATAATATTCAAGCGAATGGACTCAGGCTGACTCGGATCATCAACCTTTCTTCCCGTATCCCTACAAGAAATTCACCAAGCAATATATAAATGGGGACGCGATTCGCCTTGCGGAAAAATCATAGGAAAACCAAATTAAAGAGAACGAGAATGGTACTCGTCTAAAGCATGAAAAATTCCAAAGCCTTTCAATGGCAGGCTATACTAATTACAAGTACATGAACCCCAAAGAATATAAGTGGGGAAGGGAATATGAATTCATGCAAAACATGATCAAACTATGAGGCTCTTGATACTTATATTCATATATAGCAAATACAAGTTTCTCGGACGCAAGAAAGTAATCATAAATCGTGATAAAACCGAAAAGGCAACCGAATTATCATTACCTCCTCGTCATATTCTCATTTTAAGTTCTCGTTCACTTGATAATTTCTCCATTTCTAACACTTTAATATATGAAAGGTAAAAATAACAAAGTTGTAATATTAAAAATAAGTGAAAAATAATAAGAGTTATACTACAATAGTGGCAACAATCGAGTTTAGTAACAAGCAGGTCAACAACACGTAACATGCAAGGCTCTATGACAAAACAAGGACAAAATGCACCTTGTAAGTATACAAAAACGGTGCTAAATAGATGAAGAAGTGGTTATTCTCTTCAATCTACATAAGAAATCAACTAAACCATGCAGAACTAAATAATATCGAAATTTGACAAAAAAAAATGTGCCTTTTTTATGTTTATCACTAAACGATTTCCATTATTAACGCATGATAAATTGTTTGATTTGTCATTCGACTTTTGTACGGATACAAGTAATGTCCAAAAAACAAGAAACAAACTTAAAAACACACAGAATTCGATCAACTACACCAACACAAACACGATAGAAGAGAGCAAAAGTCATATCCTTTCCTTCCGCCTCTCATTACCTTTCACGGACTTTGCAAATACTATGCCTAGCAAAATGACCATAAAGGTTTTGTGAATATCATAGTAATAAATATGGAAATCCATCACATAAGTGAATAATTTTAAGTTAATTATGCAATTTCGAGGCACAACCTCTTTGTTTCTCCTATCCTGCTCTTTTTGCCATTAATTAGTGAGTTTAAAAAGTTGTTAATAAAACTAGCTAATCAAATACGATCTTGTTCTTTTTTTCTACTTTATTTGATCCTCTGGCTGTTGCAATTCCTTTTTTAGTGGAATCTTTGCACAAGTTGACAGTAATATTATAGCTTTAAAAGGAAAATGGTTTTATCTTATGAATAGTGTTGGCCCAAAATAGGGAGTATTTGCGAAAAACCACCTTCTAAATTATCCTTTATGAAGAAAATTGCTGTCTTCTTTTTTTATTTAGTCAGAATCCACCTTATATATACTTTTTTAAGTTCCACGACCATATACAAGTTCACATTAATAACAAACATTCTTCATGAAGTCGAAACAATAGTGACGACAATTGATGAAAGGTTTAGCGATAACAATAGAAATGATGAATTCGATTCATACTTTGAGCTAGGTTGTTTCCCACAAGTGCGTTATTAATAGACTTTAAGCCCATTACAAATGCAATGATGGTGACTCACACTACTATAACACAACATTTAGAAATGCAGATATATAATCATACAACGGCTGCTTTCATCATCACTCATGCATCATAGATGTTAGTATTATGCCCCCTATGCTCTTGGAAAAAGAAAGAAGAGAAGAGGTGCGAAGTTACCATAACAAACTCCGGAAAAGCAATGCGAGTTGAAGGATGATAATCTCCAAGGAAGAACTGGCTGCTGCACTAGAGCGGGAAGAACCTTCAGAATCGCATCAAAGGAACAAGAAGAATCACTGCAGCTTGGCGATGGCGGCACCGCCCTCCAAGCAGCACCAAAAACACCACGTCACGAGGGGGGAGATTTGTGGGTTTGAAGAGACAAAAATGAAGGGTTTTCGTTCGATCATTGTGACCTTAAATTAGAGAAGTAAATAAAAATTGAGCTTTAACATTCATCATAGTCTAGTCAATGAGCAGGAACAATTAGACTAGTATAACACTATCACAAACCAAACAATCATACAAGTTAGTACACTCGAGAGTATCAAGAGCACACAAAGCATGTCAAGTACGATGAGGAGTGAAAAATGAACTTTTCATACTCGCAAAATATCTTGCATCAGCAAGTAGATAATCCTACACATCTGCTAGTATTGGGGAAATATAATATATGAGCATATTGCACTTAAAAATTTGAGATATAAAAAATAAGTGAATCACGAGATGGAATTGGATCAAATGCGAAGTGGTTTTCGGATCAAAGAAAATGAATCAATTTGTTTCTTAGTAAGAGAGGAAGGATATATAGATACACAAACATACTAGCATAGACACACAAACATACTAAGCCAAACTAAGGAGACAAAGCATGCAAGGTGTCATCAAGAATAGCCACAACTACCATCATAATCTCGTAAACATCAATTGGCCACTTAGAGAGACCAGGTTACATCCAAATAAAACAGTATCCGATTCATAAGACCAACTAATCAACCACAAGCACCTAAACAGTGAGTAGATTTTAAGTCTAACTAAAATATGCTCCCTGTAAAAGCACAATTAGTTGAAAAAAAAAGTTTCAAAATAGGTAATCCTACCTTTGAGAGAGAGTGTTCTTGAATTACAGTTCATCAAAGCAAAATCAGTCGTGATGGACTCAAAGGCTGACTTGGCATGCTTATATCAATAATCACAACACTATTTTGAGGAGAAGTCTCTCTCACACAAATATACTTGTCTGATTCTATAGTTACATGACTGAAAGTTATGAACTAATTAAGGATTGATCCCTACCCTTAGCAGCTGCAGATGGAACAAATAAATTTAAAAAATAACTCAGCCTCAATCCAACCTTAAAAGAAGCTACTAATTATGTAAATTTTCCAAAATTACAGATCAAAACTTCTGAATAAGTAAATCTATCCACCTCAAAGCTCCAAATTCCAATTATATACTCAAAAAATAGGTTAAAACCTCCCAATTTGACTCATTTACATATCAAAATCGTGAACCAAGTGAATCAAGCTACTTTGAAATTGCAAATTCGAATATATTACATTGACTCAAATTTAGTCGAACCTTACAACAAAAGCTGCAATTCCTTATAATCTTCCATAATCACACCAACAAATCACCCAAACTCAACTTCAAGCCAAAAACGCTAAAAGGCGTCTAAATTTCCTGAATTACGGATTAATTCTTCGACTAACTAAATCAAGTTAACTATAGATTTTGATAATCACCCGGTCACAAAAACTAGTTCAAATCAAAGCAAAACCTCAATCTCGACTAAACTTTAAGCAGATCCGACACCAAATTAAGCTTGATAGCAATGACGAAATTCCTAGGGTTTCAACTCTATACCTCCAGATTTCAAACAAAACAACACTAAAAATGATATAATCCGAGGTATATGAAACAACAATTTTGAAAAATGAGGGAGGAATTTACCGTTAAAGCTTCTTTCATAACAATAGGAGCATTAGCGGCGGCCATGGCTGAGGAGCGAGAAAGAGGACGATAGTTGAGTGAGAGGAAGAAAAAGAGAGGAGGCGTATGAAAACCCTAAGTCTAAGATTTCGATGAACAAAAAAGAAAATAGGGAAAGGGAGGCATAGAGGAAAAGAGGAAAGAGGAAAGAGAAAGAGGGGGAAATCCAAGTATACGGGTACAAATTTCAATAAGCAGATAGGGGGAAACCAAATGAAAAAAAAAGGAAATTTTATTTAAATAGTCAAATGCTTGGGTTAATTTAAAAAACCAAGCATTTGTGAAATTTTATATTTATTTTTTAAAAAAGCCTATCAAATGCTCAGGTTGTTTAAACAACCCAAGCATTTGTAAGGTAGCAAAAGAGGTTTTTTCCACTAGTGTCATCAACCTGTTTGCTTGGAATAAAGTTGTCAGATTCATCAAAGATTATGTGGACACTTTCTTCAACACACATAGTTCTTTTATTGTAAACTCTATAGGTCTTACTATGTGATGAATATCCTAAGAATATTGCTTCAGCACTCCTAGCATTAAATTTTCCAAGATTATCTTTCCCATTGTTATAAACAAAACATTTGCAACCAAATGTTCTGAAATGAGTAATATTGGGTTTCTTTCCAAAATAAAGCTCATAAGGAGTTTTGTTAATGATAGGTCTCATCATGGCACGATTTATTATGTGAAAAGCAAAGATTAACGGCCTGCGCCCAAAAGTTCCTTGGAAGTTCACTAGCAATTAGCATGGTCCTAGCCATTTCTTCCAAAGTTCTATTTTTCCTTTCTACAACCCCATTTTGTTGTGGTGTCCTAGGGGCAGAAAAATTATGATATAGGCCATGGTTTCTGCTTAAGTCATCAAATTTATAATTTTCAAATTCTTTACCGTGATCGGATCGAATATGCATTAATTTGTGACCACTTAAATTTTGAACTTTTTTAGCAAAGACAAGGAACTCATCATAAGTCTCATCCTTACTAGAGAGAAAAATAACCCAAGAATACCTAGAGTAGTCATCAATAATAACTAACACATACCACTTTCCACTTCTACTTTGAATTCTCATGGGGCCACACAAATCCATATGAATTAATTCTAAAGGTTTTGTGGTCCTCACAACGATTTTAGATTTGAAAGAGGATCTAATATACTTTCCTTTGGCACATGCATCATAAACTTGATCAATATGAAATTTTATAGATGGTAATCCCAAAACAAGATCTTTTGATCGAAGTTTGTCAAGTAATGAAAAGCTAGCATGTCCTAGACGCTTATGCCATAAGAGTGGATCATCTTCAATAACACTAAGGCATGTCAAATTGTTTTTAGGAACAAGATCAAGATCCACAATATATGTGTTCCCTTTCCTTGTTCCTTCCAAGATGACATTCTTAAAGTTAATGTTAACGATCAAGCATTTTTCACTATTAAATTTAACAACATTTCCCTTGTCACATAATTGGGAAATACTTAACAGATTATGCTTTAAACCTTCAACTAAGAATACATTATCAATGGAATGTGATGGTGACTTACCAACCTTACCCATGGCAACTATGTTACCTTTATTATTGTCACCAAAAGTCACACTTCCACCTTCATAGGTTGAGAGTGAGAGAAACTTAGATTTGTCTCCTGTCATATGCTTAGAACAACCACTATCAAGATACCAAGTGTTGTTCCCCCTCACTCCAACCTGCAAAAATCAACTAGTTGTTAGTTGTAGGAACCCCTTGTTTCGTGGGTTCCTGTTCTTGACTAGCATTTGTTTTTGGCAACCCATTTCAAGTGGCTCAATTTCTCATTTTGCCAATCATTCCACTTCTTAGTTGACATTAAGTTATGTAATGACCTATCTTACCACAGTACATGCAAATTTTATCACTTGGTAGGTCTACATATTTCTTATTCATGTTCTTCTTCTTATAGTTTTCAAAACCGATACCTTCTTTTCTTTTAGTCTGTGGTTTCTTAATCCATTTAGGAACAACCATCATTTTGCCTCTGTTCCTTGCAACAACCAGTTCCTTCTTGAGATTACAGATCTGTTCCTTTAAAATATTTTTCTCTTTATTCAAATTTTCGATCTCAGATCTGTAACCTTTCAAAGGGGTTGATCTAATATCAAAGGAACTTAGAACAGAGACAAATTCCTTTAAGTGTGAAATTTCTAAATTAATTAGATAATTTTCATTCTTCACAATCTCATATGATTCCTTGATTTTTAAATTTTTATCAAATAAATCAAAGAACCTAGTTTCAACATCCGTTCTGATTTTCTTAAGCCATTCTATATGTTCTTTACAAACTTTAACAGCTTGTTCAGTTTGCTCACGTTTTTCACGTTCATCTCTACATTCAAGAATTGCATCATAAAGAAGATCATAAATTTCAGGCCTAGTTTTGCCATCTAAGTCTGATTCAAGTCCATGTTGGCTTACCTCGACTTTTTCTTCATCTTCTTTTTCGTCAGTGTTTGCCATGAGGCAAAGATTTGCAGTTTCTTCAGTTTGTTGTTCTTCTTCCTCTTCAGTCTCTGAATCTCCCGAAGCTGCTATCATAGCCTTTCGAACGTTCGCTTTAGAGAAAGGTGCTTTGGATTCCTTGTTCCTTTCAGTGAAGCGTTCCTTGTTCCTTTCTTTGGTCTTATCATTTTCCCAAAGTGGACATTCCTTGATTAAGTTTCTGTACTACCACATTTATGACAAGAAGGTTTGTTAGAAAACCTTTTAGTTTTACCTTTGAAGTTCCCATTCTTCATGTTCCTATACATCTTTCGAAATTTTTGGACCATGAGTGTTGCTTCCTCTTCTTCTGAGTCAGAGTCATCTTCATCATCTCGCTTTGAGGGCAATGGATTTTGACTTAGAGCTTTCACCATACTCAGTATCAAGGTGAAGCTCATGAGTCATAAGTGATCCAGCAAGCTGTTCCAAGTTGAACTTAGTGAAGTCTTTTGTTTCTTGTAAAGCAGTGACCTTAGCCATCCATCTATCCTTAGGAAGACTCCTAAGAACTTTTCGAACCCGTTCTTCTGATGAAATAAACTTACCAAGAGAAACTAACTCATTAATAATGTTAGTAAAACGAGTAAACATCTCTTGTATGCTTTCCTTAGTCTTCATGGAGAACAGTTCATATTGATTCATTAGTAAATCAATTTTAGATCTCTTGACTTCATTAGTTCCTTCATGGGTTAATTCTAGTAAATCCCATATTTGCTTTGCGGATTTGCATCCCATGATCCTATTGTGTTCATGGGGTCCAAGTCCACAATGCAAAAGTTTAACAGCCTTTGCATTTACTTCCATTTTTTCGAAATCAGCTTTGTCATATTCAGAGCAGGGTTTAGGAATTACCTCATTTTTGTCATTTTGTAGTAGTGACCTCAAAATCACCAACTTCAATGACTCTCCATACCTGGTAGTTTTCGACCTTGATGAATATCTCCATTCTGTTCTTCCAGTAGGAATAAAACTTTCCATTGAACACGGGAGGCCTTTGCGTAGAGTAACCTTCCTCAAGTTTCTCGGTGGTATTCATTGTTCCTTGGATCTTTTTCTCAATAGGGTTTCCTATCTTTCGTGAGTTCTAGCTCTGATACCAATTGTTATTTCACTAGGAACAATACAAGAGGGGGGGTGAATTATATGTGTAGAAATAAACGTAACTTTTTGCGGAATTTTAAACTTGAACAAAGAAACAAGCTAAAGGAACACAAGGGATTTTTACGAGGAAAAACTTCTTGGGCCCAACAAAAAGAAACAACCTCGACCACTAGGGATTTTAAACTCAACTCTTTCACTAATTAGGCCAAACAACTTTGTTACAACCTAATTCTACTCACGGGCCACACCTTGAGTTCCTAAACTCAAGTTCCTGAACAATTGTTCCCTTAACAGTTGTTCCTCTCAACTTCACTTGAAGTTTTCTCACTTTAACTCGCTTCACTCAAAGCTTCTCTCTTACAAAACTTCACTCAAAGTCCCCTTACCCCAAAACCAAAATACAATTGATCAAAATAAACTCAGTGGAATTAGAGTAAGAAGGCAAAGAACAAATGGCTTTTATGAGAGAATGAAGGCACTGACACTTTACTTAGTTAAACTCACTAATTTCACTTGGTCAGACACAAATTGGAACTTAATTAGACATTAGTATTTATAGTGGTAATAACTTAGAACGTGGAATTAAAACATGTGTTAGTGGTACAATCATTTTCCCATGATGTTCCTTACCCGGAGGAACACGTTCCTCAATCAACCCATGATCTCCATGATCACGTTAAACGTGGGAGAGAATTGAGTTCTTGCTCCCTTAATTTTAGCAACCACTTAAAGCATTAATTTGAAAATCGATTTAATTAAAAACATTTTAATTATTAATACCAAAATAAAATCCTTTTACTAAAAATATTATCTTTAAAATATTTTCATAAAACCGAAAAGGATTTTTATTATCTTTATAAAAATAAAATCTTATCCTTAAAAAGATTTTCCATAAATAAGATTTTTCCTTAAATAAAACGGTTACCTAGAATCTAGGCATAATTTACTCAACTGACACACATAAACCGTTGTAATGCTTCATCCTAAGTCTAGTTCCTTTTAATTGTTAGTTCCTTTAACTTATTAGTTCAGCGCCAGTGCGTCTGTTCCTTACAAAGGAACAAACGCTCATTCTCATTCTAAATTGCCATAGTTCCTTACCATTCTTACTCGTTCCTTTACATTGGAACTAGAAACAAAAAGCCTCGCTTTAGTCTTCTTGCTCCAATGCTGCTCCAGTACCAAATTATGAAACATCTTCACTTAGTCTTCAAAATCCAAACTTGATTTCTTCCTTGACTTAGTATTCTCTTTGTTCCTTATCTTTGATACCTTGAAATTCATTCACTTAAACAACTTGTTAGTCCAATACTTAGTTTGCATCTTTGTTCCTTTGTCATCATCAAAACTAGGGTTCAACACTTTAGGTAATTACGAAATACATTTTGGTGATTACCAAATAGTTATAGACCAACTTATGTGTTCTGATAAGGTTTGGATAATTACTAAATCATTTTTGGTGATTACCAAACAATGTCAGACCCACTTCTACATTTCTGGGTAGGTTTTGGTAATTACTGAAACAATGTTGGGGATTACCAAACAATGACAGACAATAGGCCAAAATGTATATTGAGATGGGTTTGTATAGCTTTCCAAAAGATACAAAAAAAATCATGACCTCAATAAGAGATACAAAAATATCATGATTCCCAAAATGGTTGCAGGCACCAACCAATAACTAGCAATTATAACTACCAAAATGGCTGGGGCCCCCAATCAAAAACTAGGGGATCCTTCTGAAAGTGAGAAACTTTGTAGCACGAAATGCACTCTGCTGCTTCTCCAGATATAAATGTTCTAGGCATATGATTCTTTAGGATGTCGCTAAGTTTGGAGGAGTCGCTTGTGTCAGGTTTTTTGTGCGGAGTTACGGGAGGTGTCTTGTTCAGGTCGAATGACTTGGTTGAGCTCTCGTCCGCATTCTTCTTAGGCGTGGAGGGCTCATTGAACAAACATTTTTGCTTCTTCCTTTTTGGCTTACCCTTTACCTGCACTACCTTAGGATCATTTAAACCAACCAAAACCCTTGGAGATAAGATTTGGTCATTGAACTCTGGTCGAGCAGACAACTGAAGCTTGAAGAAAGCTTCCTTCAGCTTTTGTGATGACTTGTATGTTCTGGAATACGCCGTACAAAGTTTTTTTGCTTCCAATGTGAGGTACGCAAATCGTCCAAGTATCGCGGCTTCGTCATTGCTCTTGAAGTTATCCATGGCCTCGCTTGGATTAGAGGCTGTCTTTGCATGTCTTGTCCATCGACGGAGAATATTTCCCGCCGGAATCTGATCAAAATAAGCAGACTTCATGACAGCAAACATGTGGCGACATGGGAAACCAACCGATTCAAACTTCATACAACAACAATACATTATATTGTCTCAATTCTTTTATAATGAGCAACAACGTACTGTGCATCTTTGTGCTCGGTGTTTGATAGCCAATAACATGTAAGCTGGACCATTGGGATGGAAATGTTCAACTTGAGTATCAATCACGACATGCATTCTTTCATACTCAAGTTCCTTACACATCAAGTCATAAGCACCCCGCGTATATATAGTTGATGCATGTTCTTTGACATTCTTCAAGACTCCTTTGACCACCGGGTGTGGTGTGTCCCGTGATGTAGTCATCTTCTGTCTCAGTGAATCGATTCTTTTTAGTGCTATGTCGTACAAAGGCAACAAATCTATACAACTTTATTTTGGTTCCAAGAACGAGTCTTCAAAGTGCGGTTCATTGACTCGCATCTCCGTGTGGTTCTCATACCTATTCATTGGTTAAATAAGTGAGAACATTGTACGAGAATAATTTAGGTAATTCTTTGGAACAAGCATTAATACTTACTTAACATGTTAGGTACTTACCAAAGCACATCTAGGTAATTACTAAAAGCTCACAAGTGACCTTTAGTGTGTAGTCGAAGTGGGTATTATTTGTTTAGTAATCACCTAGACTAGGTATGGTAATTACCTAAACAGTAAAAAGCTATGCATGGAGGAAAATAATTTAGATTTGTTCTTAAGTGGGTATTGACTGTTTAGTAATCACCTAGACTAGGTATGGTAATTACCTAAATATTAAAAAGTTATGCATGGAGGAAAATAATTTAGATTTGTTCTTACCGACAAAAAACTGGCCATGCATAAATGCTTCTCCCCATTTTTCCTTGTCATTGTACAGATCCGCGGCCCATTTTTTATCTTGCAATTTGTACTTTACAACAAGTTCACGCCACGCCTCTTCAAATTCTTCTCTTGTTCGGCATTTGTCCACGCATTTCATGAAGCCGCCAAACCGTTTTCCTCCATTTTTTTATATTCCTCATCAAATGCCACAAACATAGTCTATGATGGGCATTTTGTAGGACAATCTTGATTGCAGCGGCCATGGCCTTGTCTCCATCAGTTATGACCGTGTGTGGTATATTTCCTTCCCAGCATTGGACCAAGCTTGCTCCAAAACCCATGTATAGGTCTCCGTTGTTTCATCCGAAACCAAAGCAACGGCGAATGGGACTGTTTTCCCGTGGTGATTGATACCGATGATCACCACTAATGGCTTATTGTAAGCGTTGCACTTGTAAGTCGTGTCAAACGCAATGACATTACCAAATGCTTTGTAATTGCGGCGGGACTGCCCATCACACCAAAACATCTTCTCCAAGTCTTTGTCCCGTGTGTATTGTAAGAAAAAGTCATTGTCATGCTGCTTTGCACATAGCAAGTATGCCATTACCGCCTCTACATCACCATCGCCGATTTCTTCTTTTTGTAACTGGTTAATAGTGTTGTACATGTCCTTTGCTTGGAAAGAAACTTAACTGGACCTCCTGCTTCTTGAACAAAATTACGCATAGTTACACAAGGAGAAACTCCCGAATTGATCATGGATTTAATACGACTCTTGTCAGCCTCGGAAATATTACGATGGTGCCTGTGAAAAGATAAGTAAATGACACATTTTTAATCGTCAAGGTGAACCACACAATGGCACATTTTATGATATAAATCATGTTTACTAATCATAAATGTCCACCTACAGACCATATTTGGTAGTATTTAAAAACAAGTTAAGTAATCACTGAAACAAATACATTCAGTGTTAGGTAATCAGCATATAGTGTTTTTGTAATAACCAAAGATAAAAAACCATTTACTCTAAATATTTTCATTTTATGGACTGGTTAGGTAATAACCAAATACAGGATAGGTAATAACCTAACAGTGAAGATAATATCTTAAGAAACATCATCTTAGAAGTAAATGTAATGAACCCATACTGAAAATACCTTATGAATGGTTGTTGGTGTAGAGGAACAAGATCATGATTGTGGACATCATTGAATTCCTTGACAAAGTGTTTTTCTAGAACCTTATCCCATTTGAACTTAACAATCGCCAAACAATCGCCTGACAATCGCATCTTGTAAGTGCTCTTTCTGAAATCTTCCTATTTGGATTATCCAAGTATTGGTTATCCCGAAAACCTTGCTTACTGCACCATATGGTTTTTGAGGTGAAGTGATCACCACTTGCACCCTTAGTTGGGGCCTTGTGTCGGATTCCAAATCTTTAACCTTGGCATACAACATATAAAACCAAACACAATTTTCAAGAGTGTCAAAGTATTATTGCTTCATATCTTCCTCATTGAAATCTTCTAGATCTTTGTCAAATTTCTCCCAAATCTCCATATCAAAGAAAGTATTTGACTCTTCAATGTCTTCATCCATCGGGGACTTAGGTGTATCCCGAGCATTGTCTTGTTCGTGAATTTTGTGAGTATTCTCCAAGTCATCCAACTCATCAATATGTTCAGTATCGTCACCCTTTGTGGACCTTGGTGTGTGAATAGCTTCATCTTCCATATCAAGTTTTTGATTAACCTCCAAGTCATCCAAGCCATGTATATGTTCATTGTGCTCCGTTGACACGATGAGTTTACGTATTGTTCATACGCACTCCAATAACCTCTGAATGCAAAATGTTGAATATAATTAGAAATCTACATCATTAACATTTGCTAAAGCCAATTCAATCATTAAAATTAAGTGGAATGCCAATGCAATCATGTGTTTGGTTATTACCTAATTATGTTTGGTGATTACCAAACCATTCCAGAAATTGTAGTGATGTTATGAATTGAAAGTTTTCATATAATCTATGCATGCTAGTGTTATTTAAGTTACAAATAGTTAATGATATTTATAATAAGGCTAGGTTTATATTAGTCCTAGCCTTATCAATTCCCTTAACTGTGTTTGGTAATCTATTCTAGTGTTGCCTCACTTTTGTTTGGTGATTACCTGATGTATGTTTGGTGATTACCAAAATGTTCTAGAAGTTGTGCTGATGTTATGAATTGTAAGTTTTCATGTGATTACGCTAGTATTGATTGGTTTATGAATAGTTAATGATCACAATAATAATGCTAGGCTTAAACTTGTCCTATATTTTTGAATTCCCTTAACTTTGTTAGGAAATTCTGTATATGTTTGGTAATTACCTAAATATATGCAGGTAATTACTAAACATGTTCTGTACAAGGATACATTTATACCACTATTTATGGAAAAAAATACCATTGAAAGAGAAAGGTTTTTTTGTTTGAAAAAAATAACATTGAAAGAGAAAGCTATATTTAAACTTAGAATCTTCACTATGGTTCTTTTGCTGCAAAAAATGAAATAAATATAATGGTTTGTAAAGTTCAAAATTTGTAAAAGCTATAATATTATGAAAGTGAAATCCTAATCATTGATTGGTTTTTCAAAGTCAAATACTACATTTATTGTTGTTACAACCATAAAAAAACAACAATAAATGCTTTAGATGATGATTATGAATGTTATCATAATTATATTTTGAGGAATTTGTCATTTCATGTAATGAAAGTAAAGACTCATTTTGTAATATTAATACATAATTCATAATTTAATAACAAAAATATAAATTTAGGATATAAAAAATCTAACCTTTTTCTTTCTAGATAAAGGTTTCCTCCAATGGAGATTGAACTTGACTTGAGTTGATGGGTTGTGTAACAAAAGTAAGTAAGAAAAATGAGGTTAAGGTAAAAAATATTTTATATTTTCTTTTACCTTTATTTTGCGTTAAAAAATTTTGTCTTAATTAATTTAGGGGAAACCGGCCCTTTTACTCTTCTTCCCCCCTTTTTCTCCTCCCACTCTTCTTAAGTCACTATCATTTTCTCTCTCCTCCCTAACCGCCATTTTCCTCTCTCCATCTTCCCCTGTTTTTTTCGTTTCTCTCTCTCCTCCCAAGCATCCACTGTATTTTTCCATCGCCGGTGTGAAAAAGCTTGCACAACTTTCCTGAAAACGCTTACCGAGGTTAGTTTTGGAGCCATATTTTCATTATGTTTTGGTTTCTGTTTTAGGTTCCAATCTTAGAAAGGAGAGTAAGTATAGTGTTCTTCCTGTTTTTGGTTATTTGTCTATGTTTCAATGTAGTTATTTTGTGAGTGAATTATATGATGGGGTTGGTTTGTTATGATAAGTAATTAATTTGAATTTTGCCCTAAAATAGTTTTGAGTGTTGTAAAATGTTGTTTTATGGGTTTGGTTATACTGTGGTTTTAGGATGGTCCTTGATGAAAAAACATTTGAGTAAAATCTACTTGTGCATGTAATTTTGAATATTTAGTGATTACAAATAGAGTTTTGGTAAATAGCTTAATTTTTGGGAATGATGTATATTATTGGAGTTGTTTTATTTGTGAACTGGATTGTGATTTTTCTTCAAAGTTTAATGGAAAATTATATCTTGTGTCACAAAAGTTGTTTAACACTGAATTTTGGGGAATGATGTATAATGTTGGGGTTGTTTTATTTGAGAACTTCTTTGATTTTTCTTCAAACTTTAATGGGAACTTCTTAGATTTTTCTTCAAAGTTGTGAAATATATTTGTTAAATTTGTTGCTATTTATGCTTCAGATGTCGTTTTTTTAATCAATAAGATGCAACATATGGTGATTACCTAAAATTAAATGGTGATACCTGGAATATGTTTGGTCATTACCAAACTGGTTGTGGTAATTACCAAAACCGTCCTGTAATTATGATTTTTGTTAAGTGTTGAGATTCTTTTAATGTTGTTAGGCACGATGTCAAAGCGAAATCGGATGACCCAGTTATCATACCTCTTGCTAAACGGCAAACCAATATGCCGAGTTCATCCATAAGCAAGGTATTGACGATACTATAATTCTTTAAGGACTTTTGTTGCCTTTTTTTGAAACTCTATTATTTGAGTAATTATTAATACTTTCTAATATCCACACAGAATACGTGGTCAACTTTAGGAGATCTTGAGCAGTTTGTTGAGGTCATTAAAAAGTTTCCGAGGGAAAAGAAGAACGTTTTGGTCGAACTTGGTTTTGATTTCTTGTTTTCCATAAATTGCAAGGTCATAAGGAAAACAATGTGTAAGTGGGTGATTGACCACTTCGATCCTAAAACACACATCTTAGATATTCATGGGAAGCAAACTGTACTAACCCCGACGCATGTGGAGTGGTTGTTGGGGTTTAAAAGCATAGGCTTTGATATTGACAATAAAATGCTTGACGACAATTATGAGGAAAGGTTTATGGGGTTGGCTAATATGGATGTAGATAGTATGGCCGTGAATCTACGCAAACTTGATCATGACGATAAGTTGTTCAAGGCATTGTTCACCCTCTTCATGATGACTACAGTACTTTCGCCCACTCCTGATCGTAAACCCAAGGAGGGATGGCTTCATGTTGTGGTTAACGCGGAGATGATTTCGCAATGGAATTACGCCAAGTTTATCTTCGACACTTCAGTCAGTGAAGTGGCTAAATTTCAAGCCAACCCATCTGGTGCAAATGTTGGTGGTTGTTTCCTGTTTTGGATGGTAAGTATTCATTACTTTTTTGCCTCTTCACATATATAAAAGTTGGTCTGACCTTGTTTGGTAATCACTAATATAGTTTTAGGCATTACCTAAACCTCTTCAAAACACGTATAAGTTGGTCTAACATTGATTGGTTATCACCAAGATAGTATTAGTAATTACCTAAATATTTTCAGAACACATACAGGTTGATGTGACATTGTTTGGTTATTACCAAAATTGTTTTAGTAATTACCTAACACTCTTGAGAGCACAAGTATATAAGTTGATCTGACATTGTTTGGTAATCACCACAAAAGTTTTAGTAATTACCTAACACTCTTCAGAACACAAGTATGATAAAATGTTCAATTGTGTGGTTTACCTTGAGCAATAATTTTATATTTTAATTGTTAAATCTGCAACAGTTGATTTTCGCTGAGTACTCTTCGGTTTCTGACCTCGACGAGATTTGAAGGTTTGAGACTCCAAGAGTGGTTGACTGGAGTGATGCGAACACCAAGCGATTGAATGACGCCGTCGTTGAGTTGCAAGATTCTTACAGAACCCCGAAAGTGAGTTTGTAAATGATCATTAAGTCCTTGAGTTTTAAGTTGTTATTTGACAATTTAGTGAAGTAAATGTTTATTGTTTTGTTGATCTCTCTATTGATGCACAAGATTGAAAATGAGAAGAAGTTGATCAAGGGAAATTTGCCGAGCGATTTCGCGGCAAATTGTTCAAGATGCGGTTTGTTATATTGAATAAAATTGACCAACTATCGCAGAATTTTAACCAAATGTTCAAATGGATGCTTGAAGGTCCGTGCTCTAGTAGTATAATTCTTACCTAATATGTTATGATTGCATTAGTTTGGGTTCTTTGGTTGTTAAATGAGATGCTAATTTCTTATGTGGATTGTAGTTATAATAGTGTAGGTTGATATTTCCAAAGTTGTCTTGCCTAAACTTTATAGAAATGTGGAATAAGGTAATCTGATATTGTTTGGTAATGACCTAAACATGTTTAGGCACTACCTAAAACTTAAAAAGATGGTGATAGGTCATATGCCAAAGTTTAGTAATCACCCAAATACAGTTAGTCATTACCTAAGATTGAAAAATTTAGGATTATGTTATCTGAAATAGTTTAGTAATGTCCTGAACAAGTTTAGGTATTACCTAACTGTTAAAAAGTTTCTGTTTAGGTAATGAGTTTCTGTTTGGTAATTACCAAACCCAGTCCGGTGATTACCTAACACTACATGTACTTATTTAAGTGATTACCTGAGTTTCTTTTGGTTACTACCCAATATGGTCAGTTTGTGGACATATATTGTACTTTTTTTGTGGATTGTATCTGGTGGTGCAATTTTATAAATGAGAGAAGTTTTAGCTTTGATCTTTGTTATTTGATTGTTTCTAATCTTATCATTTGATTGTTTATGAAGAACAAAGCAGTAAACAGGTTGCCCAAAACTCAGATGGTGATGATGATGGAGATAATGATGAAGAATTCAGTGATGTGAGCCCTATGTCTAAAAGTGAGAAAGCTGGCACGGATTCTGCTAGTGAGAGCGATGACGAGGAGTTGTAGAAGCCGACTCAACGCAAAAAGAAGTTGACATTTGCCAATCTACCTCAGGAAAGTAAGACACGCAAAAGGGTAAGACACCAACAAAGAGTGATTGGAAGGTTACACCTAAATCCACAAAAACACCTCAACTGCCTAAATAAACTGAAAAGGGTAAGAAAACTCAAAAAAGAGAGGAGGATGTAATTGGTGTTGAGGAGATTGGTGATGTTGATGTTGAGTCCTTAGTTAAAAGCAACCCTATTCTCTCAATTAAGGGTGTTGAAGAGAAAGAAGGAAGTGAGAAAGAAAGCAATGTGAAGGGGAAAGGAAAAAAAGAGCCACCAAAAAAGAAACAACAGGTTTATAAGAAGAAAGAGGAAGAAAAGAAGGAAGAGCAGAAGACAGAAAAAAAGAAAAAGGTGGAACAGGAGAAGGTGGAGGAAGAGAAGAAGCATGAGGCAAGAACAAAGAAAAAGGAGGATGAGAAGAAGGAAGAGAAGAAGGAAGAGATGGAGGAAAAGAAGGTTGAGGAGGAGGAAGATGAAGAAACGAAGACTGAGACAGAGGGAGATGGAAAGAAGGACAAGAAAAATGAACCAGACAATGATGATGACAATGGGTCAGGAAAAGGCAATGGTGTAGATGGGACTTCGTCTGAGAATAAGCCCGAGGAAAGCTCTGAGCCTCCTATGGGGCAAGAGGGTGGGCCTAATCCTTTAGAAGACACTACCAAAGCACAAACTGAAAAGGACAAAGATAAAGACCATACTGTGAAGGGAAAGAAAAAAAAAATTCTTAAGGTACAATTTTTACTTTGTTACTGTGTGGTAATAACCTAAATGTGTTAAGGTAATAAGTAAAATTTAGTGATTCTATTTTGGTTATAACCTAATGATGTTTAGGCGATGACTTAACATGACAGGAGCTGAGTTTTCACTTTCATACAATTTGGTGATTATCTAAAAATGTTTTGGTACTTCCCAGACATGACTGATTCAACTTTCTTACTGTTTGGGGATTACCTAAAGAGATTTAGGTAATATTCAAACAGGACTGATTTAACTTTGATCATTACCCAAACTTATTTAGGTAATAACTTAACATAGACAGAAATACAGTTTTCACTATATTCTTGTTTGGTGATTACCAAACAGGTTTAGGTAATAACCAAACATAAACGTTTCTTGTTTAGAAGTAATAAAAAATTCTTCATCAATGATTGCATTTAGGATGAGGTGAAGTGGAATTTCAAGATCAGGATTGCCACAATCCGTCACGTATTGCACGGATTAGAAAAGACTCAGAAGGCTATTGTGGAGTATGTGTTTGATGACACAAAGGATATGGAGTACGTTTTGTGATAATTCTTTTATCAGTTTCTTTCTTTGCTTGTCATTACTGTTTAATGTAAGGTGATTTTGTTTGATTGGCAAGCAGTGAGTTATTAGTTGATTCTCAGTGGATCCAGGCCACACGTTCCGACCTCCGAACTCTATATCTTACGGCGCTTATCATGGAAACGGTATGAACATCTAGGTGACTCCATTAATTACACATAAACATAATAGTTAACTGATATTCAGCACACATGCAGGCTATCAATGTAGATGGGGTTAGAGTGAGTGTGAAAAACCCATCTTCATTCTGCATCCCAACAACATTCCGAGTACGTTATTTACACATAAACATAATAGTTAAGTGATATTGAGCACACATGCATTGCATTTAGGATGAGGGCTATCAATGTTTATTTTATTTACCTTAAACTTTTTAATTATTTACTATGTGTTATTTTCGTTAAGAACATGGATCCGGCAAAATTTGATAAGAAACAACAGGCTGATGGGAAGCAAGGACTATTGCCGTATAATCCACTTGTTAAGACGACCTACCTGTCTAGAGAACTTTCTCGATGCCGTCGGGTATACACTATGCACTCCTTAGGCAAAAGATTTTTCCTAACTTCTCTTTTAATGGGGTCCCGATATTTATGATGTAGTTTCTTGTTCCTCTGTGGTTGCCGGACCCAAATCATTGGTTCCTAATTATTATCTCATTGCCGCAATGTTGTACATACTTCTTTGATTCGGATCTGGGGCAAATTCTAAAAGCGATTTAAGTATCGTGGGGACGAGTCCAACTTCGAAACAAATCTTATTAGTACTTTATACGAAGGGTTAATATTTTGCGTCGTTTAAATTTTTTAAATTTGACCAACGTAGGTGAAGAAGTTGTATCGAATTTACGTCGATCGGGAAGAAGGATGCATACAAACGAGAAGATCCAGGATATGCCTACTTGGCCACCGAAATCTATCCGTATTCCGGTTCGGGAAAATGGGTAATTTTCCAATAACATATAATTGGCCCTTTGAAATCTTCTTGTGCTAGTGTGAACATAGTGATCTTGGGTTTAAGAAATCATGTTAATTAATTGTTAAATCATTGTCAGATATGATTGTGGGATGTATGTCATTAAGCTGCTGGAGACAAAGGACTTTGGAGGTTGGAACAACCCTCAACATTTTAAGGTAGTGGTCTGGGGTTATTTGGTAATTACCATAACATGTTTAATGACTACCAAAAACATCTACAACTCTTTATTTGGTTTTCTTGCAGTCTTAGGTAATGACCTATAGTTTTTCAGTCATTACCTAGCACCAATTTGTTTTTCATAAAAGGTGTTTCATTAACTTGGTTCTTGTTGTCTTAATGTAAGATCTCGGGCCAGTACCGCATCGACACCTTGGTCGATGCCATTTCTTCGGGAGCCTAATACTCTCGAGAGATGAGGTTGTGGCCAACGCATTATTTCCCTAAAAAACTATTTTCATGGTTGTGGTTTGGATAATATTTATGAACTATTCAGTTTCTGGTTTGGATAATTTTTATTTACAAGACATATGTTTGGATATTATTTCACTTTTCGATGTAATTTGTTTATGACTATGATGTTTGATGTAATATCCTAACACTGATGGGATGTTAGTTTAGTATATAATATGGATGTTTTAGTGTGCATAATGCATGTGGTGGATAATGTATTCATGATTTGAAGCAAACATTTCATAAGCAAAAAAAATAACCTTCAAATATTTCAGAAACTTTAAGTAATTACTATAAGGGGTTCCAGTAATTACCAAATCTTAACAGAAACTAAGAGAAGTCTCAAAACTGTCAATTCCAAAGTATATTAAAAATAAACAATTGAAATCAACAATCCTAAGTACAAATTAATCAATATGATATAAATGTGTTAATCCAAATAAGCCAAATAGAGTTATAAAGTCACAACATGTAAGTGATAAGAATGTCTTGGTAAGTTTGGTAATGCCTAAAATAGTTTTGGTAATTACCGAAAGCATATGATATGTGGTTCATTTGGGGCCCATAACTGAATTCAATGGGGTTTGGTGAAGTATTGGGCCTAATGGACCCAGTGGCATGATTGTCCAATCCTCATAGGATTGCTTTGATGAGTAATGATAAATGATTGTCATTGGTAAAACATCATCCACTTAGTAGGTTTGGTCATGACCAAAATATATTTGGTCATTACCTAAAATCTATATGATATGGGTTTAATTTGGGCTTTTTAGTACAAGGATGGACAATGGGGCCCAAAACTGAAGTCAATGGGGTTTGGTGAGGTATTGGGCCTAATGGACCCAGTGGCATATGATATTTGGTTAATTTGGGCTTTTTAGTACAAGGATGGACAATGGGGCCCAAAACTAAAGTCAATGGGGTTTTCTGAGGTTTTGGGGCCTAATGGACCCAGTGACATGATTGTCCAATCCCTATAGGATTGCTTTCATGAGTAATGGGATTGGATTGTGATTGGGAGAACATTCTCCACTTAGTAGGTTTGGTCATGCCCAAAATATGTTTGGTAATTACTTAAAAGCATATGATATGGGGTTTTCAGTACAAGGATGGACAATGGGGACAAAAAACTCAAGTCAATGGGGTTTGGTCATGTATTGGGCCTAATGGACCCAGTGTCATGATTGTCCAAAAACCATAGGATTGCTTTGATGAGTAGTGGGTATGGATTGTGATTGGGAGAACACCCTCCACTTAATAGGTTTAGTAATGCCCAACACATTTTTGGTAATTTCCAAACATCATATAATAATAAAAGGAGAAGGTAATCAATAATTAAACATAAAAGGACAAAGTGTAGCATACAATGTTTAGCTAATGACAATAGTCAAAGTTGGTAGTTACCTAAATCTTTTACATTAAAACTATTTAATTAGGCCTATTTACACAAAATTGACAGTGTAGCATCAAAAGTTTAGGTAATGACCATAGTCAAGTGAGGTAATTACCAAAACTTTTACATATGAACTATTTAATTTGATCTACTAAAGGACATTGGCATATGTATACATACAAAAGTTAATCAACTCCAATTACAAAAGTATAACAAAGGCCTATTTACACAAAAAATTGACACCGTGTAGCATCAAAAGTTTAGGTAATAACCATAGACTAGTGAGGTGATTACCTAAACTTTTACATATGAACTGTTTTTTTTACGGGCATTGCCAACATAATTCGCGCGACAATATCGATCTATATCGATTTTGTTATGTTTGCTTCTCAGAATTATGGCTATAGCGCGTAAACGTTCGACACACATTGCTTTTGTCTGCACAGAAATTTACACAAGTTACTATAATAAGATCATGCAACAAAGTCAAATATATACATTTCCAATGCGTACAGTGTAAAAAATGGTTGGGATGACGTTCACATCACCGCAGTGGATGTACTTAATCACGTACATTCCACAATCATGGCTACAAAAAAGAACAAGTACATAAGTCTATCTTATATACAATGTGAAAAATAAGAGAGTTCAAAATTTTGTATTACGCACGCATTCGGTTGTCGTGTACATGGTGGATATTCGTAAGTGAAATCTTTCATGTCCACGAACAAGGGCGCCAAACGGTGACCTTAAAGCCTTTTCGAATTTGCAGTCATCTGATGCAAAACAAAATAGGGAAAAACAATTGTTACCAGGCATTACTAGGGCTCTGTCTTGTTTGGTAATTACCGGAACTGTAATAAGTACAAATTTCAGTACCTAGTGGAAAAATGCTCAAATGCTCCAGTTAAAAAGCCTACAAATGCTCCGTATTTGACGTGTAGCAGACGTCATACGAGCATTTGAACATTCTTCAAATGCTCCGGTTTTCAACCGGAGCATTTGATCTATTAAATGCTCCGGTTGTCCAAAAAACCGGAGCATTTGATGAATTTTTGTGCTAAAAATGGATCAAATGCTTCGGTTATTAGGATAAAACCGGAGCACTTGTGAAGTAAATGCTCCGTTTTTCTCTAATAACCGGAGCATTTGCTATCTATTTTGTTTAAAAAAAAAAGCTGCTCTTGCTGTACAACAGCATAGCAACAAGCTAGTGTAACAAACAAGAGATGCAATCATAATTTAGATGGGTAGTTTTCACACACATAGTAGCTAAATGTACTACTCTTACAAGTTACAATTATGAGATCTCATATATATAATTATGAAAATATTAATTGCGAGCAAGATTTAAGTCCATAATAGCAACAAAATGCAAGACCTCCCTTCCCTCGGCCCACAAATACGGCTCTCCTAACAATACTCTACGGTTCTAAACAAGAGTAACAAATATTGGATCTCAATATAGTACCAAATATAGGATCTCCTCAACATCTCCGACCACCCATGAACCGCCACCACCGCAAGCGTCCCATCAATGACTCATAGATGCACTTAATGAATTGCTTACAAAGGTTGTCACAATCTAGCAAAGAAAGCAGCACATTTAGAACAATGGGATTCAATCCATAAAGTTTAAGCATCCCAATAATTATGGCAGAAAGTTATATAACTCAGAAAATATGAATCAAAATCACTTACCGCCAACGGTTCTAGTGGTGGCCGTAGAGTCGATGACAAAAATTCTGCAAAACTGCCAATTTGCAAACTTTTTATTTGCAAACAGAGAGAATTTAATGGAGTTCTCAGCAGCTTAAGGAGTTGGTAGTCAGCGAAAACTTCATATACACATCTGGGATATAAATGGCAGCACTCTCCTAGCCGTACACGTCCAGTTGGCCCCTCCTCGCAATCCAAGCACACATTAACATGCGGGACTACCCAGTTGAGTGAAAATAATAACTTTTTGGAAGAGCATGCAATACAATACCATGATAACATCCTAGGAAAATTTCTACAAGTTAACCCTACTTCCTCATATAGCTAGAGAAGGTAGAGAATCTCAGATAAGCACTCTAGCAGTTATGCAAAGCATGCACTCCCAAGCAGCAAAAGGCAAGTGAAAGTGAGATGAGAATAATCAGAGTTTTTTTAACTTACAAGAGAGCAGTGTAAAAAAGTATCTCCCAACAATTAGCATGCCAGAGTAAAAGATAGATATAAACTCGGGGCAAGGGGTCTATGGTAATAACAATTTGAGTGAGAGCTAACAACGAGTTCCGATGATCAAGGAAATTAATATCGGGAATACACTGCCGCATAGAAGCCTTTGATATCCAAGAAGGCGGTAGACAGGGGTGTTATTGAGAGCATCATATGTGATCTCTTTGGCTTTTCCGCAATCAACAACAAAGACAACAAAGGCGTTCCTCATAAAGTATATGACAATTCAGGAAGCACATCGAAACCAAAATCCATCCATAAAATTAATAAATAAATTTTGCATTTGAAAGATATCACAAAATATTTATGTCATGTGAGGAAAAGAATAAGATTGAAACAGTGCACAATACTAATATCTAGAAATTCAACCTCCCAATACCAAAGCAAAGAACACAAACAATAGAGAACCCGAAGCAAGAAAATATTCTAGCAACATAGCCACTAACAAGCAAAAATATAACACCCCCTCCCCTCCCCCAAAATCACAATATCTCAAAACTTCCGTCGCTAACACATTCTGGGATGCAATATGCTATATTTCTCTTCTCTAAATGCATGAAGTGATTTTATTGTTTCATTAAATGCAAAAAAAAAAAAAAAAAAAAAAACCGATTTTGTTAGGGAAAAGGCCCGAGAAAATATAATTAGCTTGACCACTAGACGATTCATCAAACACCTTTGGAACAACTTATAAGGCGGCTACCGCCTCTATATACGATCCCATTCAATTGATTACATATTTATGACACTAATAAGCACCTAAAAATAGCACTATTAGACAAAGCAATTCCAAGCGTAAATCATACATCTATATCGATTCTGAAGTTCGAGTAATAGTTTGCGTTAGGAGAATAGATATGAGTCAACATAAGTCAATACTAAAAGGGAACAAAAAAGGCATGAACCACAATACGTCCTCAATAACCATAAGCCTAATAGGAGGTCATTCCAAGTACAGAAGACTGAATCTGGAAAGAATTCAGAGAAGGGTCAGCTTGAAAGCAAGAAAATTATAATTCAGAAGCACATAAATTTCAATCACGAAACACATATCAAACACTCACAATCGAAGCCAATTACTAGCTTTGTTCGAGGACAGGCTTCTAGGAACTTCACCGCATCAAGAGAAACACGAAAATGCAAGGCAGTTCATACTCCGTACTTCAGAACTTCAACAGCACAGTAAATTCATAATAACTTTCTTTATTCTAAAAAATAAGAAGTACAAATTTCTAAAAAAATCAGCAGTAAAAATTTACCTCTAAATTAACACCCTTTTCACAAGAAAGCACAAAACTTAAGCGAAGAAGCATAAATAACCCTAACTACATGGATACTAATTTGTTAAATACTTCAACAAGATGCTCTATCAAGCAAAAATGGCAAACAGATCTCACAGCAAGCAAAGAACTCATATACCATGAAGTAAGCATCCTTCACCAAAGATTGATGCATATATTCAAAAGAAAACACCCATGCAGCACACATCGACCTTAATTAGAGAGCCAAAATCAATGCCCAAGACTTCATTCAACTAAACTAAGCTACCTCAACTCAAACATAAAAAAAAGGCTAAAAACAACTACCAAATTCCTTTACAGTACCTTTTCATCAATTGAACAACATTGTAGTTCTACAAAGACTGGAAAAATTAAAATTAAAATATCAACACTCACTATGATCCATAAATGGCTCATGAATAGCATAGAAGGTTCCATTGCAGTATAATTTAACCTAATTTATAGCCAAAATCCAGCAAGAAAATCAATCTACACGAGTTTTAACCTTCACCTAAAAAACATTGCTTTAAATTTACAGTGACATAGTAAAAACACATATGTTCGTCTCCATTAGACACAACAATCTATATATATATATATATATATATATATATATATATATATATATATATATATATATATATATATATATATATATATATATATATATATATATATATATATATACCTCAATTACCAATAAAACGGCATCATTTCAACTCAATTCATTCAAAACCACTCAAATTACCATGTATAAATAATAAAATCATCAAAATTCAATAACCTAAAATTGAAATATAATCACGACCCATATACTTAAACGCCAAAAAAATCACTAAGGCGTTCATTATCAGGCACCGGAGGCGAACACGTGAGGCTTAATTGCTAAGCTGCCATGATCTGGTGGTTGGATTCGTCGTTGTTTAGAGACTCAGGATCTGAGACCTAATCATCATTGCTAGCTAGACACGGAAAATATAAAAATAAACATGAGATGAGTGTGGAACATAAACCAATTCCTATTATCAATCATCAATTACTGGCAGAAAAAACGCAGGAACAGAAATCTAAACCCAAAACTTCATATACAACCCTAATGCTCACAAAATCTCATATAAACCCAAAACTAGTAAAACCCGAGATTCGCAGATAACAATGAACAATTACAAATGAATATTCCAATCACAAATTCCACAATTCAGATCTTCAGAGTATAGCTAGCATCCAGTAATAGCATATTCGGTTAAATTCTTATGAGCATAAAACACCAAGTGATATATGTCCTATAATGCAATAATTTATTAGGATTGAACACACAAACCTATAGAACCGAAAGGAAAGAAAGTAACACACAATCCTAAGTAACAACCCTAAGTCCCTAAGTAAACAGAATTGCACAAACTCTAATTCCACGAAGTCCCCATCAAATTAGATTTAGTCAATGATCATTAATCACCACAATTCTGAACATACTACGAGTACTTAATTATATAACAACTGAACATATATACAATCAATCTGAATTGCTCAAAACACTAGCACACATTATGATAAGATAACATGGTCTAACTTGTCATAATCTATAGACATAATTGATACTACATAAAAGTTACATCCTACTAAGACAATGATGGTTGGTAGCATTCGAGCAATTCGAGCGGACAAGCGAGTCACAAGTACCAAACTCAAACTTAACAATCAATCCAGCACAAAAAAAACACTACAGCAAAAGATCCAATGCTCGTCCTTCGAACTTCAAACAAAAGAAAACCCAGAAAGTAACAAAGTTAAAGACTCAAAGAGATCCATAATGTGGTTACAACTAATTCCGCAATTATGGACCAAGATATATGCGAAAATTCAGTTCAAACTGAATCCAGCCAAAGAAACCATAAAATTAGAAGTTACGGTTTACAAAATTGACAAAAACAAAATCGAAAAAGATCAACAACAAAAAAAAAATCTAAAAAATCAAAAGAATCAACAGATGTAAAATGAGTTCCTCGAGACAACATTAATTGAATTACAGTTAGGTGAGCAAAGTTGACACTCAACTACAAAAAAAATCACAAACCTGAATGAACGGTGCGAGGATGTGGAGAGGGCATAAACTCGGCGAGCTTTGGCAAAGCAAAGAATGACGGATGAGAGTGAGAGAGCGATCTTTGAAGAACCACCATCGCCGCCGCCTCCTACCGCGGTGCTGAAGAACGGCGCTGAAGAACTCGTGATGAAACATCAAGATCTGAACAGAGAAAAAAATTCAGGGGCGTGATGAGACAGAGAGAGAGGAACTCGTGAAATGGAGAAATAAATCTTCTTCGATTTCTAGGGTTCAAGTTTTAGAACAAAATAAATCATAAATAGAAAAAAAGAAACAAAGAAACCGAGCCACTTACTTGTTGTTGTGAAGAATGGGTGAAATGCGAGTGAAAATTAGAAATGGGGGATCCATCCGAGTTCAGACCTTCTACGAACGTATTAGGGATTTTAGCATGAAATCCAAGGTGACGATAAGGAGATGGAGAGAAGGAGGGCAGAAGTTGAGTAGTTGGCGTTTCGGTGGCTGACTATGAAGGAGATGAAGACGGGATGAGAGAGAAAGAGAAACCAGTTAAGGGAGGGAGAGAACAGAAAACTGGGGGGAGCAGTAATTTCATTAGAAGAGGGAGGGAGGTAGGGGGGAATTATACTAATTAAAAAAAAAGGACAGCCAAATGCTCGGGTTGATTGACTAGAGGCGCGGAGTACTTATTCACAAATGCTTGTGTAGATTAGTCAACCGGAGCATTTGACATCAAATGCTCCGGTTGACTAATCAACACGAGCATTTGTGAATTTTTTTTATTAAAATTTTCACAAATGCTCGGGTTGATTAGACAACCAAAGCATTTGATAAGTAGTAAAAGCAGTTTTTTCCACTAGTATGTCCATGACTGTCACAAGTCGATGGTTCGATTTGGAAAGAGAATCCATAATGTACACCTTTTTGTTACGTAAGTCAACGATCGTCAAGAACCAATGCTCATGATTCACATCAAGCAAAGGAATATACACCTATAAACAAGTCACAAGCAACGTTTAGTAAAACTCAAATGATACCACGTAAAGAAACACACATAGCAATGTTTAGTACAAACCTCTTCTATACTACTTAAGTCAGTTGGGAGATAAAAATTTAACCAAGCAGCAAAGGTGTCCAAAAGGGTCTTGCTACAACCATTAAACCCAGTACGTTCATCTTGTTGTAACAGAACAACCTACAAAATAAAAAATTTATCGGTGCTAATAATACTATAATAAACTTAAAATTTTGTCGGTGACCTCACCATGAATGTACTTGGAAGTATTAATTTTTGGCTTTTTTCCTCAATCCGGGTCAGTTTTAAGTCATACATATACACGTCAAGGAACTGTTGAAAACCAACACTAATTAGTATCAGACAAATTACCAAAACCTTTTGACATGTTAAACTGGTGTTCTGACAGTGTTAGGTAATGACCAAAATAATTTTGGGTCATTACCTTAAGACTGAAGTCATTACCCAAACTCATGTCAAACAAAACTACCATGTGACCCAAATAATTTGGGTAATTCTCAAACCATCATTGGTAATTACCAAACAATATCAGGACACCATTTTGTGTTCTGCATAGGTTTCAGTATTTACCAAAACATGTTTGGGTGATCATCAAACACTGTCAGACCACAAGATCCCCAAACTTGTGTAAAAGGAAAAAAAGGATGACCATATGTACCTGAGTGCTTAGCCATTGATCTGGGTATACGCAAAAGCATTCATTGGCAGAAAGAAAACTCCAAGACTGTTGTGGCCGGTAAATAGTTTCATTTGACGGCCCTTTCAATATGTTCTTACAAATATTTCTTTCAATCGGGTCCAAAGAGGGTAAGTACTCTTCGAAAAATAGAAGCGGCCTACCACCGTTTTTTTGGCGTAAATGACGGATCGACAAAATCTTCATTCGACTTGGACATCCCATTGTTAAGGGCCTTATTAAATAATTTAAGTTGTTGCCCAACCACTTTCTCTTTAGCATTTTCCTACAATTCAAGGCATGGTTTGTTGGATTATATTAGTTTGCATACTAATTAAATAAATAGGCAAATATGAGAAAATTTTATTTGATACCGATGATTCTTCGGTGTCACTCCCACCTTCTTCTGATATCTTAACCTTTTCCGGTGCTGATCTTTTTGCCTACCATAATGGAGACAAATAACAAATAAAATAACATCAAGTTAAGTTAGTAAACATACATCGATGGCATCCATTACCTTCAACGCGTTGATGTTAGTAATATTCCGAATTAGCATAAAAGCCAATGACCAAACACAACTCGGCCATAAAAACATGACCTCAATTAAGAGTATCCAACTCATTTGTTTACTTGTTACAACTCCGGCTTCAAAAACTTTGGGTCATATAACCCTTCACGCATTCACAATACATGAAAATAATGGCTTCAAAATTTTGGTCATTACCACAATCAATCTAAATTTGTTTACTTGTTACAACTATGACCTGAAAATAACGGCCTGAAAACTTTGGGGGTCATATAACCCATCACACATTCAGAAAATACAATAACAATACTAGCATATAAACATATGGTAATGACCAAATACAAATTTGGTCATTACCAAAAAAATTATGTGTATGGATAAAATAAGAACCAATTAAAAAAAAAACTATTCATACGCTGCTCATTAACTTTTCTTCATCCACCTCGAGGGGTTTTTTTTCCTTGAACTTTTTTTCGGCTGAGTGGTCTTTCTGGCATTCGGAGGTGTTTTTGTGACATTTACTTTTTTGGTGCTCTTCTTCGGAGTCACCTCCTTTGAAGGCGTGTCCAAATCAGTTGCTACACCATCTTCTTCTTTTTTTGTCTTGGCTTTTTTAGCGTCAACTTCTGTATTGGCATGTCCCGAAGGGTTTCCAAACCAAAGATAGGTTCGGGACGAACAAAGCGAATTTCCTTCATGCTAAACGATGATCTAACTTGCACATTTGGCACAAAAGTCTCGTCATCATCGTCAATATCCAACTTACGCTTTGCACATTTAAGCGTATCACTAAGTATGGGAGATAGAAACGGAGAACACATCTTATCTCTGTGTGTTTTCGGTTTAGTGGGGACAGTTCGGACATCGCTGAAGATTTCGTCCCCTTCCATTCCCCCATCATTACCTTGTGATAGATTGGTGGTATCAACACCATTCCCATCCTTCTCACGTGCCTTTTCTTTTTCTTCCGGAGGTACGGTTGAGATTAGCTTCTCTAATGCAACCTCCATGTGCACCACCTTTGAGATTATAGCATCCATCTTGGAGAGGATTCTTTTTAGCGATTCTTCTACCATTCCAATCCCATTTGTTAACAAAAACATTTCAATCAATGAGCCTTTCATATCATCATTTGAATTCAATTCAATCATTTGAAAGGGAAATATAACCAAGAAATAATACAATATTTTACACCGATGCAACATTGTCATATAAACCACATAAAATCTCATGGATTAGGTTATCACCCAGATCTTAAGCATAAAAATCCATCATCATATATGTTATACACTAGTAGAGAAATGACAATTTGCGTCGGACCTGGGACCTCCATTTGCGTTGGACCTTGGTCCGACGGCACAAGTCTCGTCGCAGATGGAAGACATCCATCTGCGTCGGATAAGACACGACGCAATTAATCAAATATTTGCGTCGGACACAACAAGCAGGCGACGCACATGCCCATCCCCGCCATGCATCCACGGCCCGGGTAAAGATCATCCGCGTCGCATGCAGTGCCATATGCGACGAGATGAAGCACCATTTGCGTCGCATATGGTACCGCATGCGACTACGGATGAAGTTGCTCGGGATGCTTTGTCGCTGCTGCGACACACCCATCCGCATCGCATGTAGTACCATATGCGACGCAAATGGTGCTTTATCTGCTGTCGCATATGGCTCGCATGCGACGCAGATGCTATATTTTTTGTTTTTTTTTTCACTTTTTTTGTTTTTGTTTTCAGCTATTTTTTTTTATTTTCAAAACTAAGCAAACATTATGTTAATAATTATGAGCGAGAAAATTCGGCGAAGTCTCCTTGTAATTTGGACAACCCAAGAAATCGTTGGGAAATTTTTGCATATATATAACCAAAACCTGTTTCAGTACATCTCAATCAAGCAACCAATGTTGCAATCAATCAACCAACAAGGTTCAAGCAACCAATATTGCAATCAATCAACCAACAAGGTTCAAGTAACAAAATATTATTCTAACCTACAAATACATACACTAACCATCAAACTTAGTCTGCTTCCTTAACGACCCGTACAAAGTATTCCGTAAAAAGTTCTTTGAGGTCGTTGATCTCATATATGGAGTATGGCTCAAGACTTGACGAAAAAGTCTAAAAATATATTAAACTAGTTAATATACTTTAAAATTCTATAACTATAAATAATGAATTTACAACATACATATACCTCATACAAATTCTCTGCTTCATAGTATAAGCGGATGATTAGAAACATGTATCTCATCACGAAATAGCCGCATTCCACTCCTCCCGATTGTTGAGCACACTACACCAAATTTAAGATATATATTAGAATCGGAAAAAAAATCCTTAATAGAATTATAAAGTATCAAATACAAAATCATAAGAGTTTTACCCGCATATATGTCCAAGACAATTTAGTTCCTTTATTTGATCCTTCAAGCCGCGTGTATTTTGTATATGCACTAAATATAGAGATTTTGTAACAATTAATTACTATAAACATTTATAAATTATTTAAAATATCATAAAATGCATGTAAACTTATTAACATGTATAACAACTATGAACTTACGTATTCAACGGTATCTTGATAGCTAAGGATCTATCTTTCTTCATCGAATCAAATATATATACCGTTCTCTTAGATAGACAAATGACAAGAAGAATCCAATGTTCCCTAAGGCATAAAGCAAAATGTGATGTTTTATATATAAAACCACAAGTTCATAAATATAAAACAAAGTAAAGATTAGTTTAACTAACATACTTTTCAAAATACGGACATAGGATGTAACGCATATATTGATTCGCTTTCATTGAACTTGCCATGTAGTTGATCAAGGCATCTAAGTGATTGCGTATCATGGTCGCTGAAATCATACTTGGACACATGAAACCAATATTATTATCTCCATGCTCCCTCGATCGCTTCCGCCAAGTACCTAAGATCCAAACACTTATAGTTAGGAGAAACAATAAAAATAAATAGCAATGTTAATTAGTTTAGAGTTTGAGAAATCTCACATCATAAATACTTGCAAAATGGATACATTAATCCATGCTCCCGTGAGAAGTTGAAAAACATCTTGTCGTGAGAGAATGATCATATGATCTCTCTCAAAGTTGAAGACGGTACCCTTCTGAACTTGCAATTGAAAAGGCTCATCTAAGTTTGGTCATAATTCAACATATGCTTTCCCAATCACATAACCAAACAATTCACATATACTTTCTCAATCACATAATTCAACATTATAGGGACAAATAAAACAAATAAACATAAAGCAAAAGCTATAATATATATACCTCTGCTCTCAAGGAGCAGCGAAGACAAGCACAACGAGGTGAGCTTGGAGCACCAGTCGACAAGTAGAAGATGGAATGTGGCAACTGCATTAGGGCATTAAACAACCCACAAATTAAATAGTGATTAAGTCATAACTCATAAATATCAACTATCTAATATTAAGACATTAACAAATTAGAAATTAAGAAACAACATTAAGATTAAAGTAGAATTATTAAGATCAATGGTAAAAAACAAGAATGACTTGTGAATATAATTATATAGTAGAAAGGAAGTATTTTAGAGCACTACAAACTATATAAATTCATGAGCACTACAAACTATAAACATCCTAAATATAATCTTAAAATCTTAAACTACAAATTAAACTACAAACATCCTAAATTCAATATTAAAATTCAATCTTAAACTACAAACTACAATCACTCTACTAATACAATCACAAACTCCTTGATTAAGATCTAGCAAAAATAAGGAAAAAATTCCAAAAAAAAAAAGACAAAAATTGGTAAAAAAAAAAAAGACATAAATTGAGACAGAAAATTGAAAAAAACAAAAAAAAAAACTTACATTGCCGGAGAAGGTGAGACGGAAAGTAACTCAGGTGCGACAGCGAGCGACGGCGAGTAGCGGTGGAGCGCGGCAGAGCACGGCGCGACGGGGGGAGCGCGGTGCGACGGGAGCGCGGCGACGGGTGAGTGAGAGTGAGTGAGTGAGAGAAAGAGGAGTGCAAGAGAGAGAGAGTGAGTGAGAGAAAGAGGAGGAGGAGCGCCGGCGAGAGGTCTTGCTTGGAGCGGGCGGCGCGACGGGGAGATGTCCTTCAAAGAAGAACAAGACGTTTGTGGGAATTCGCATGAGAGAGAGAAGTGCAAGTAGTGTTTGTGAATATTGGCAACTGATGGGCGGGATACGAAAAATAAAACATGAAATAAGAGTCATCTGCGTCGGATGGGCCTATGGTCCGACGCAGATGACAATTAATAAAATGCTGGGCGGGATACAAGTCATCTGCGTCGGATGGGCCAATGGTTCGACGCAGATGACTAAGTACTTAAAAGGGGATTTTGGGCTGTATACGAAACGTCATCTGCGTCGGATGGGCCTATGGTCCGACGCAGATGACTAAATAATAAAATACTGGGCGGGATACAAAACATCTGCGTCGGATGGGCCTATGGTCCGACGCAGATGACTGCATCTGTTGGGAACTTTTGGGCTGTATACCAAACGTCATCTGCGTCGGATGGGCCTATGGTCCGACGCAGATGACTTATTTGCGTCACATGAAATCTTAATGCGACGCACACAGTGACGCAAAACTGGCCTGTATAATCCTGTTTAGGCTATTTGCGTCGGATTTTCTGTAGGATCCGACGCACATATATCATTTCCGTCAGTTGCTCTTTCGTGCGACGCAAATAATTAGACGCAAATCGTGAATTCTGTAGTAGTGATAGTCACATAATTTGAGGCCATTAGCCAAGTCAATTATTAATTCAGGTGATGCCCTAAAATGTGTAGGTGATTACTTAAAATGTTAGGTTGCTTACCTAAAATGTTTGGAAATAACCTAATCTGATTAGGTGATTACTTAACATTTATAGTGGTTATGTTAAGTCATTACCAAACTATCTTTAGTAATTACCTAAACCCAGCAGTAACTTGCACAAACCAGTGACATTCTACTATAATATTTGGTAATTACCTAAAAGCATATGATATGGGGTTTGGTGAGGTATTGGGCCTAATGGACCCAGTGGCATGATTGTCCAATCCCCATAGGATTGCTTTGATGAGTAATGGAAATGGATTGTGATTGGGAGAACATCCTCCATTTAGTAGGTTTGGTCATGATCAAAACATGTTTGGTAATTACCTAAAATCTTATGATATGAGGTTAATTTGAGCTTTTTACTACAAGGAGGGACAATGGGGGCCCAAAACTGAAGTCAATGTGGTTTGGTGAGGTATTGGGCCTAATGGACCCAGTGGCATGATTGTCCAATCCATATAGGATTGCTTTGATGAGTAATGGGAATGGATTGTGATTGGCAGAACATCCTCCACTTAGTAGGTTTGTTCATGGCCAAAATATGTTTGATAATTACCTAAAAGCATATGATATGGGGTCATATGTTATAGTCACATGATTTGAGGCCATTGCCCAAGATAATTATTATTTTAGGTAATGCCCTAAAATGGTTTAGGTAATGACCTAAAAGGTTTGGTAATATCCTAATCTAATTAGGTGATTACCTAACATATATAGTGGTTGTATTAGGTAATGGCCAAAATATCTTTAGTAATTACCTAAACCCTGCATTAACTTGCACAAAAAACAAGTGACATTCCACAATAATGGAGAGGATTCTTTTTAGAGATTGTTCGACCATTCCAATCTGCTGTTCACATAAACATTTTTTCGATGAACCTTTCATATCACCAAAGTCATTCAATTCAATCATTTGAAAGCAAAATAAAAAGGAATGAATGCAACGTTTTACCCAGATGCAATCTTATCATATAAACCACTTAAAACCTCATGGATTAAGTTATCAATAACCTACATTTTAACCATACAATTCCCTCATCATATATATTATAGTTACATGATTTGAGACCATTACCCAAGAAAATTATTATTTTAGGAAATGCCCTAAAATGGTTTAGATAATGACCTAAAGGTTATGGTTATATCCTAATCTAATTAGGTGATTACCGTACCTAACATATATAGTGGTTATATTAGGTCATGACCAAAATATCTTTGGTAATTACCTAAACCATGCATTAACTTGCACAAAATACAAGTGACATTCCACTATAATGGAGAGGATTCTTTTTAGAGATTGGTCGACCATTCCGATCTGCTGTTCACATAATTTTTTTTTCTATGAACCTTTCATACCACCAAAGTCATTCAATTCAATCCTTTAAAAGCAAAAGAAAAAGGAAAAAATACAACGTTTTACCCCGATGCAATCTTATCATATAAACCACTTAAAACCTCATTGATTAAGTTATCAATAACCCACATGTTAAACCATACAATTCCCTCATCATATATGTTATAGTCACATGATTTGAGGCCATTACCCAAGAAAATTATTATTTTGGGAAATGCCCTAAAATGGTTTAGATAATGACCTAAAAGTTATGGTTATATCCTAATCTAATTAGGTGATTACCTAACATATATAGTGTTTATATTAGGTCATGACTAAAATATCTTTACTAATTACCTAAATCCTGCATTAACTTGCACAAAATACAAGTGACATTCCATTACAATGGAGATGATTCTTTTTAGAGATTGTTCGACCATTCCAATCTGCTGTTCACATAAATATTTTTCCGATGAACGTTTCATATCACCAAAGTAATTCAATTCAATCATTTGAAAGCAAAAGAAAAAGGATAACACTAGTGTAAAAAAGCTCTTTTGCTACATTACAAATGCTACGGTTTTAATAAAAACGGAGCATTTGGAATTATAAAATAACGAAATTGAAAAAAAGAACATTAAATGAGTCAAATGCTCCGTTTAACCGTAACATTTTAGTCATTTAACCGCTTGAAATGAAAACCAAACCCTAGACTCTAAGTATTAGTCCAACCCCCCCCACCCCCACCCCCACATTTCTCTCTCCTCAAAGACCCTCTATCGCAACCTGTTCTTCTCCCACTAAAAACCCTCGGATCCCTAATCTCACCTCCCTTCTCTCCAACGCCTCTCTTACGGTTTCTCTCCTCAATTCGACCCTCAATTATTCTTATCAATTATTGCCTCGCATTTTTATTTTCGATTCTTTTTTATTCTCAATCTCGTGCGTTAAAACCGCTAATTTTCACTTGAATTTGGTGTTATTTTCTATGAAATTGGAGTTCTATATGGAATTAGGTTAGACGAAGAGAGAATTAAAATCAACAATGAAGAGGAGAGAATGAGTGATTTAGAGATGAATCCCGGTTTCAAATTCGGATTCGTTATTTTTAGGGTTATCTCAGCAAGTAGTTGTTGGCTTCTCTTTAATATCTAAGAAGAAGCAAAGTTTCTTGCTAGGTATATGTTGTCACATTATCTTTCTTAACTGTTTTGTTGATTTTTGAAGTTCTTGAACTGTGATTCTACTAGTTTGTTTAACTGCCATTGTCGTTTGCTGCAATGATTAGAATTGAGATCTATGTTCTTGGACCATGCAGGACAACCGTTGCATACTTAAGACTATTAAGTTTTTGAATCTTTGCATAGTAGAACTGAAATAAATGTGAATTGTTTTCAATGGAATAAGATGTATTAATCATTCTGTTGATTCATATTTCTTACCCGTCCTATGATTTAATATTCGCAGCCAATTGATAAGCAGTCTCTCCTTGATTCTTGATCCTGGTGTTATTGAGATTAGTTCTATCTCAAACTTTTTCAATTTTAGTACTCTGAAGTCATGAGAAATATTTTTCATGATTTAGCATTTAGTTCAGTTTAAGTTTATGCCATTTACATGGATTCCTTTTATTAGAATGGTCAATGTCTTTAACGATTGGAAATGTGTTGGATCTTATAATCATGGCAGAACATCAACTGTAGTATATAGCATGAGTTGTGGAGCCTGCCTTGTCTCTAGTAGTCTAGTATATTAAATGTTGATGTGAGACTTTGAATTTGTCATGGTTTCTTGACATTTTTAATTGAAGTTGGGTGATTTTTTTTATGATCTTAGCTTGTCTCTTTCTTGGGATTGCACAGTACATACATTCATTACACGTCCTGTGCATGACATTATAGATCTGATATAAAGGCTAACTGACATCTGTTTGTTTCCGTTAGCTGTGTTTTAGAGTTTTCAATCTTCTATGTTTAGTAATTTTTTCCGTCTTTGAGATGCGAGTTCTTTGTTAATGTTGAGAAGGGGGATCTCGTAGCATTATCCTCTTGTGTGGAGCGCCACTTGTTTTATCTCGCTATGCAGTATATACTACGAGCTTGACCATAAGTGATTGGGCAACTATGGCAAACTTGTCCAAGACTTAGAGTTGTATCTGCTACTGGTTTTTTTTGCATAATTAATGACTACATGATGCATGAATTGCTGTGCTATTCTCTGAATTATGTAGTATATATTGGATGTTTAATTGTTGAGCAAAGAGGGAAATTTATCTCGATGTGTCCGATGTGGGGTTTTTTTCATGATTTTAGACGGCGACCAATATCTCTAATTTAGGACGGCCGGTCAAGAAGCATATCATCCTTTCAGTGAGCATTTGGCATAGATAGGCAGTTTGATCTGATACCTGCTCCTTCTGGATTTCTTCAACCTTCCGAGGCCACATCAGCTCCTCATGTTCATCTAATTCATCATCATGAAGATCCTGATTCAACTTACAGAAGCAATTAGATAGCAAATCTTGTCGATGCTATCTTTCACAACCCCCATTCTTCTTCACCTGCAGTTTCACTCCGACCTGTTTCGTCAGCCATGCCACCCAGTGCACTGCAACCTTCATTGAATCTATAATGCCCATACGGTGCCCAGTGCACTGCAGCCTTCAACCTGGTTCAAATTCAAAATCCTACTCATCGCTTTCCTTTTATAGCATTTTACTATAGAAGTCTATACATTTTGCTCGTCATGTGCTAATATTTAATGCCAGGGTTTTGAAGGCTGCCAAAAGAAGCTGTTTTTATGCAGGCTTGGATGCAAAGAGGAATTTTCCGGAGGTAAGTATGGTTTTTTATGTTATCAGTGGTCAAAATGGAGAGGTTTTTGCTCTCCTTTATTTCTAGGATGATATAAGATACCTCATGACTTCTTGGGATTAATTGTGCTATGTAATCACAAAGGGTGAAGCACAAGGAATGGTGAGCAAGTCAATCGGTATCATGCTTGGGATAGCATTAGCTAATTGCATCTTAGTACCATTTGCCCTTTGCTTGCTTTGGTTTCATAACTTGGGTCCACATGTTCTGCAATCCGAAGTGTTATCAATCCATTCATCTGAACCCATATCGAGCAAGTACTTACCTTGTTTCCTATATGCACTTCAATAATCGAGCAAAATTGTGCTAGTAAATGGTAAGTTTGGTTAGTTTGTACTTGATGCAATTCAGATGTTTGTCTTTTAAGAAGGGAGTTTGACCATTTGAAGCATGATAGTGAATCGGCGGGGTTGGGTCACTAATGGTTTGATCGCTAGGCCTTTGCCTCACAATATTTTTAACAACACAAATTTCTGCTGCACGTAGAAGCTAATGTTAACGTAAGATCTGGAGAGTTCCAGCATCAACATGATAAGCAAATATATTTTGTGTCAGATACGTTAGCAGATTCGGGAATTCCAGGCTTTGTGCTAACTGTAAACCAATGAGCAAGGGCGATTTAACATCAACACCAGCTGTATAGATTTTGGTGTGTTATGCTACTTCAGAAGTCTTAGCTATCATCTAGGAAATGCTATTATCTTTGGGAAATTGGTAACGTTTGACTTTTTTTTTTTTTACTTGCACAATGTGCAAAAATTTCCTTTCATTGATAATATAATGAAATTGGTAACTTTTGACTTTTTTTTTTACTAGCTCAATGTAATTTCATTTATCTGCAAAAGTTTCCATTCATTGATAATATAATGAAATCCCCGCTTTCTTGGCTGCATAATTTAATCTTTTAATTAATTGATTAGATGTCACAGTTAGTGCTAATATCTTTCACTACAGTGTTCCTTTTATCTGATCGAAGCATCGAATTAAAGAGTTCTTTTTGTATAGCTGTTGTATTTATCAACAAAAGTATTAGAAATATAACTTTTATCTATATGTAATTGAATGTACATCAATTTAGAATAAAAAAAGCAAAAAAAAAAAAAAATTTTTTATATTTTTGGGACCTCAAATCTTTGCTGGGTCTTGTAACAACTGGAGCATGTGTGTCACAAATGCTCCGGTTTTTCCTTAACAACCGGAGCATTTGATGTATACAGACCATATAAAATTGGTCAAATACTCCGGTTTTTAGCACAACCGGAGCATTTGAGAAAATAAATGCTCCGGTTGAAAACCGGAGCATTTGTAAAATGCTCAAATGCTCGTATGACGTCTGCTACGGGTCAAATACGGAGCATTTGTGGCCTTTTTAACCGGAGCATTTGAGCATTTTTCTACTAGTGTAAAATACAACGTTTTTCCCGGATGCAATCTTATCATATAAACTACTTAAAACCTCATGGATTAAGTTTTCAATAACTCACATCTTAACAATACAATTCCCCCATCATATATGTTATATTCACATGATTTGAGGCCATTGCCCAAGACAACTATTATTTTAGGTGGTAACCAAAAAGGTTTGGTAATATCCTAATCTAATTAGGTGATTACCTAACATACATAGTGATTATGTTAGGTCATGGCCAAAATATCTTTAGTAATGACCTAACCCCTGCATTAACTTGCACAAAAATAATTGACATTCCACTACATTGGAGAGGATTCTTTTGAGAGATTGTTTGACCATTTCAATCCGTTGTTCACATAAACATTCTATCGATGAACCTTTCATATCACAAAAGTCATTCAATTCAATCATTTGAAAGTAAAAGATAAAGGAAAAAATGTGATACGCTCAAGTTATACGATGTTCTTGTGGTATTTTAGGTGCACATTGCTAAGGGATTTGTTCGTAATTGTTAAGGTTTGCATATAAATCATCCTTAGCGGAAGTTCGGAGTTTTGCGATATAAGTTGTGTTAATGTCATGGATTCCGAGCATCCAAGGTGAAATGCATGTGAGCCGAGCAAGCCAAGCATCATCGCAAGCCAAGCATCACCGCAAGCTACGCTCCACCGCAAGCCTAAGCGAGCCCAGCGTTATCACCAACCAAGCATCGCAAGCCTCGCCCCTCGGCAGCTCGGCGGCCCGGCGGCCTCGCCCGGCAAGCAAGACAGCCATCGCACTACCGCAAGCTTCGGCTCGCACGGCCCGGCCTTCGCACGGCCGCGGCGCATAGCTTGCACGGCTGCCCGGCCACGGCGCTCGCGACTCGCGAGCTTACTCGCACCTCGCGAGCAGCATGCCCTCGCGACTCGCGACCCCTGTCCAGGCCATTTTGTGCGGTTTGGCAGTGCGATCTTCGCGACTCGCGATCAGTGGCGCGACTCGCGACTGTTAAGTCGGCTTGGGGCCACGATTTTGTGCGGGGTTTTAAAGCTCCTAAAACCTAACTTTGGAGGGGAGATGAAGAGAAGTGCGAAGAGGAGAGCTGAAATGTAGACCTTGGAGTGGCTAGCTTGAGGGGAGAGCTCCTCTCCTCATCCTTCCTTCTTCATGATTCTCTTTTCATCTTTCCATCTTCGTTCCTCTTTGTTCTTCATTTCCATTTCTTTGTTTTTCATTTTCTCTTTTTAGTTTTCATTTTCTAGTTTAGTTTTTAGAGATTTCAACTATGGATTTGGTTTTTGCTATCGGATTGTAGCTTGAACTGTTCTTGGATCAATTAACATGAAGCTTCAACCGTTATTGTGAGATCTTTCCTCTCTTTCTCTTTTCCTTGATTATGGTTCAATTTCTATGCTTGTGATTTATGATTATTGCATAATTATGCTAGGAACGTTACTAGTTTGATTGTGTGATTAATCTATCGGATTGTAGCTTGAACTGTTCTTGGATCAATTAACATGAAGCTTCAACCGTTATTTTGAAAAAAAAAAAATGAAAAAAAAAATGAAAAATAAAAAAAAAAAAAAAAATGATGATGAAATGAATCCCGCTGAGTTGAAAACCCGCAAGGGCGGGCGACTCGGGCAAAATTGGGGGCCCGGATAGGTTGAAAACCCGAAAGGGCAACCTATGCAAAAAAGTGGCTTATATTGAGCGGGTAGGATGGTGAGATGAAAAAAAGAAATGTGAGAAGCTAGGATGAAAACCCGAAAGGGCTCCTAGGCAAAATGAGAGATTAAGAGAGAATTATGTATTTTGAAGACTCATTTGCCGGAGATTTGTTTTGGCTTTCACTTTCTTTTGATTGATTGATTGTTTTTGGGAGTAAGCATGGAATTTATCCCTTTTTGTCTTTGTTCCATGGCTTGCTTATATAGGTTGGTTGTAGTAGTAGTAGTTGTTTATCTTTTGAGGTTTTAGGCGAGCTGTCATTTTGATTGTGGCGTTGGAGTGAGTTCAATTCCTTTGAGATCCTTCAGGATTTGAGCTCACATTTTGGTTGTCGTTTGGTGATTATTGTTGTCGCGTCTTTGTATTTTTCAGGTGAGCTCGAATCTAAGTGTGGGGGAATCATCGTCCCTTACGTTTAGGTTTAGAGCGTATTTTGTTAAGATGTGATGATGATGATGTAGTTGATGGGGAGTGTAGGTTGGTTTCGATAGCTTGCGCGATGATTTAATTGGTATTTCTCATTTTTGAGTTTACTCGAGGTCGAGTAAAGTTCAAGTGTGGGGGTATTTGATACGCTCAAGTTATACGATGTTCTTGTGGTATTTTAGGTGCACATTGCTAAGGGATTTGTTCGTAATTGTTAAGGTTTGCATATAAATCATCCTTAGCGGAAGTTCGGAGTTTTGCGATATAAGTTGTGTTAATGTCATGGATTCCGAGCTTCCAAGGTGAAATGCATGTGAGCCGAGCAAGCCAAGCATCATCGCAAGCCAAGCATCACCGCAAGCTACGCTCCACCGCAAGCCTAAGCGAGCCCGGGCGTTATCACCAACCAAGCATCGCAAGCCTCGCCCCTCTCGGCGGCTCGGCAGCCCAGCGGCCTCGCCCGAAGCGGCACGGCCATCGCACTACCGCAAGCTTCGGCTCGCACGGCCCGGCGCTCGCACGGCCCAGCGCGCGCATAGCCGGCACGTTGCCCGGCCACGAGCGCTCGCGACTCGCGAGCTTACTCGCACCTCGCGAGCAAAGCATGCCCTCGCGACTCGCGAGGAATGTCGCGACTCGCGACCCCTGTCCCGAGCCATTTTGTGCGGTTTGGCGGTGCGATCTTCGCGACTCGCGATCGGTGGCGCGACTCGCGATCGTTAAGTCGGCTTGGGGCCACGATTTTGTGCGGGGTTTTAAAGCTCCTAAAACCTAACTTTGGAGGGGAGATGAAGAGAAGTGCGAAGAGGAGAGTGAAATGTAGACCTTGGAGTGGCTAGCTTGAGGGGGGAGAGCTCCTCTCCTCATCCTTCCTTCTTCATGATTCTCTTTTCATCTTTCCATCTTCGTTCCTCTTTGTTCTTCATTTCCATTTCTTTGTTTTTCATTTTCTCTTTTTAGTTTTCATTTTCTAGTTTAGTTTTTAGAGATTTCAACTATGGATTTGGTTTTTGCTATCGGATTGTAGCTTGAACTGTTCTTGGATCAATTAACATGAAGCTTCAACCGTTATTGTGAGATCTTTCCTCTCTTTCTCTTTTCCTTGATTATGGTTCAATTTCTATGCTTGTGATTTATGATTATTGCATAATTATGCTAGGAACGTTACTAGTTTGATTGTGTGATTAATCTAATGCTAGATTTAAGAATAGAATCGGATTGTTTTATTCTTTTATCAATTGGTAGCAAACTAGGGAGTAATTTAGATGCTGATCATCTTGGTTATTTCTTAGGGAAATTGAATCAACTGTTGAATGTTTATCGCGTGTATGACGTTAGCAGGTCTGTTGGTTCTCTGTGTTTATTGCTGCTATTGGATTGAACTTAGACGCTATCGGACTAGGTTATCCTTTAGTTAGGGTTTTATAGTCACGCTGATCGTGCTATTCAACTAAGAATAAGGAGAACACGAGATTAATTCTCGACAATAGATAATTATGGAAATAATTAGAGTGGATGTTCAAGGATCGATAATGAATTGAAGTGGATGTTAATCGGATTCAAGATCTTTCCAAATTGATTTCTCATTTTGTTTATATGCCAGTTAGTTTTAGTTTGTTCGTAAATCAACTTGAAACCCCCTTGTAATTATTATTAGGTTTCTCGGCCCTTAGCTTAATCTAGGTTTCGAATCACGCTGAATATAAACTCGTCCCTGTTTCCCTGTGGATACGACCCCTACTTCCACTATACTACCTTAGTGTAGAAGAGAGTAGGAGAAATTTTATCTTTGGCCGGGCGCGGTGCACGACGACGACACATCCGCTAAGGATGATTTATATGCAAACCTTAACAATTACGAACAAATCCCTTAGCAATGTGCACCTAAAATACCACAAGAACATCGTATAACTTGAGCGTATCAAAATGCAATGTTTAACCCCAATGCAATCTTATCATATAAACCACATAAAATCTCATGGATTAGTTTATCAGTAACCCACATCTTAACCATACAATTCCCTCATCATATATGTTATAGTCACATGATTTGAGGCCATTGCTCAAGACAATTATTATTTTAGGTCATGCCCTTCAATGGTTTAGATAATGACCTAAAAATTTTGGTAATATCCTAATCTTATTAGGTGATTACCTAACATATATAGTGGTTATGTTAGGTCATGACCAAAATATCTTTAGTAATTACCTATACCCTGCACTAACTTGCACAAAAAACAAGTGACATTCCACTGCAATGGAGGTCCCGAAAATACTACAAATTTGTTTCATCTAACTGTTAAACTAAAGTATGATCTACGCATCAAATGTAACCCAATAAAAGTGTCAAGTGCATTGATTTATTGCAATTATCTCACACACCTTAATTTTATTTTTGGTCATGTCCAAAATATGTTTAGAAATTACCAAACCATCTTTAAGTTTGGTCATGTCCAAAATATCCTTAGTAATTACCAAACAACTGCAGTACCTTAGACTAAAAACCGGCTCAACCTCCCATGGAGGTCGCGAAAAAGCTGAATTTTTTTTTGCATCATAGCTAAACTAAAGTATGAACTACTCAAATATAACCACAAATTGTCGCATAAAAGTGTGAAGTGCATTGATTTAGAGCAATTGAGTCACCAATACCGGCATTTTATTTTCCTTAAAACCCTAGATTTTTTTGGGGAAATTTTTCCTAAATTGCAAGTTTAATCTTATTGAAATACACAAATGAAGATAGAAAATCATTAATTCGTTACTATACACGAAATATTCTAGTAAACTTACATCCATTTCATCTACGGGTGAAGAGTTTAGATCGAAATCCATGGAGGTGATGTTCAACAACGGAGGTGAAGGTTTTTGGGGCGAAATGAAGGTGAAGAATGGGTCGAAATGGAGGAACAAGATGGAAGATAGAGTCGAAATTGAGGGAGAAAGTGGAAGAATTGGTCGAATTTAGGAGAAATTCGGTTGATAATGGTGGATTTGGTGAAGAACATGAAGAACAAGGAGAGAGAAAATGGGTAAAAAAAAATTTGGCTCCGAAATTTTTTCCCAAACGTGAATTACTGTTTGGAAGCCAAAAAAAAAATTCGGATTTTTTCAAATTTTTTTTTTATTATTTTTTCGATTTTCAGAAATTAATTAATTTCATAATTTTTGGTAAATAAAAAAAATGAAAACAAATGAAAAGAAATAGGTTTTGGCAATTAAAGGAAAAGGGAATAGAAATGAAGAGAGGGGTCCACTAACAAAAATGGGTGGCTCACATTCATTTGTCTCAATGGTCTTTTTTGAAAAAAGACCATGGTAGAATCATCCTCTAGTAGAACTACTCCAAGTCTGCAGAAAGCAATTCTCTTCACCTTAAAACAAATTCTCTACTCTTAACTCTCATATGTCACATCATATTAACCTTCATGACTCAAACTCACATAAGCCATCTCAATAAAATATAGCAATGTACAATCTACCATTATAAAGTTAACAGTTATTTGGGCTTTTTGAAAAACATTTACCGAGGAAGCCGCAAGTTTCGAACTTTGAAGACAACAATTATTCCAATTCCCAACAATTTCAACATACAACGAATTCGACAGGATAAAAGGTAAAAGAAAATACTGTTTATTTTTTTTTCTTCTATAGATCTAAATCAATAATGAATTATGATTATAATATAGAATTATTTCAGTTTTTTATAAGCTCTATCATTAATTCTATACATAATAAATACATTAAATTTTTACACTATACTTTCAATAAATTTTGGTACTTTTTTTATGTTGCGAGTATTTAGAGTAATTGAGTATTGTCAATAATTGAAATTCTAGGTTATTTATACAAATTTAGTATTTCTTTTAATAATTGTTTACAACTTTGACTTTTGACTTTTGAGTTGAACCCACTCGATGCCGATTCTAGATCCGCCACTGCCAAGCCCTCCCGTAAAAAAAATGAACAAAAAGTTTAGGAGCTTTATCACATATCAATTCAAGCGCGATAAGATGTTATTATAGAGAAGAGAAAGAAACGCGTACCATTTATAAGATGTCAATCTTAGTCATGTTGCTGCTGGTTTCCTCTAAACAACCTAGAACATTTTCTGATGTCGAGTTTAGGCAACATTATGAAACATTCAGGAAGATCTTTCAATCTAAGGCAAGAATAAATCTCCAGTTGTTCTAAGTTATGGCCAAGTGATTCAGGAATTGCAGTTAGAAGAGGGCAATTCCCAATAGCTTGTCGACGAAGCTGGGTGAGGTTCCTTATCCATTCAGGAAGGGCAATCAAGTTATTAAGTGAATAAAGCGACAGTTTCTCAAGTCTTTTTAGGAATCCCAAACCCATTGGTAGCGACTCCAGGTTAGAAAACTTCATTATTTTTAAAGACCTGAGTTCTTTGAGGCTTTGCCAAGCTCCTTCTCCTGAACTATCGCTAATATACTCATTAGTGTCACCATCTTGCTTCGTATCCTCCCAATTCAACGCTTCACAACGCTTGATTTCCAATTCTTGGAGTTGTTTTAGATGCTTCAATGCACTTGTAATGTCGACCAGTTGGCCATATTCATGAACTTTAAGTTGCCGGACAAAAACATTTTCTGCCGTCAAATTTCTCAATTGTTTGCATTGCCTAATTATCAAGGACTCCAGCCCCACATTAATTGAAAAACTATCAAGTCCATGAACTGCAACAATCGTTAAATTCTTCAATGTGCGTTCTGTGTTAGATGATGATCTAATATCTTCCAGGAGCCCTGCATGGACATTATGCACCTCTAATGATTCGAGCATTTGCATTTCAGGCATTGACATCAAATTTAAGCAACCACTTATTTTGAGTTTAACAAGACTAGGAAATATATGTTGTTTATGATCATTTTCAGCAGACCATCAACTTAAATTAGGCAAATTAGCTAACATAAGAAACTCCAATGATGGGAAATAATCTGCTGTTGAAGAAGTTGTATTATTGCCAACTCGAGTTTCTATCGACTGCAGGGCAATGAGGTCCCAAAGTTGAAGAGACTTGAGATGAGGCAATTGACTGAAGGATGGCAAATATTGGCATCTACTGCAATCTTCAATATGTAAAGAAACAAGGCTACCAAGCATGGGAAAGCTGTCCATTAGCTGATGCGGAAACCTCACCCCTTTCCAACGACAAACTTCTAGGCTTTTGAGCGTTGGAGGGGGCTCAAAGCATGTAAACTCATCGGCAGCTGCTTCCTCATATGAAGATGACCATATAATTGATAGGTCAGTTAGGAATGTATCTTTCAAAATTCCTGCAGTGTCCTCTGATTCATCTTTTCGATGCTGGTTTTCATAACGGACTTTAAGCTTCCCAACCAAACCATTTAACTGAGCCAGTGCATTCAACCTATTGTTTTCTCCCACTATAAATACATCTAATGTTTGGAGAGATGTTAATTCCCGAAGTTAGGTGGCATATCCATCAATCTATCTCCAGTATACAGGTGCCTCAAATTCACTAATTTGCTAAAGCCTTTTGGCAATACCATCACACTAGAGTGCCGCAGATCCAATGTTTGCAACTTCGTCAGTTTAGTGATGCTCTCAGGAATAAATTCAGAAGAAACACCGAGTCGGCGGTACCTCAAGTCATTCAGCTCTCCCAAGGAATCTGGAAGGTTTTCGCAATTTATTCCTGCTAAATCCAATGCTCGTAACAACTTTAAACATGCCAAGAGTTCATTAAGGTTTGGGACAGAGCCAACAGTAGCAAAATTACATGGCAAGAAAAGAAGAGACTTTAACTGCTTTGCACCCGCTAACCAGGATGGTGCTTCCCAAGCTGACTCAACTACAGGGAAGCTTAAATGCAAAATATTAGCTTGGTCAATTTCCCCTACACCCTTATCCACTATAGCAGCATTATGATATGTATTACTATCATGGAAGAAAATCCCATCATTCTGTAATTCCCTAAAATATTCATCACCAACTAACTCCTCTGGCCTTCTATCTGCTGTTGATAAGTACTCTTGTGCATCCCAAAGATGTACGAGATCTTCCTTACGAAATGCATAATTCTTTGGAAGCAAGGAGCAATAAAATACACATTGTTGAATGCTTGATGGTAGGTCTTTGTTGGTGCTGAGGTTTAACTTTGACATCAAAGCTTCTGAATTAACGCTAGATGGGTAGGCGTTTTCTGCTTCATCACCAACTGTTAAGCTTTTAAATAAAGTTCTAGGAATATTCCCTAATAGATTCCCCAATTCATAAGGTTCAACCATTGGCAAGGGTTTCAAGTTTCCAAGTGCGGCCACGTTGGCTGCATTTAAAACTATTTTACTTCCTTCACCAACATTGCATAACAACTCCTTCAAAAACATCCCATGATTACCCTGTGTTACGCCGTTTAATATAAGAAGGTATCTCTTACCCTCCACAATAGACTGGAATTCATCTAAAACATTGACATTAGAAGTTTTCTGTCTGAAAACTCGATCCAATAACTTACTTGGACTCACATGTATGTCAGACATGCATACCCAATGTCTTACCCCAAAATACTCATAAACTCGCTTGTCCTGTGTTAAGTTTGGTTTAATTTTCAGTCATCCTTCTCATTCATAAAACAAGTGTATTTATATACATCCTAAGTAAAGTCCTACTTCATCATAAACTAGGACAATAAATCTAATCCTATAAGATAACATAAATAGAGTCCTAACACCCTCCCTCAAGTTGGAGCGTGCAAATCACGAACGCCCAACTTGGACAACAAAAATTCAAATTGAGTCCTACCAAGTGCTTTTGTAAAAATGTCTGCCAACTGAAACTTAGTAGGAACATAGGACGGACTCACAAGACCTTCAGTCACGGCATCACGAACAAAATGACAATCAGCCTCAATGTGTTTAGTACGTTCATGGAACACCGGATTCTTTGCAATATATAACGCAGACTGACTATCACAATATAATCGCATTCCAGCAGGATGCTGAACTCCAAGATCACCTAGTAGCTGCTTAAGCCACTTTAATTCACAAACGATAGCAGCCATAGAACGATATTCTGCCTCTGCAGATGACCGAGACATTGTAGGCTGCTTCTTAGTCTTCCAGGAAACAGGGGAATATCCCAATAAAACAAACCACCCACTCAGGGATCTTCGAGTAATAGGACAACTAGCCCAATCAGAATCACACCACCCTTCAAGGCGGAGATCACTATCAGAATGAAATAATATTCCTTGTCCTGGATTTTTCTTCAAGTATCGAACTACTCTCAAAGCAGCCTCCCAATGAACCATCTTAGGAGCCTGCATAAACTGTGACAAAATGTGAACAGAATATGCCAGATCAGGCCTCGTAACAGCAAGGTAAATTAACCTGCCCATCAATCTGCGATACTTTTCTGGATCATCAAACAAAGGACCATCAGCCAAAGCAAGCTGATGGTGCTGCTCCATAGGAAACTCGGCAGGTTTGGCACCGAGCAATCCGGCCTCATAAATAATATCCAAGGCATACTTTCTTTGGCTCATAAAAATTCATTGCGGCCCCCTGGCAATCTTAAGGCCTAGGAAATATTTCAGAGCACCTAAATCCTTCATTTTGAAACATTTTCCAAGGTAAGCTTTGAATTTCAGTAAAGCTTCCTGATCGTTTCCTGCAATAATCATATCATCCACTTAGATAAGAACGTTCAGCTGAATATTTTTCCTGGTCAAAGTATACAAGGAATAGTCAGAATAAGACTGCTTAAACCCATAGGCTTTCAAAGCAGTGGCCAATTTGGCAAACCAACACCTAGGTGCCTGCTTCAAACCATACAATGATTTTTTCATCTTGCATACTAGATTAGTATTGTTTTCCTGAAAACCATGTGGAATTTTCATGTACACTTCTTCCTCTAAATCACCATGCAAAAATGCATTGTGGACATCCATCTGATGAATATCCCATTTCTTCACTGCTGCAATTGCCTGGAAAGTACGTACTGTGGTCATTTTTGCGACAGGGGTAAATGTTTCATTATAATCAATTCCTTCTACCTGATGATGCCCAAATATAACCAATCTCGCCTTCAACCTCTGTAGGTCTCCTTTCTCATCATATTTTTCCGTATACACCCATTTGCTCCCCAAGGCCTTCTTGCCAGGAGGAAGGGGTTGCAATTCCCATGTGCCTTGATCCTCCAGAGCTTGTATCTCAGCTCCCATGGCTTCACGCCACCCTTCATGTTTTATAGCTTCCTTAAATGACTTGGGAGGGTGCCCTGCAGTTATAGCTGCTAGAAATCTGCGATGTTTATCAGAAAACTTTTCACAACTAACATAATGTGTAATAGGATAGGGAGTACCTGAGGACGATGTTGAAACAAGTGCCTGAGTTGATGAACTTTTCTTTTTCACTACAGTATGAGTCACGAAATCTTGCAACTTTTTATTTGGGATTTTGGTTCGTTTCCCCCTTCCCAACACCTCAACATCCTCCTCTCTACACCCTCCCTGCATTGGCGCCCCATGACCCGGGGTCACGCCTGGCGTCACACGAGGCAGCCTAGGCTCGGCCGCCCCGTCTGGCACACGCTGTGGGCCATCATCAAGACCCACAGGAACATCCACATCCTGCGCCCCACCCCCCGTTTCACCAAGTCCCCCTTCAACCTGCACGGGAACTTCAACAAGGGGCATATGCATCTCCTCTTCACAGTATTCCACACTATGATGTACATCAGTGGACACTGGCAATGGTTCAGATGCACCAAAGGGGTATTTATGTTCAATAAACTTCACATCCCGGGAAATAAAGTATTTCTTGGTCTCTAAATCATATAGTTTCCATCCCTTTTGAGTATAAGAATAACCAAGAAAAACACAGTGTCGACTCCTACTAGCAAATTTATCACCCCCATGAGAAATATTATAGGCATAACACAAACAACCGAAACTTTTTATATCTGTCATCGTAGGTGGCTTACCAAACAAACACTCATATGGGGTCTTATAATCAAGGACAACAGAGGGGGTTCTATTTATCAAATGGCAAGTTGCCTGCACACAATCCCCCCAAAATTTCAAAGGTAGATTAGCCTGGAACCTCAAAGCACGTGCAACATTTAAAATATGGCCATGTTTTCTCTCAATTCTACCATTCTGTTGGGGAGTTTTAACACAAGAAGTCTCAAAAATAATCCCTTGTTGCATAAAGTAAGGCTTGAGGCAATTAAATTCAGTGTCATTATCACTGCGCACACATTTAATTTTCTGTTCAAATTGGCGATCAATCAAAGCCACAAAGTGCAAAAACATAGTTTCAACTTCCAATTTATTATATAATAAATATGTCCAAACAGAACGGGAAAAATCATCAACTAATGTCAAAACATATGAAGCACCACATGTAGACTTAGTTCTATAGGCCCCCCATAAATCACAATGAATTAATTCAAAAATCCTACTAGCTCTACTATTGCTCTTAGGAAAACTAGTTCTAGGTTGATGAGCACGAAAACAAACATCACACCCATCTTTATTGCAACTACTAACACTAGATGGACTCACACACGGTAAATGCCGCAAAACTTTCTCCGAAGGGTGACCCAAACGCTTATGCCGGATATCAATAGATGCCATGCCATCCACAACATTGATCTTCACCTTTGGAACGCCCGGAAAAAGAAAAGTCCATCTTCCCGCTCACCCGCTCAATCGGCGTCCTCGTCCTGCGGTCTGTAAGACACATAATGTTTTAGTGAAGCGAACGATACAATTCGCGAGAATCCTAATAAGCTGCGGAATGGAAATCAAATTACAATCAAGATTAGGAACAAATAAAACATTATGGAGTTTAAGATTTCCGGGAAGAATGACATCTCCCTCATGAGTAGCTTCTGCATAACTACCATCCCAGAAACCCAGGACATCCATTAATTTTCCGTGCTGCACACAACTGCGAAAACTTTCCTGTCACATGATGTGTAGCACCCGTATCAATAATCCATAAACACTCACCAAGTCACACGATCCTTTGGTTTAGGCAAGTTCGAGTAAATCCAAGAGAGTACGCCACTGTTCGGTTGTGATGCTTGCAAGACCCGCGCTTCGGAGTCACGTGGTTGGGAAGCCGAAGCACCCCGCCACTCGTTTTGTCTGTCGGACCACCACCACCAGCCACGACTTTGTGGGCTCGTGCTGGTGGCGCACCTCTGCCGCCACGTCCGCGGCCAGTTCTGCCGCCCCGATTTGCCGAAGCTCCCCGCCGGCCACGAGGACGTTCCCCCCCATCACTCGGGGTACCCAATTAATTCAAAACATCCCGAAATATCGTGTCCTTCAAGATGACAGTGAGGACAAATCACAGAATCTGTAGAAGAATGAGGTTTTGGTCGAGTTTCTACCATAAAAGCCAAGTTTTCACCCGGCGAAGGCAAGGAAGAGGCTTGGGGGCCCCTTAGGCGCTCTTCTTGAGCGATGATTTGATAAGCGCGAGCCACCGTGGGAAAAGGGGCTTGCGCGAGAAGATGAGATCGAAGAGGGCCATAACAATCATCAAGGCCAATCAGGAAACGATGCAAACGATCGTCAGAACGTTGTTGTTCGAGAAAGCGAACAACTTCACAGTGCGTGCCACCCTTTGAACAAGTAGGCGCCACCTCCTGGGATGATAACACGTCCCATAGACGAGTCAAACGGCCAAAATAGTCTGCCAAAGGTTCCGTCTTTTGCTGCTTACAATCACTAATCTGAGATTTGAGTTGGCAAATTCGAGTGCCATTAGAAACGCAATATCGTTCCTTCAGATGAGACCACAATTCATGAGCAGTTTCATAGAACGAAACGGAATTTCGAATGGTCGGAGATATAGTGTTTAAGAGCCACGAAACAAGCATGGAATGTACCGTGCTCCAGTCTGCCAATTTTTCCGGTGTAGTAGGCTTGGTGATAGTACCATCCAAGAAGCCAAGTTTCCGTTTGGCATTCAAAGACATGCGAATCGCGCGTGCCCATTCATCAAAGTTGTCATCTTTCAACTGAATCGGAGTGATTAAGTTGCCCGGATTATCATTAGATCCTAGAAAATAAATTTGGGTCAGGTTTATTTATGTTGGTTTCGGAAGTTTCCGTCATTATGACGCGCCTAGCACCACGAGAATAGGTGCGAACGGGTGAAGCAATGATGAGCAATAAAAAAAATTGAATCTGGGAAGAAACGAATCAAGAGATCGAGTTCTAGGCTCGAAAAAAAATCGAGTCTTGGTGCTGATTTTGGTTGGGTTTTTTAGTTTTGGGTAAAGAGAATTTTTTTTTTTTTTAATCTTAGGCTCTTGATACCATGTTAAGTTTGGTTTAATTTTCAGTCATCCTTCTCATTCATAAAACAAGTGTAATTATATACATCCTAAGTAGAGTCCTACTTCATCACAAACTAGGAAAATAAATCTAATCCAATAAGATAACATAAATAGAATCCTAACATCCTGATACACTTGTCTAACTAGAGTTCTTTTTTCTGACCCAGGCATCCCCATGATTGGAATAACTAACAAATGGACATTATCAGGCTCTGTGAGCATCCTTATAATCTTCTGCTTGTCACTGTCTCTACTACTCAATTCCTCCTCCATAACCAAAGGCATATTGGAATTCATATTGATCAAGCGTAACGCCTCTATCACATGCTGAGCCTCCTCTTTTGTTTGCTTCGACCCTTTCTCCAAAATCACCCAAATAAAATCAAAAACGGAAGAAAAACAGTCTTTTATTACTATACACTAGTCTTATATACATGTGATGCATGTGAAAGCAAATAGAAAATTAAATTATGTAATTACTAAATAATGAAGTTAATGAAGTTGACAAAGTGCTTTAAAATTTGATAAAACTGCCATGTAATTTGGCCTTGTTTTTTCCTGTTGTTTTTTTTTAATTTGGTAAGATGAGTTCGATTGTTTTATATTTGATGATATATTTGTAATTTAGCATGGACACCAAGTCCTCTCTCTTTTCTTATATAGAGACTAGTATTTTTTTGCACGCGATGTGTGCGTGACATCGCGTGTGGGTGATTTTGTGAAAATTTTCAATTTAATACTCATTCATTATTTTGGCTTAAAATTTTACTTTAGATGTAATTATACAAATAACTATATCATTATATATCTATAAAAAAGGCTTGATAATTTTTTGTGAAAAAACTACTAGTAAGATATATGTGTATAAATATATCTCTATAGATAATGAATAAGGATTAAATAGAAAATTTTAATTATTACTTTGAGAGTTGTACATGTTTCTTTTGTTTTAAAAATCTGAAAATTATCTTCATTCAAAAGAAATCTGGGAGTTACATTAGTGCTTTTTCTAAAAAATTACCATGACTTTTTTGCCCTCATTAATTATCTTGGAATAACAAATACATAAAGGGTGTTTTAGGGAATTGAGGTGGACACCAAAGTTCTCAAGAGTTCTCATATATAATAGAGATCTGTGGATATATATGTAATTTAGGATGAACGCCAAGTCTTTCCCACTTACCTTATATTTGTCATAGAGATATTGAGCCTAACTATAAACCTAAAAAAAAGTCTTTCTCGTTGAATAAACAAGTTTGACCATTAATTTCGACCAATTTATAAAGCCCACTTAGGGTGCGTTCACTTCACCTTAATGAATTAAGTTTCAGGTCCAATCAGTTCAGTTCAGTTTAGATAAGTTCAGTTCAGTTCAAATAAGTTTCAATCAGGTCCAATCAGGGCAATAAGTTCCAATCAGGTCCAATAAGTTCCAATCAGGTGCAATAAGTTACAATCAGGTCCAATCAGGTCTAATCAGGTCCAATAAGTTTCAATATGGTCCAAATAGTCTATGATCAATAAATTTGAATTAGAATATTAATTAAAGTTCCATTATAATTATTATATAGTATTATATTTGTAATATTATCTATTATTTTATTATTCATATTACGATTAACTAATATGTTATTATTAAAAAAATTAATTAAATTACCGCTATGATTATATAGTATTATATTTGAATTATCATCTATTATTTTATTACTCATATTACTATTGGCTGATTATGTTATTATTAAAAAATATTATAATCATGGTCAAATAAGGTTAACAATAATAATCTTCATAATTATAATATTTTGCAATTCGTCTTTAAATAATTAGATATAACATGTTTTCGTTACTAATAACAATGAAAGATATAAACGTTATTAATTGATTTCCTACAAGTGCTTTATGAAATCAAAGCAACACTATTAGATACACTAGTGGTGAAAGTTGTGTATAGGCAAGCATATAAATAGTATTTTTTTTTTGTTAAAATGCTAATCATAAGAGATAACTAATAATTACTATTTTTTTTGAAGGATAAATTTTAATGATTATTATGTTATAATAAATTTTGAGGGATAGTATTTATATTAGGGGGTAATCTTCATGTTATTACTCATCAAATGTTTTGTTAAATAAGGTCAAATAAGTTCCAATCAGGTTCAATAAGGTTTAATAAGTTCCAATCAGGTCTAATAAGTTCCAATCAGGTCAATAAGTTTCAATCAGGTCCAATAAGTTCCAATCAGGTTCAATCAGGTCCAATAAGTTCAGTTCAGTTCAGGTCCAATAAGTTCAGTTCAGGTCCAATAAGTTCAGTTCAGATAAGTTCAGTTCAGTTCAGGGTTATTCAGGTGAAGAGAACGCACCCTTATTCTTATCCCCCTCTTGCTGCCTTTTTCCCACAATCACAAGCCCATCTTTCTTGGCTATCCTTTTTGCCAAATCTTTTCTCTCTCATATATGATTCTTCTAATCCCTCATCAAGCAAAAACATAGTTACATAGAATCTAGTTAGATTTGTGTCATCAATTCAAAATTCCAACTTTATATTTAGGCTCCATCTATTTTGGAGGAAAATGATTTTCCCTATATTTCGTTTTTTGGTTGGACAAGGGATTCGAAAAGGAAAAATACGGCAGAAAAGAGTTTTCAATTCCTTTGTACACATTTTCCTCCAAAGAAGGAAAACCATTTTCCTCCATTGTCTCATTCCCAATCTCCATTTTCCCCTTGTTAGCTTAAAAGTTTTCCATCAAACCAAACAAAATAAAACTAATAGTATTCATTTGCATTTTCCATGAAAAACCATTTTCAAATGTTGTCCATCAAATTGAAGGGACTCGTACTTTTCAATATGTAACTAAGAACACGTTTGGTTCATTATTTTTAGATTCTAAGAAACGGAATCAATTATCGATTCTCTTTCTTCTTGTTTGGTTCAATCTTCATTAATCCATTACATTACTTGGTGGCAAGGACTTGCCCAATTTATTACCTTTCCCTCCCCTCAAGTAACAAAATTCATTACTTTATGGTAATGATTACCATTCCCTTTCCATTTCATGGTTTGAACCAAACATTAATCTTTTTCCTCTATATGAATTTGTTGAACTATTCCTTGAATTATATATCTGGCGCTAGGATTAACCTAGCACGGAGGTCTGTTTTAGTTTCGGATTTAGGCCCATCTATTTAGATTAATTAGTAGGGTACTATATAAACCCTATTATTAACCTCTACCTCCGTATTTTTTTGTAATCTGTACTCTCTCCTAAACCTAATAAATCCCGTTTCTCCTCTGCCTGTAGACGTAGCTAACACATTGTTAGTGAACCACGTTAATTCTTGTGTCGATTGTTCATTGTTTTTGTTTCGTTAATTGCATCTGCCACAACAAAATTGATTTGTGTCTTTATTTCAAAAAGAGGAATGGACTAGCCGACTGGGCCTCAACTTACGAAAATGGTTGCTAGGTTAGAATTTCCGGCCACAAGCAATAATCTTTCATATAAGAGGAACGCCAAGCCGAAGGATATGGATCTCATGATCACTTTACTATTTTAGGCTCTGACTTCTTTGTAACACCCTAGCAATTATGCTCCAATTTTTGATTTGTTACTGATAAAAAAATATCTTCTAATTAGTTCATTCTCTAATTTGCCATCAATTAAGTGAACAATTAAATGCCGCCTTAAATTTTTCTGGGGATGGCCCTAAGTACAACTAAGAGTTAAGACCCCTCCTAATAAATACCCCTACCCTTCTACTCTCTCTCCTCTCCTTTGCACTCCCTTCCCATCATCCACCTTCCATCTATTTTTTTTCAGCAGTTATATATCACCTTCCATTAAAAGACCATCAACCTGCACGTTATGGCCACCGTTAAGCCAAAAGGTGAATTTTTTTCTTTCCCAAACCCCTCAGGCACCTGAAACTTCCGCTCTAACCTTTGGTTGGGCAAAAATTTCAGACGCCTGACCATATGTTTAGGCGGCTAAAACTTCCGCCCCAACCTATGATTGGACGAAAATGCCAGACGTCCCAACCTATGGTTAGGAGTCTAAAATTTTCGCCCAACCATAGGCCGATGCGGAAATTATAGACGCTTAAGGGGTTTCAAAAATAAAATAAAATAAAAAACCATTTTTTTCGGGAAAGAATAAAGGTTAGGGGAAAAGAGAGAAAGGGTTGTAGCTCCGGTGATAGTGGTGATCTGGTGGTGGTAGCAGCACCGGTGATGGTTGCAGCTCCGGTGGTGGTTGAGGATGCAAGTGAGGGAGAAATGAGATAAGGAAAGAAGAAAGGGGAAAAGGGAGTTCGTAAGTAAAATTAGGGCGCATTTAGCAAAATCCTTAATTAAACATAATCAAAATATTTATTGCAACCTTTTATCAATCAATGTTTTGATTAGAACTCAATGCAGTCATTTATAAAAAAAATGAGCATTTTTTTAGGGGAATTTTTTTTTAGCATTTAGGAGGAACTTTAAGAGGGAGATCATCTAATTTAGGAGGATCCTTAGGATGAAAATCAATTTTAGTGACTTTTTGTTATAGTATTTTATTATATATTCTTCCTCCATTTTATTTTAGTTGCATCATATTGACTTTTGACACTATTCCCTAACTTCGATTTAAGTTTTGACCCTCTTGTAGTATTTATACATAAGGGGAAAATATAGCAAAGGGTCTTTGTCTCGGCATGTATTTTCAAGATATCAATTTTTTATAATTTTTTCTTATGCATGATTAGATATAAAGTTTGAATTACCCTTGTGCTTTGGCAAACGTGCAAAGTACTTTAAGTACAACTAAAAGAGAACGAAAGAAGTATAAATTACGAGTATTTGGACTCGGGCATGCATGCCTGGGTTTAGTGGTGTCAAAACAGGTTCTCAAACAGGTTCTGGGTATACCCACGGCGAACCAGGTCAGACCCGGACAAGTCAAGATTCTGACAGTCAGTGTCCCCGGTCGTGATTGGTCAAGTTTTGTTCAACTGGGTCGATCACATTTGAATCATGGGGTTGTCGGGTGCCGAACGCTCCATTTACAAGTCGATCCATTCCCGGATATGATCGCTCGTGGACATTTTTTAGCCAGGTTTGCGCAGATCGTATTTGGGTTTAATGTACGCTTAGGTAGAGTCAAGTATACTCGGGTTGAATCACTAATAACCTTAGTACAATCATTGTGAATCATCGGGTCCATTCGGTATTGAACGTCAAATCAACTTCGTAAAACTCCTGATCGGGTCATTTTGATTTTGTTATGGATTTTGTAAACGAATCATATTATTAAAAGTATTAAGATCGACATATATATACATATGTGTGTGTGCGATAAATATATGAATGATAACGAAAAACTAATAAAAACACTATATTTGTTTACCGTGATGTTTAGTGTATTCTCCTAGTCAACTCTTATTTCGACTAATCAACTGCGTAAAACCACTCTAATGAGTAAAGGAGTAAAACGACTCTTCATATGTTCTAATATTATATAATATAATCAACGATAATAATAATGAGTAGACGATCGGTTCCAAGGTTTATATAAATGATTTATTATTATAAGCATTGTGATTGATATACAAGTTTGTAAATAGCTATGATGATAATGAGAATAGTAATAATAATAAACATAAAGCGATGATGATAATAATAATAATAATAATAATAATACAAACAATAACAGTAATAGTAACAATGCTAACAATAGCAATAGTAATACAAATAAAACACAAGAATACTAACAATAACAATAACAATAACAATAACAATAACAATAACAATAACAATAAAAATACAATTACTAACAGTAATAGTAGCAACAATGCTAATAATAGCGATAACAATAACAAACATAACGCGGTATATGTGTATTATGTTGTGATTATATGTGATGAAGTATAAACAAACTATTTTATCAATATGTTTAATCATTTTAGTAGTACATTGGTATTAAAATAATTGTAAAACCATTCTAATACTATATTGGTTATAAATTAGTACAACGACTTTTGATATGTTATAATATTATAACAAATGACAATCATATGTTTACAACAACGGTTCGTATGAGGCCTAAGTGATTATAACGAGAGTTCATATGTTGTAAAATAATAAACCTAACAACAGTTAATATAAATAATAGTAAACAGAACAACTATAAGTCAAGAAGTTAACAAGTACTTACTAGATAGTAATTTATTAACAACCATATGTTAATTTAGCATTTAGTCAGTTACTCACTTAGACTTATACCAACTCAATAACTCACTAATTTGTTCCTAGATAGTTGAAAGAAGTTGTTACTTGATACGCTCAAGTTACACGTAGTATTTACGTAACTTTGGGTGCACTTTGCTAAGGGTTTGATTGTAATTGTTAACATTCGTGTTTTATTTAACTCTTAGCGGAAGTTCGGAGTTTTGCGAGATAATTTGTGTTAACGTCATGTATTTCGAGCTTCCAAGGTGAAGTGCATTTGAGCCGAGCAAAGTCCAAGCATCACCGCAAGCTAAGCATCACCACAAGCATTACCGCAAGCCAAGTCGCCCAGCGTTCCATCATCGTAAGCCAGCCGCATCGCATGCTCGAAGCAAGCTGCCCAGCAAGCATCGCTCATCGCCCAGCAGCCTCGCTCGAAGCACCGCACGCCCAGCTCTCGCCCATGCTCGCGCATGCTCGCCCAGCTCTGGCCCAGCGCGCAGCTCGCACCTCGCGAGATAGGTGGCACCTCGCGACCCCTAGGTCGGTTTAAGTGTCGGCTGATTTTTGAGCTTTACTATAAATACCAAACTTGTTTTTGGACCTAGGGGGGGCAGCAGCCACAAGGAGAGGGAGTCTCCAAAACGCCACTCCTCTCTTGTTGTCTTCTCTTTTAGTTTTTATTTTCTAGTTTAGTTTTTGTAGATTTCAATTATGGGATTGGCTTATGCTATGCCAATTGTAGCTTGAACCGTTCTTGAACGAGATTAATATGGAGCTTCAAGCATTATTGTGAGATCTTTCCTCTCTATTTAGTTTCTTTGATTATGGTTTAATTTCTATGCTTGCTTTCTATGATTTTTGCATGATTATGCTAGGAACGTTACTAGTTTGATTGTGTAATTAATCTAATGCTAGATTTAAGAATAGAATCGGATTGTTTTATTCTTTTATCAATTGGTAGCAAACTAGGAAGTAACTTAGATGCAGATCGTCTTGGTTATTTCTTGGGGAAATTGAATCAACTGTTGAATGTTTATCGCTTGTATGACGTTAACGAGTGCGTTGGTTCTCTCGTGTTTATTCTTGCTATTGGATTGAACTTAGACGCGATCGGACTAGGTTATCCTTTAGTTAGGGTTTTATAGTCACGCTGATCGTGCTATTCAACTAAGAATAAGGAGAATGCGAGATTAATTCTCGGCAATAGATAATCATGGAAATAATTAGAGTTGAGGTTCAAGGATCGATAATGAATTGAAGTGTATGTTAATCGGATTCAAGATCTTTCCATAATTGATTTCTCATTTTGTTTATATGCTAGTTAGTTGTAGTTTAGTTATAATCTACTTGAAACCCCCCTCTGTAATTATTATTAGGTTTCTCGGCCCTTAGCTTAATCTAGGTTTTGAATCACGCTGAATATTAAACTCGTCCCTGTTTCCCTGTGGATACGACCCCTACTTCCATTATACTAGCTTAGTGTAAAAGAGAGTAGGAGAAATTTTATCTTTGGCCGGGTGCGGTGCACAACGACACATCCGCGCCCGCCCAAATTTTGGCGCCGTTGCTGGGGAAACGGTGTTACTTGTTTGTATTTAGCGTGATTTTTGGATGGTATTGTTTGTGCTCTTTGTTTTTTTGTTGACACTCATAGCGCTAACGATGCATTGCAAGAGTTCTTCTCAATCAATTTTGCAGGTACTTGAAGTGGAGATTGACATGGAACCACTACTGTCACACATGGAGCACAACCCAATGATTGAGTTAAGGTACTAAGTCGAGCTAACGACTTTAACCAACAGCGCTTCTCGGGAGGCAACCCGAGATCCCTTTATTTTCTTTCTTTTCCTTTATTTTCTCATCAAATTTCCACCACCACAACAAATTTTCTTTCACCCACCGCCCTCCCACTAAAAAGATCCACAACCAATCTTAATCCACTTGGAACCAAAATCCACAAAAGAAAACCCGTTGGGAGGACTTCAATAGCTAGGAGTTGGTAACACTAGAGGATTGAGATTGTTAATGTATCTTTTCGATCTCTTAAGCTAGGAGCAAATCTCAAAAATCTAAACAAAATTTGAATTTGTCATTTGTTTGAGTGATTCGAGGGAGAGGGTTGTGAGTTGATTTATGAGATTTGAGTTGGTGTTGTTAAGAAGTTTGAGTTTGACGGATTGTTTGCCATGAGTTTTGAGCATTCGATCTTCGATTTACCCGATTTTCAAATTTTCCCCCCTTTTTCAGTTTACTTTTTCTTTTAATTGTCGACACATTGAGGACAATGTGTAGTTTAAGTAGGGGGGAGGGTATTCTCATTCTCATGTATCTATGTTGTATATATTACTTTCACTTTGAAAAAAAATGAAAAAAATAAAAAATAAAAAAATGATGATGAAATGAAACCCGCTGAGTTGAAAACCCACAAGGGTGGGCGACTAAGGCAAAAATGGGGGCCCGGATAGGTTGAAAACCCGAAAGGGCAACCTATGCACAAAAGTGGCTTATATTGAGCGGGTAAGATGGTGAGATGCAACCAAAAAGAAATGTGTGAAGCTAGGATGAAAACCCGAAAGGGCTCCTAGGCAAAATGAGAGATTAAGAGAGAATTTTGTACTTTGAAAACTCATTTGCCGGAGATGGTGTCATAAGGTGGAAAGCGTTTTCGGGTTGGGTTGGTTATTTCATCCTTGATTTTGTGAAGATTTGTTTAGGCTTTCACATTCTTTTGGTTGATTGTTTGTTTTTGGGAGTAAGCATGGAATTTATCCCTTTTTGTCTTTATTCCATGGCTTGCTATTTTAAATTAGTTGTTGTAGTAGTAGGTCATCTTTTGAGGTTTGGGAGAGCTGATAGTTTAGAGTGTCGTAAGCTGGCATTTTGATTCTTGTTGGTGTTGTTGGTTAAACTTGTTGGTGTTGCTGGTTATTGTTATTGTTACGTCTTTATATATTTCAGGTGAGCTTGAATCTAAGTGTGGGGGAATCATCATCCCTTACGTTTAGGTTTTGAGCGTATTCTGTTAAGATGTGATGATGATGATGTAGTTGATGGGGAGTGTAGGTTGGTGTTGATAACTTGGGTGATGATTTATTTGGTGATCCTCATTTTGAGTTTACTCGAGGTCGAGTAAAGTTCAAGTGTGGGGGTATTTGATACGCTCAAGTTACACGTAGTATTTACGTAACTTTGGGTGCACTTTGCTAAGGGTTTGATTGTAATTGTTAACATTCGTGTTTTATTTAACTCTTAGCGGAAGTTCGGAGTTTTGCGAGATAATTTGTGTTAACGTCATGTATTCCGAGCTTCCAAGGTGAAGTGCATTTGAGCCGAGCAAAGCCCAAGCATCACCGCAAGCTAAGCATCACCACAAGCATTACCGCAAGCCAAGTCGCCCAGCGTTCCATCATCGTAAGCCAGCCGCATCGCATGCTCGAAGCAAGCTGCCCAGCAAGCATCGCTCATCGCTCATCGCCCAGCAGCCTCGCTCGAAGCACCGCACGCCCAGCTCTCGCCCATGCTCGCGCATGCTCGCCCAGCGCTCGCCCAGCACTGGCCCAGCGCGCAGCTCGCACCTCGCGAGATAGGTCGCACCTCGCGACCTGCTTGCTCGCACCTCGCGACCTGCTTCGCACGGTGCGACCTGCCTTTTCCAGCCAAATGTGCGGTAGGCAGAACACTCTTCGCACGGTGCGACCTACTTCGCACCTCGCGACCCCTAGGTCGGTTTAAGTGTCGGCTGATTTTTGAGCTTTACTATAAATACCAAACTTGTTTTTGGACCTAGGGGGGGCAGCAGCCACAAGGAGAGGTAGTCTCCAAAACTCCACTCCTCTCTTGTTGTCTTCTCTTTTAGTTTTTATTTTCTAGTTTAGTTTTTGTAGATTTCAATTATGGGATTGGCTTATGCTATGCCAATTGTAGCTTGAACCGTTCTTGAACGAGATTAATATGGAGCTTCAAGCATTATTGTGAGATCTTTCCTCTCTATTTAGTTTCTTTGATTATGGTTTAATTTCTATGCTTGCTTTCTATGATTTTTGCATGATTATGCTAGGAACGTTACTAGTTTGATTGTGTAATTAATCTAATGCTAGATTTAAGAATAGAATCGGATTGTTTTATTCTTTTATCAATTGGTAGCAAACTAGGAAGTAACTTAGATGCAGATCGTCTTGGTTATTTCTTGGGGAAATTGAATCAACTGTTGAATGTTTATCGCTTGTATGACGTTAATAGGTCTGTTGGTTCTCTGTGTTTATTGCTGCTATTGGATTGAACTTAGACGCGATCGGACTAGGTTATCCTTTAGTTAGGGTTTTATAGTCACGCTGATCGTGCTATTCAACTAAGAATAAGGAGAATGCGAGATTAATTCTCGGCAATGGATAATCATGGAAATAATTAGAGTTGAGGTTCAAGGATCGATAATGAATTGAAGTGTATGTTAATCGGATTCAAGATCTTTCCATAATTGATTTCTCATTTTGTTTATATGCTAGTTAGTTGTAGTTTAGTTATAATCTACTTGAAACCCCCCTTTGTAATTATTATTAGGTTTCTCGGCCCTTAGCTTAATCTAGGTTTTGAATCACGCTGAATATTAAACTCGTCCCTGTTTCCCTGTGGATACGACCCCTACTTCCATTATACTAGCTTAGTGTAAAAGAGAGTAGGAGAAATTTTATCTTTGACCGGGTGCGGTGCACAACGACACATCCGCGCCCGCCCATTACTAGATAAGATTAATGAATGTATCAATATAGATTATAAGCTAATTCAAGAATAATACACTATTTTAGCTAATAATCTTCATGTGAAATACATTTCGAAACTAAAAACATGTATTTGGATTGAAACAATTGTTATTAGACGAGATCAATGAATGCATCACTTAAATAAATATAATTATACTATTACTTAATTCAGTAATAGACTGATAATTGTATAAGTAACGCTATAAGGAGTCTAATAAAAATTTAGAAACTCAATTCACAATTTTAATCTAATAATAATAATAATAATAATAATAATAATAATAATAGTTATACTATGCTAATTAATATATCATAGTTATACTTAAATAATAGTACTAATAATAACTTCAATAAAGATAATTAAAATTTTTAATTATAATGAAATAATAATAATTAACTAAAGACTAAAGATTGTAAGTTACTAAACCAAGACAACAACTATTAAGATGATAAGAATATAAGATTATCAATCCATGTGCTATGTCATCAATCCATGTGCTAGGTTATTCTATTTTTCTATTGGCTAAAGAATGATATCATGGATCATGAATTATAACCATTGATATGAGAAGGATTAAAATCTAACCATTAATTGTGTATTGAAATATAAAAGAGGAAAAAAAAACATGGGATCTAATCTCATCCGTTGATGATTTCGATCCAACGGATGAGATTAAATTTAGAAACCCTAAGATTATTAGGTATAAAAGAAGTCCCCCACATCTTTCATCCGCCTCCCGTCTCCCTCGACCCTCCTCTGCTCCCTCGACCCTCCTCCCTCGCCTGCTCCCTCGACCCTCCTCCCTCCTCTGCTCCCTCGACCCTCCTCCCTCATTGCTCCCTCGACCCTCCTCCCTCCTCTGCTCCCTCGACCCTCCTCTGCTCCCTCTATCTTTCCTCTCAGATCCTCTCTCACTGCCACCATCGTTCATCCCTATTTGCTTGCCCAACAACCACCCGAAGTTTCCACCGTCGTTCAAAACCGCCATCAACAACCGCCATCGTGTTTGAGTAAAAAGTGACAAAAGTAGTAATACTTCTAGTTCTGCTAAAGCTCAGAGTTTGAGATTGAAGAAATTTGAGTTGGAATTGGGTTTGTTGAAGCTCAGAGTATAGCGTGTTGCTTGCTCGCTAGCTGTGCGTGAGTTGGACTTTGTGTCTAATGTGTGTACTGTGTAGGGATCTTTTGCTTCCTATCTTGATTGCCTTAGGTTGTGTAAATTGGATGGTTGATCTTGATGATCTTTGAGAACGGACGAACACAACTTATTGCAATTTCTTTTTATTTTTGCTTTCGTTTTCTTGTAATTTAGTTTATTTATATTTTTTTATTTTCATATTTTTGTAATTTACTTTCTTTGTAATTTAGGGTATTCCACCACTACTAGGACGATTCGTTTTCTGTAATTTGTATATTTTCATTTTGTTGATTTTCGGATTGTTGAATGTCGCTGTTTTGTTGATTTTTTAAAATTAAGATTTTCGTTTTGTTCAATGTGACTGAAATTTGGTTGCTTGAATATTGAACGTAGTTGATTTTTTGTTTGAATCTGGGTTTGCTTGTGTGACACAAGCCTGTAGGTAGTAGGTTTCCATTTTTTTGGACACATTATAAGCTACAACTGATTCGATTTTCACCTTAAATTCGGATCAATTAATGGTTAACTAATCGTAATTTCATGTTATCTTTTACTTTTGCAAAACATTCACATATTTCAACCTTATAATATAATAGTGACATAGTTTAGTTGTAGACTTATAGTTATTTCAATAGCCGGCAAAATAGACCCGTACCCGCTGACCCGACCCGAAATACCCGATCTGAAATACCCGACCCGAGACTCGTTTTTCACCCGAAATGAAGCCAAAACCCGAAATAACCCGACCCGAAAGTAAATAGAATCGAATATAACCGAACTCGAATCCACCCGATCGCAAAGTGACCCGACCCGAAATTGACCCGATAATGATGACCCGAACCCGAACCGACCCGAAAAGTTGTTACATTAGTTATTTTTTAAACAAATTTAAGGAAAAAAATTATCATGAAATACTATATATGACTTAGCCACCTCCCATTTATTATTTCATTTAGTTTTATTAGTCTTATATATGTTTTTTTATTTGCTAGATTGAAAACCCGATTTAGCCCGACCCGATTTAACCTGACCCAATTTAACCCGACCCGATCTAACCCGAAATTTAACGGACCCGAGATTGACACATACCCGAACGGATCCGACCCATGAACTATAACCCGAAATATTTTATCTAATTAACATGAATTATAGTTGAATTCGAGTCGATCATAAACAAATTGGGTTTAACCTGATATTTACTGGGTCTAGTCGGGTTTTAATGTTAATATCTGGTTGGGTTACAGTCAGGTTCGGGTTTGAATGCAGGTCTGTGTGGTAAGGTCAGAATATGATCTTGTCGGGTGACAGTCATGTCTGGGTTATCCCAGGTCAGGTTTCGGTCGAGACGGGGGGCCTCACAAGGTCGAGCGAGGTTCAAGTCGAGCCAATATCGAGGTTGGCCAGCGGTCGAATCTGTTTCGACACTACTCACCTGGATTCTTCATAAAAAACGAGGAAAGGTAATACAAAAATATAATGTGAAAATATTGTGTGAGACCATTTGACCCAAACATTTGGCCCAAACATTTGGTAATACGGCCCACTCAAAGCCCACTCAAATAACCTTATTGCCGGTTTTCTCTTTCACTCATCAACACCCCCCCTTTGTTTTTGTGCGTTTTTTTTGGATATTTAATATCGATTAAATATTTTGAATATCCGATTAAAGATATTCAATATTCAATATCGGATATTCAAAAGATATTTTCGAGATATAGAAAAGTTTATATCGGATATAAAAAAATTTATATCGGCTATTGAAATGTTTATATCGGATAATCTTAGGAAAAATTGATAATGACGGTCCCAACTATGGGCGTTCTGCCATAAAAAGTCGCAACTATGAAGTACCTCATAGCAGCCCAAACTTTATAATAGATTTTACAGGCTTGGTCCCACTTGACCGGTGACTGGCTTAGACTGTTAATGTTTTTTTTTAAAAAATACTCTCAAATATTAGTTATCTTCTTTCTTCCCTTTTCTACTGTTGTCTGCTAGAGTGCAAGTCCTCTTCCCTTTTTTTTTTTTTTGGGTTAAATAGGTAAACTTCAAATAATTAAGCTATTACAACAGAGTTTATCATTGTCTCGTCTAAACTGACAATACATTCTGCATGATAATCATCCATACAAAAACTAGGGGAAGTGGGGAAAAAACTTGGTTACATTGCTAATCCCTTCTAAGTCTTCCCCTCTTCCCTTTTTACGCATTCCAATTTCCACCCACAACACATACCACCACAAAACCACCACCATGGCCCATCCCATATCATACCCCTATTCTACCATCATACAAACTAGTATAATTGAAAATGGCTGAAATAGATTCCATTGGGGAAATCTAGGACATTGAGATCAATTGCCATGTTCTCCACTTTCTCTCTACCCATTACTGCCCTTCATCTCATATTTTTTTATTCTCTTATAATAATAGAAATAATAATCAACCCCTCTGAAATATAAAAACTTTCATTTTTACTATTGTTTCTCACTTCATCTTCCTTAAATCATACCATATCTTACATTTTTATTTATGGGATTTTCTCATAACCTTTAAAAAAATCATACCCATTTCATCAAATTTCGTTAAAAAAAGAAATTAAACTCTGAAAACTCCATTAAAGATGGCTTCTATTTAAGTGTACCATATGGTCTGTGATCTGACCACGGCGAAAACCGGAATTAATGGAGTTTTTGGAGAGCGAACAGTAGAATCAGCTATTAAAGCCATTAAAGAGTCAACTCAGGGAGGAATTACAGTTTGGAGAAGAAAACATCAAATGGGTGTGTTTGATAACGGGGAGGATTGTGTGTACGCGATGCCAATTTCTTTCTTTCTTCTTTTGCTTTTGCCTTTTGTTAGTCCTCCAGGTTGGTTGATGGTGGTGATGGAGAGTTTGAAGGGATGAGGTGTTTTAACAAGAAGAAGGGATTAATGGTCAATTCATTAATAATGCTGGGAGAACTTTTTAGGGATTGAAAATACAGAGTCGACCAGAGGAAGGGAACAAGGAGCTGGAAGGGAGTGGTTTAAATGATGGTCATGTGACCCACGCATGATCCAGTTTACTTGTTATAACAGGTAAATGACCTTACTAGGAGTAGGACCATTCTTGTAATATATGATACTAGTTTTTTATGCACGCGATGCGTGCGACGATATTTTTAGCGATAATTGTTCTCGATTATCGAAACAAACCATGAAAGAGGAGATAAATAATGCTAATCAAGATTGATATGGATTGAGGCTCATGCCAAATCATGTACAGAGGAGCCAAGATAAATATAATTTATGTTCATGATTTTATGTATTATTATTGTTTCACTTATAGCTAACTGAGTATGATTAACGTTAGTTGTTTGTTAATAGTCAAAAAATATTATAGCCAAAAGCTACAAAGCCACCTATATGCAAGTAACAAACCCAAATAATTTTACCCACCTACCCATATGACTATTAATCCCACCTACCATATAACTATCCACCCCATATACCCATATGACTGATGTATCTCACTTTTGTTTTTCATCTAATCCTCCACATTTTCATCTTCCCACCTACAACCTTATATCTTCCCTTCACACAAAAAATTAGAACGACTCATCTCCTCATCCTCACGATTTTTCATATCTCACTAAAAAAGATTGAGATTTTATATTCATATTCACAACAAACACCACATTAATAAGCCAATTCAGGTGTCAAAATTAACCCCATCAACGCTCCATTAATTTTTAGGGTAATTTTGGTCTCTGTTTTTGTGGGTCTTTTTAGGTTTTCATTTCGATCGGGTGGTAATGTTCAAAACGTTCGTGGGAATGGGGTTGAAATTGGAGTTTATTTGATTGACGAATTAAATGGGGGGTCTCAAATTTGAAGGTAATTCTTTACATATATGTTCTCGATTTCGTCGCAAAAATGTAATTGTCAACTAAATTTCTCAAAGACCTAGGTTACATTTTATTTGAACTTTTATTTGTGAAGATGATTTTCTTAAGAAATTTGTGGCTGAAGTTCTTGAATCATCCACTTTTTCTTTTTATTTCCCTTTGTGTTTTTTTTCAAGACGTCTTCTACTCCTTTTTCTGGGTTTTTAATTATTCATATTTCTTGTACTCCTTTTTCTGGATTTTAAATTATTCATAAGAAATTTCAGTAAAATCAATCGTTTTCATCGGTTTTCAATTTCACTATTTGTTTTGGCAAATTAGTGTAATTCCATTTTTAGTTTGATTTTTGTGTCATTGTTATTGTATTCGAAATTGATTTATATTTTATAATGCCGTTTTTTGTTACAAACATATACTGATTTTTTAAATAATTATTTCGAAATTTATACCATGCAATACAGACTTAAATTATTCATGTAATTCGAATATATGAGTTGTTAGTTTTTTTTTCAACTAATTTGAAACAACTTGCAAGATTAAAAAGAATTATGTACCTTTTTTAGAAGTTCGCAAATCGCCAATGGACAAATGTGAATCTCCCCATTGAAATTGTATGTTTGTCTTAGTTTGTAATTTGTATTGACGTTGTAGTGTATTGGTAATTTTTTTGAGTATGTAATTGTAAATGGTTATTGGGAACGGAGTATGTAATTGCTAATGGGTTATAGTTTGTAATGGAATTTTCTTGTTTTTGTAAGGTTTCCTCATTTGAGTGATTTGTATAACGTGAATTATGCAATTCTATTGATTTCAGTTGACTTGTGATTGATTGTTATAATTGTAGTTCCGGCAGTTTTTTTGAAGTCTCGTTTTGGTTGAAATTGGTTTTGTAATTTAGAAAGGGAAGAGGGGTAAAACATTCTCTTCAAATAAGGATGGACACCATAGCTCCCCCCCTTCCCTTATATAATAGAGATTGGCCATCAAATAATCTCCTAAATTATAGCATCATGAGGTATTGATCTCCTAGTATATATAAGTGCTAGAATTATATGCACGCGATGCGTGCGTTAATTTCAAGACTTGTTATTTTATTATATACTTCATTCGTACTATAGTTATGATTACACTCAAATGTGAAAGATAAATAATTAGATGAATTTAGATATATTAATTCGCTAATGTAAAAAATTAACAAAGGTTGTGAGTTAATTTTAATATTAATTTTTTGTGAATGAATTTTGAACAAAAAGAATATACATAATGAGTTGGTTTGACTGAAATAAAGAATACCAAAGGTAGTGAGTATATACCATCTTCTCTTATAAAAAAAGGTCAAGATATTTTGTCCATTTAATTTTTTAATTGAAATATTTGATGCATATACCATTTTTAACTAATTCAGAATGGCAAGTTAAAATGAGAAAGGGTTCTTAAATTGGTTTCTTTTGTAATTTTTTTTAATTCCATTAGATCATTAAGGGTAATTTAGTATTTTCAGAGGGGGACACCATCTTCCTCCCCCCTTCCCTTATAATATATGATATAAAGTTTGGCCTGTTGTGAGATATTCTAAAGTTGGGACTTATTATGGCAGGACGACTATAGTTGGGATATTTCTTATCAAAATTTCCATTATCTTATATTTATAATAGCTATTGAAATGTTTATATCTGATAATTAATTGTCTATATCAGATAATCAAATTTTTATAAGATATTCGAAGTTTAAAATCAGATGTTGAAAGTTTTCTATCATATAATCAATTGTACATGCCAATAGGTAATCAAATGTTGTCGTCAGATAATCAAATCGTTTTCTACTTTACAAGCAATCCCCCGCTATTTTATGCATACTCTAGCTTTCCCCAAATCTATTACCCAAAAATTGGACTCCATATGTAGCAATTTTTTCTGGAATGGTACTAATGGGGGGGAAGAAGTTACATTGGGTGGCTTGGTCAAAAATTTGCAATGTTAAAGACGTTGGGGGATTAGGTTTTATGACTCATTGTCTTATTAATAAAGTTAGTTTAGCTAGACTATGTTGGAAGCTTGATAACGATTTAATTTGGGCTTCGAATATTATTTGTGAGAAATACATTAAGAATAAACCCAACCCATCAATTTTAAAAAAGGTTCCCATATTTGGCTTTACATAGGAATTAGTTGGGAGTTCTACAACAAGAGTTTAGCTTGGGAAGTTGGTAATGGGGAGGCTATTAATCTTTGGAATGATAGGTGGCTAAATGGTGACAATCTTAGGTCCTTAATTCATGGTCCTTTAACAATTAATGAAAATGGTTTGATGCTTAACGAAATTAACGGGAGGGAGATCTCTAATTTAGTTTCTTTTAACCTCCCCCTATCTATACTTGACCAAATCAATTCTATTAGTTTTTCAAATAGGCTGGGGAGGAACTTTTCTCGGTCCAACTTAATAGGTTTTGATTCAAAAAAAGCTTCGAGGGCTGTTAGAGAAGTCCAAAACTCTCCCTCTTGGACTTGGATCTGGAAGTGCCCCGGTCATCCAAAAATTATTTTCTTCCTTTGGCAAATTTGGTGAGGGAGAATGCCAACTAATGAGAGTGTTAATGCAATCCTCCATAACGGCCGTCCCTGTGGCCATTTTTGCCCGAATGTTTAGGAGAACATGGACCATATTCTTAGGTCTTGCCCTAGGTCCAAAGAAATTTGGAGCTTGCTCAATATTAATTCTTCCCCATCTAAGCCTTTTAAGAATTGGCTTCAGGAAAATGCGACTCTATCTAAATGCTTTCCTCCGGCCATCGTCCCTCACAACGTGTTATTCATAGTCTTTCTTTGGAAACTGTGGTTGCGTAGGAACAATTGGACCTTCAAAAAAAATAACATCCCAGCTCACATCCTTATTAAAAATCTCTCATGGGCCGCCACATAATGGTTTTATTCCCGAAACCATACTAAAATTGGTAAAGCTCCCATTTTTCTCCAAGCTCCTACTTGGATTCCCCCCCTCTTCGTTGTCTTAAAATTAATGTGGATGGTTCCTTCTTTATTGAGTCGAAGGAGGCCCACCTGCCGCTGTTTGCAGGGATCATCTTGGTAATTGGGGGGAAGGTATTACGTGATCTACCTTTGCTACGGACGCTCTAGAAACTGGAGTTAAGGCCATGCTCATGGCCCTGCAATGGATTCGAGGGCACCCTTGGTCTCAGTGCTCCATTAGTACGGATTGTAGTATTGCTGCGACAACGATTAATCACCAAGTGGGATCGAATAATCATATTGCATCTCTCATTTATACTTGCAGAAAATTAATGTCCGCTCCAACAAGGGTACATGTCCAGCATGAAGGAAGAACTTGTAACAGACTAGCAGATGCTTTAACAAAATTTGCTAAAGGGAGCTCTCGATGTTTTAATTGAACTTGTATTTTGCAATCCCCTCCCCGGGTTTGTAATGATATTTTTCTAGAAGACAAAAATTCTGGCCTTAGTTATCAGACTCTTTCTAGAGTATTCATGGTTGCAGAAGACATCGTACTAAACAATATTACGCAGTAATCTAATTTAACATTCCTACCAAAAAAAAAAGATAATCAAATGTTCGTATTAGATAATCCAAATGTTGAATAATTTGTATCATGTACTTAATGAACGATACGAATTATATAAAAATTAGTATCAAATACTGAAATGTTAGTATCAGATAATCAAATGTATATGACAGATAACCAAATGTTGTTGTCAGATAATCGAAGTTTGTATATCATAATCAAGTAGACACTGGTCCGACCATAGTTTGTAGTCAGTCCAGTTTGACGCAGTATATACGTTCTCAGGTATAATGCCTCTTATAGGTTGTCTAATTGTTATTTCGTGAAAACGTACAATAGTTCTAAAAATAGTAATTATGAGATAATTATTGGAGATAAGATCAAGTGATATCTTGATATTATCTTGACCTACTGTCAATAATAATGTTCATAGTTATCTTTTCATATCTTCTTAGTTTGTTTACTTTTATACATAACATTTACATATTGGATATTATCCTCTATTCCTTTAATAGGTTTTAGGCCATACTTAGCTAAGGCTGTACTATCTTAGGACTTAGGTTGTATTATTTAATTGATATAATTCTCTCTCATTAATACAAGTTTCAATTCCCTTTCTCATGGTATCTAAGCAGGAAACCTCTTAAACAATTTTTTTTCCTTCGTTTGCCATGGCTTCCAATACCATTCCAAATGATATTGAACCCACATCTTCTCTCATTATCGTCAACCTCATAATATCATGTCAAACTCACCAACCTAAATTACCTTTCATGGAAAATTCAGTTGGAAGCCATACTTGTTGGCCATGGTTTGTTCAAACTTCTCGACGGCACCCATAAAGAACCACCTGCCACTCTCACTGAACCCACATCATCTCCCAATCCTGGCCACATAACCTGGGTTCGCCAAGACAAACTTCTGTTTAGAGCCTTACTTGGCACACTAGAATCCAACACCGTACATGTTGTTTCCCGAGCCACCACCTCCAAAGAAGCTTGGGATTTATTAACCAACACCTTCTCCCGTCATACTCGTGGCCACGCCAAGCTTATCAAGGCCAAACGCAAGGCCGTCACTAAGGGTACACAAAGCATGTTAGATAACATGAATACCATTCGGATTTGTGCTGATCAATTAGCAGTACTTGGTGACCCATATAAACCTAATGACTTGATTGAACGATCTCTAGAAGGGCTCATTCACACTGAGTACATATTAGTGGTTGAAGATGTTAATAACGGTGACACCATTATCACTTTTGATGAGCTCCACGAAAAACTATTACTCAAGGAGTCAACCTCCAGTGCTACTCCCACATCCACCCCGCATTACGCTTTCGCCCATGCCACATCTACTCGTCCCTCCTTTCCATATTCCCCTCTGGTCCAGCCTTCTGACAACAACCACTGATTACAATACACCTCAAAATCCACCAGCCCTTACCATAAACACGACAACTCTCATGGTAAGACCAAAGACTCCGGCTACAAAAGTAAATATTAATGGTGTCATACCACAGGCCACTCCTCTATCATTGCTCTTCCTTTTAGCAAAAGTTTCCCTCAGCCAAACCCACCATACCACCCACCAATAAACCCCCACCGCCCTAGGCGCATGTCGCCACAACCATTAACTCAACTGCCCACACTTTATGGCTGCTGGACACGGGAGCCTCTCACCATGTTACTCATTATCTTTCTACTCTTGCTCTTCATCATCCTTATGACAGAACGGAAGAAATTTTCATAGGTAATGGTTCAGTTGTTCCTATATATTACTCATACAGGTTCACTCATTTTATTTACCACTCCTTCAAAACTATTTGTCTCTCCAATTTTTTATGTGCTCCTAGCTTGAATCACAATATCATTTCCACCTGTCAACTTTGTCTCGATAATGACCTTATTATGAAAATTTTGATCTTGTTTTATTTTGAAGGATCGCTTCATGAGGGAACCTCTTCTCACGAGACCAACTAAACACGGGGTTTATAAATGGTGTTCACCTCTTTCCCAAATTCTCGCTCTTTCTACTATCAAAGCACCTACAATAAATTGGCATCATCGTCTTTGCCATCCGTCATTAGCTACTCTTAAGCATATTATTTCTCATTTCAATTTTCAAGTCTCAAACTCTTTACTTTTTAATTGTAATGCTTGTTATTGCAAGAAAAGTCATAAACTCTCCTTTGGCTAATCTACTTTTAATTCCCCTCTTGATATTATGTACATTGATTTATGGACCTCTCCTATTCACTTTATTGATGGCTTCAAATATTATGCCATTTTCGTTGATCATTACACCAAATATATTTGGTTTTACCTTCTCAAAAATAAATCTGAAGCTAAAGCTGTCTTTCGCCGCTTTAAAGCCCTTGTTGAAAAATACTTCAAACATCAATTTGTGCACTCTACTTTGATAATGGGAGGGGGATAGGAAGCTTTAGCGTCTTCTTTAACCATTGACGATATTTCTCATCTTACATCTCCTCCTCTACTCCGGAGCACAACGGGTTTATCGAGCGCCGACATCGTCATATAGTCGAAACTTGCTTATCCCTCCTTACTCATGCTCAACTTCTTCTAGAATACTGGTCTTATGCCTTTTCAACCTCCTCCTTTTTAATTAATAGACTCCCCACTCCCACTCTATGTCTCACATATCTCCATACCATTGTTTATTTCAATCCCCTCCTAACTATCTTAAACGTCGCAACTTTGGATGTCTATGTTATCCATGGTTAAAACAATACTCCTCTCACATGTTGAATCCCAAATCCTTCCCTTGTATTTTTATTGTCTACTCCAAAACACAAAGTGCCTATCATTGCCTTGATCCCGTCACTCAACGTGTTTTCACTTCTCGTCACGTTCGCTTTTTTGCAACTGAATCTCCATACTCCACTCGTATCTGTAAGCCCACTTTCACTACTCTTCCAAGTCCAGATTCATGCAGCTGCCACTACTCGATTTATGCAGCTGCAACTACATCTCCAACCCAACTCCCTTTGGCCCACCTTCCCTCACTTCAACCTCTCCCTGCCATGCTCCTACTAGGCCTCAGTCTCCAGGCTCACTTTCTCCCTTCCTTACCCAGACACCTCCCTTCTTTCTCACTCGTGTTGTTGAACCCTTCCCCACTGCATCCCTGCAGCCAAATACTACCCCATCCATTCCTAATATAGATGACAACCCTTTGTCCTCCCAACTAGTGACCTCCCATCCTCCTGACATTATTACCTGTTCAAAAAAATAATAATTTTAAACCCAACAAAAATTACTTTCACTCCACATCCACTACTCCAAAACCAGCCATCCCCAAAACTGTTCACCAGGCTCTCAAAGACCCTCTTTGGAAAAAGGCCATGAAGGAGGAACTTGCTTCTCTACATAAACTTGGCACAAAGGATTTAATTTTTGCTCGGAATGTTGTTAAGTGTATATGGGTTTTCGTATCAAAATACACCAAGCAAGGTGTCATTAAGCGTCATAAGGTTCGCTTGGTTGCCACAGACTTTCAACAACGCCCGAACATTGACTACACTGAAACCTTTAGTCTAGTTGTTACACCGGTCACCATTCCCACTCTTCTTAGCCTTGCCATTACCCAAAATTGGCAACTCCGTCAACTTAATTTTAACAATGCTTTTCTATAAGTTACTTTACATGAGAAACTTTACATGGCTCAGCCACCCGGATTCACTAATTCCAAATTCCCTTCTCATATTTGCAAATTAAAGAAAGTCATTTATGGCCTTAAGCAAGCTCCTAGAGCTGGGTACACTAAACTCACCAATTACCTTGTTGGCAAAGGTTTCAAACGATGTGTCTCGGGTACATCCCTTTTTATTCTTCATGATGCTATGTATGAATCCAATTTATCTCATTGTATATGTGGACGACATTATTATTACTGGACCTAATCCTACTCACCGTCATCTATTTATTAAGTCCTTTGCTCTTTGGTTTTACTTAAAGGATCTTGGTGTGGAAGTTATGCTACTTCTAACAGTCTCTTCCTCAGTCAACAACGCTACATTCTCAAACTTCTTGAAAGAATGGGTATGCTTGATACTAATCCCGCTCCGACCCCGATGGTCACCACCAATCACTTAACTTCGAGTTCTGGTGTTGCACTAGAAGTACCGAAAGATTATAGGGCTACCGTGGGTAGCCTACAATATCTAACTCTAATGCGGTGCGATGTTGCATATACCGTTGACAATATGCCTCAGTTAATGCACCAACCTACGTCCGATCACTGGTTGGCGTTAAAACGTCTCCTTCTATATCTACAAGGTACTCTTACCAAAGGCCTCACTATCTACCAAGACTCTCCTTTTTAATATTCAATCTTTTTCGGATGCCGACTGGACCGGTGATCGAGATGACTACACTTCCACCATGGGACATGTAGTTTTTTCTAGGTCGTAACCCTATTACTTGGTGCTCAAAGAAACAAAAATTTGTAGCCAAATCATCCACTCGAAACTGAATATAGAGTTGTGTCCTCTACCACCTTGAACTCATTTGGACTCGAAACTTACTTACTGAAATGGGTATTCATCTCTCCCATGCTCCTAGTGTCTACTGAGACAACCTCAGTGCTACATATCTCAGTCCCAATCCCGTTTTTCACTAAAAAATGAAGCATCATGTCATTACCTTCTACTTCATTCGTGAGCAAGTCCAAAATGGTTCTCTTCGGGTGATTCATATTCCCACAGGTGATCAACTAGCCGACTTTCTTACTAAAACTCTCTCCCGATCTCGGCTTGACATCCTACTTTCCAAGATCGGACTCTCCGAACCGCCGTCCATCTTGCGGGGGCATATTGGAGATAAGATCAAGTGATATCTTGATATTATCTTTACCTACTGTCAATAATGTTAATAGTTATCTTTTCATATCTTCTTGGTTCGTTTACTTCTCTACATAATATTCTCGTATTAGATATTATCATCTTTTCCTTTAATAGGATTTAGGCCATACTTATCTTAGGATGTACTATCTTAGGCTGTACTGTTTAATTGCTGCAATTCTCTCTCATTAGTACAAGTTCCAATTCCCTTTCTCAATTATATGGTAGTAAGAAAAAGACAGAGAGTTGATCTTGCTCCAACAATAATTAAAACAGACAATAATTTCTTTCTTAAAAAATATAGGTTCTAACATTTTAAAAACTTTAAAAAGGATGCGACTATATTTATTTAATTTAAGATTAGTAGTTGGAAATCTTAGCGAGTGATATTTTTGGTAACAAATTTTGCCATTATATAGCAACCAACATAAAAACACATTCACAATTTTTGTGTTTTCTGATCCTTATTAGCTGTAATTCTGTAAATGTGAATTTTAGCGACTAAAATTCTAATAGTCATAAAAATTAGTCTTTGTAAAAAGGATACCCACTAAGTTATAAATTAACAAATTGTTGAGTGAATGGAATTTGCAAGGTATCACAACATTGAGCAAAGAGAATACTAAGTCTAAGGAAGAAATCAAACTGGATTTTGAAGACTAAGTGAAGATGCTCATGGAACTAGTACTGGAGTTGTATTGGAGCAAAAGCAACAAGCGAGGCTTTTATCTTTTAATTCATGTGTAAGGAACGAGTAAGTTTTGGTAAGGAACAATGTCTAAGCAAAGAGAATGTCTGTTTGTTCCTTTGTAAGGAACAGACATGCTGGTACAATTGACCTATGATAAAGGAACTAAGTCGCATTCTTAGGAACTAGTTAAATGGTATAAATTGCAACGGTTCAAATTTATCAGTTGAGTTTTTACAGGCTATAATTTAGGAAGATTTGATTAAAATCTGATTTTAAGAAAAATCTTTTTATATGTAAAAGATTTTATCTTTATTTGGAAAATAAAATCCTTTTTGTTTTTAAAGAAAATCTTTTCAGATATTATTTGTTAAAAGGATTTAAATTGGGTTTTATTAATTAAAATAGCTTTTAAAGAAAAATCGAATTTAAGATTATAATGCATAAGTAACTGCCAGAATTTAGGATACCATTACTGATTGTTACACACGTTATAATTGAACGTGGTGTTTGTGGATGATCATGGAACTTGTTCCTCAAGCTAAGGAATATCATGAGAAAATGTTTAAACCACTAATACATGTTTAATCCCACATTTCACATGAAGACTGCTACAAATATACATGTATAACTAAGTTCCAATTTGTGTCTAACTAAATGATTAAGTGAGTTTAATTAATTAAAGTGCCAGTATTTTCATTCTCTTATAAGCCATCTATTCCTTTACCTTCTTACTCCATTCCACTAAGTTATATGTTTATTGTAATCTTAGTTTTGGGGTATGCGGATTTTGAGTGAAGTCCTATATTAGAGAAACTTTGAGTGAAGCAAGTTAAAGTGAGATAACTTCGAGTGAAGTTGAGAGGAATAGTTGTTAACGGAACTATTGTTCAGGAACTTGAGTTTAGGAACTCAACTTGTGGCCCTAAGTATAATTAGGTTGTAACAAAGTTGTTTGGCCTAATTAGTGAAAGAGTTGAGTTTAAAATCCCTTGTGGTCGAGGTTGTTTCTTCCTGTTGGGACCCAGGAAGTTTTTCCTCGTAAATATCTCTCGTGTTCCTTTAGCTTGTTTTTCTGTTTTAGTTTTATAATTCAGCAAAAAGTACATTTATTTCTACACATACAATTCACCATCCTCTTGTAGTGTTCCTATTAAGAGAACAATTGGGATCAGAGCTAGAACTCACAAAACGTAGGAAACCCTATTGAGAAAAAGATCCAGAAAACATGAACACTACTGAGAAACTCGAGGAAGGTTGCTCTACCCAACGACCTCCAATGTTCAATGGAAAATTCTATTCCTATTGGAAGAATAGTATGGAGATATTCATCAAGGCTGAAAACTACCAGGTATGGAGGGTCATTAAAGTTAGTGATTTTGAGGTCACAACCACTAACGACAAAAATGAGGTAATTCCTAAACCATTCTCTGAATATGACAAAGCTGACTTTGAAAAAATGAAAGTTAATGATAAGGCTGTTAAACTTTTTCATTGTGGACTTGGACCCCATGAACACAATTAAATCATGGGATGCATATCCGCAAAGGAAATATGAGATTTACTTGAGGTAACACATGAAGGAACTAATGAAGTCAAAAGATCCAAAATTGATTTACTGATGAACAATATGAACTATTCTCCAGCATGAAGACTAAGGAAAGCATACAAGAGATGTTTAATTACTCGTTTTACTAACATTATTAATGAGTTGGCTTCCCTTGGAAAGTTTATTTCTTCAGAAGAACAGGTTCGAAAAGTTCTTCGGAGTCTTCCTAAGGATAGATGGATGGCTAAGGTCACTGCTTAACAAGAAACAAAAAATTCACCAAGTTCAACTTGGAACAGCTAGCTAGATCACTAATGACTCATGAGCTACACCATGATACTGAATATGGTGAAAGCTCTAAGTCCAAATCCATTGCCCTAAAAGGCGATGATGAAGATGACTCTGACTCTGAAGAAGAGGAACGTGAAGAATGGTAACTTCAAAGGTAAAAGAAAAAAATTGTCTAACAAAGCTACTTGTCATAAATGTGGAAATACAGATTACTTCATCAAGGAATGTCCACTTTGGGAAAACGACGAGAACAAAGATAGGAATAAGGAACGTTTTGCTGAAAGGAACAAGGACATAAAAGCTCCTTTCTCTAAAGCAAACGTCCCAAAAGCTATGATAGCAGCTTGGGGAGATTCAGATACTGAGGAAGAAGAGGACCAACCAAATGAAGAAACTGCATATCTTTGCCTCATGGCAAACACTGACATAGAAGAAGATGAAGAAAATGTTTAGGTAAAATAATACTCACTTGAAGCAGACTTAGATGGAAAATCTAGGCCTGAAATTTTGTGATCTTCTTTATGATGCAATTCTTGAATGTAGAGATGAACGTGATAAACGTGAGCAAACTAAACAAGTTGTTAAGGTTTTCAAAGAACACATAGAATGGCTTAATAAAATGAGAACATATGTTGAAAGTAGGTTTTTCGATCTATTTGATAAGAACATGAAAATCAATGAACAGTATGAAAATGTTAAAAAAGAAAATTATCTAATCAACTTAGAAATATCTCACCTAAAGGAATTTGTCCCTGTTCTTATTTCCTTTGATATAAGATCAACTCCTTTAAAAGGCTACCGATCTGAGATCAAAAATTTGAACAAAGAAAAAATTTATTTTAAAGGAACAGATCTGTAACCTTAAGAAGGAACTTGTAGTTGCAAGGAACAGAGGTAAAATGATGGTTGTTCCTAAGTGGATTGAGAGACCAATAACAAAAAGAAAAGAAGGTATTGGTTTTGAAAACTACAAGAAAAGGAACAAACCTAAGAAATATGTTGATCTACCTAGAGGCAAGATCGGTCATTACATAATGAAGTGTAAAATAAGAACTAGTATGATTAACAAAAATGTAAAGACTAGCAACATGAAATGGGTTGTAAAATCAAATACTAGCCAAGAACGGGAACCCACAAAAGAAGGGGGTTCCTACAACTAACCACTAGTTGATTTGTGCGGAGTTAGAGTGGGGGGGAACAACATTTGGTATTTTGATAGTGGTTATTCTAAGCATATGACAGGAGACAAATCTAAGTTTCTATCACTCTCAACCTATGAAGGTGGAAGTGTGACATTTGGTGACAACATGAAAGGTAACATAGTTGCCATGGGTAAGGTTGGTAAGTCACCATCACATCCCATTGATAATGTTTTTCTAGTTGAAGGTTTACAGCACAATCTTTTAAGTATTTTCCAATTCTGTGATAAGGGAAATGTTGTTAAATTTAATAGAGAAAAATGTTTGATCATCAATAATAACTCTAAGAATGTCATCTTGGAAGGAACAAGGAAAGGGAACACATATATTGTGGATCTTGGTGTTGTTCCTAAAAACAACATGACATGCCTTAGTTTTATTGAAGATGATCCTCTTTTGTGGCATAAGCGCCTAGGACATGCTAGTTTTTCATTACTTGACAAACTTCGATCAAAAGATTTTGTTTTGGGATTACCATCAATTAAATTTCATATTGATCAAGTTTGTGAGGCATGTGCCGAAAGGAAAGCATGTTAGATTCTCTTTCAAATCTAAAATTGTTGTGAGCACCACAAAGCCGTTGGAATTAATTCATATGGATTTGTGTGGCCCCATGAGGATTCAAAGTAGAAGTGGTAAGAGGTATGTGCTAGTTATTGTTGATGACTACTCAAGATTCACTTGGGTTATTTTTCTCTCTAGCAAAGATCGGACTTATGATGAGTTCCTTGTCTTTGCAAAGAGAGTTCAAAATTTGAGTGGTCACAAATTGATGCATATTAGGTCCGATCATGGCAAGGAATTTGAAAATGGAAAATTTGATGATTTAAGTAGGGAACATGGCTTGGACCATAATTTTTCCGCTCCAAGAACACCTCAACAAAATGGTGTTGTGGAGAGGAAAAATAGGACTTTCAAGGAAATGGCTAGAATTATGTTAATAGCTAGTGATCTTCCAAGGAACTTTTGAAGTTGAAGCTGTGAACACTTGTTATATCATAAATCGTGCCATGATGAGACCTTTAATTAACAAAACTCCTTATGAGCTTTATTTTGGTAAGAAACCCAATATTACACATTTGCGAACATTTGGATGCAAATATTTTGTTCATAATAATGGAAAAAATAATCTTCGAAAATTTGATGCTAGGAGTGATTAAGCGGTATTTCTAGTATATTCTTCACATAGTAAGGCTTATAAAGTTTACAATAAAAGAACTATGTGTGCTGAAGAAAGTGTACATATAATATTCGATGAATCTGACAATTTCGATCCAAGCAAGCAGGTTGAAGATTTTGAAATAGGCTTGGTTCGTCCAACTGAAAAGGAAGCAGATTCAATTGAGGAAGAAGAAGGAGAAAAAGAGGAAGAAAATGTAGCAACAACTGCATGTTGCTCTCTAATGCTTTGGATAAAATAACAACTCGTGACTATGGAATTAATTTTAATTGTGTTCCTATTTATTGTGATAATACTAGTGCCATTAGTATTTCAAAATATCCAGTGCATCATTCAAGAGTTAAGCATATATATATCAGACATCACTTTCTAAAAGAAAATGTGGAAAAAAGGTTTATTAAACTTGAGTTTTGTCAAACTGAGAATTAAATTGTTGATATACTAACCAAGCCTCTTCAAAGAGACAGATATGAAAAATTAAGGCTTAAGTTAGGTTTAATAAAATTTAAGTAATTGTTAATGTTCATATCCTCCATGTCTGAATTAAATTGACTTACTCTATGTGATATTAAGTGACTGTGAGTGAATGCCTAAGACCATTGCAAATTGAAAATGTTCAAAACATAAACTTGTATTCAAAGGAATAAAGTCACTCACTAATGTCACATAATACTCCCCTTATTGTTCCTAAGTGATAGAAATAATGTAATATTTGACGAATTGTTGATAGGTAGTATAAGTTGTTCCTATAGCACAAGTTCCTTATTTGTTTTTTTTATCTCCCACAAATTAAAATTCAAAAAAATTTGAAAAACCAGAAAATCCCAGAAATATAGGAGTTAAATTAATTTAATCTTGATTCATCTTTATTTTTTTTTTCTTTTAATTTTATTTTTCCTATCTTTTTACGCGTGTGACTATTCATTTTCCTGTTACATGCATTTTATCTCTTTCTTCATTTTCACATTCATCCTCAGTGTTCCTCTCATTCGCTTCACCTTCGGCACTCTTCATCTCTATCACACCTCTTCACACACCTTAAATATGAAATTTTCTTCACCAAATCGTGAAATCCTATCTCAATTCACATTTTCCCAAAGCAAAATCTCCGAGAAACTCACAAATGCAAAAACCCCTCTTCTCCACCAAAAACCCTAGAAACTGAAACCACTCAAGAAACGAATTCGGTGGTAGAAGAGAAAATCTCTTAAACTCCTAGAAGTTCCAGAAGAAGGAGATTAATTGGAGAAGATGATGAGGAAGATGAAGTTCCGGCACCTGTTGAGGGGGAAGTTGCACAACCACATGTTCCTCTCAAAGGAACTGTTTCTTCTTCCTCAAATAAATGGGTAGTAGAAGTGAATCTAGGTACGACGTCTCAATATTGATTTGGATTGGGCTAAAAGTGTTAAATTCACGGAATTATTGGAAATAATAAAGGAACAGGGTATGTAATATTTGTTTGAAACCGGATTTAATAACTTTTTAGTTCCATTAGGTATGGATGAATTTTGTGCAAATTTTGTTAACACTGATGGAGTTTGCACATCTGAGGTTCGAGGAAAAAAAATAAAATTTACCAAAGAAACCTTAGGAAATATTTGGGAAGTTCCTTGCAAAGGAACTGATGTTTATTTTAAAAGGAAAGGAACTGTGTCGTTTCCCAAGTTTTCTCAGGATGATGTTGTCAAGTTCTTTGGAGGAACTGTTGGGCAAACAAAATTGAACCATAATGTTCTATCCCCCCTTCACAAAGTTCTGTTTAATCTAGTATGGAGGGCACTCATTCCTCAAATTGAAAAGAGGAATGAAGTTGACCTCCTAGATATGTGCTACATGTTTTGCCTTGACCACCACATCCAAATAAACTTTCCCTCTCTCTTCATTAACCATCTCACCCATTGCATAGAGAATCATTGTGTAGTTGGTTATAGTGCCCTAATCACTTCTCTTCTCACTCACTTTTAAAACTGCTGGTTGGCCTACCTTGGGAATTAAACAAGGTAATATCTTAAATGAGAAAACCCTGTATGGTCTGGATTTATCTGTCCAAGATGGAGTGTTGACTCAGGGAAGCATTCCTCTGAGTTCCTCTCAGAAGAGGAAATAGCCCATGTCAAAAATTGAGGAACCGACTGAAGTAATACTAGAGGAATCAGTTCCTGATAACGATGATGAGCCTGAGGAACAGGCTAAAAAGAAACCAAAGAAAAATTCTAAACGTTCAAAAACTAAAAAGCCTGTTCCTAAGAAGGTTTCATCCCTAGCCTCTATTAGGAAGAGTTCTAGGTTGAGTCTTGCTAAAATTTTCACCGTTGTTCCTTCAAATGAGGATGATCCTCTTGTTGTCTCGATGAAGAGGAACATCATGCGGCCTCTCCTAAGGAACCACTTGTTTCTTCCTCCCCTTTCCCATCCGAGTTTGTACCTTCATCTCCACCACAGATTACTCCTTCACTGCCCATCACCATAAACAATATCCCTCAAATTTCTCCATCCACTTTCTCTGCTCCCTCTAGCTATGAATAGATGAAAGTTGCCATCAATGAACCAAATCCCTCTGCATCAACCTTTGATAAACTACCTCCAACTCCTCCCTTTCTTCCTGCTCAATATGAAGACAACTTTTCCTCTGTTCCTCTCACAGGAACAGCAGGTCCTTCACAAGAAATAGCACTTGTTCCTCCTCCCCAAATCCCTATAGAAACCGATTCCAAATGAAAAGAACAACTTTCTTCTACTCGAGTATGGGTGGGTAAATGACGTTTGTCTTCCCAAGAAAACACATGATTAAATTCTACAATCATCTCCATTAGACTTTAGATTGCAAAACTGATAAAATGTTGGGAATCATCAAAGTCCTTAGTGATACAGTTATTGAAGGGCAGAAGAATATAGAGATCATGGTTCAAGGGATGAATTCTTTGAAGAAGCAGTTGGATGGTCATCATGAGGATGTGATGAAGAAATTAGAGGAAATGGTCGAAGAAGAAGAAGTTATAGAGGAACACCAATCCCCTCCCTCTCCTACCACCTAAAGTTTCTATTTTTTTCTAGGAGCAGGAACTCTTAGCCTTTGTTTCCTTTTGTTATCTTTTTTCTCTTTTCTTTTATTTTGTAATCTTTTGGAACTAATGATATAAGAACCTGAATTATCTACTTGTCGTCGATTTTAATATGTTTGCATTACTTCGTACTTGGGATGGCTAGTATTATGTGATTGATGTTTAAGCAAGTCTAACCTTTGATTACTCACTTAACCATTTTTTTGGTGCTTGTTTATGGTCTTAGAGTATTTAAACCATCAGTCTTCCCAAAATCACAATGGATTTGATCTTTTTGACGATGACAAAGGGGGAAAAGATACTGGGGACAAACTTAGTTGCGAAATTGACAAAAATAAATAAATCCTTAATCGGACCTTAATTGAAAATATAAATTATTATTATTATTATTATCTTTCATTCTCTTATCGTATTTGTTGCATTTAGTTTGTGCCTTTGTTGTTATCATCAAAAAGGGGGAAATTATTGAACCTTAGTTTTGATGATGACAATGGAACAAAGATACAAACTAAGTTATCAACTAACAAATTGTTAAGTGAATGGAATTTGCAAGGTATCACTACATTGAGCAAAGAGAATATTAAGTCTAAGGAAGAAATCAAACTGGATTTCGAAGACTAAGTGAAGAGGCTTAAGGAACTGGTACTGGAGTTGAATGGAGCAAAAGGAACAAGCGAGACTTTTATCTTGTAGTTCCTACGTAAGGAACGAGTAAGTTTTGGTAAGGAACAATGGCTAAGCAAAGAGAAAGTATGTATGTTCCTCTATAAGGAACAAACATGCTGGTACAATTAATCTATGATAAAGGAACTAAGTCGCAATCTTAGGAACTAGTTAAATGGTATAAATTGCAACGGTTCAAATCTGGCAGTTGAGTTTTTAAAGGCTATAATTTAGGAAGATTTGGTTAAGGATTTTATTTAATTAAAATATGATTTTAAGGAAAATATTTTTATGTATAAGATTTTATCTTTATTTGGAAAGTAACATCATTTTTGTTTTTAAAGAAAATATTTTCATATATTATTTGTTAAAAGGATTTAAACTGGATTTTATTAATTAAAATAGCTTTTAAATAAAAACCGAATTTAAGAATATAATGCACAAGTAACTGCTAGAATTTAGGACACCATTAATGGTTGTTACACACGTTCTAACTGGACGAGGTGTTTGTGGATGATCATGGAACTTGTTCCTCAAGCTAAGGAACATCATGGGAAAATATTTAAACCACTAATACATGTTTAATCCCACGTTTCACATGTTGACTGCTATAAATATACAAGTTCAACTAAGTTTCAATTTGTGTCTGACTAAGTGTTTAAGTGAGTTTAACTAATTAAAGTGTCAGTACCTTCATTATCTTATAAGCCACTATTCCTTTACCTTCTTACTCTATTCCACTGAGTTATATGTTTATTGTAATCTTGTTTTTGGGGTAAGGGGATTTTGTGTGAAGTCATGTATAGGAGAAGCTTTGAGTGATGCAAGTTACAGTGAGATAACTTCGAGTGAAGTTGAGAGGAACAGCTGTTAAGGGAACTGTTGTTTAAGAACTTGAGTTTAGGAACACAAGTTGTGGCCCTGAGTATAATTAGGTTGTAACAAAGGTGTTTGGCCTAATTAGTGAAAGAGTTGAGTTTAAAATCCCTTGTGGTCGAGGTTGTTTCTTGCTGTTGGGCCTAGGAAGTTTTTCCCCGTAACAATTTTTTACACAACATTTATCATATTTTATGCAACAATAATATTTTATTTATAAAACATTTATCATATTTTTATGGAACATTAATAGTTTTGTATAGTACATCTGTCATTCATTAAACAACACTACTATTAGTGAAAAAAATATATAAATTTTATTTCTTGTTATCTTTTTTTGAAAATAAACTTACTTCTTTATTTACAAAAATGCCATCATGAAATGTCATGGGGGAGCTTTTTATGTTCCTCCCGGAGAGAATTCTAAGGATTCCTATCTACTAATTTTATTACATTAAATAGAAATTTTTTCAATTTGATGTCATGACACCAATGATGTGGCACCACTTTTGGGGATTATCCCCTCTTTTGCACCAAAATATATATGATACCTTCTCTTTTGCTAAATAAGTGCAACAGTTTTACTTTCATATATGTTTGCCAACGTACAAATTTAAATATTAATATTTCTAATTATGTATTTATGAAAAATTATAAAAAGTTGATATTAAGAAAATATTCGTTGAAATAAATCCAACCACATTTTATATGATCATTTTTATTTTCATATATTAGTGAAAAAAGCATGGTTAAAGTGAGGTATATAGATAGTGGAAAAGTCAAAGTGTTGCACTTAAAAAGAAAGAGAGGAAGTATAACATTGTAGCATTGTATGGTTAGTGTTAGAGAGCGAGTGACACATGTTGGTCAACATGTAGCACTATGTCAGACTTATATAAGAATACAGTTGTTTGAGAGTTTGACTATTTACCAAATTGTTCGGTACCGAACATATTACAACTCCTTTTTTTTCTTTTTCTTTTTTTTGGTTGTGCATGAAGGTTAGTCTGGTTGTGCATCAAAGTTAATGTGGTTGTGCACTATTGGCATATATATGGATGTGCAACATTTGATGGGTGAATATTAGTTGAGGGCTGTGCATTCTCTATGTAAAGTTATGCAATATTTGTTAATGGTTGTGCATTCTCTATGTAAGGTTGTACAACAAGGTCAGTTTGGTTGTGCATCAAGGTCATAATGGGTGTGCAGCAAGGTCAGTTCGACTATGCATCAAGGTCACTATGGTTCTGCAGCAAGCTCAGATTGGTTGTGGAGCAAGGACAATTTGGTTGTGCACGAAGGTGAGTGTGGTTGTGCACCTAGCTTAGATTAGTTGTGCAGCAAGATCAGTTCGATTGTGCATCAAGGTCACTATGGTTGTGCATCAAGGTCAGATTGGTTGTGCACGAAAGTGAGTCTGGTTGTGTACCAAGATCAGATTAGTTGTGCAACAAGGTTGGTTCGATTGTGCATTAAGGTCGCTATGGTTGTGCAGTAACGAACATATTGGATGTACAACAAGGACATCTGAAAATTTTAGTTGCCAACAAAAAAAGGGCAAAAAAGACAACATACTTTGTTGTTTGGTACCAAACGGTTGTTATTCAGTCCTTTTCTTGTTTAATTAGAAAGATTTATAATGAGAATACACATATAGTCCTATTAGTATTAGCAATTATAGACTCGGGATTTTAGTTTTGTATGTCAGTGTTTGGTTCTTGGACTAGTGACTGGTGTAATTTAGGTTGTTAGGTTGTGGAATCAACAATTACATAATATTTTGGAAAAATTGATTTAATCAGTCCCAACTATGGGTGCCCTGACAAAAACAGTTCCAACTATGGTTTTTTATTGTTCAGTCCCAACTTTAACCCCCCTCTACATTGGTAGTCCGAGTGGACTGGTGACTTACTAAACCGGTAAAAACGAATTAACCCTTAATTTCCCTTTTTTTCACCTATTTCTTCTACCTCCTCTTGCAGTCTCTCTCTCCTCCATCCCTCTACTTCTTCTTCCTCCCACCATCATCTTGCCACCACTGCCACCACCCGCAGCCCCTATCCCCGTCCCACCCCCACCACCAGCCCAGTCCACCTAAGCTTACCCCCACCCTTTTAGTACTCCTCTCAAAATGAATGAGATATTACACAAACAATAATTTCCCGACCAATTTATTTTAGGAATTTCTGATGTTTGATGATCCTATTTTCTCTCATTTGGTTGTTTGATTGAAATAGTAGTAAATTCGGGGATTAGAAAATGGGAAAGCAACGATCTCTCCGAAGCAAAGCAATCAATCTTGTATCTCGACTTCACCACTGTTCTCCTTAACCCCAAATCCGATAAACCCTCCAAGAATCCACCTCCCCGTATGTCTCTTTCTCTCTCTTCTTACCTACTTTTTCTTGCTATTTCTTCAGATTTTTTTTGATTTTATTCGATTTTTCTGCAATTTTATTTCATGGGTTTGGTGATTTTTTTTTATTTCTCACTTTAGCTTAAGTTGAATGATTTTATAGTGTATCTGAAATTTTGTTGCTTTTTGTGTTTTGGGATTAAATTTGTGGAAATCAAGATTTTGGGTTTTTGTCGGAATGCTTTAATTTATCCGGATGGTTTTTAGGATAATGAAACTGACTCGGAGAAAAGTCATGTTGAGTCAAATTCTGAAGAGGGTATTTTGCCTATAGTTGAAGCACCTGATACCTCATCTTTCAGTGCCTTTCTTTATTTTCTACTATAAGATGACTACTTTAGTGCTGAAAGGGGAGAGGGATGGGTGGCAGGGGAGAGGAGGAGGAGGGAGTAGTGAAGGAAGGAGCGAGGGATGAAAGAGGATGAAGAAGATATAAAAAAAAAAAATTTTTTTGACAAAGTTTACCTGCTACAGCAGGTTTCTAACCTGCTGGGACTGCTATTGTAAAATACCCTCCAAAGTTGGGACTGAACAATAAAAAATCATAGTTGGGACTGTTTTTGTCAGGGTGTCCATAGTTGGGACTGATTAAATCAATTTTTCCTAATATTTTTATTCTAGTAATAAAATTACATTGATTACAAAAAAGTTTATATCTCATCTTTCAATTTAGGAGGAAAAACCAACTAAGTAGGACCCCCTTAACCTGAATGGGGAACACAAAGCACTAGGGGTGTTCAGAAAAAACCAACCCCCTTGACCCACCAATCAACAAAAAAGAGCAAGTAGATTTTTTAGAAATTTACAATTTTAACGGGTTAGGTACCCAACCCGGAAAAAGAAGGAGAAATAGGTCGAATATGGGCCACTTATCTTTGACAACCGCGTACCCTGATTCTCGAGAAAAATATATATGTTTTTTTAATTTAGTGGGTCGGAGAAATATTTGTTATGAACTTTGAGAAATCTTTGTGCTAAACTTTATTGTATTGAACTTTGACAAAGCTTTGTGAGATTGTGTGGATTTTTTATGATATAGATTTTGCGATACTATCAAGTATCAAGCTACTTTTTTTATAAACACTTTTTTCTTTCACAAACCACCTTTAAAATAATTGCGCACGCAGCCACCCTTTATGTTCTTGTTTTTTTTAATGGGAAGCCACCACTTACCAGAATCCGATGGCTGACTCAACTTTTGTGACATTGACCATCAAGTGCAACACATGTGAGGTCATTAAACCGCCTTTTTTTTCTAGATTTTCGGCTTTTGGAGGTCCAAATAGTGGCAGGTTGGTCACCGATGTATCCTAATCAAACACTAGACCGGCGCTGCCATTTCGAGGCCAAGTTTGAGCATGGGTTCTCTGGTGGTGTAATATTATGGGCCTCTACTATTGCCAGAAGAAGGTTTAGCTTTGGGCTTCCTAATCCCGGCGATTGCAATTTTGGTGCCATTCTAGAGGGAGGGAGAGAGCGAAGGAAAAGAGACCGTGTGTGCGTGAGGGTATGAGTGGGAATGGGAGAGTGAGTGAGTGAATTGTAGACGTTTGATGGAGATGAGATTGAAGGGGAATTGGACTGCCCATTTCCTCATTTCTTCGAGTGAATGAGGAAGAAGAATGAGGACATTTAATGGTGAATCGATGTGTTGGTGTTGTAGGGGGGCGGTGATGAACAAGAAATTAAGGGGTCAATGGTGGTGGCGTGCAATGACAGCAAGGGAGTGGCACTGGAGGTGTTGGGACGCCAAAAACGGAGTGAGTAAGAAATAGAGTTGAAATTGGGGTCAACGCCGAAAATTCTAAGTTAATGCCCAACATTCGGCAAGCAATGGCATCTCAAGAAAAGGAATAAAAAAGGTGATTGCGTGCCCAATTTGTTTCTAAAAGGTGGGTTGTGATAAACAAAAGTGGTTACGAAAAGTGGTTTCTAACAAGTTTTCCTTTATATAAGGAGGTTCATGTAGATACTAATGGAAACTCTATCTCATAAGGAATCTAAACTAGTGGAATGCTTATCTTGGGGGATAGACCACTAGAGAACTAAAGTACAAGGAAACTAAAAGAAAAAGGGAAAAACACAACAAAATACAACTGAGATCTAGCTTCAAAGCTAAGGGAAGCATAAACCAACAAAACATCTAACAACATCTAGAAAGGGGGCAACTTTGTCACGTGGCCACAATGGTGGCGAGCGAAGTTGAGGAAGGCCCCGATAAGCCGACGGCGATCCATAACAGGGCAAAAAACTGGTTTGCACATCATCTTATCTGCAGATCTCTGCAAGGTCGAGGGAGATGACATACATCATCGACTCAAACAAGTCATCAATGGACGAAGGCGGCGAGAGCATGCAAGATTTGAGCAGTTGCAGCGAAGGAACGCCGAACAACCGACCATATTTTAGGCTACAGAATCAGATCTTTTAGGTAGCAATGAAGAATCACTCCACCACCACAAATCTTGAAAGAGGGAGTCTAAAAACCAGACGTTGTGGTCAAAGGCGTCTGAATCCCATCAAAAAGGAGATAATGAAAGGGCGAAGAGCTAGGGGTAAAGGAAGGAGGTAGGGAAGGAAGCAGAAGATAGAGGGGTGAAGGAAGGGGCACATTTTTGGGGCTAGGGTTTCAAAAGAAAAAGGAGAGCCCTTCTCTCTAGACATTATCATTAAATATCAAGCTACTGCCAAGTCTACCATAGTTTTTTTATGATATGATTTTGCCATTCTATCAAGTTTTATTTTTTTTTTTGAGGGGAAAAATTGTCATCCCCCACAATTTTATGAATTTTATAAATATATTTATATATATATTACTATTTAAATGATTAAATTCTTAAGTGTTGACTATTTTAAAGTCAAAGGGGTTATTTAATATTTTTAAATAATCAAATATTTTATTTAGTCATACTTTGAAAATTATTTAATAGTTTAATTATGTTTGACTTGTAGTATAAAAGATTTTAAAAATGGGTTAGTGGAGCCCAACTCAACTCAAGCACCCAATCATTAATTGATTATTAAAAGCCCAAATACATTTCCCTAAGCCCACAAGGGGTTACCTATATAAACCCAAACTAAACCCAAAATTCCCACACTAAAAATCACTCACCCTAATTTTATCTCCTCTCTTCTTTTCTCTCTCTCCTCACTCGGCTCCCCCTCCCCCTTCGGTCTTCTTCCTCTTTCGGCCCAGCAGCACCGCCGGCCACCTGACCACCACCGACAGCAGTAGGCCGCCGCCGCCAGCAGCCCAGCATCGGCGCCCCTCCCCTCCTCGGTGCCGTGTTCTCTCTTTCTCTCTCTTTGGATTTTTTTTTCCTCTATTTTATTTAATGTTAAGTTTATGTTTTAAGGATTGATTTAATGTTTTCATGGTTAAAGTTTGTCGTTTTGATGATTTAAAAATAAATTTCAGATTATATGTTTAGCATAATAAAGTAATTAAATTTCAGATTTATTAATTATGTTTAAACTAGGGTTTTAATTATGTTTAAACTAGGGTTTTATTAATTAAATTTCAGATTTATTAGTATGGTAGTACTATACTAGGAGACATTAATAGTTGAAGTTTTAATGATTAAAAAAGATTTTAAACACTTTCAAAGAGGGTTTAAAATATTTTAATGTTGCTGAAATTTTATTTGAGTATTGATTAGTGGTTGTATTGATATTTGATAGGCGGAGAATTCTCTTTAGGCATTTTCTATGGTTGATAAAGTGGCCTCTCATATTATCTACACAAGGTACGTACATACCTATGTGTTAGTAGACTAGTATCATGTCCTAAGAGTAGGATTGATGTAGTATCATGTATAGGGAACTATTTATAGTTCATATGTGATTTATATTCAAGTATAATTACATGTTTTATGCCGTTGTGTGAAGCATGTTGCTTATGTTGGTTGTATTATGTTTGTATGGATGATTGATGCAAGCATATGGGATTGGAAACTTTATTTTATTAATTCACATGAGGGATTAATAATTATGTTGTTATTGGATCATGAATTGGATCATGTTGTTCCTTTTGGATTATTTTATTTACTTTATGGAACCGTGGGCCTTATTTGGTAAGTTGCTTATTCACCAATGAAAGGTTGGTTGATTGTTGACTTAGATCAACAAATAAATAATGGTTGGTTATGGAACTAATAATGGATTATTCTTGGATTGTTAAGTTGTTGATCACCTTATCTAATTAAGATAAAAATGGAAGTTTCATGTATCCTTGATGATTATGTTGGTTGTCTTACTTTGTGAGTCATAGCTAATAAATAATTTATTAATCACTTAAAGTGGAAAGTGAATAACAATAAGCTTTAGACTTGTGCACGTCTGAAGTGTTGGACTAGTATGAGTTGGAGTACATGGTGGTAGCCCATGGCTTTTCTTGGGACCGGATTGATCACCGTGTCCTATTTTATTTAAATTAGTACCTCGATATCATTGGTCATGGGAGTACGGAGTCGCGCCCGTACTTTGTCTTCTAAATTGAAGACTGGTTTGGTTTGGACAACTATTTCCATTACATATTCAATCTAATTATAATTAATCTATTGATTTTGGAGTCTAGTTCAGTATAGTTAATCTGTTATTTATTATATCGTTGTTTATCATTGAGTTAATGTTTATTAGTACCATGTTAGGTTTTATATTTTTTTTAGTATGTAGTACTCGGCTTTGCTGAGTACGTGCTTTTGTGTATGTCGATCATGGTTGTGCCTTATTGATCTTGTGATGACCCATTTGGTGAGCAGTCTCTCGGGATCAATAGAGTATCGACCATTTCAGGTTTGAAGATGATGCATCATGGGTTTCGGTTTCGTGGAGAGCTTGTATTTACCTTTAATAGTTTATAGTTGTTTTAATTATTGGTTGACTAGTTGACTTTGGTTTGGTTGACTTTGGTTTGGTTGTCTTTTGACTTTGGTTTTAGAAGTTGACATATGGTTGACTAATTAAGTTAATTAGTAAGTTTTTAAAAGTTATTTATTTATTTCCGCTGCAAAATTCTGAATAAGCCGATACCTTATCACACGGGTGATAATGCTTTGATAATTCTCTAAGTTTTATATTAAAAAGGTGTTTTGGAAAATAGAGAACTGTCAGGGTGTTACAAAAATAGATATAGATTATTAATCAAGGATAAAGTATCCGAGAATAATTTCTTGTGGACAATGACTTTCCCACACTTGTTCAAATACCAAAAGGAATGAGTTTGGCGAGATGATAAACTACGAAGTTTGCCATGTCTATGAGCATGAGACCATTGGATACTGACTCTAGAATGACCTCTGTAAGGCCTTAGCATTGTCCCAATATCAAGTATCAAGATACTGGCTACTCCCATAGTATTAGTAATTCAGTGTTCTCTCTGTCTCTATTTACTTGCTATATTTGTTTTTGCACAATTTTCAAGACGTTTTTTAAACGTAAATATTTTTTATTCCATTCAAGTAAAAGTTATAAAGTTTTGATATTATGAATCTACACATTGAGACGAATCTAAGAAAATCACACATGATAATATTTTTACTTATAAAAATATTAAGATAGTTGGTCAAAGTTAATAGTTTGATTTTCCAAAATAGAAATGTAGCAAGTAAATATACACAGAGGGAGTAATTAGTAGCATAGGGTCATAGTGATTAGCAATACTCAAGCTACTGCCAAGTGCCAACTTAAATGTTAATTTTTATGATAACTAATTGTATTTTCAAGCCCATTTTCGAAAATCCCAATTAATTATTATTTATAATTAATTGTATTTTTAATATTTATTTTCTAAATTAAAAGATATTATGAAAAATCTGATTTTATCCTTAAGATAATTGATTTCCTAAATTCAAATGATATTATTTAATAAAATATAAAATGAATATTTTAATTTCGGATAACAAATAATGTCGGGTCCGATCCGCGATTGCGCGATGCACATCCCGATGCGTTTTGAGCACCAGGGTGCACACGTGTGACATCGAGACAATAAGCGAACAACAAAGAAAAGCCAGCATCATGCGCCAGGCACACGTGTGTTTCGCGGAGAGCAACGACCGTGCATGTACTGCACGCATGTTTCTATCTTAATGTGATTTTTGGATCTCGATTTTCCTATAAATGGCCTTGTTTTCACTCGGTTTTGACACGACTTCCAACGACAAAAATCACTCCAAATATTCCAAATACTTCAAACATATATTCAAAATCATTCCAAATACTTCAAACATATATACTCCAAATTCATTCAATCTCCATTTAAGCTGCAAAATTGCTCCTTTTGCGAGATCCAGGCGACAAAGGTATAATTACTGAGGGTCCATATTTCAAATTTTATTTAATTTGTTGAAGATACTAATGTATTCTTGATGTAGCCTCTTAGTTGTCTCTTGTAGGGGTGTTTATCATCAGATATTCGAAAATACGGGTAAACGCCTTTACAAGTATTTAAAAAAACGGCTCGTGACATGACTCGAAAAAACAGGGTATTCGTAAACCAGATGCCCGATTTTTCCGGGTCGGGTCATATAATACTTATAGGCATATTGTTATTGCCTAATGAGTGCGAATGTGACTAACTCATGGTAAAGGGTTTTAGTTGTGAAATTCGTTTTCGAATCATCAACAAGTCTTTAAAAAAATACTCATAAACTTAATTGGATATTGGGATTTTTGAGGGATAATTTAATTAAGGACTTATCCAATATCGATTTCCCTATCATGACTTTATAATTGGTCAATGTACCAAAGATAGAGTTCGGGGGTGAGAGTACGAATATGATCAGGAATCAAGCTCATGTCTAGTTTTCAGCAAATAAACAACCAGACAATATGTTCATGCATCCTAAAAATTAGTCTATGTTGGTAAATTAAACAATCAAAAGACTAATTTTTGTTGGTATGTTATTTATGCAATTAAAATTACTAGTTTCTTAAAAAAAATGTTCAAATTGTCTTATTAAACGTTAGAATATTTAGTTAGGTCTTGATTAGCAAAAATAAGCATATGAAGGCGATGAAAGCAATAAACTTATAGACATGCATATGATGATATATAATACAAAAAATTTAATAAAAAAAGGTAGAAGGTTATAATATACACATAAGCATGAATTTATTCAAGATCTACATCAAGAATACATTAGTATCTTCAACAAATTAAATAAAATTTAAAATATGGACCCTCAGTAATTATACATTTGTCGCCAGGATCTTTAATAACGGTCAGCAGAAGGAGCTATCTTGCAGCTTAAATGGAGATTGAATGAATTTGGAGTATATATGTTTGAAGTATTTGGAATGATTTTGAATATATGTTTGAAGTATTTGGAATATTTGGAGTGATTTTTATCGTTGGAAGTCGTGTCAAAACTGAGTGAAAACAAGGCCATTTATAGGAAAACCGAGATCCAAAAATCACATAAGATAGAAACGTGTGCCTGGCGCATGATGCTGGCTTTTCTTTGATGTTCGCTTATTGTCTCGATGTCACGCATGTTCACCCTGGTGCTCAAAACGCATCGGGATGCACATCGCGCAACCGCGGATCGGACCCGGCATTATTTCAAATAACTATAGTGCAATTTAGCCGCGTAGCCAACGTTTGCAGAGGTTTTACTGTACCTGCTTTAAGGAAGGATTCCGGTAGGGATAGTGCATCCATGACGCGTTGGTGGAACTCTTTGTTCGTACTCCCTGCTACTTGTAGTTCACACTCCGTAACACCAAGCCCGCCTTCAATTTCTTCCAACATCATTTTGACATCGGCAATGCCTTCCTCAAATCTTAAGTTCTTCCTAAGTTTCCAAGCATGATGCCTTAGTTAGCTGCATTGCTTCCATATTTCTCTCTTTCTCTCTCTTGTGTGTGTGTGTGTGGGGGGGGATCTTAAACTCGGTGCCTAGTTAGTTCAGTACTAGCTTCTGTGGACGGTAAAGATAGAATTGTATAATACTACTTTATATAGAGCACATAATAGTCCATTCCTTTCTGAAAAAAATAAAAAAATGTAGCCTAAGGTTTTTTTTTCTACAATTGAAGTATAAGATTTGTATATAAGAAGATAAAAGTGTTTTCTTTACTTCAAAAAAAAAAGTTAAAAGTGTTTTATGAATAAAAAAAAGTAAAAGTGGAACTATTGAATAATATCTTAGCACTCTATTAAAAAAATTATGAGCATTATAACCTGTTTACGTAATTATGTCATAAATTCGTAAACTTTTACCAAGTCATAAAAGGTCATTTAATGTCTATTGTTAGTCGTCATAGATGCTTATATCATAATTATGTTTATTTCTTTACTAAGAATCTTATGGTTAAATATTCAAACATTGACCATATTTTAAAGAGCATATATATTGTGAATACAAAATTTTATTGTGTTTAATCATATTAAATTGGTGTAAATCAATATGTAGGAAGTATTTACTTTTTAGCACCTTTCAAATAGACACATAAAGATAATAATGATAATCTAATATGTACATCGGGCACTGCAAAAGTAAGTGTAAACAAAAAATGAATACGAAGTGAATGTAATAATGCATTATAAAATGACATAACAGTAACCAAGGACATTTAGGAAATGGGGTTGGCTCAAGTGCTAAGCATTAGAGTTCAATTCCTACGCCCAGTCGCGCAAATAATTTATTTGGGATTGAGCCATTGAGGGTTAGGGGTGTCTGGCTTGAAATAGGCTTCTATGTAGGGGCCTCCTGTAAGGAAAAGTCCAAATAATTTATTCGTACCTATTGAAGAAAGTAACAAATGGTTCTATTATACGAAAGATATCAATCACGCATCAAATAATTTTAGGATTACTTAATGTTTCTATTTTCAACTTTCTGTGATCTATACGTACTCTTTAGGTTGTTAATGGTTTGTTTGAGTAATATACTTATTCTTACTTGGCTAAAAAAAACTTTTTGTGATCTACTCTTAAAACTTACATTATTTTTTCTAATTATTGTTACCATCAAATAGTTAACTGTACTAAAAGTTCAATACCATATCTTACAAATGTAATAGTTAAATATGATAAAACTAAAAGAAGTGTAATAGTAAAATCGATTATGAAATGCAAAACTGAACCAGGGGATGAACTAACGGTAACATAGAACCACTTTAACAAAACAAATGAAATTTTTGAAATATACTTATCGAGATTTGGAACATGTTCACTACCGCATGAGACGCATCAAAACCTGACATCAATATGATTCTACCGAAAAATTGAATTTATAAAATATTTCCTCTTATTTACAATACTGTTTTTGGTGGAATTCATTTATAATAGACATAGATCCTTGCTTCATGAAAAGTAAAAGGAAAAATTGATAATAACAATCTCAATTATTGAATATTTTCTTTAATCAATCCCAACTTTTGATTATTAATTGGACCCAACTTTTAACTCAATTTAACAAAAACGATCCCCTTGACCTGGAGACCTGTTGTAGTAGGTAAACCGAGGGTCACGTGAGTTTCACATGACTTTTAATCAAATATTTGCTTTTTCCTTTTTAATATATGTTTTGACTTTTCTTTTCCTTTTTTTCTCGCATCCTCTACTCCTCTATCCCATCCACTTCCCTCCATTATTATTCTTCTTCTTCTTCTGCTGCTGCTTCTTTTTTTTGGAAAGTAAGAAATAATATATTGAAGCTCAAACAACTGTACATCCTAATAAGTCCCAATGAGGACATAACCACTAAACAACATCACCATATTACAAAACAAAAACATTACAGATTCATCCAACAATTCATATCAACATCACTCATCCTTCTAGGCAACATACTGCCAACTCGTTGTTTTACAGTATATTTAATGTCATTTACAGTTTTACTCACAGTGTGTATATGCAAGTTCCATAATGCATTATTCCTTTCTTGCCATATGAAATATACAGTAGCAAGAATACTTGCTCGAATAATATGCTTTCTGCTTTTGCTTCCTTTGTATCTTCTTTTGATCCAGCCCAAGAATTGTTCCAGATTATTTGAAGTGGAATTAATGCCCAGCCAAGCTTTTACTTCCCTAAGACACTGTCTGCTGAAGCTACACCCAAAGATGCCCATGATCTTCTTTGTCATTCCCACGTAACAGACACACATCATCTGCACAAATATTTAATGCATACAACCTATCTCTAGTCTGTAATCTTCTATGCATAGCAAGCCACCCAATGAAACAGTGCTTAGGCACATTATGATGGTCCCATATGTCTTTCCACCAACATACTCTCTGTCTAGGTTGCTGCAGTTGTTTATACATGTCAGCAGTGCTATATCTAGTCATCCTCATCCATGCTTCACCACAAACATTTATGATTGAATGTTTCACCCTACAAATGTATTGAACAACCCAGCTAGCTGAATTTAGAGCAGCAAAGCTACTCTAGGGCTGCTCCTTAATGTACATGGCATGAATCCACTTAACCATAAATTGTCTTCTTTCATAGCTATACTCCAAGCTATTTTACCCACCATGGATGTGTTCCAATGACTCAATGACCTGAACCCAAGCCCACCATTAGCCTTAGGAGTGCAAACCTCTGTCCAACAAATATACCCAGGCTTCATGGAATGGCAAAAACCTGACCATAAGAATGATCTACAAATAGCATTTATTTGTTATATAATCTTCTTGGGGAGTAAGAAGATTTAAGACCAATAAACACTTATGATAAGCAGCACAGAATTTACTAATTGTCTCCTACCCGCAAAAGATATATTTCTGGTGCTCCAACATCTAATTCTACACAACATTTTCTCAAGGAGTTGTTCACCATCAGCTGCAGATAATTTTTTTGTACTAATGGGCACACCCAAATAACGAAAAGGAAGGTTACCTTGCTTGAAGCCTGAGCAAGTAACTATTCTCTGCAACTCTTGGTTATCCATTCCACAACCCAAGATTACTGACTTCTGGGGACTAGCAACCAACCCAGTAGACTCAGCAAAGAATTTCAAACCCTGGAGCAGCAACCTAGCTGATTGAAAGTCACCCTTGCAGAATAATATGATATCATTTGCGAAACAAAGGTGATTCAATTGAAGAGTCTTGCACCTTGGATGAAAATTAAACTGCTCCATCTTCCCAATGTAGGATATTACACGAGTAAAATACTCCATACAAAGAACAAAAAGCAAGGGAGACATTGGATCCCCCTGCCTTAGTCCTCCTTTGGAGTTAAAAAACCCAGTTGTAGATCCATTGAGCATAAGAGTAAATATAGGACTGGTTACACATGTCATCACCAGCTGTATGAATCTAGCAGGAAATTTCAATGCTTTCATCATATCTTCCAAGAACTCCCAACAGACTGTATCATATGCTTTTTGTAGATCTACCTTCATCATACAACATTTATGCTTCTGATTCCCTTTGTACATCATAACTATGTCCTGACATACTAAGATGTTATGCAAGATGCTCCTTCCTGATACAAAAGCTCCCTGAGTTGCAGACACTAAATGAGGCAACACCACTCTAAGCTTATCACACAATAACTTGGTGATGCATTTATAGATGACAGAACAACACGAGATAGGCCTATAATCATTAACATGGGAAGGACTCTTTACTTTAGGAATTAAAGTAATAGAGGTCACATTCACTGACTTGAGCAATTTCCCAGTCCTGAAAAAATCCAACACAACAGAAGCTACATCAGGCCCCACAATTTCCCATGTCTGCTTAAAGAAGTAGCTATTATAGCCATCAATCCCAGGTAGGCCTGTTCATTGGGGCGAGGGCCCAATAAAAACCCTCAATAAGCCCTTTTAAAACACATATGACCCGACCCTTATTATAAATGGGGCGGGTCCTTAAAGGGTCAGGGAATAAAAGGGCTGGAACGGGTTAGGGCGGGCCTTGAGAGGGTTTAAAAGATTTTTTTTTTGAAACAAAGCATTCACTCTTTCGACGATCATCATCATTTTTCCCCCAAATCTTTTTCTCTCTCCTAGGGTTTTTTCTCTCTCCTCTTCGTCGGTCTACAATTCGCACATCTCCTGGGGTTTTTTTCTCTCTCCTCTTCGTCGGTCTGGCAATTGACACATCTCCTCTTCGTCGACCAATCAATTCGCAACTCCATACACTACTGAAGGTAAAGTTTCACTAAAACCCTAATTTCACTCTCTTTTCTATTTCTGGAATTCGTGACATTTGATTTGATATCCTTTTATTTGTTTGAGTATGATTTTGTGAGATTTGAGCGATTTTTTGTAGAATTTGCGATTATGTTTTTGTAATTATCACTGATTTGTTCTACAAAATTGGGTGTTTATTAGCTTCTTTTAATTGGCTTTAAGACATGAATTGGGTGTTTATTTTGTGCTTTTATTACCTAATTTTCGGTTATTCTTTCTGGGTTTTGTTTCTTACATAAATTGGTTTTCTTAGTTGAAATAAACCCATTAATTCATTTTATCAAAGATGGGATTTTTAAGCTTTTCTGTTAGTGGGTATTTTTGCGTTGATGTTGTAATTATTTGGGTTTTTGTTTGATTGCTCATTGATTATGATCAGTGATATTTTTTGTTGCTTATCACTTAGACTTTGGTTGTAGACTTGTACAATTTCATGATGCAGATGCATATGTGTACATTAAGTTGTTGTTGACCTTTTTCTAGCATGTTTATTTTCTGAAATCATGTTAAAAAACTTCTGCAAATTTCTACGGGTGAGGATAAGGCTTTTAGGCGGATGATGTTTAAAGCTACTCCACATTTTAAGCCCTTTAGTAGGACTACACTTACTAGAGACCTTTTTTCCTTGTATTATTCTGATAGAGAAAAGTTGAAGACCATATTATTGAGTGCACCCGGTTTAATTTGTTTGACAACTGATAATTGGAAATCATCTCATACATGGCAACATTATATTTGTATTATCGTCCATTTTGTTGATAATGATTGGAAACTACATAAGAGAATCCTCAGGTTTAGGGCATTGACTCCTCCTTATGATGGAGAAAGCATTTCCGAGGAAATTTATATGTTTCTTAACCATTGGAGAATAGATGATAAGGTGTTAAGTTTGACGGTTGACAATGCCTCTTATAATGATGTTATGATTACTCACTTACGGACTCGTTTGGTAGCAAGAGGAGTGTTGAGACACGGTGGTTGTTTTTTCCACATTAGGTGTTGTGCTCACATAATTAATTTGATAGTTCAATCCGGATTAGGTCTTATTCAAAGCATCTTAGATAGTGCTAGGAACTTGGTGAAAATGATTACGAGGTCTTCATCTAGAAGTAAAGACTTTTACGAGGTTGCACAAAAGAATTTTCATTTAAATGTTAAAAGAAAACTTCACTTGGACATGCAAATTAGTTGGAATTCAACATATAAAATGCTTGATAATGTGTTATACTACAAAGTTGTGTTTCTTCATTTGGGATCGGTGCATGTAGCTTTTAAGTATATTGTGCGGTTGTGCCTACGGATGATGAATAGGAAAAATTGATTGTGGTTCACAAATTTTTGAAACTTTTTTATGATGTCACGTGTATGTTCTCGGCCAATAAGTCTCCAACATCTAATATTTATTTCAAGGGTGCTTGGATGGTTCATCGTCGTTTGGTTGAAACATCTAAGGGGCCACATGTTTTCTTAGGAGATATGGTGAAGCCTATGTTGAAAGTTTTTGACAAATATTGGTCGGATTATAATGTGTACTTATCTTGTGCGGCCATACTTGATCCAAGGTTCAAAGTTAAGTTTGTTGAGTATTGTTTTGATAAGTTGTTTGGTCCGGATAAAGCTATGGTAAAGGTTGGAGAAGTGTTGACTACCTTGAGGTCTTTATATAATGAGTATAAGTTAAGATCTTCAACCTCACCTATTGTTGTCCCTTCTCCTACTAGTGGGATAGATGATGACTTATTTGATGAATATCATAGTTATAGTTCAAGAAGTACTAGAATTCAAACCACAAAGTCACAACTTGACTCATATTTGGAGGATCCGGAGCGTGACTTGAATTCGGAGTTGAATGTTCTAGAATTTTGGCAACAAAATGTAGTGAGATTTCCGGATCTTGCTTCTTTGGCCCGAGATTTACTAACTATTCCGGTTAGTACGGTGGCTTCGGAGTCGGCTTTTAGTCTTAGCGGGAAGATTATTTCTCCTAACCGTAGCTCATTGACACCAAAGACGGTACAAGCATTAGTGTGCACTCAAGATTGGCGCCGTGATGAGCACAATTTTCCTTTGGACTTGGATCTTGATTCTAGCTCGGGTGATGATTTGGATGAAGTCGAGGATGATGAGGATGATGAAGTTGTTGATAGTAACTTCTTGTACTAGGTATGTTTGTATGTATTATCATGAAGTATATGCTTGGTTTTACTTTTATATGTGAATGTGCAATTTTCAATTTATGTCATTTTAGTATGTTTCTTGGAGTTTATATGTGGAGTTTTGGACCTAAGATTTAAGTAGATGAAAAGTATTGGAGAAACCTTGATTTCTATCTTATAAAAAAATGTTGATTGAATATCTAGTATCAATTCTTATCATGTAATACTTGACTGACTGTCTGGTTAAATCGGTTCATTTGCTATATTAATATTGAGTTTTTTCTGAAATTTACTTCAATATAGGAGGCCTAGGGGCAAATTGTTGGTGTTATGTATATAGCTATGGTAACGCTACATCTTCTAGGCATGAGTGAACAGGACGTCACAGAGTATCGGAAGAGCTTGAGTATTCGTGTCTCTGGTTTTATAAAAGATGTATTATCTGATGGGTTTAAATTTTTAAAGCTATTTACAACTACACTTACAGAAATCCTTAAAGTGTCTGCTAATTTTTCAGGTGGCAGCTCAGTTTATCCATAGTACATTGCAAAAATCAACCATGACAGTCTCAAGCATGATTGGTCCAGTGGAAAAAATGGCCTTAGCAGATAATCAATGCAAAGGATTGTATTTCATGGTCGTTGGCGTCCTCTTTCAGTTTATATTACACGAGCAAATGGACCACTTTTTGCATTTGAGCTAATAAAATCTTGTAATAGTGTCAAACTGTCAATGATAGCTATCATGGATATTTATTTAATCGTTAGATCTACTTGCTCGCGTCCATAACTTTTACTTTTAATTAACCTGATATTGAGGCATAATCTTGTACTAGTTGTGAACGTGAATTCATGCTAAAACTTTTTAGCTTTTACTTGATGGTTGTTCATGCTATTGCCTGATTTTTGCAATCAGTTGTGCAGTACAGCACTAGTTGTACCTTATATCAGTTGTGCACTACAGCACTACTGCATAACATGAAGTCATGAAGATAGATACCTGGGAGCGAGAGAAATACTATTTCATTTTTAATCATTACTGTGTATAAGTCTTATAAGATTTGATATTTTGATATTTTAATAAGGGCCGGGTCGGGTCGGGCTGTAATGGTTCTGACCCGACCCGGTAAATCAACACCCTTGACCCGACCCGTTTACACATTGACCCGGCCCGGACCGGACCCGCCCCAATGAACAGGCCTAATCCCAGGTGCTTTGTCATGTGAGATTGACAAGAGGGCCTTTTTCACATCATCCACTATAAAGCTGCAATCCAGATACCCTTGTTGATCCTCTGTGAGCTGACAACCTTCTGCAATAATAACCTCTTTGACAACACATCTATTTTCCAGCCTTTTTCTCCAACAGCTCCTTATTAAAGCTCATAAAAGCCTCTTTGACACCTCCATCATCATTCACTCATTGTCCCTAACCATTTTGAATGGCATGGATTTTATTGACATTCCTTCGAGCTTTGATACTCTGGTGAAACAATCTAGTGTTGTCATCACCTTTGTCAATCCACAAAGCTTTAGATTTTTGCCTAAGGAAGCTCAGATATACAGCCTGTGCTTTCCTATATTCCTCAGCAGCTATTCTCTCCTCATGATTGTAATCAAGATTGTTAGGTTGACTATGAACAAGGTCCTGCACCTGAATAAGCTTGTGTAAGCTTTAGTGGCAAGAACATGAACATCTGAAAAGCCTTCTTTGTTTATCCTTTTTAAATCATCTTTCAAACTTCTAAGTTTCTGCACAACTTGGTACATGATACATCCTCTAACAGGCTTCCTCCAAGCTTCATTCACAGTAGACATGAACATGGGAGATTGCACCCACATGTTAAAAAATTTGAAGGGCTTCCAATTATCATTATTATCAGGGTACACACATAATAAACTGGGACTATGGTCATAATCCCCCTCCGGTAAAAAAGACACTTCAGCATTTTCATAAGAATCTAACCACTTTTCAGTAGCTAACACTCTATCAATCTTCGAAAAAACTCTCTCAGGCCCTTCTTGTTTTTTAGTCCAAGTATAAAACCTCCCTGAATACTTTATATCTGTCAATTTGCAAGTATCCACACAATCTCTAAATGGTTGCACTTCATGAATTCTCACCTGAGAGCCAACTCGATCCCTCATCAAGATTGAGAACAGAAATAAAATCCCCCATAACCACCCAAGCCTCATCAGTTCTCACTTTAACTAGATCATCCCATAACACCATTCTCTCCCTTCTGCCATTAAATCCATAAACAAAGGAGCAGTAAAACCTTGGGCTAGGTCTAACTGGCATAATTTTGCAATGAATTAATTAAGCAGTAACAAGTATTATATCAACATCAAAAGCCTCAGGTCTCCATCCAACTATTATTTTACCTTTATGCAATACACAACTATTAGTTGTGAAACACCAGCCATCACACAGATTCTGATAAAGCATACCCATTCTGGGTATCTTTACCTTTGTTTCCAGTAAGCTGAACAACTTAACATTATGAGCAGAAATGAACTTCCTTACCTCATTTTGTTTAGCCACCCTGTTCAGCCCCCCGACATTCCATACAAGTATATTATCCATCCTCTTCAGGGGCCATCAACCCCTGCCCTTCATCCACCATGTATGTTCACATCACCAATACCAGTGACATCATCCACTTCATAAAATAACTCTTTTGTGCTTAAAATGTCAAACTTATTTTTCAGTGGAGTTGCAGAGACATCAGCCCTCTTATGAGAAGCAGCTCTTGTTGGAACTTGACTAGGACCAACAGTATGCACCTCAGAATGCCCAGTAGTCTGCCCACTCACAGTAGTTGCCCTAGGCTCTGCTCTGGCAGGTTGCTTAACCACCCAAGCCTTCTTCTGTTTCCCCTTCTTAACACACTCACCATGGTGATGACCATACCCTTTACAAGAACTGCATAAAATAGGCTTCCACCCATACACTACTTTCTGTTCAACTATGACATTCTTCTCATTCATAAACTTTACCACCTCAGGGAAATATTGATCAATTTCCACTTCAATCACCACTTTTGCGTATTGCAATCTATCCCTATTCAAAGTGGCCTGATCCACCTTAATAAACTTCGTAATGCGACTCACAATCTTGGAAAAACTTTTATCTCCCCAGTACTTCAGATCAAGCCCATGTAATTCTACCCAGATTGGTAAATTTTTCACCCCTTTTTCATTCAACTCCATATCTTCCTTCCAATCCTTCACAATCAATAGCTTCCCATCAAAGAACTGGAACTCACCATTCAACACCTTATCCTTACTCTCAAAATTCAAGCATCTAACAATAAACATCCCCCTTCCAAATGAGGCGATTTTATCCACCCCTAATTTTCCCCAAATTCGTCTAATAAAACCTTCAAACACCAACAATGGTGGATTTGCACCCAAAATGTAACACACAACAGATGATTCCCAAAACCTAATCTCATCTTGAATATCATCCAAATCAATTTCAGGAAGATGAGCATCAGCATTAATTGTGTTACAATTAGGGATTTCATGTTCAATTTCAACCCTCTTATCATCAATTTCAACCCTCTTATCAATTCCCTCAACTTCAGTGGCCCAAGAAACTTGTTTAAGTTCTTTAGACCCACTATTGATTACAGTCAACCATTGTGAAAACGTGTGTTTATCAACAGATTGTTGTTTCAGTTCAATTAAAGAAGAGCGAAGAGAGAGAATCTCACCTTCTTCCTCACTTGAGTGCGAATCAAGAATCTGCAATGCCCCAATACCCATTACTTCATCAATTGATTTCGTCTTCTTTGCATTCGAGGATGAAGGACCAGTAGCCTTCCCTTTGTCTTTTGCCACACTTTTTGAATTCTTGGAACCTTTTTGAAGGACCAGATTTCGTCTTCTTTGCATTCGAGGATGAGAGAGAGAGAGAGAGAGAGAGAGAGAGAGAGAGAGATAGATAGAGAGAGAGAGATAGATAGAGAGAGAGAGATAGTTCATTTCTTCTTCTGCTTCATCATAGCAGCATTAACATCAGTAAGTCGTTCTTACATTCTTCTTCTTCTTCTACTCCCTCATAGCAGCGGTAAGTTTCATGGTGGAGATGGGTGGCGATGGATTCTCGTGGGTTGGTGGTTGGAGTTTCGTAGTGGAGATGGGTTTTCGGGATTGGGGTTAAATTTTTGAGGGCTGGTGGTTGATGTTTCAGGGGTGGCGATGGGTTCTCGTGAGTTGATCGTAGATCTTTCGTGGTAGAAATGGGTTTCCGAATTTAGGGGTAGCTTTTCGGGGGTTGGTGCTTAATGTTTCGGGGGTGGCGGTGGGTTCTCGTGGGTTGGTGGTTGGTGCTTCGGGGGTTGGGGATGGGTTCTCGGAGGTGGGCGTGGGATTTGGGGGCCGAGGATGGGTTTTCGGGTTTAGCAATGGGTTTTCGTGACTTGGTGGTTGGTGTTTATGGTGAGGATGGGTGTTTAGGGCTGGGGCAGTTCGGGGGTGGGATTTCGCGGGGGTGGGTCTTTGGGGCCGGGGATAGGTGGGGGTGGGAAAGCAAAATAAAAAAACAAAAACAAAAGCTGTAAAAGTCACGTACAAGTCGCATGTAAGGGTTTTAACCTGTTATTCTAGGTTATCATGTCACCAGGTTCATTTTTGGCAAAAGTCATGCAATATTACATACACAATCCCATCAATACCAGCTCCCCTGGCTACTTTTTGGAGCTTTGACCCTCCACTGTTCCTGATCCATTGAATCATTCTAGGAAGATCTTCATGCATTCTTGTGATATTCATCCATTGCTTCAACCTTTGTAAACAACACTTGCTAAAATGACAGTGGATAAACAAATTAATGCGCTTTAGTTTCCTCTTCTGTACCACAAATATGACATTCGGAGCTCCTGGAATTATCAAATTTAGCAACTCTTGCTGCAGTTTGCAATCTTCCTGTCACTGTTACCCAGTTGATAAACTTGTGTTTAGGAATACTTAATCTATTCAAAACATATTATCCCACTACACAACATTGGTATTGGCCTTTGATGACCTAATACACCTGCTGAATAGAGTATTTAGGTATCTGTATAATGTTAGATAATGTGAAGAAATTCTTCATTTGCTCTTTAACACCACAAACTTTTTCTTAGTACCAACTACTGTCACTAGGAGGATTGTACCCCCCACCATTCAGCATCTCTAATGTAAACAACATGGACTTTATTATCAATTTTTCCATGCACAGATCCTGAATAGTCTATCAGGCCCAGTTCTTTTGGACTTATTCTCGTTCGGTTGATCTGATTCGGTTCGATTCGGTTTCGGTTCGATTCGGTTCGGGTACTCTATGCAATTCAGTTCCTCTCAATTCAGTTCATTTCAATTTCAGTTCAGTTTAGTTCAGTTTCTCTCAGTCCAAAAGAACGAAGCCTCATCCCCCCTATTTTTAACAAGGTATAAAGTTATAACCAAGCATTATTAATTAAAAAGTTACTTAAGATTTGTTGTTTTCAACTTATTTTTTATTATGAGAGCTTGCCTGAACTTATTAGACCTTATTACTCCTTATTAGATCTTATGTGAACTCATCAAACCTTATTTTGTGAGTGTTAGAGATATGATAAGATTCTCTTATATTTTTTTATATTTATCCTTTTTGTAATTTATGTAAAGTAGGTGTCTCATAGCATTAGGTTTGTACACCTATAAATATTAATTAATCAGAACATTCCAAATCATGGAGAATCACACAATTTGACATGGTATCACGTTTACCAAAAGAAAAACCCTCACTTTCTTTTCTCTCTCCTCTTGCTCCCTACTCCTCTAACCCGCAGCTATGGTGCAACCTCCAGATTCTCCCTCCATATTTGGCGGCCCCAAATCTCCTCCTCCTCCGACCTCTACATCCTTCCACCTCGCATTGCTGTAAGCAACATCGTCATGAACTCAATGCCCATGGTTCTTGATGAAGAGGAGAGTCATTTTGCTGCTTGGGTGTAATACTTCCAAATTAATGTTAGTTTGTGCCTTTAAAGTCCTAGACCATGCATATTGATGTAACTGAGTAATTTGCTAATGTCTCGGAGTAATACTGAAAACATATCAACGTTCTTGCTGATCAATTGACTAATGTGGATAGCCCGGTGACCGAAAAGAAGATGGTGTTGAAATTAGTTACAGGCCTTGTTATGGGGGAATATGATACCCCTGCCACCATGATTAAACAGGAAAATCCCCTGCCTAGTTTCAACCATGCAATATCTTAGTTACTGTTGGAAGAGACTCGTCGAGCAAAGCAAGAAGATCATGCCGACGCGGCTTTAGTTGTGGCCAACAACCCTCCCTCTGGCGGCGTCGGACAACCTCAGCAATAACCGCAACAATATGGCAGGGGCGGCTGTGGCGGGAAATCCAATAGAGGCCGTGAGACCTTTTTTTTTTTTTTTTTTTGCTTATCTTTGGTGAACTTATATGAACTTATTATTAGATCTTATTAGTCATTATTAAACCTTATAAAAGTTTTTTTTTTCTTATAAGGACTGAAAATTAGATTAACACAACATACCATGATTATACTTCATCTTTTTATTAATAGATTCATCAAATTGAAATTTTAAACTATTTGGACATCAATGTTGACCATATTTAATGGTTACTCCCTTGATATCGTTTTTATCATTATCACTTGGAATATTGTAGACAAAGTTAGAAACTTTGACCATGTGTAGTGATGATTATATATGGAAAAACATATGCATGTAGAATCTTATTAGATTTGTCTCCATGTGTAATTTAAGAATATTAACTTTTCGTAACTTTTACTAAGACCTATTTAGAGATATTAATGGTCAAAAATGTGCATTGGAGACTGTGGAAAACTAAGTAGTAAAAAAATGCAGAGTGAAGATTTTGGAAAATAAATGTCATTATTATAATTGTTGTTTGATTAATATATCTTAATGTATATTTTCAAAGTTGTGTTTTGGACTATTTCTATAATTTTCAATAATATATAATTAAAGATATTGATGGTCAAAGTTGTATATCGACAAGTGTCAATATCTAGTCATCTAGTTCATCAACTTGTGAAGATGACCTAAATAAACAACATAGTCCACAATGTCGTTGTTTTGTATGTAAATATCCTATGCTAGACTTGTGAACCGTGTCATATACATGTCAAACAAACCCGACCAGAAAAGGAGAAGAACTGAAACAGATCCGACCCGAACGACAAAGGGCGAGAAAAAATTAAACCACCTAAGTAATTCTAGAGCTTTGGGTCGAATGTAGGTTATGGTGCGATGCAAATCACCTTACATATATAAATCACACTTTCTTCGACTTAAGACTCTAACCTCATCTCTCTTTCTTCAGCCTCTTCAGTCGCCTCTCTCTTATCTATCTAACCTAGATATATCTCATCTCTCTCTATTCTAGATCGCCTATCATCCCTCTCTAACCTAGATCGCCTCTCATCTCTCTCAACTCGCCGCCTGAATTTCGCCTCTCATCTCTCTCAACTTGCCGCCTGATTTCATCCACTCGTTCTCTCTTCGAAATCTGGCGCCAGTCACTTTCACTAGTTCGCGTCTAATCTCTCAACTCGTCGCTGATTTCGAGTGTTGTGTTGTGCGAAGTCGAGTGAATTTAGGGTTTTGGGTAACAAGAATTCGAGTGTTGTGCAAAGTCGAAGAAACATCAAGAATTTGAGTGCACCCTGAAGTTGAAGAAGCATCAAGATTCTAGAATTTTTTTACATTAGTTGAATTATTTTTTATAGATCTTGTGTTTACTCCAAATTTCCACAAGCATCAAGCTAAGGTTGAAGAAAATGGTAATGTCGTGCTGGATTTCTTTGTCATTTCCATTATTGATACATTGTTGATTTTTTTTTCTTCTTCTAATGTATCTAAAAAATCTCTGTAAAATTGGTTCTTCTAGTTTAGTTTTAGTTTTCTTTTTTTTAGGAAGTTTCTAGTGTTCTACGTTAGTTTTCATATTTTTTTTTTCAGTATTTTCACCAAGGTACCCCTGTGGTTTTTCAAAATTCATGGGGTACCCCTATTGTTTCAAAAATGCACCAGGTAACCTTACTTTGGGAGTAAAATGCACGAAATACCCTTAATGACTAACGGTGTTAAGTTTCCGTTAGTCATTAACCTTAACTAAACCCTCTAACCCTAATTAAGTCCTCTAACCCTAACCCAAAACCTTAACCCTAACCCTTAACCCCCTAACACCTCACCCCCACCCTAAGCCCTAACTCTAACCCTAACCACCCAACCACCACAGCCCCCCCTCCCCCCACCCACCCCACGCAGCCCACCCCCCTCCCCCACCAACGCAGCGCGCCCCCTCCCCCACAAACGTAGCCCCCCCCTTCACGCTTTTGATTCCGATTTAAATTCTTGCTCTTCTTCTCAACTCGATTCTCGGCCTAAGCTTCAAGAGGAAGATACCAAAAATGTGGGAGCTCCGAAACCCGAGGAATTTCCAAGCGGTGAGTTTGAGCTTAAAGAATTCGGCGCTTGGAGGAATTTCGTCGTTAAATGTCGACGGAAGAATCTCCCATTGTCGAACTCAAGAACGAACAGAGGCGGGTTTTTTTTCAATTTTTCCCCACATTTCATTACGATTTTTTTCGAACAGAGCGCCATTTGAATCTTTTTCGAACAAAGCGGGGGTTGGGGAAAGGCGGGAGTGGGGAGGGGTGGGGGTGGCGGGGGTGTAAGGAGGGGTAGGGGTTGCGGGGATGGGGGGAAGGGCTGCGAGGGTGGGGGGAGGGGGTGGGTTGCGTGGGTGGGGGAGGGAGTCTGGCTGGGGCTACGGGGGGTGGGGGGAGGGGGGGGAGGTGGTGGTGGTTGGGTGGTGGTAGGGTGGTGGTGGTTGGGTGGTGGTGGGGTTTGGGTTTGAAGTTAGGGGGTTAAGGTTAGATTAGGGTTTGAAGTTAGGGGATTAGGGTAGGGTTATAAGTGAGGGTTTAATTAGTTAATTAGGACTAATTAGGGTTTAATTAGGGTTAGAGGGGTTAATTAGGGTTAATGACTAACGAAAAGTTGACACCATTAGTCATTAAGGGCATTTCGTGCATTTCACCCTTAAAGTAAGGATACCCGGTGCATTTTTGAAACAACAGGGGTACCCCATGAATTTTGAAAAACCACAGGGTACCTGGTGAAAAAATCGTTTATTTAGATCTGAGAACTTAAGGGATTTTTTTTTTGGTAAAATGTAAAAGGTTATATTACCAAAATTGCGTGTGAAAGCCAGCAGCTCATATACATCCTAAGACTACAAAAGCAAACGAAAAAAAAGTAACACCACAAACACCTATACAGCAAAACTCCTCTGAAACACAAATCACCTATACATCAATCATTTCTCCTAATCTCAGTTTCTAGATTTTGCACCCATAACTTCTCATCACTTGACCAATTATCAGTTATGCTATATCGACTCGCCAACACACCTCTTCTTTGGATTTGCTTGATGACAAACACGGGCCTTGGAACTGCATTCTCCCATAATGAGTGATTACGAGCTATCCAAATATGATACACTACAGCTGCCAAAGCCGTATAACATATCTGCTGCAAGTTTGTACTTCTATATCTTCTTCCCCATCTCTTCCAACTCGTATACAATGAGTCATTCCCATTTCTTCTGATGCTAAGCCATTCCATTATCTTCCTAACTACTTGCTTACTGAACAAACAATTGAAGAAAAGATGCACACAAGAATCTTGCCCTTGGTTACAGAGCCGTTCCTGAGATTTTCTAGGCCCGGGGCGAATTGGAAAATTTGGGCCCTTAACGCATGAAAAGTTTAAGAAATCTAAAATTCCTATACAATGTACTATTAATCAGTATGTGATAGGATTACAATATCCACAATCATTATATTCCTAGGATAAGAAGGATGCACTTATTACTATTATTGAGTAAAGCGTCTACAATTCATAAGTTGGCTTATATCCAATAATTTGACAATAATAGAACTAGCTATTATTATAGTAGTATAAAATACAAATCAGCATTGATCGTAAAAAACCATACAAGTACTATACAATTAGCAAGCTTTTATAGCTAAAGCAATGAGCCCCAATTTAAAAATATTCAACTTTATAAAGAAACTTTTCTAATTATCAACAACCAAGCAAAATTGTTGAAGATTTACTAACGTGACTCGTTAAAGTATTTCCAAGTAGCTTATGAGTATTTATCTCTGTTTTTATGTAAAAATAAAGGGCCCAAGTCTACTGCCGAAAAATCAAATATAATTTAATAAAACTAAATATGATTGTAATTAAAATTAGAAATAACGAAAATAAAAACTAGAAGAAATAATTCGGAAAAATGATCCTTACGTAAAAAAAAATAAGAGCCTTTACTAAAATCAAATTGGAAATAGCTAAGATTACTAATGAGATAATTAGAACTAAAATAAGGAAAGAGAGGTAATTGGGGGCTTAAATTTGGAAGGCCTAAACTAAAGGGATTTCATTGGATTTTAATTTGGATAAAAAAACATGATTGGAGATTAAAAAGGAAGCTTGAATAAGATTTGCTGGGAAGTTGCAGTGATATGCACTAGTGCACTACTACGGAAGAATAAACTTCAGTTTCAGTTTTTTTTTTTACCGCAGCAATGTTTCCAATTTTTGGGCCCTGGACGGGTGCCCCGCCTGCCCTGACCCAGGGTCGGCCCCGCCTGGTTACAGAGAAGGCAATCAGTACTGTTGATTAGACCAGCTCTTGCAAGCCTATCTCTAGTTCTAACTTTACCCACAACAACAAGCCATGCTTTGAACGCATGTTTTGGGATATTTATTGAGTTCCAAACCCAATAGTGCCATCCCACCTTATCAAAGTGCCCTTTGATTGGGATATTTATTGAGTTCCAAACCCAATAGTGCCATCCCACCTTATCAAAGTGCCCTTTGATCCATCTATACCCCTATCTGATGGTGTATTTTTTATCACTCCCATGCCACTGGTTTCTATTGTTATATCCTGTCTTGTATATCTCCTTTACCCTACAAATTCCTTTGCAAACCCAGCTAGCATTAGGAGCAACATACTCCCACCAATCTCTCTCCTTGATATACACATGATGCACCCATTTAATCCATAAGAGATCTTCCTTATTTGCCACCTGCCACACATATTTTCCCATAGCAGCAACATTCCATGTAATACAGTCCCTTATGCCTAATCCTCCATTTTTCTTAGGCATACAAACAAAAGTCCAAGTAACCGGGGGAGGTTTGTGCAGGAAAACCCACCCTTCCCACAAATATGCTCTGTATACTTGTGTAATCTTCCTCAGAACAGATTTATGCAACAAAAAATTTTGAGCCCAGTAGGAATGAAGACTTAGCAATACTGAGTTCACTAGAGTCATTCTTGCAGCATATGATAAGTGCCTGGAGCTCCAGCACATTATCCTTTTCAAGATTTTATCAACAAGCATATCACAATCACTATTAGAGAGCTTTTTAGCAGTGATAGGTACCCCCAAGTATCGGAAAGGAAACTCACCCTTCCGGAATCCAGTAAGTTGGACTTAAGGGATTTCCCCTCATTTAATATGTTAGTTTATTTTGTGGTGGTAAAATTGATGATAGTTCAATTTTTTTTTGCTGCCTCTCATTTGGTATAGTATTATTGTTCCATTTTGATGACCTTTTATCTTAAATTTGGTATAGTATTATTGTTTCTGCTGCATTAGATAATTGCAAATCTGCTTTTTATTTGTGTTAATAGCCACAGGCTTTGAAATAAAGTTAGATGAGAGAAAGAACATGTAAAAAAATGAAATAAAGTTAGATGAGAAATGACTTTATTTTTTCTCAATAAAAAATGACCAATATGTGTCGTGTATACCACTCAATCCAACTTATATCCCCTTTTTTTAATAAAAAATTACCAATTTAATTAAGTCGGGTATAGCACTCAGGCCGACGTAAATCCCCTTTTTTAATAAAAAATGACCATTTTGCGTTGCATATTGCTCTCAACCCAACGCAAATCTCCCTCCCTAGGATCGATAGCTTAATCAATCGAGCACCATTTGCGTTGGGTCATGGCCCCCATCCGACGCAAATGACATTAAAACTGCATCGAACACAGACCCGACGCAAATTGCTTCCGGGCAATTCGCATCGAAACTTGTAGTACTGTCGAACTCGGAACCGATGCAAATGATGGTTCCGGAACCGACACAAATCGTCACATTTCTCCACTAGTGTATGTATATTGGTAATGATGATTTTCATATTTTATTGATGTACATAATTATGTTTCCAAAAGTACATTAAGTAATGATGATTTTCGTATTTTATCGATGTACATAATTATGTTTCCAAAAGTACATTAATTCACTTCAAGGTTACAAAAAGAACCAGTACAAACTTCACCAACCCTACCTTTAAAACTGGTCTAACTTAGTGTTGTTCTTTGAATTTCTTTTTCATTTGCTTGAGCTTTTCCAACATTTTGTTTTTTTTTCAATATTAATCCTTCCGTTGCATTATGCTTCACGATGGCTTGCTATGGCTGCTTCCCATGACAGGTCCATCCTATTCACCGTCTACATTTTGCTCAACGGTACCTTTGAACCACCTGAAAGTATCGCAAACATCATACACTTATATTACACTAGTACAGAAATGACAATTTGCGTCGGACGTGGGACCCCCATTTGCGTCGGACATTGGTCCGACGACACAGGTCTCGTCGCAGATGGGAAGACAGGATCTGCGTCGGATACGACACGACGTAGTTAACATCCCATTTGCGTCGGACCCACCAAACGTGCGACGCACATCACTCATCCCCCATGCACCCACAGCAGCCCAGCAAGCACCATCAACGCACCATCTGCGTCGCATATGGCTGAGCATGCGACGAGATGGATATTTTTTTGGTTTTTTTTCAGCTTATTTTTGTTGTTTTTTTTCAGTTTTTTTTTTAATTTTTAAAACTAAACAAACATTATGTTAATAATTATGAGCAGAAAATTCGGCAGAGTCTCCTTTGTAATTTGGACAACCCAAGAAATCGTTGGGAAAATTTTGCATATATATAACCAAAACCTGTTTCAGTACATCTCAATGAAGCAACCAATGTTGCAATCAATCAACCAACAAGGTTCAAGCAACAAAAGATTATTCTAACCTACAAATACATACACTAACCATCAACCTTAGTTTTCTTCGTTAACGACCCGTACAAAGTATTCCGCAAAAAGTTCTTTGAGGTCGTTGATCTCATATATGGAGTATGGCTCAAGACTTGACGGAAAAGCCTACAAATATATTAAATTAGTTAATATACTTTAAAATTCTATAAGTATAAATAACGAATTTACAACATACATATACCTCATACAAATTCTTTGTATCATAATAGAAGCGGATGATTAGAAACATGTATCTCATCACGAAATAACCGCATTCCACTCCTCTTGATTGTTGAGCACACTACACCAAATTTAAGATATATATTAGAATCGAAAAAAAATCCTAAATAGAATTATAAAGTATCAAATACAAAACCATAAGAGTTTTACCCGCATATATGTCCAAGACAATTTAGTTCCTTTATTGGATCCTTCAAGGCGCGGGTATTTTGTATATCACTAAGTATAGAGATTTTGTAACAATTAATTACTATAAACATTTATAAATTATTTAAAATATCATAAAATGCATGTAATTAAACTTATTAACATGTATAACAACTATATATGAACTTACGTATTCAATGGTATCTTGATAGCTAAGGATCTATCTCTCTTGATCGAATGAAATATATATACCGTTCTCTTTGATAGACAAATGACAAGAAGAATCCAATGATCCCTAAGGCATGAAGCAAAATGTGATGTTTATATTTATAACCACAAGTTCATAAAGATAAAACAAATTAAAGATTAGTTTAACTAACATACTTTTCAATATACGGACATAAGATGTAACGCATATATTAATTCGCTTTCATTGAACTTGCCATGTAGTTGATCACGGCATCTAATTGATTGCGTATCATGGTCGCTGAAATCATTCTTGGACACATGAAACCAATATTATTATCTCCATGCTCCTCAGACTGCTCTGCCAAGTACCTAGTATCCAAACAGTTATAGTTAGGAGAAACAATAAAAATAAATATCAAAGTTATAGTTTAGAGTTTGAGAAATCTCACATCATAAATACTTGCAAAATGGATACATTAATCCATGCTCCCGTGAGAAGTTGAAAAACATCTTGTCGCGACAGAATGATCATATGATCTCTATCAAAGTCGAACACGCTACCCTTTGGAACTTGCATATGAAAAGGCTCATCTGAGGGTTTGTCGCAAAATATTCGGTGCATCTCCTTGATATTATCATCCATATCATCCAGTGTCAAGTCAATGAAAGGATCTACGTGCCGATGTGCAGACTCATCGGTGCAAGGATCACTACCAACTATTTTTTTTTTCTTCTTCTTCTTCATCGCACCTTCTTTAGGTATATGTTCCTAATTCAATTCGACTTCTTTTTAATTCATATTATATATGTATATAGATTATTTCATATATAAATCAAGATTACTTAGTATACAAAATAAAGATTACTTAGTATATATAAATCAAAATTTCTTAGTATATATATTTACATTTCTTAGTATATAAATCAAAATATTAAACATAAGTTACCTGATTATCTGAGACTAAAAATACCAACTTTTTCGGCCATTCTATGAATGAACCCTCGGCTTGACTGAGTTTCACGATGTATGGAGTAGGTAGTGGAACTAGAGCTTCTGCGTAGTCTGAAAAAAAATCATCAACACTCACTTTCACGGCCGTAGGATGTGATGATGACTCCATTTGTGGCTGTACGGTACCCTCAACTACAATGATCGGTCCCGAGTTATCCGCTATTGCCAAACGACATGGAACCGGACTCTTAACATCCATTGAGAACACAATGTCATTAATTAAGTGTTTTAGAAAACATAATATCATAATCGTAGAAGATATAAAATAACTATATACCTGCAAGTTCGTAAATGGATCATTGCCCCCCGAGTGACAGCTACTAGGATCAACTGGAGTCTGAGGACTTGTTTGATTTGGTGCTTGAAGACCAAATTGCGCTGCAAAAGCCTTTAACTTTTCTTGAAGTATTGCATCTATCTTCGAGTTCATCTCCTCCATCGTCTGTTCTCTAACTCTTTGGCTCACTCTAACCTCGAACTCCTTCATCCCCTCATCATCCATGCCCCTACCCTTTCGAGCAGTACTACTCCGATCAGGATCTCCCCAAACCGATGTAATCCCAATGCTACGCCCAGCTGTTGACACACGCCCAGGACGGTCTTTCCTCTATAGAGCACGTGATAGAGCATCATCCATCCGACCTGGAACAAACTCTCCTTCCTTTTCTTTCCTTTTCCAATCATCCTGCGTCAAATTCAAAAAATTCATATGATTAGTAGAATACGAGTAATTAGACAAGAAAATATCATAAAATTTGAAGAATGCTTACAATGGACTCTTTTATCTTTTGTGCTTCTTCATTAGGAAAGAAATGATTTCCTTCCTTATCTTCTTTCGATCTCGCGAGAAGCCATGGCAAAGTTCGATCCGACAAGGAGAAAATAATTGATGATGTGGATGAGTCAACAGATGATGCTGTAGAGGATTTAGGGATATACCCTTTGTCTTTCCAAACGGGAATCATCTCCGCATATGACTTTTGACCCAAAAAATGAGGATGAATGTTGGCAGCCTGAGACTTTCTTGCTCTTTCACTTTTAGCCTAATATGAAAACAAGTAATTAGTTAATATTCACAAAAAAAACATTGATTATAACTTATTATGTGATTGTAACGTACATATTATATACCTTAAACTCCTTAGAGCTACACTTTTTCACAAATTCGTCCCAAATCTCTTCCGTGATGAAAGGATAGACCACGTACGGTTGCATATCATTGTTAGGCCCCGGCCTCATTTTTGTGATCCATCGACTCACCAATCTTGACTTGAAATCTCTCCATCGCTTATCCCAAGTAGTCAACACATCTCGTTTCTTCCTCTCATCCTCTTGTATTCCAAACTCTTTCTTCAATATATAAAATTAACCAATAATACACGATTAGTATAATAAACATGATTCAAATTAAAGTAAAAGAATGGATTTAAAAAATACATAGGTTTACTTACTTTAGCATCTTCCCATAAACTATTTTTTAGGCCTTGTGGAACATCATCCCAACTATTGTACAAGATAGACACTTTGCTTCTACTAATTTCGCCGCAATGTGTCTTGTACGCACCAACATGATCCCCAATCGAACGCATCCAATCATCCCACTGAAGTACTCTTTGGACCCCGGGTTTGGAACGTATCCCTTTTGTAGGACCTCTAGGCTTGCTCACTCTTTTCTTCCTACTACTTCCATCAGTTATCTCGGTCTCAGAACGTGGGATCATCATCGGATGCATCATGCATTATGTGATCTTCCATCACTACACCTGAAACCATAAAGCATAAAGACATGTTAGATTCATCAATGAAATACTACAAAAATATTTTAACGAAGCATAAAATATATAATTGAAGATTATAAACAATAGTAGTTGCAATAATATTACATTAGTTACCTATTAATTAGTTTTTTCTTTGACAACATAAAATCCCTCATTATGGTCTCGACGAATGTAATTCGGATCCAGATCTTCCCCTAATGTACTTGGAATGACTACTGACAAAGCAATGACTTCATTGAATTGCTTATCGTATTCCTCTTCATCGTGTACATCATCAATTCCAAGTATTCTCGTTTTTCCTTCAATGACAACAGACCATTTTGAATCGGTAGGGTCAACCATGTAGAATACTTGTTTTTCTTGTGATGCCAATATCAAAGAATCTTCATGATGCCCTAACCGGCTGAAATTGACTAATGTAAAAAAGTCATGTTCATCCTTCTTTACACCACGACGAATATCAAACCACTTGCATTTGAAGAGCGGAATCTTGAAGTCAACATAGTCAAGTTCTAATATCTCTTCAATGAACCCGTAGTAAGACTTCATTGTCTCAACAATGGTTCTATCCCTTCTACTTTTATACTCTGATGACAAAGCCCCCAACGTAACACCACTGTTTTGCATTGTAGATTTGTGATCTTGCCGTTTAGTGTAAAATGAATAAACATTGATGTCATACCCTTCATAGGAAAGAACTTGCATCTTTGACCCATATGCCAACCATCTCAACGTATCCAATACATCATTTTTTGGGTCAGATAGTTGGTTCATAACTCGTTCTTTAAACCAATCAACGAACGACCAATTCTGCTCAATCATCAACTCACGTTCATTCTTCAATGGATACTGAGCACTAAGCATCTTCTTGTGCTCATTTAAGTAAGGATGAACTTGTTTTAGATTTTCTAACACCAAAAATTCTGCTTTTCTTTTCAACTCTCCATCAAGACACAATCTTTTTCTCCCAATAGTACCACAACCATCAAGCCTTCCTTCATGTCCAGATTTTGGCAATCCAATTGCTTGTGCACGTGCTAAATACCGACTTACATATTCAGATACTTCCTCCGCAACTGTTCTTTGGACAATACTTGCTTACGGTGCATTTGGATTCATCACTTTTCCCTTGAGAGTACCCATATGCCTTTCGAAAGGCCACATATACCTCATACAAACGGGCCCACAATGTTTAATTTCTCGGACAAGATGATTTATCAAATGAGGCATGATGTCAAAGAACGATGGTGGGAAATACATTTCAAATTGACACATCGTCTCTATTACATCAGCTTGCAACGTATCTAGAGTGTTAGGATCAATCACCTTGCTAGATATAGTTCTGAAGAAGAAACACAACTTTGTAATCGTGTATCTCACTTGGGAAGGTAAAATTCCTCGTATTACAACAGGTAATTAATAAATGCTGCATCAAGATATGACAATCATGAGATTTCAAACCAACGAGTTTCAAGTCCTTCAGTGAGACAAGGTTTCGAAAATTTAATGAGTATCCAGCACGGACCTTTAACCTATGCAGAGACTCACAAAAACTCGTTTTCTCCTTCTTAGACAAAGTGTAGCAAGCTGGTGGCAGATAATAGAGTTGTCCCCGCTCCTGAGGTGCTAGTTCTGGTCTTCCCATTTCAGCCATGTCATTCAGAGCTTTAACTCCATCCTTTGTCTTCCCGGGCATATTCAACAATGTTCCGACAATGGCATCACAAACATTTTTCTCAATGTGCATTAGATCAAAACAATGTCTGACTTCTACGAATTTCCAATATGGGAGGTCCCATAACTTAGATATTTTCTTGTATAAGTTCTTTGAGACACTTTTGAAGGGCTTGCCAAACACTGTTTCAATATCTTTTACCCGATTAGAAACCTGTTTACCACGCAAGGGTACAGGGGCTTCTCTCATCTCCACTTTTTCGTTGAACAACTTTTTCTTCTTACGAAATGGATGATCTAAAGGAAGCCATGTACGATAATGGAGGTATACATTCTTCCCACAATGATGTAACCTCTCATCAATCATATACTCACCACAAATAGGGCATGCCTTTGCTCCTTTAACCGTATACCCTGACAAATTCCCGTAAGCCGGGAAATCATTAATCGTGCAAAATATCATGGGACGTAATGTGAAGTTAGTTTTCGTATACGCATCGAACATCGAAACACCTTCATCCCACAACAATTTCAGATCTTGAAGGAGTGGGTCAAAATTCACATCTATGTCGTTTCCGGGTTGCTTAGGACCCGAAATAAGAAGCGATAGCAGAATAAATTTACGCTTCATACATAACCAGGGGGGCAGATTATAAATGGTCAGTAAAACCGGCCAAGTGCTATGTTGGGTACCTAGTGTGCCAAAAGGGTTCATCCCATCTGTACAAAGTCCAAGCCTAAGATTTCGAGGTTCTTTACCAAAACCTGCGAACTTTCGGTCGATATTTCTCCATTGCGGAGAATCGGCCGGATGTCTAAGCATCCCATCTTTCTTCCTCTTGTCCGCATGCCACCTTAATAATTTAGCATTATTTTCATCCGAAAATAAACGCCTAAATCTCGGAATGATTGAAAGATACCAAAGAACCTTCGCCGGAGTTTCTTTCTTTCTCACTCCCTCATCATCCTCTTTTATCTTGTACCGAGACTCTCCACACCTTGGATACTCACCCAAATCCTTGTACTCATTTCAATACAGCACACAATCATTTGGACATGCATGTATCTTCTCATATTCCATACCTAATGGACACAACAATTTCTTTGCCTCATAGGTAGAGTTGGGAATTTCATTCCCTTCAGGTAGCAATTCTTGTAAAAAAGTGAACAACTCACTTAGACTTTTATCTGTCCAACTATACTTCGATTTCATATTGAAGAATGTGAGGATGCCAGAAAGTTTACTGAAATTCTTACACCCCGGATACATAGGTTTGTCCGCTGCACTTAGAATACTATCATACATATGGGGACGATCGGTTCCTTCATCCTCCAAATTGTGCAACATCTCATCTACCCTATCATTCTCATCAACTACCCTATCATTCTCATTATCATTCTCTCCTTTTTCGATATCAACCTCAACCTCAACCTCATCATCAATGTGATCAACATGCAAATCATCACACAAGCTAGTAGAGCTCATACCTGGATCATAAAACTCTCCATGCCATGTCCACCTAGTATAGTTGCTCTTAAACCCACGACGAATCAAATGATCCTTAATTTGATCCACATCATGATACCCCCTAGAGTTATTGCAATCACAACAAGGACACAAGACTAACTTTGACCCATTCTACAATTGATGTTCTAACGCAACCCTGATAAATTCATCAACCCCTTGTAGAAATGTCGCCGCAATCCGATTACCATACATCTAGTTTCGATCCATATTTATACACTAGAGACACCAAACAAGATCACAATCGATCACATCATTCAAAGTGTCTTATCAAATGCAGTCATGAACATTTGGGTCCTTATCACTCCAACCTAACCCATCCTTGAGTTTCTCATCTCACTAGTGAATGAACATTTGGTTTTTAATTCTGAGAAAAATCTGGCAGCGCTTCCCTACAGTTCTCCAAGTACACGATGAAGATAGTAGGTAAACTATCAACATATGTACCCAGAGAACGCTTAGGGAAATGAGCTAGATCTTTCTTAGAATCGAAAACCAAACATTCATTGACATCATATGTGAGATAAGAAACTCAAAGATAGTTCCAAACCGGGGACTATTCAAGACTTACTCCTAATGAGTAAGCCTCGAACGGTTATCTAGGCCAATGATGCACTCATTGCAATTAAACAGCAAAAACCAATCCATTCCTTAGATTTCCCTCCCCACCGCATTAAGGTATGTCCATATAAGTTTGGTCATAATTCAACATATGCTTTCCCAATCACATAACCAAACAATTCACATATACTTTCCCAATCACATAATTCAACATTATAGGGACAAATAAAACAAATAAACATAAAGCAAAAGCTACAATATATACCTCTGCTCTCAAGGAGCAGCGAAGACAAGCACAACGAGGTGAGCTTGGAGCACCAGCCGACAAGTAGAAGATGGAATGTGGCAACTGCATTAGGGCATTAACCAACCCACAAATTAAATAGTGATTAAGTCATAACTCATAAACATCAACTATCTAATATTAAGACATTAACAAATTAGAGATTAAGAAACAACATTAAGATTAAAATAGAATTATTAAGATCAATGGTAAAAAACAAGAATGACTTGTGAATATAATTATATAGTAGAAAGGAAGTATTTTAGAGCACTACAAACTATATAAATTCATGAGCACTACAAACTACAAACATCCTAAATATAATCTTAAAATTCAATCTTAAACTACAAACTACAAACTACAAACATCCTAAATCCAATCTTAAAATTCAATCTTAAACTACGAACTACAATCACTCTACTAATACAATCACAAACTCCTTCATTAAGATCTAGCAAAAATAAGACAAAAATTCGAAAAAAAAAGACAAAAATTGCTAAAAAAAAAAGACAGAAAATTGAAAAAAAATAAAAAAAAAAAGACTTACATTGTCGGAGACGGGGAGATGGAAAGCAGCGGCGGTGCGGCGAGACCGAGTGCAGAGGCGGCGCGACGGAGAGCAGCGGCGGCGCGATGGAGAGCAGCGGGGGAGCGACGTACAGCCGGAGTCTGCCGGTGGGAGAAAAAGAGGAATGCAAGAGAGAGAGAGAGTGAGTGAGAGAAAGAGGAGTGCACCGGAGAGGCGTCGCCGGCGAGATGAAAGGGTGAGCCGGAATCTGCCGGCGGCGAGAAAGCCCAAGGTGAGACGGTGCGAAGCACAAAATTCGCATGAGAGAGGGAGAGAGAGAGAAGTGCGAGTGAGAGATTGTGGGAATTGGCCCAACTGGGCGAGATACGAAAAATAAATAAGAAACATCTGCGTCGGACGGGAACTATCAAATTTAGTAACTCTTGCTGCAGTTTGCAATCTTCCTCTCACTGTTACCCAGTTGATAAACTTGTGTTTAGGAATACTTAATCTATTCAAAACATATTATCCCACTACACAACATTGGTATTCGCCTTCATGACCTAATACACCTGCTGAATAGAGTATTTAGGTATCTGTATAATGTTAGATAATGTGAAGAAATTCTTCATTTACTCTTTAACACCACAAACTCTTTTTTAGTACCAACTACTATCACTAGGAGGATTGTACCCCCCACCATTCAGCATCTCTAATGTAAACAACATGGACTTTATTATCAACTTTTCCATGCATAGATCCTGAATAGTCTATCAGGCCCTGTTCTTTTGGACTTATTCTCAGTTCAGTTCAGTACAGTTCAGTTCAGTTCAGTTCATTTTCAGTTCAGTTCAGGTACTCTATGCAATTCAGTTCCTCTCAATTAAGTTCATTTCAATTTCAGTTCAGTTCAGTTCAGTTTCTCTCAGTCCAAAAGAACGAAGCCTCATCCCCCCTATTTTTAACAAGGTATAAAGTTATAACCAAACATAAAACTCTTTTTAAATCAAGACTGAAACATAATTAATTAAAAAGTTACTTAAGGTTTGTTGTTTTCAACTTATTTTTTATTATGAGAGCTTGCCTGAACTTATTAGACCTTATTACTCCTTATTAGATCTTATGTGAACTCATCAAACCTTATTTTGTGAGTGTTAGAGATATGATAAGATTCTCTTATATTTTTGTATATTTATCCTTTTTGTAATTTATGTAAAGTAGGTGTCTCATTGCATTAGGTTTGTACACCTATAAATATTAATTAATCAGAACATTCCAAATCATGGAGAATCACACAATTTGACATGGTATCACGTTTACCAAAAGAAAAACCCTCACTTTATTTTCTCTCTCCTCTTGCTCCCTACTCCTCTAACCCGCAGCTATGGTGCATGAAGAAAATATGATGCCTTTGCTGCTAATTTTTCACATGCTATTAGGTGATCATTGGCAATCATTGCCATGATCACATCTAATCATTTGCTAGGATTCTTCTAGATAATTCTAGAAACTACAGCTGCTGTCATGTGACAGATTACAGCTGTTTTAGGCCTTTTGTCTCTTTGTGGTGCTGGCATTTTGCAGCACCTTCCTGGTTTTTTCCTTCCCTAGGTTTTAGGAGAGAATGCTAGGGAGATTTTGCTATATATAGATGCTGATGTTTGTAATAGAGGGAGAGAGAGAAACACTCACAAAATAGTAAGAAAGACTGATACAAGAAATGAGAATACAGAAGAACATTTCTTGAAGCAAAGCTTGAATCTTTCTCTAATTTCTTTATGGTATCAGAGCAGGTTGTTATTATCTGCTAAAAACGTTTAAAAACTCTTTCAAAATCTTGAGAGAAAATGCCAGGAGAAGAAAAAGAAAAGGATAAATCTACTGCCTACCTTGGGTATGCAGATCCTCTCTTCCTAGCCTCTTCTGATCTTTCCACAAACCAACTAGGTAGTATCACTTTTTCAGGTGATAACTATTTAAACTGGACAAGAAGTGTGAGGATGGTCTTAGGGGCTAAGAACAAGCTTGGTTTCATCAATGGAGATATTGTGAAACCAAAAGAAGATGAAGCAGATTTCAATAAATGGGAGAGAAATGATGCTATGGTAAGGTGTTGGCTGTTTGCTTCTATGAAAGCTGATATAGGAGCAAGCATGATGTATGTTAAGAGTGCTAAAGATCTCTGGGATGAGTTGAAAGAGAGATATGAGCAAACTAATGCCCCTCTTCTCTTCCAACTGAAGAAAGATATGAGTGGTCTTAATCAAGACAATAGGAGTGTGGCTGAGTTTTACTGTAAACTCAAGCAGTTGTGGGATGAGATATCATCCATTGAAGGTGTGCCTGAATGCACTTGTGGTGTTATGCTGAAGTGCAAATGTGATATCCTTAAGAAGCTGAATCAAGCTGATGCTTTGAACAAGCTGATTCAGTTTCTCATGCCTCTCAATGAGGGGTATGAAAACATGAAGAGTAACATATTGGCAATGGACCCTCTGCCTACTGTAAGTAGAGCTTTTCATCTTGTTCAACAACAAGAAAAGCAGAAGCAAATCTCAGGGCAAATGCCAAATGTTGCTGAGTCTAGTGCATTGAATGTAAGAGTGCAGCAACAAACAAACTGGCAGCAAAGGAAGGAAATGAAGGAGGCAAAAATGAAGAAAAAATGTGAGCATTGCTTCATGAAGGGACATGTGAAAGAAGAATGCTTCAGGATTGTGGGCTACCCGGAGTGGTTTAAGAAGCCTAAGACAAAGAATGCAATGAATGTGAACAAAGTTCAACAGGAAGGAAGCAATGAGACTCCTCTTGACAGAGTCTATGAAGTGGGAGAGTCAAGTGGAAGCAAGCCTGATTCAAATCTCATCAACAACCTGATTCAAGAGATGATGAAGGCATTGAATGATAAACACCACAGCAGCAACTTTGCAGGTAAAGAAAATTCCTCTAAAATTGCTTGCTATAGTGAAAATTTGGGAAACAAAAGATGGATTGTAGATACAGGAGCTTCTGATCACATGATAGGTGATAGAAGCTTATTCTCATCTTCATATACCCTAGAAAAACCCATTAAAGTTGGTCTTCCTGATGGATCTGTCAAGTTGGCAAAAGAAGCAGGAAATATTAAACTCACTGATAAAATTATGTTAAAAAGTGCATTGCTGGTCCCTGATTTTAAACATAATTTGTTATCAGTAAGTAAGTTGATGCAAGGGAGTAATATGAGGGTAGTTTTTGATGAATATGGATTGTGATACAGGGCCACTACTCTGAAGAAATCTTGGGAAAAGGAAAGGAAGAAGAAGGAGTCTATGTTTTGAACCTTGGAGAGAAGAGTGAAGAATACAAGAAGAAGAATGAAGTTTCTTTTATTTTAGGAGAATCAAAGCATACTTGTAATGCTGTAGAAAATTTAGGTTTGATTCATGCCAGACTAGGTCATGTATCTCTCTCTAAAATGAAACATTTGAGTTTCTGTAGTTGCAAAGGAATCAAAGAATATTTTTGTGATACTTGTTGTGTTTCCAAACATCATAGGCTTCTTTTCAATCTTAGCAAATCTATTGCTGATTCCATTTTTGATATGATCCATGTTGATCTTTGGGGGCCTTATAACACAAAAACAATAACAGGAGCTAGCTATTTTCTCACTATTGTTGATGATTACAGTAGAACAACATGGACTTTCCTTCTTTCTAACAAAGAGCAAGTTAAAGGAACTTTGATTAATTTTCTTGCTTATACTGAAAATCAGTTTCATAAGAAGGTTAAGATATTAAGGAGTGATAATGGAACTGAAATCTTCCAGGAAGAATGTGGGAAAATTTTGAGTGAAAAAGGAATAGTTCATCAGAGGAGTATAGCTGGGGTTCCTCAACAAAATGGAAGAGTTGAAAGAAAACATAGATTCTTATTAGAGACAGCTAGAGCTTTGAAAATTCATGCTGGATTTCCAAGCTATTTATGGGGAGAGTGTATGCTTTCAGCTACCCACATTATCAATCTCCTTCCTTCATCAGTCCTAGGGTGGCAAACCCCTTATGAAAGACTAATGCAAACAAAACCTACCTATGATCATCTCAGGATCATTGGGTGCCTTTGTTATGGAAGTGGGTCTGCTAAGAAAACAGATAAATTTGGTGAGAAAGGAATAAGATATGTCTTGCTTGGATATCCTTGTAATCAAAAGGGTTACAAACTTTTTGATCTTCAGAAAAGAAAAATATATATCAGTAGAGATGTAGTGTTTAAGGAAGAGATATTCCCTTTCCTTAAAACTGAAAATGATTTGACTAAGCAAGTTCAACATCAGATTTCCTTTCATCCTTTCTCGGATGATGAAAACATAATGGATTTTGATGATCCTACAGTTGAAGATTCTGAAGAGACACCTCAGAGTCCCATCAATCAACCTACAGCTCATCCTGACCAGAGTAGTTCACCCAGAGCTTGTGAACCTACAGATCATCAGGACCCCTCTACACAAGCTGTAATTCCTACCAGTGCTCCTATTTTGAGAAGAACAACTAGAACAAGAGTTGTTCCTCACAAGTTTGATGACTATGTTCATCAACTTTCTGTTGTGAACCAGAATGATGAACATGACTTGTCTAGCTCTTTTAGTGTGCATGGAGTGAAAGAGGTGCAACATTATACTGACTATTACATCAGTAGCATGAACAATGTCATGAAAGTAATAGAACCAGACACTTATAATCAAGCTTCTCAGCATCAAGGATGGAAAGATGCAATGCAACTGGAATTAGAGGCTCTTGAGAGTAATGACACTTGGGAAATCACAGACTTGCCACCAGGACATAACCACTTGCTTCAAAATGGGTTTATAAAGTGAAACATAGACCTGATGGAAGCATTGAGAGGTTGAAGGCACGGTTAGTTGCAAGAGGAGACAAACAAATTAAAGGCAAGGACTATAAACATACATTCTCTCCTGTTGCAAAATTCACAACAGTTAGAGTGTTAATAGCCCTTGCTACTCTTCAGAACTGGAATTTACACCATGTTGATATTAATAATGCTTTTTTGCACGGTTATCTTGAAGAAGAAGTTTATTTGAAGCCCCCACAAGGATACTTTATTCCGGAAGGGAAGGTATGCAGGCTCAAAAGAAGCTTGTATGGCTTGAAACAAGCTTCCAGAGCTTGGAATGTTGAACTCAAAGCTTTTATGTTGCAACTTGGTTACATTCAATCCAAGAGGGACTATTCTTTATTCTCTAAATCAAACACTGGCAAAAAATCATTCATCCTTGTCTATGTTGATGATTTATTGCTCACAGGTGATGATCATGTTGCTATTGCCTCTCTTAAGCAAAGCCTAGATTAAGCCTTCACTATAAAAGATTTGGGGGAGCTTAGATATTTTCTAGGCATTGAAGTTTCAAAAAACACAGCAGGGACACTTTTAAATCAAAGAAAATACATCTTTGATATTCTCAGCAACACTGGCATGCTCAATTGCAAAGAAGCTATGACACCTCTGCCTCAAGGTCTCAAGCTGTCTTCTGAAGAAGGCAGAGTGTTAGAAGATCTTGAGATCTATAGAAGGTTGATTGGGAAACTCCTCTATCTCAATCTCACAAGAGCTGATATTTCCTTCAGTGTGCAACAATTGAGCCAGTTCATGAGTTGTCCAAGACAACCTCACCTTGATGCAGCTTTTCACATAGTGAGATATCTAAAAAGAACAATTGACTGGGGTCTTTTCTACCCAGCAAATAGTTCCATGTCTCTGCAAACTTACTGTGATGCTGATTGGGGATCTTGTATTTTTTCTAGAAGATCCCTCACAGGCTTTTGTATCTTCCTAGGAGATTGTTTGGTGTCTTGGAAAATAAAAAAACAACAAACTGTTTCAAAATCCTCTGCAGAATCTGAATACAGGAGCATGTCCAAGACTACAAGTGAAGTAGTTTGGGTTGAAGGTCTTCTTCAAGATTTAGGCTGCTCAATTCCTAAGCCTATCACTCTATATTGTGACAATAGAGCTGCTCAACACATAGCTGCAAATCCAGTGTTTCATGAAAGAACAAAACACTTGAACATTGATTGTCATTATGTTAGAGAAAACATTGAATCCGGTTTCTTATGCACTGAGCATGTATCCTCTCAATCTCAGCTTGCAGATTTGATGACTAAAAGTCTTCCAAAGCACAGCATCATTTTTTATCATTCAAGTTGGGTCTTGTCACATATCCCAAGCTCCAACTTGAAGGGGGTGTGAAGAAAATATGATGCCTTTGCTGCTAATTTTTAACATGCTATTAGGTGATCATTGGCAATCATTGCCATGATCACATCTAATCATTTTCTAGGATTCTTCTAGATAATTCTAGAAACTACAGCTGCTGTCATGTGACAGATTACAGCTGTTTTAGGCCTTTTGTCTCTTTGTGGTGCTGGCATTCTGTAGCACCTTCCTGGTTTTTCCTTCCCTAGGTTTTAGGAGATAATGCTAGGGAGATTTTGCTATATATAGATGCTGATGTTTGTAATAGAGGGAAAGAGAGAAACACTCACAAAATAGTAAGAAAGACTGATACAAGAAATGAGAATACAGAAGAACATTTCTTGAAGCAAAGCTTGAATCTTTCTCTAATTTCTTTAGTGCAACCTCCAGATTCGCCCTCCATATTTGGCGGCCCCAAATCTCCTCCTCCTCCGACCTCTACATCCTTCCACCTCGCATTGATGTAAGCAACATCGTCATGAACTCAATGCACATGGTTCTTGATGAAGAGGAGAGTCATTTTGCTGCTTGGGTGTAATACTTCCAAATTAATGTTAGTTTGTGCCTTTAAAGTCCTAGACCATGCATATTGATGTAACTGAGTAATTTGCTAATGTCTCGGAGTAATACTAAAAACATATCAACGTTCTTGCTCATCAATTGACTAATGTGGATAGCCCGGTGACCGAAAAGAAGATGGTGTTGAAATTAGTTACAGGCCTTCTTATGGGGGAATATGATACCCCTGCCACCATGATTAAACAGGATAATCCCCTGCCTAGTTTCAACCATGCAATATCTTAGTTACTGTTGGAAGAGACTCGTCGAGCAAAGCAAGAAGATCATACCGACGCGGCTTTAGTTGTGGCCAACAACCCTCCCTCTGGCGGCGTCGCACAACCTCAGCAATAACCTCAACAATATGTCAGGGGCGGCTGAGGCGGGAAATCCAATAGAGGCCGTGAGACCTTCTTTTTTTTTGCTTATCTTTGGTGAACTTATTATTTGATCTTATTAGTCATTATTAAACCTTATAAAAGTTTTTTTTTCTTATAAGGACTGAAAATAAGATTAACACAACATACCATGATTATACTTCATCTTTTTATTAATAGATTCATCAAATTGAAATTTTAAACTATTTGGACATCAATGTTGACCATATTTAATGGTTACTCCCTTGATATCTTTTTTATCATTATCACTTGGAATATTGTAGACAAAGTTAGAAACTTTGACCATGTGTAGTGATGATTATATGTGGAAAAACATATGCATGTAGAATCTTATTAGATTTGTCTCCATGTGTAATTTAAGAATATTAACTTTTCGTAACTTTTACTAAGACCTATTTATAGATATTAATGGTCAAAGATGTGCATTGGAGACTGTGGAAAACTAAGTAGTAAAAAAATGCAGAGTGAAGATTTTGGAAAATAAATGTCATTATTATAATTGTTGTTTGATTAATATATCTTAATGTATATTTTCAAAGTTGTGTTTTGGACTATTTCTATAATTTTCAATAATATATAATTAAAGATGTTGATGGTCAAAGTTGTATATCGACAAGTGTCAATATCTAGTCATCTAGTTCATCAACTTGTGAAAATGACCTAAATAAACAACATAGTCCACAATGTCGTTGTTTTGTATGTAAATATCCTATGCTAGACTTGTGAACCGTGTCATATACATGTCAAACAAACCCGACCAGAAAAGGAGAAGAACTGAAACAGATCTGACCCGAACGACAAAGGGCGAGAAAAAACTAAACCACCTAAGTAATTCTAGAGCTTTGGGTGCACAATTTGATGTAATTTTTTGGGTTTCTGAAAAAACATGGGTGAACATTGATTAAGTTAGGGATTATGTTAACCACTAGGGCTTGATGATTGAGTTTAAATTTTCTGTAAAGCTACTCTAGTACTCTCAGGTTTTTTAAAGCTACTATTCCACTATCAAATGCTTATGTGTTTACAGTGCATACATCACTAGTACAAAAATGTCAATTTGTGTCTCCTGATTTGCGTCGAACAGTAGGACAAACGACACAGATTGAGGAATCACATCGGTTCCCATTAAGAACTCGACGCAAATTAACTAAAGCAAGAAACCATAAATCAAATTTGCGTCGAACCTTGCCTCCCAACCGATGCAAATTAGTGATTTACATCGATTCTTGTCTGTCAACTGATACAGATAAGATTTAGACATATCCACAAAGAAAAAAATTGAAATTGCGTCGAATGTAGGTTATGGTGCGATGCAAATCACCTTACATATATAAATCACACTTTCTTCAACTTAAGACTCTAACCTCATCTCTCTTTCTTCAGCCTCTTCAGTCGCCTCTCTCTTATCTATCTAACCTAGATATATCTCATCTCTCTCTATTCTAGATCGCCTCTCATCCCTCTCTAACCTAGATCGCCTCTCATCTCTCTCAACTCGCCGCCTGAATTTCGCCTCTCATCTCTCTCAACTCGCCGCCTGATTTCATCCACTCGTTCTCTCTTCGAAATCTGGCGCCAATCACTTTCACTAATTCGCGTCTAATCTCTCAACTCGTCGCTGATTTCGAGTGTTGTGTTGTGCGAAGTCGAGTGAATTTAGGGTTTTGGGTAACAAGAATTCGAGTGTTGTGCAAAGTCGAAGAAACATCAAGAATTTGAGTGCCTCTTGAAGTTGAATTAAGAAGCATCAAGATTCTAGAATTTTTTTACATTAGTTGAATTATTTTTTATAGATCTAGTGTTTACTCTAAATTTCCACAAGCATCAAGCTAAGGTTGAAGAAAATGGTAATGTCGTGCTGAATTTCTTTGTCATTTCCATTATTGATACATTGTTGATTTTTTTTTCTTCTTCAAATGTATCAAAAAAATCACTGTAAAATTGGTTCTTCTAGTTTAGTTTTAGTTTTCTTTTTTTTAGGAAGTTTCTAGTGTTCTACGTTAGTTTTTATATTTTTTTTTGGTATTTTCACCAAGGTACCCCTGTGGTTTTTCAAAATTCATGGGGTACCCCTATTGTTTCAAAAATGCACCAGGTAACCTTAGTTTGGGAGTAAAATGCACGAAATACCCTTAATGACTAACGTTGTTAAGTTTCCGTTAGTCATTAACCTTAACTAAACCCTCTAACCCTAATTAAGTCCTTTAACCCTAACCCAAAACCCTAACCCTAACCCTTAACCCCTAACACCTCACCCCCCACCCTAAGCCCTAACCCTAACCCTAACCACCCAACCACCACAACCCCCTCCCCCCCACACCCACCCACGCAGCCCAACCCCCTCCCCCACCAACGCAGCCCCACCCCCCTCCCCACAAACGTAGCCCACCCCCCCCTTCACGCTTTTGATTCAGAGTCAAATTCTCGCTCTTCTTCTCAACTCGATTCTCGCCCTAAGCTTCAAGAGGAAGATACCAAAAATGGGGAGCTCCGAAACCTGAGGAATTTCCAAGCGGTGAGTTTGAGCTTAAAGAATTCGGCGCTTAGAGGAATTTCGTCGTTAAATGTCGACGGAAGAATCTCCGCCGTCGAACTCAAGAACGAACAGAGCGGTGGTTTTTTTTCAATTTTTCCCCGGATTTCATTACGATTTTTTTTCGAACGGAGCAGCCCAGGAATCTTTTTCGAACGGGCGGGGGTGGGGGAAGGGCTGCGGGAGTGGGGAGGGGTGGGGTTGCGGGGTGCGGGTAAGGAGGGGTAGGGGTTGCGGGGGTGGGGGAAAGGGCTGCGAGGGTGGAGGAGGGGGTGGGCTGCGTGGGTGGGGGGGGGGTACGATGCGGGGCTACGGGGGTGGGGGAGGGGAGAGGAGGTGGTGGTGGTTGGGTGGTGGTAGGGTGGTGGTGGTTGGGTGGTGGTGGGGTTTGGGTTTGAAGTTAGGGGGTTAAGGTTAGATTAGGGTTTGAAGTTAGGGGGTTAGGGTAGGGTTATAAGTTAGGGTTTAATTAGTTAACTAGGACTAATTAGGGTTTAATTAGGGTTAGAGGGGTTAATTAGGGTTAATGACTAACGAAAAGTTGACACCATTAGTCATTAAGGGCATTTCGTGCATTTCACCCTTAAAGTAAGGTTACCTGGTGCATTTTTGAAACAACAGGGGTACCCCATTAATTTTGAAAAACCACTGGGGTACCTGGTGAAAAAATAATTTTTTTCGATCTGAGAACTTAAGGGATTTTTTTTTTGGTAAAATGTAAAAGGTTATATTACCAAAATTGCGTGTGAAAGCCAGCAGCTCATATACATCCTAAGACTACAAAAACAAACGAAAATAAAAGAAACATCACAAACACCTATACAGCAGAACTCCTCTCAAACACAAATCACTTATACATCAATCATTTCTCCTAATCTCAGTTTCTAGATTTTGCACCTATAACTTCTCATCACTTGACCATTTATCAGTTATGCTATATCTGACTCGCCAACACACCTCTTGCTGGATTTGCTTGATGACAGCACCAGGCCTTGGAACTGCATTCTCCCATAATGAGTGATTACGAGCTATCCAAATATGATACACTACAGCTGCCAAAGCCGTATAACATATCTGCTGCAAGTTTGTACTTCTATATCTTCTTCCCCATCTCTTCCAACTCGTATACAATGAGTCATTCCCATTTCTTCTGATGCTAAGCTATTCCATTATCTTCCTAACTACTTGCTTACTGAACAAACAATTGAAGAAAAGATGCACACAAGAATCTTGCCCCTGGTTACAGAGCCGTTCCTGAGATTTTCTAGGCCCGGGGCGAATTGGAAAATTTGGGCCCTTAACGCATAAAAAGTTTAAGAAATCTAAAATTCCTATACAATGTACTATTAATCAGTATGTGATAGGATTAAAATATCCACAATCATTATATTCCTAGGATAAGAAGGATGCACTTATTACTATTATTGAGTAAAGCGTCTACAATTCATAAGTTGGCTTATATCCAATAATTTGACAATAATAGAACTAGCTATTATTATAGTAGTATAAAATACAAATCAGTATTGATCGTAAAAAACCATACAAGTAATATACAATTAGCAAGCTTTTATAGCTAAAGCAATGAGCCCCAATTTAAAAATATTCAACTTTATAAAGAAACTTTTCCAATTATCAACAACCAAGCAAAATTGTTGAAGATTTACTAACGTGACTCGTTAAAGTATTCCCAAGTAGCTTATGAGTATTTATCTCTGTTTTTATGTAAAAATAAAGGGCCCAAGTCTACTGCCGAAAAATCAAATATAATTTAATAAAACTAAATATGATTGTAATTAAAATTAGAAATAAGGAAAATAAAAACTAGAAGAAATAATTCGGAAAAATGATCCTTACGTAAAAAAAATAAGAGCCTTTACTAAAATCGAATTGGAAATAACTAAGATTACTAATGAGATAATTAGAGCTAAAATAAGGAAAGAGAGGTAATTGGGGGCTTAAATTTCGAAGGCCTAAACTAAAGGGATTTCATTGGATTTTAATTTGGATAAAAAAACATGATTGGAGTTTAAAAAGAAAGCTTGAATAAGATTTACTGGGAAGTTGCAGTGATATGCACTAGTGCACTACTACGGAAGAATAAACTTCAGTTTCAGTTTTTTTTTTTACCGCAGCAGTGTTTCCCATTTTTGGGCCCTGGCGGGTGCCCCGCCTGCCCTGCCTGGTTACAGAGAAGGCAATCAGTACTGTTGATTAGACCAACTCTTGCAAGCCTATCTCTAGTTCTAACTTTACCCACAACAACAAGCCATGCTTTGAACGCATGTTTTGGGATATTTATTGAGTTCCAAACCCAATAGTGTCATCCCACCTTATCAAAGTGCCCTTGATTGGGATATTTATTGAGTTCCAAACCCAATAGTGCCATCCCACCTTATCAAAGTGCCCTTTGATCCATCTATACCCCTATCCGATGGTTTATTTTTTATCACTCCCATGCCACTGGTTTCCATTGTTATATCGTGTCTTGTATATCTCCTTTACCATATAAATTCCTTTCCAAACCCAGCTAGGATTAGGTGCAACATACTCCCACCAATCTCTCTCCTTGATATACACATGATGCACCCATTTAATCCATAAGAGATCTTCCTTATTTGCCACCTGCCACACATATTTTCCCATAGCAGCAACATTCCATGTAATACAGTCCCTTATGCCTAATCTTCCATTTTTCTTAGGCATACAAACGAAAGTCCAAGTAACCGGGGGAGGTTTGTGCAGGAAAACCCACCCTTCCCACAAATATGCTCTGCATACTTGTGTAATCTTCCTCAGAACAGATTTAGGCAACACAAAATTTTGAGCCCAGTAGGAATGAAGACTTAGCAATACTGAGTTCACTAGAGTCATTCTTGCAGCATATGATAAGTGCCTGGAGCTCCAGCACATTATCCTCTTCAAGATTTTATCAACAAGCATATTACAATCACTATTAGAGAGCTTTTTAGCAGTGATATGTACCCCCAAATATCGAAAAGGAAACTCACCCTTCTGGAATCCAGTAAGTTGGACTTAAGGGATTTCCCCTCATTTAATATGTTAGTTTATTTTGTGGTGGTAAAATTGATGATAGTTTAATTTTTTTTTGTTGGCTCTCTTTTGGTATAGTATTATTGTTCCATTTTGATGACCTTTTATCTTAAATTTGGCATAGTATTATTGTTTCTGCTGCATTAGATAATTGCAAATCTGCTTTTTATTTGTGTTAATAGCCACAGGCTTTGAAATAAAGTTAGATGAGAGAAAGAACATGTAAAAAAATGAAATAAAGTTAGATGAGAAATGACTTTATTTTTTCTCAATAAAAAATGACCAATATGTGTCGTGTATACCACTCAATCAAACTTATATCCCCTTTTTTTAATAAAAATGACCAATTTACGTCGGGTATAGCACTCAAGCCGACGCAAATCCCCTTTTTTAATAAAAAATGACCATTTTGCGTTGCATATAGCTCTCAAGCCAACGCAAATCTCCCTCCCTAGGATAGATAGCTTAATCAATCGAGCACCATTTGCGTTGGGTCATGGCCCCCATCCGACGCAAATGACATAAAAATTACATCGAACACAGACCCGACGCAAATTGCTTCTGGGCAATTCGCGTCGACACTTGTAGTACTGTCGAACTCGGAACCGATGCAAATGATGGTTCCGGAACCGACACAAATCGTCACATTTCTCCACTAGTGTATGTATATTTGTAATGATGATTTTCATATTTTATTGATGTACATAATTATGTTTCCAAAAGTACATTAAGTAATGATGATTTTCGTATTTTATCGATGTACATAATTATGTTTCCAAAAGTACATTAATTCACTTCAAGGTTACAAAAAGAACCAGTACAAACATCACCAACCCTACCTTTAAAACTGGTCTAACTTAGTGTTGTTCTTTGAATTTCTTTTTCATTTGCTTGAGCTTTTCCAACATTTTGTTTTTTTTTTCAATATTTATGCTTCCGTTGCATTATGCTTCACGGTGGCTTGCTATGGCTGCCTCCCATGACAGGCCCTTCCTATTCACCGTCTACATTTTGCTCAACGGTACCTATGAACCACCTGAAAGTATCGCAAACATCATACACTTATAGTACAATCTTTGTGAGTTCAATGTCGAATGAGAACTCCTTAGCTTATTGCAAATTACCTCCCATATTTGCAAAATCTATTTGGAATTCTAACGTATTCTGTCTACTAGTGGGTTGAGGAAGAAGCTTTTTGAGAGAGAACTGATGATCAAAGTAACAGACATGAGACTATGAGAGTAAACAATTGTTATTATGCCAGCAACGTGTAGGAACGTAAACTGGTAACAACAAAAACAAACTTATCTGATAACCGTGGCGTGAGAAGATCACTGCCCTAAAGTTGAATTTGCCCCGCAACAACACACGGACTCTCAGCAATCAATCTCCAGGGATACACGATTTCTGCGTTTTTGGTGTTGACATAAAAGCAGATTGAGAACGATCTTGAATATTGCCCAGAATAATGGAGGAGAGAAAGAAAGAGAGACGAAGATGAAATGTTATGTGTTTTTCTGTGTCCCCAGAGAATCCCAGAACACTAGTATATATAGGGAATAGAAAACCAAACGAGATCAGAATATGGCTGAAATCGTGGGAAAAACGGTCACTTAATGGGGATTTTAATGGCAGTAAATCAGGAGAAAGATTAGGGGAAAAACGGCATTAAGAGAGAGATTAGGGGAAACACGGTCATTAAATGTTGACAAATTTTTTGACCCAAAAAGATAGTTAAGTTAATTTTATTCCCCAAAGCCCAAAGCCCAAGGCCCAAGGCCCAAGGCCCAAGGCCCAAGGCCCAAGGCCCATGGCCCTGGCCCGGTCCGGGAGGGCGGCGGCGGCGCGCGTGTGGCAACCACACATCACCACATACCCATTAAAAGCCTCATTGCTACTCAACTCAAAGGGTAGAGGAAGAGTAATGGTTATAAACCTTACTCTTCCCTTATATTCTTTCAATGTGGGACAAAAGGTAAAAATGACACTTCATATTCTTTTAAAGCAAACTTAGAGTTTCTACTATAAACTCCAACACTCCCCCACATGATTCAAAAGAAGAAAACAGAAAGAAATGGGGCTGAAAAAGATGATGTGGGCAATAGACGCTAGATTTTGAAGCATCAATGTCTTATGGACTTGAATTGACACTCAGTGCATACAAATATGTCTTACTGTCGTAATAGGTAGATTTCTCTTTGAACCTTTCACGACGTTAGCAAACCATAGATGCGCACTCAACCTTTTTCAAATCAAGAAACGTTCTCGCAATTGTAATATCGGTGCCCCACAATTAACCTGGATTCTCATGAATGCTCTGGAGAGCCTAAGCCTTTTGACTCTCATAGGGGATTGGACGTAACCCCCACATTCACATAGGTAAGTTCATCAAGTTTGTACTGTCACAAACCACCTTAAGTAAGGCTATGAACATATTAAGAGCTATAAGCTCAACCTTCCACATATAGCAGTATAATGAAACAAAATACTACATCACTTTTATTAATAGGAATGGTAGTAGTATCAACAACTTGAGTTCTTTTGTGATTTCGTTTGACACTTTGAACTTAGGAATTCCTAAGAAGGGTATCCATCACAATTCACTCCACAATAGGCTTTAAACCCATTCCTTGTGTTGACTCCAGCACCATTTTTCTACAAAGGCCTTTGGTGAGAGGATCAGCAATATTCCTCTCCGACTTTACATACTCGAGTGACAACACATTATTTTTAACTAAATTTCTAACTATGGCATGCCTTAAGCAAATATGCCTTCTCTTTCCATTATAGGCTTGATTATTCGCTACCCCAATTGTTGCTTGCGAGTCACACCGCATAGAAACTGATGGAGCTGGCTTCCCCCACAATGGAATATCAGCAAGCAAACTCCTTATCCATTCAGCTTCTTGACCTGCCAATTCTAAAGCAATAAACTAAGATTCCATTGTAGATTTGGCAATACATGTTTGCTTTGATGATTTCCATGATATAGCTCCACCAGTAAGAGTAAAAACATAACCACTAGTAGATTGAATTTCATCATTATCCGACACCCAATTGGCATCACAAAATCCTTCAAGGACACAAGGTGTCCTTTGATAATGCAGACCCCAATTGATAGTGCCTTTTAGATATTTCAACAATCTAATCAAGGCAACCCAATGCTCTCGATTTGGATTGTGAGTACACCTGCTCAATCTACTAACAGCATAAGCTATATCAGGTCTAGTATAATTCATCAAGAACATTACACTACCAATTATTTTTGCATATTGTTCTTGGGATATACTATCACCCTTATTCTTTTTCAAATGAATACTAGAATCATATGGGGTTTTCACAGGAATACAATCAAATTGATCAAACTTCTTTAATATTTTCTCAACATAATGAGATTGATTTCAAGATATCCCATATGACGTTCTAGTAATCTTTATTCCAAGAATAACATCAGCCTCTCCTAAATCCTTCATCTCAAAACAAGAATTTAGGAAATTCTTAGTTGCATTTACTACGTCTATATTGGTCCCAAAGATTAACATATCATCCACATATAGAAATATATGAAAACGCAACCAAGCTCATCAAATTTGGAATAAACACAAGCATCAGAATCATTTACCAAAAAACCATTTGAAGTAATAGTTTGATGAAATTTATCATACCATTGTTTTGGTGCTTGTTTTAAACCATACAAAGATCTAATAAGCTTGCATACCTTGTCCTCTTGACCAGGAACCTCACATCCTTCAGGTTGCTTCATATTGATCTCCTTATTTACCTCACCATTCAAAAATGCAGTTTTCACATCCATTTGATGCACAATCAAATCATGAATAGTTTCAAGTGCAATTAATGCTCTAATGGTGGCTACCTTAGTCACAGGAGAATAAGTATCAAAAAAGTCTAGACCATGTTATTGGTGATGCCCTCCAACTACAAGTCTAGCCTTATACTTGTCTAAAGACCCATCAGGCTTGCATTTCTTTGTAAAGATCAATCTACTACTTAGGGCCTTACAACCTCTAGGAAGGTCTGACAAAATCCAAGTATTATTACTCATAATAGACTCTATTTCACTGTTAATAGCCTCTAACCAAAAACTTGAGTCTACAGATCTCATGGCCTCAGCATAGGTTCTCGGGTTCTCTTCCAATACAAATGCATTAACATCTTGCTCATATAAACACTCTTTCTCAGCTAGAAAGGTAGTAATAAAATCAGGTCCAAAACTAGACTCAATTCTAGCTCTCTTACTCCTTCTAGGTTCTAAAGTCTCATTAGATGATGCAATGTCATGATGCAAAGTAGAAGAAGATGTAGCAGGCAAGCATGATGGTACACTAACTTTCATAGGAAAAACATGCTCAAAGAATTCAACATCCCTTGACTCTCTAATAGGACCAAAACCAGAAGAATCCTTAAGAATGAGTCTATATGCAGCACTGTTAGAAGCATAACCAATAAAGATACTATCTACAGTCTTAGGTCCAATCTTACTCCTTTGAAAGTCAGGAAGTCCTATTTTACCCAAACACCCCCACACTTTGAGGTAACCCAAATTAGGCTTAAAGCCTTTCCACAATTCATAGGGAGTCTTATCTAACTTCTTATGGGGAACTTGGTTAAGAACATAGCAAGCAGATTGAATAGCCTCACCCCACATGTTAGTAGGCATACCAGAACTAATAAGCAATGCATTCATCATATCCTTAAGAGTCCTATTTTTCCGCTTAGCTATTCCATTTTGTTCTGGGGTATAAGGAGCTGTAACCTCATGAATAATTCCATTAGACTCACAAAATTTCTTAAGGGAAAGTCCATCATATTCTCCACCCCTATCTGATCTCACCCTCTTAATCTTAAGGTCCAATTGGTTCTCAACTTCGGCTTTATAAATTAGAAATTTCTCTTCTGCCTCATCCTTAGAACTCAATAAATAAACCTTAGTATAACGTGAGAAGTCATCAACAAATGTAATATAATACTTCTTCGCTCCCCTACTCATGGAATTCTTAAAGTCACCTAAGTCACTTATGGACTAACTCTAATAAAGTAGAGGAACGGGATACATTTTTGTTGAATGCTTTCTTAGGGTGCTTAGCTTCTACAGATACTTCACATTTCTCAAAAGATGTATTGCTAAAGTCAGGAATAAGACTAAGTTGTTTTAGCCTTTTAACAGATGCAACATTCACATGACCTAGTCTAGAATGCCATAAAGAAACAGACTCAGCAATATAAACGGAAGCAGTATAGTTCTTATTATCAATAACAACATCCAAAACAAAAAGTCCAGCATTACAAAATCCTTTACCCACAAAAACACCATTTCTGGTTAATACAAGTTTATCAGATTCAAAAGCTAACTTTATCCCAGCTTTGTTTAAAAGAGAACCAGAAATCAGGTTTCTGCGGATGTCGAGGACATGCCATACATTCTGCAAAGCAATGGTTTTCCCGGAAGTTAATTTCAGGAAAACCTTTCCTTTGCCTCACTAGTACAGAATCGACGATTTGCGTCGGATGCGAGGCGCCCATTTGCGTCGGACATGGGTCCAACGGCACAGTTCTCGACGCAGATGACAGAGACATGATATGCGTCGGATTAGGAAACGACGCAGTTGAGGAGCTATTTGCGTCGGACGGGTCTCGAGGTGCGACGCACATGAGCCTCGCCCCAGCATACACAATGCATTGGCCTCTGCTATTTGCGTCTAATGATGAGCCACGTGCAACGCAGATGATAGACCATTTACGTCGCACATGGCTCAGCACGCGACGCAAATGGCAGAGGCCAGCAGCCCCAGTAAGCCCAGAACCTACCATTTGCGTCGCACATTATGCCACATGCGACACAAATGGTAGGTTTTTCTTAAAAAAAATAGTTTTCACCATTCTAAAATCTACAATTCCACCATTGAAATTGCACACAATTCTACAATCATTCTGATTACAGTAGAATGAACTCAATTATACTAAAATACAAACAAATGGGTGTTTTTTTACCAAAAAAAATTAATTTCATAAAATAGAGAAAGGGCAACAGATTAAAAAACATGAACAAAAATCTATAATGAAAAACTTATACAATTGTTCTGTAATAAAAAAACATGAACCGAAATCTAAAATGAAAAATTATACAAATCTTACAAAATAAAATGAATTAACCAAAAAAATGAAATCACTCGTACAACAAGTAGAGAAACATCCTAAAACAATCGAAATATAAAAGCTTGTCTGTAATTTCTTCTCTTTCTCCACCAGATCTGCAAATTCAATAAATTATATTACGTTTTAATTGAGTTGATAAACTGAAAAAATACCAGAAATTGATTTTTTGGCGGTTCAATTTTTTATTTCAACAAAATACCATAAACTGAAAAAATACCTGAAATGAAAAGCCTCGGTTCTTGCGCCGACGATCCAGAATAAGATGAAGAAATTTTCGTTCAGCGACAAAGTTTCTTGAGGAAGAAAAGATATCTGCTTATGTTCGAGCAATATGGTTTCTTCAGTTTCCGTTCTGTTCGAGCAAGGTAACCCTAAAACTTAAGTTTCGAATGACAAGAAGGGTATGGAGGCGAGAGAAACGCTGACCAAATTACAGCAAATTTGAGTTTCGAATGATAAGGATAATAAGGGGATGGAGGTGAGAGAGAGATTACACAAGTGAGGGCGAGGGAGATGGAACGCTATTCGTGAATTCGTTGCATGCGAAGGAGAAAGAGAAAAATAAGAACGGCAGTGGTTGATGATGAAGTTGTTGATGATGAACTGGTGGTATGAGAAAGAGAGAGAGGGAAAGAGGGATAGAGAGAAGAACGGCTGAAGAAGCTAGACAAATAAGTTAGGGTTTGAAATATAAGGGAATGAAGCGCGAGCCTTATCTGCATTTTTTTAGCCTTATCTGCGTCGCACATATAGCCCATGCGACGCAGATAAGCACAAATCATTAATTTCTGCATTTTTTGAGCTCGTGAAAGAGGAATTTGAGTGGAATCATCTGCGTCGCACCCTAATTAACATCCGACGCAGATGACTATCTGCGTCACATGCTAGTTAAATACGAGGCACATATTTCGTCTTTTGCATCGATTCCCTGCTGCATGCGACGCAAATGAGTCTTCTGCGACGTTTGTCCTGTTGTGCGACGCAGATGGTGAGACGCAAATCGTCATTTTTCTACTAGTGCCTAGAACACTCACAGTGCTTGAGTTGCCCATGAAAACGCATTCTCCTTCTGAGACTTTGTTGTAGTCCTGGAACATCTCCTTGTTGGCGCAGAGGTGACGGGTTGCACCAGTATCCACGATCCATTCAGAAACATTGCTTACCAGATTTACCTCAGACACCACAGCAGCAATGATGTCATCTTCAGCAAGGTTGGCTTGAGCTTTGTTGTCTTTTGCTTTGTTTGGAGCTTCCTTTCTTTGATGGCAATCCTTGGCAGCATGCCCATACTTACCACAAACGAAGCAACTTCCCTTGAACTGACCTATTCCCTTGAAGTTGTTACAATTCTACCTTGTACCATGAAACTGATTTTCCACAAGATTAGCAGAAGAGGAAGAATGATCAACTGATTTCCCTTTGATTTGGATACAGTTCTGCTCCTCAATCTTAATGTGGGAAACTAATTCTTGAAGGGTAAAGTCTTTCTGCCTATGTTTCAAGGAATGAACAAAATTTTTCTAGGAAGGAGGTAATTTCTCAAGTAAACAATTGGCTTGGAACATATCAGGAATAGCCATACCCTCAGCCACAATATCAGCACACAAATGTTCATACTCATGAACTTGATCTAGCAGAGGTTTATCATCAGACATAGTAAACTTCAACCAACGATTACAAGCATATTTCTTAGTCCCAAAATCATCAGTACCATACTTAGCATTCAAAGCATCCCTAATATCCTTAGCATTTTTTGACTTACTATAAATCATGTAAAGGGCAGAAGTCATATAATGCAGTAACATCCCACAACAAGTCTTATTGTCTTTCACAAAATCCCTAACAGAATTCTCAGGAGCAGCAACAGCAAACAAACAATAATCAACCCCAATTTGACCCAAGGAAAATTCCATCTTATCAGACCACATCTTATAATTTTTCCCATCAAACGGATCTAGCTTAGACATATCAGGGACAAAGGGATTGGTAATAGGGACATCATTAAGAATACGCATCGCATCATCAGGAAATTCACCAGCCATAGTTCCGTAAAACAGATACTTAAAAATTCAACTTTAGAATGTAGGAACGTAAAATGGTAACAACAAAAATAAACTTATCTGATAATCGTGGCGTGAAAAGATCACTGCCCAAAAGTTGAATTTGCCCCGCAACAACACACGGACTCTCAGCAATCAACCTCCAGGGATACACGGTTTCTGCGTTTCCAGTGTTGACAGAAAAGCAGATTGAGAACGATCTTGCATATTGCCCAGAATAATGGAGGAGAGAAAGACAGAGAGACGAAGATGAAATGTTATGTGTTTTTCTGTGTCCCCAGAGAATCCCAGAACACTAGTATATATAGGGAGTAGAAAACCAAACGAGATTAGAATATGGCTGAAATCGTGGGAAAAACGGTCACTAAATGGGATTTTAATGGCAGTAAATCAGGAGAGAGATTAGGGGAAAAACGGCATTAAGAGAGAGATTAGGGGAAAAACGGTCATTAAATGCTGACAAATTTTTGACCCAAAAAGATAGTTAAGTTAAGTTTATTCCACAAAGCCCAAAGCCCAAAGCCCATGTACCTGGCCCGATCCGGGCGGGCGGCGGCGGCGCGCGTGTGGCAACCACACATCACCACATACCCACTAAAAGCCTCATTGCTACTCAACTCAAAGGGTAGAGGAAGAGTAATGGTTATAAACCTTACTCTTCCCTTATATTCTTTCAATGTGGGACAAAAGGTAAAAATGACTCTTCATATTCTTTTGAAGCAAACTTAGAGTTTCTACTATAAACTCCAACGATCCCCCACATGATTCAAAAGAAGAAAACAGAAAGAAACGGAGCTGAAAAGATGATGTGGGCAATAGATACTAGATTTTAAAGCATCAATGTCTTATTGACTTGAATTGACACTCAGTGCATACAAATATGTCTTACTGTCGTAATAGGTAGATTTCTCTTTGAACCTTTCACGAGGTTAGCAAACCATAGATGCGCACTCAACCTTTTTCAAAACAAGAAACGTTCTCGCAATTGTAATATCGGTGCCCCACAATTAACCTGGATTCTCATGAATACTCTAGAGAGCCTAAGCCTTTTGACTTTCATAGGGGATTGAGCGTAACCCCCACATTCACATAGGTAAGTTCATCAAGTTTGTACTGTAAAAAACCACCTTAAGTAAGGCTATGAACTTATTAAGAGCTATAAGCTCAACCTTCCACATATAACAGTATAATGAAACAAAATACTACATCACTTTTATTAATAGGAATGGTAGTAGTATCAACAACTTGAGTTCTTTTGTGATTTCTTTTGACCCTTTGGACTTAGGAATTCCTAAGAAGGGTATCCATCACAATTCACTCCACAATAGGCTTTAAACCCATTCCTTGTGCTGACTCCAACACCATTTTTCTACAAAGGCCTTTGGTGAGAGGATCAGCAATATTCCTCTCTGACTTTACATACTCGAGTGACAACACATTATTTTTAACTTAATTTCTAACTATGGCATGCCTTAAGCGAATATGCCTTCTCTTTCCATTATAGGCTTGATTATTTGCTTCCCCAATTGCTGCTTGCGAGTCACACCGCATAGAAACTGATGGAGCAGGCTTCCTCCACAATGGAATATCAGCAAGCAAACTCCTTATCCATTCAGCTTCTTGACTTGCCAATTCTAAAGCAATAAACTCAGATTCCATTGTAGATTTGGCAATACATGTTTGCTTTGATGATTTCCATGATATAGCTCCACAAGCAAGAGTAAAAACATAACCACTAGTAGATTGAATTTCATCATTATCCGACACCCAATTGGCATCACAAAATCCTTCAAGGGCACAAGGTGTCCTTTGATAATGCAGACCCCAATTGATAGTACCTTTTAGATACTTTAACAATCTAATCAAGGCAACCCAATGCTCTCGATTTTGATTGTGAGTATACCTGCTCAATCTACTAACAGCATAAGCTATATCAGGTCTAGTATAATTCATCAAGAACATTACACTACCAATTATTTTTGCATATTGTTCTTGGGATATACTATCACCCTTCACTACAAGAAAAGACGACATCAACGACAACTTTAAGCGATCGTTGATATAGCCAAAACAGTCGTTGAATCATCACCGACGGCCAAACGGTCGTTATCCACATTCGTTGTATCGATGGTCGCTGATATCGGAATCAACGACCGTCTGGCCGTCGGTGAAAATATCAACGACGGTTTTCTGAAAATCAGCGACCGTCTATCAAAGCTGACATTGACTATATGTCAACGACTGTTTTTAACAGACGTTGAACCAACGACGGTTTTCAACGGTTGTTGTTTCACCGACTGTTAAGAACCGTCGTTGATTTAACGTCTGTTAATAACCGTCGTAAGTTCAACGACGGTATAAAGCCGTTGCTATTATTCTTTAGCAGTCGTTGAAATTCATGTCCATGTGAGCATACATTACCTTACAGCGACTGCCTAGCCGTCGTTCTTTTTATGTATTACGTTAATTTAATTATTATTGTTCGAAATTATAATTAAACCTGTACTTGCACAGCTGCACCTAAATATACTACACTAAAGCTGTTACTCCATCGCATTTAATTTTTTCAATTTCAAAAATATGCAATTTTGATATATATTACAATTTGCGTAGATACTTATATAATTACATGAAATAGATTAAAATTATGTACACAAAATAGATTTCGGTGTCGGGAAATAAAGTAGAAGTCGGGTTCTACAAAAATATATATCGATAAATCTAGAAACTAATAAGCTAGATGCCGATAAATATAGACACTAAATGTCTATAGTTAGACAAACAACCTAGATTAAATATATGTACGCAAAATAGATCCCGGTGTCAGGAAATAAAGTAGAAGTCGGGTTCCAAAAAAAATAACCCGACACATCTAGAAACAAAGCGAGATGCCGATTAATATTGACACTAAATGCATATAGTTAGACTAACTATATAGAAACTATAAGTTAGTTACCTAGTTGCCAAAACCATTTAAACTACACTGTCAAGGGTGTCTCTGTAGCACTACCGCCACCACCAAACCCTGGGTCATCTTCAGGTCTGCGTTGTGGAGGGGGGCCTGGGTTGCAACCTGAGAACATGTGGCCGAAATTAGACATATTCCTCATCATTTCCTCTACGAGGGTCCGACTTGACTCTTCTACCCGTGTTGCGACCCTTGCCTCCACCTCTTCCATCCGTGCAGCGACCTTTGCCTCCACCTGTGCCTCAAGCTGAGAAAAATTGGACGGCTCATATGGTTGTGAAGAGCTGCCATCTCCTCGCCCTGATGAAGAGTTGTAGTACAAATGATCTCCCTGACCCAACCCCTGCACTTTTCCTCTATTCCTCCCACCAACTGTCTCCCAATACAACAGATCAGGGTTCGGCTGTGATCCCTGAGTGGTACAATGATCCAGCTTCTTATTATATGTCTCCTGCATTTGGTTAAATATACTCATATTCAAGTAATATAAAATGGCCTAAAATGGCGTATATTTAGTTCTAACATGGCTATATTTTGTATTTTCAGTGAAAACTGCTAATAAATACATGAAACTAACTATATATATGATGTTTGAGGTGTTTATAACTTAAACTAACTTCAAACTACTCATATTCATTCATTTTCAAGTAAAATGGCCTAAAATGGCCTCAAAAGGCCTATATTTGGTTCTAACTTGTCTATATTGTGTATTTTCAATCAAAACTACTTATAAATACATTAAACTAACTATATATATGATGTTTGAGGTGTTTATAACTTAAACTAACTTCAAAGTACTCATATTCATTCATTTTCAAGTAAAATGGCCTAAAATGGCCTCAAAAGGCCTATATTTGGTTCTAACTTGCCAATATTTTGTATTTTCAATCAAAACTACTTATAAATACATTAAAATAACTATATATATGATGTTTGAGGTGTTTATAACTTAAACTAACTTCAAAGTACTCATATTCATTCATTTTCAAGTAAAATGGCCTAAAATGGCCTCAAAAGGCCTATATTTGGTTCTAACTTGCCTATATTTTGTATTTTCAATCAAAAATACTAATAAATACATTAAACTAACTATATATATGATGTTTGAGGTGTTTATAACTTAAACTAACTTCAAACTACTCATATTCATTCATTTTCAAGTAAAATGGCCTAAAATGGCCTCAAAAGGCCTATATTTGGTTCTAACTTGCCTATATTGTGTATGTTCAATCAAAACTACTTATAAATACATTAAAATAACTATATATATGATGTTTGAGGTGTTTATAACTTAAACTAACTTCAAACTACTCATATTCATTCATTTTCAAGTAAAATGGCCTAAAATGGCCTCAAAAGGCCTATATTTGGTTCTAACTTGCCAATATTTTGTATTTTCAATCAAAACTACTTATAAATACATTAAACTAACTATATATATGATGTTTGAGGTGTTTATAACTTAAACTAACTTCAAACTACTCATATTCATTCATTTTCAAGTAAAATGGCCTAAAATGGCGTATATTTAGTTCTAACATGGCTATATTGTGTATTTTCAATCAAAACTACTAATAAATACATGAAACTAACTATATATATGATGTTTGAGGTGTTTATAACTTAAACTAACTTCAAACTACTCATATTCATTCATTTTCAAGTAAAATGGCCTCAAAAGGCCTATATTTGGTTCTAACTTGCCTATATTGGGTATTTTCAATCAAAACTACTTATAAATACATTAAACTAACAATATATATGATGTTTGAGGTGTTTATAACTTAAACTAACTTCAAACTACTCATATTCATTCATTTTCATGTAAAATGGCCTAAAATGGCCTCAAAAGGCCTATATTTGGTTCTAACTTGCCTATATTTTTTATTTTCAATCAAAACTACTTATAAATACATTAAACTAACTATATATATGATTTTTGAGGTGTTTATAACATAAACTAACTTCAAACTACTCATATTCATTCATTTTCAAGTAAAATGGCCTAAAATGGCGTCAAAAGGCCTATATTTGGTTCTAACTTGCCAATATTGTGTATTTTCAATCAAAACTACTTATAAATACATTAAACTAACTATATATATGATGTTTGAGGTGTTTATAACTCAAACTAACTTTAAACTACTCATATTCATTCATTTTCAAGTAAAATGGCCTAAAATGGCCTCAAAAGGCCTATATTTGGTTCTAACTTGCCTATATTTTGTATTTTCAATCAAAACTACTTATAAATACATTAAACTAACTATATATATGATGTTTGAGGTGTTTATAACTTAAAATAACTTCAAACTACTCCTATTCATTCATTTTCAAGTAAAATGGCCTAAAATGGCCTCAAAAGGCCTATATTTGGTTCTAACTTGCCTATATTGTGTATTTTCAATCAAAACTACTTATAAATACATTAAACTAACTATATATATGATGTTTGAGGGGTTTATAACTTAAACTAACTTCAAACTACTCATATTCATTCATTTTCAAGTAAAATGGCCTAAAATGGCCTCAAAAGGCCTATATTTGGTTCTAACTTGCCTATTGATGAGTGAGGATTTAGTCTCACTCATGTGCATATTTTGATAAGTTTTGCACGATAATCTTGAATTTAAATGCGTTTCTCCCTCTAATTTCGTCATTTTCATCATCTAGCGATGCATGTTAGGTTTGTAGGATTCCATACCTTTGCCCCCCTTCCCCTCTGATTACTAACACAATTGTTTAGTGTGAACTTTTAAGAAGGAAAGGGCAAACAGGGAAGGAGCGGGCGCTCCTTGTTAAAGAGGAGCGGGCGCTCCTCCAAGCTGTAATACATGGCAGGGTGAGGCAGGAACTTGGAGCGAGGAGGGAGCTACCGAGGAGCTGGAGCTCACCCATTGGCGCCATTTTGACAAAGGGGAAAATTAGGTCGTTACTAACCTCCTAATAGTCAAACAAAACTTAACTAAATCACTCAACTAGGTAAAGTGATAAGTAAGGGTCGAAATCCGCAGGAAATAGCAAGAAGAACACTAATGTTAATAATTGTTGCAAGCTAAGTCAAAGATTTAGTGAGATGTTTGGTTTACTAAACTAAGAACTAAATTAACTAATTAATTAAGACCTTAGGAAGATGCTAAATGATTAGACAAGAAATCAATTGATAAAAACGTTGGGAGAAGGGGATAAACACCATCCAATCATAATTTAGGCAATAAGAAGGGTGAAGTATAGTGGAAAGAATCAAGCAACTAATTGAGGTTATTGACTCTTAACTAGTTCTAAGCCCTCTCTCAAGGGTTCATAAAACTACCTAGGTCACACATTTAAGCCACTCTCATGGTCTCAAACATACATTCAAGGATAAGCACAATGTCAATTTACAAAACCCTTACTTAAATCTCACTCTCATGAGCAATTAAGCAAGAAAATAGCATAAACATCAACCTTAATCTCCTCTCTCAATTTGACTAAGGCATCAATCAACAAACATATAAGTAATCAACTAGAATGCAAGTAGATAATAGTCATGCTATTGATCAATTAATAAGCCCAATCAAACCCCTAACTTCTTATTCAAATACCCAAATCAATCATGGTTGGGTTTTCACTCCAACCCCCAACTAATTAACTACTCACTAATCATCATAGTAATACTAATAAAAGGGAAAAATAAATCAAACATGAACAACTAAAGCAATGAACACAAGATCTAACACAAGATTAAGTTAAGAAACTAAAATCTAAGCATGGATTAAACTAAGTAAACAAAATTTAAATAAACAAAAAGATAAAAGTATAAAAAGTAGAGAGAAGAAGAGATATTACTCAAACCATGAAGAAGAAATGAAGATCTTGCATAAAAACCACAATTTTTGCCATAATCCAAGCTACAAAACCATGAAAATTTACTTTATCTCTCTAGGGTTTTACTTTCTCTCACTAGATTAAGCTAAAAACTCTCTAAAAAAGATTTACTGGAATAAAAGTTAAGTCGTCATTAAGTGGATAGAGTATTTATATCCTTACAAAAACGGGGCTAAAAACAGTGTTTAAAGAAGAAAATGTCGAGAAATTAACACGGAGCGCCCGCTCCTTGTTAAATAGGAGCGCCCGCTCCTAACAAAGTTAGGCGATGGAGCGAGTGCTCATGAAGAGCTCCTGGGTCGCTCCATCCCTACTGCCAACAGAATGGCTGCCCAGCAAATGAGGAGCTCCCGCTCCTCTGTAGAACGGAGAGCCCGCTCCTCTGTAGAACGGAGAGCCCGCTCCCTCTTAAATGCGCGTCAGGAGCGCTTACTCAATGGAAGCTCCTGGGTAGCTCCAAGCTACTGTTTCCTCTTGCATCCTTCAGCACGCATAGGAGCGCCCGCTCCTTTTTCCTTGAGAGCGCCCGCTCTTCTCTTCCCCATGCTGTGAGCTCCAGCTCCTCGGTAGCTCCCTCCTCGCTCCAAGTTCCTGCCTCACCCTGCCTTGTATTAGAGCTTGGAGGAGCGCCCGCTCCTCTTTTACAAGGAGCGCCCGCTCCTTCCCTGTTTGCTCTTTCCTTCTTAAAAGTTCACACTAAACAATTGTGTTAGTAATCAGAGGGGAGGGGGGGAAAGGTATGGAATCCTACATACCTAGCATGCATCGCTAGATGATGAAAATGACGAAATTAGAGGGAGAAACGCATTTAAATTCAAGATTATCTTGTAAAACTTATCAAAATATGCACATGAGTGAGACTAAATTCTCACTCATCAAAATTCCCCCAAGCTTGCCAATTGCTTGTCCTCAAGCAATCAACTAGAGAAGGGAAACATGCAAAAGAAAGTAAGAGATACACTATAGAAAGTTATCGAAAACTAAAGCACTTTTCACAGTTTTTGCCCAAGTCGAGTAATGAAGAAGTGGTTCACAATCAAAGAATAAAGAGCAATTTTTCAAGACAAATTCTTTCCAAATGTGTTCATAGGTTAGGGTGGAGAAAAAGACTAAACAAGATTGCAATTAGGACACTTTCTTAAGCTTTTTACTAGCTCATTAGAGATACTTCTAGCTATTCTAAAGACAATGGCTCTTCAAAAGGTATAGAAGTACAAATGCTAGTCCACTTTCCTTAAACACACAATTAGGCCTTAACTCCACTCTACTTGAAACCGTGGTGAAAGTAACACTAAGTGTGGGAGGCATCCACAAATTGACCTCTTTTATTGAACTTTTCTATTCTTTTTGTGCTTTTCATTTTTCACTTTTTTTTTCTTTTCACGCCTTTTTTGACTGTTTTTGGCTCTTTCTTTTTGTTCCCTTATTTTGGGACTTCATTACACAAAGATGAGATTAACTTGCATAGAAGATTACGAGCACTTGTGGCTTTTGTGCCACTTATTACACATAACGAAAAATAAAGCCTAAGTTTCTTGTAGAATTTTGTTTTGGGACACATAGAGTACATCTAAGGATACACGGGACCGCAAACACTAGTGGAATAAAGTTCAACCGCTGCGGTCAAAACCGGGCTTACCGCTGCGGTTTTTGACCGCAACGGTTGGACTAGCAGCGGTAGCCAAATTTTTGCTGCTGCGGTTCCGAACCGCATCAGTTAATAATTTACCGCTGCGGTTTTGACCCAAAACCGCAACGGTTAATCTATTAACTGCTGCGGTTCTGACCCAAAACCGCAGTGGTTAATGATTAACTGCTGCGGTTTTGGGTCAAAACCGCAGCGGTTAACCACCCCAAAACCAAAAAAAAAATTTTTTTTTTTTTGCATTTTTTCATTATTAATCAATACAAAATCAATAATATATATCAATACTCATTTTATTAAGCATATTATGCTCAATTGAAGCACAAGAATCCTTTACAATGTCTATCAATGTAGCTCAACTTAGCATCCCAATAAAGAATCCTTTACAATGTCTATCAATGTAGCTCAACTTAGCATCCTAATAAAAAATCCTTTAAAATGTCTATCAATGTAGCTCAACCAACGAGCCAAACGTCCTCCTCAAGCTTGGAGTATTTGACTGTGTACAAGAGAACAAACATAAATCACTTTCACAGCAATTTCTGTTCATTCATGTAACTGATCTTGTGTGGTTTTGTTTGACGACAATGTGAGCCTTTTGTGCCACCTGACAGTGTTTTCTTTCTTCTTGTCGTCGGTGTGCTTATCATACCGGTCGAAAGTAATACATACTCGGTCCATAAACAACAATAGCACCCGTGTTCTAGTAGTCTTTGTGAGGAGTCTTCAAACACATATTTCACAAAACCAACCCAAAAATGTAATCTATCGGCATGAATGTTACGTGAAGAAGATATATATCCAACACAAGCACTTTTTCCGTAACTTCCAATTTCTATGCTGAACAAAACAAGCAAAGATAACAAAGTGTATTGAGTTATAAACATGAGAAATGACAAAAGAATGATTTTCTCAAGATAGTACCTTCGTAAAATGCGGAACCACGAAAGGTACAAAGGTCAATGAGAAGTAAAGTGGAAAGGTTTTCTGAAAGTAGATGATGCCGCATCCATATCGTGAGCTAAACATGATGCGTAGACTGGATGAATAATGGAGCGAGGGAATTATGGAGGACACTCGAATCTTGGACCCCTCTACTTGACATGTACGGCGACAATGAAGCCACATCCACCGAGCTGCCTCTACAATGTCTCTCGATGCCTTGTACACAGTGCCGCCACTTCCGGCCCCGTTTTTTCCGAATAAATTCTTGATAGGATTTTGGTAAGCTCTCGGGACGCATTATGAATGAATACATAACCCGAGTAAAGTATCTCCAAGTTAGATGGTCCAAGAAAGTTCAATCTCGGTTGTTAGTCGAAAAAGAAATCCAACAAATTATGGATCTTACACCTTGCTACAACAAGAGGACCTCGTATAATCTTTTTTACTTTTGTTCAAATATTAGGAATTTCGCCCCCATCGAAGTTATTCATACCACACCTCAACATCTTATATATCACACTACTAAGAACCTCAACCTTGACTTCTTCGGACTATAGCAGCCCCTCCAATCCGGAACCTATGCACCATATAATGCAATCTACAAGAATGAAATCCCAACCCACGAAGGCAAAGATAGCCATATCAAGTACAAAGTTTAGAGAGCCCTAATTATCCTACAACAACAAACCGAACGCACCACAAAAGCCATCGGAGCCTTCGTATGCTTGATATTCGAGTTATGAATTTCATATACCAACGGAAATAACATTACTACCATGCCCGAAAATCCGACCTCGGCACGCTCCTAATTCCATGAATGTAAACTTGCTGCTATCTCATACATCTCTGTCATATTATCTCGGTTATTGGGCATTTTATCTCGCCCCCACCCCCCAAAGATCGCCCCCACCCCCTGCGTTGCCCCAAGCCTCGCCCCAACCCCACTGCACTTCCCCCACCCCCCCTGCCTGCCCCCACCCCTGCGTTACCCCCAAAGCCTTGCCCCCACCCTGCGTTACCCCCAAGCCGCCCCCACCCCCACCGCACCGCCCCCCACCCCCGCACTACCCCCACCCCCCCGCACTGCCCCCCACCACCCCCGCACTGTCCCCCCACCCCCCCCGCACCGCCCCCCCCCCCCGCACTGCTCCCACCACACCCACCCCCACCGCACCGCCCCCACCCCCACCGCACCGCCCCCACCACCCCCCTACACTTGTCCCCCCACCACCCCCGCACCGCCCCCACCCCCCGCACTGCCCCCCACCCCCCGCACTGCCTTCACTCCCTACACTACCCCCCCCCCCTGCGTTGCCTCCCCGCACCGCCACCAACTACATCAATGAAAAGCCATTATCACCACCAAACACAATCCTATTCCATCTTTTCAAATTCTTGAAATTAAACACAAGTTACAAAAACGTAAACGAACTCGCACCCACATGAACACTTGCATAGCTTATTCATCTAAAAATTACACCTTTCACCAACCATTACAAATTTACTTTGCACCATGAAAAACAATACACCATATAATATGAAATAAAGACACCTCAAAAACAACGAGAATTTACTTCAAACGTACTATTAATCAAAGAACAACATATTGATTACCCAATTCAAGCGAAAAATCAATCCACAAAATCAAAACCACAAATTAATATGAAAAATTCGAAAACCCTAATTTTAGTGGGAGAGTAGTAATTAACTTACATGAACAATCGAAGAACAAGAGGAGAAACCGAAGAAGAACAAGGTAAATCAACTAAGGAAGAGGAAATCACCTCTTTTAATCTCGCAACAACAATAAAAGCACAAAAAATTAAATTAAAGAGCGAACAAGAAGCGGGAAATCGAAGAAGAAACGAGGGTTGCTTGTGGGCCGTCCGGGGAAGGTGGAACCCGGTGGTGGTGGCAAAAAACATGCATATAGTCAAAGGAGCCAAAAAAGTTAGTAAAATCGCTTCTCCAACAAAATCAACAACAAGATACGGTCGGAAGTTACTCAATTCGGCTTAAACAATTAGTAGAAATCGAATTAAAAAAACAAAAAAAGTACAAAACCACCAACCAACTCAAAGAATTACAAGGCATGAAGTAAAATTAAGCCGAAAAACAAAGCAAGAATAGATAAAATTAGGGTTTATGATTAGAAGAAATCGAATTAAAAAAAAAAAAAAAAGAGTACAAAACCACCAACCAACTCAAAGAATTACAAGGCATAAGTAAAATTAAGTCGAAAAAACAGCAAGAATAGATAAAATTAGGGTTTATGATTAGAAGAGAAGAAAAAGGAGACCTCGAGAATTGACAAATCGAATACAACATCTTTTGTGAATTTTCATTTCATTTCCCAACATAAAATTAGGATTTATGATTAGAAGAGAAGAAAAAGTACCTTGTAAACGCCAAAGATAAAATTCATTTCCCAACATATCTTGAATTCGGGTAAATCACCGGACAACATATTGTAACTCAAATCCAAAACATTGAGGTTCTCAAAGAGCCGAGTTTGACCAATTAATGATCCAATAATTCCGAATAGCGGGAATTCGAATCAAGAAAACACCAACAACAAACAAGATGATAAAAAATGATGTAAAACTAAAGATTCAAGAAAGTGGGTATTAAAAAATTACAGTGTTCTTCATTGTATCAATGGCAACAATATCAGAATTATCATCATTGACATAAGAGCGGACGCATTTAGAGAGCAAGGTGATGATGATGCTCCTTACGGCCCAAGTAGAATACACGGTAGCAAACATCGGTAAATATAGCGAAGATGATTTCACGATCTAAGTCACAAGCTACAACAAGTTCAAAGCCCACGTAAATATACTAAATGATGTCGGACTAATGCGGGAGAAACGAGTAGCCAAGCGAAGAGTCGTGCACTATTAATCATCCATTAAAGTATGCTCACAAGCTCATGAAAAAGCTTCCCTTTGGCGGAGAGATAAAGGAATGGGGCACCAGGAGAGAGTCACTTTATTCACTACTTTATTAAACAATCATTAAAACCTAACCAAAGAGCTTAAAGAAAAGTACTAGAAAGCATTAAATAAGTAAAATACAAGTAAAGGAAGGTTGAATTATAACACTAAGGCAAGTAAGATAAAAGGACGAAAGTAGTAGATATTTAACGGAATTTCCGGAGTAATCCCTCCTTACATTGAGAGGTTGAGCAAAAGACGAGATAGCAAACTAGGATTTTCATTGACGAAATCGGGCTAAAAGCCTAAAACAATTCATCAGAGGTAGGACGGAATGACGAATGTTCATAATAATAACCACGCTGTTGAGACAAATTTTCATACCCACAACTGGCATTTTTCAAACAATTACTGCGAATTAAAGAATTTCATTTCTAGTCTTCAACCGCAAGACTTATAATTCGAGGAACCAAAACAATTCTAAACGTGGCAAGTTAGTGTAAGAATACCGCCAACATTGAAGAAAAAGATAAGAAAAACTCACTCGATTTGAAAGATGTCATTCGACGGTGAAGATCATCTTCACGTGATTCAACCTCAGGAAGCTTTCTTCCTGCGGCTCGTTCACATCGCCTTGCCTACAATAAGAATGTCACCGATCTCAATCGATTATAAATTATCACTCATTAAACAACAAATAAGCTATAAAATTGAATTATCAAAAAGATTAAACAACAAACTAACATAAATAACAATACAATTTAAAAATCGAAATCGACACGGAAACTTGCAGAAATTCAGATCACAATCTTCACTTACACACTAATTTTAAAAAAATACAACCTTAAAATCCGAAGGAAGTGCCTAGGGTTTGAGAAAATGCGATCTCCGAATTTTAAGATCGAAACAAAAAAAAAAGCGCCAGAAAGTTGGAAAAAGTGATCAATGTTACGAGGAATTCAATGTGAAAAAAATCGAATGAATAAAAAATCAGAGACAAAGAAACAGAGAGAATAAGAGGAGAGAAAAAGCAAGAATTAGGGTTACCTTCAGATGAGAGAGAAAATGAGGTGTGGTGTTGCGCAACCTAGGGTGGAATCAGGTCGTGGTGCGCAACCTAGGGCGAAATCAGGTGGTGGAACCTTCAGGTAGCCGGCGGTCGCAGGTGGTTGGCGGTGAGGTGTTGGTGTGTGGTCGAACCCAGTGGAGGGAGAATTGAACTAAGGGAAGATGCGTAGAGCCAGAAATGAAAATGGCTCGCAGTGGGGACTAGGGTGTTCGAATTGTAGAAATGAAAACACGGGTGTTAGAAAAAAAAAAAAAAAAGAAGATTAACCGCTGCGGTTAAGAGAACCGAAACGGTTAACAAAAAACCGCATCGGTTTTCTGTTAACCGCTGCGGTTCTCTAAGAACCGCAGCGGTTTGTGCTCCCAATTTTCCCACCCAAAATTTCGAGGATTTACCGCTACGGTTCTCTTAAGGACCGCAGCGGTTGTGTTGTGACATATAGCCTTTTTTCCACTAGTGAAAGTATAAGCAAAAATACCCAAGCATGAGCATCTTAGTCAAGATTCAAGACTAGATGAGCAATTGAGCATTCATTAGCTTCATTTAGCATACTCTAATGCAATCAAGATTAGGCAATTCCTAGATGACCTAACCCATGCCCACATTCTTCCCAAACGAACCTCTATTCATATACTCTAGATTCAAAGAGAGGAAGCCACATAACTCATTCTCAAACGTCATTCATGGGCAAGCAAACCACTTTTTAGTGCTTTTACTAAAACAAAATCTAACACTTTTCTTTTTTTTCTCTTTTTTTTTTATTTTTTTATATGCAAATGCTCTACATGCAACTAGTCTATGAAACACAATTAAACTATTTACAAGATAGAAGTGAGAGAAGCTCACCATGAAGGATCGTTGTTGAATCATCATTAGAAGGATCAAAGAGACAAGAAATTGTTAGTTTGAAAAAAGCAAGTACTTATCATCATTAACAATCCATTGTCTCTTGATGGGACAACTTTAATACAAACCAAGAAGCATAAATCACCCACATCACCACCACCAATCTTCCTATTTCCTCAACAAGACTACCCCTTCAAAGCTTCACTACCCCAAACTATTCACCACCACCCCTCATGCATACAAAGCCCTTAATTCAAGTAAAAATCAATACACCCCCCCAAGCTTAGCAAATGCACTAGTCCCTAGTGCATAAAACATGAGCAAACTATGAGGGAAAGGGGGGAAGGGCGAGGACTAGACCCGCGGTCTAGTCCATCCGTGGGCGAGGATCGCCATAGTTGCCATAGGGAGGCATCGGATGAGGGTCCCAACCGCCGGAGTATCCCGGGGGGTACCCATAATAAGGGGTTGGGGGAATACCACTACTACTACTACCATCACCGTTATCGGGGAGTGACACAAAAGGATAGTTGGGATCACCAACCGGGTTTGTGCCACCGGGTTCCCTATAATCATAAGGTGGATCACGATGGGGGTAGTAGGGGTAAGTTGGTTGGTTGTTTTGCCAACCGGGGACCGACCCATGTTGAGGGGGCCAATGGGGGTAGTTCATATATGGTGGAAAATCACCTCTTTCTACATGGTAGTTGTAGATTTGGTTGGTTTGCACCATCATGCCATCATAATCACTCTGCATGCCCTCCATCATAGAAAACATACGATTTTGAGTGAAGGAGAGGAAGCCGATGGCATTCTCGAGATCAAAGGAGGAAGATGGAGGTTGCCTACTAGAGCGACCTTGGGGAGGGGGAACAACATGCTCGGCACAAAACTTGATGCCTTGGTAACTCAATTACAAAGGTCAAATATGCTTTTTTCTTCTTGTTCTACATCTCTTCCCCCTCCTAAATCTCCTAATGCATCCATGCATTCTCATAATGTCTCCCATGTTAATTCTATGCCTATGGATATTATGTTTTGTGATTTGTGCGGTTCGTATGAGCATTATGTTAATCAATGTTATTTGATTGAACCTTCATCTCCTCCTCCCCCTCAAATAGAATAAATGAATGCTTTTCAAAACTACTCCAATCCTAGAAGGGACCCATACTCTAATACTTTTAACCCGGGTTGGAAGGATCACCCTAATCTTAGTTATCGGGGAAACCAAGGGCAAGGACCTAGCAACAATTACTACCAAAACCAAGGCCAAGCCCCTTCCCACATGCATAACCAAAGACCCCCGGGTAACTACCAAAGTAATAGAACTCCCTTCAGTCCACCCCCCGGTTTTCAACCCAAACAACCCACTCCTCAAAAGTCTAACATGGAAATGATGATGATGGGTCTCTCCGGTTCAAGTAGTTCCTAAGAAAGGTGGAACAACGATTGTTAAAAATGATTCAAATGAGTTGATTCCAACCCGAGTTGTAACCGGGTGGCGTATGTGCATTGACTATAGAAGACTAAATACCGCCACCCGAAAAGACCACTTTCCTCTTCCTTTTATAGATCAAATGTTGGAACGTTTAGCCAAGCACAAATTCTTTTGCTACCTTGATGGATATTCCGGATTTTCCAAATCCCAATCCATCCGGAAGACCAAGAGAAAACTGCTTTCACATGCCCCTTTGGTACCTTCACATATCGAAGGATGTCGTTTGGGTTATGTAATGCTCTGGCTACGTTTCAACGGTGTATGATGGCCATATTTTATGAATTTCTTGAGAACATAATGGAAGTCTTCATGGATGACTTTAGTGTTTATGGTCAAGACTATGATTCATGTTTGGCTCATCTTGCACAAGTTTTAAAAAGATGTGAAGAAGTTAATTTGGTGTTGAATTGGGAGAAGTGCCATTTTATGGTACAAGAAGGTGTTGCTTTAGGTCATGTTATCTCTCAAAGGGGTATTCAAGTTGACAAGGCGAAGGTTGAGGTTATTGAGCAACTTCCCCCTCCCACAAATGTCAAAGGGGTGCGGAGTTTCCTTGGTCATGCGGGGTTTTACCGCCATTTTATCAAGGATTTCTCTAAGATTGCCAAACCTCTAACCCATCTCCTTGTCAAGGATGCTCCATTCTTGTTTACTAATGATTGTCTTGAAGCTTTTTGCAAGATTAAACAAGCACTTGTCTCGGCCCCTATTATTCAACCTCCAAATTGGGATTTGTCATTTGAGATCATGTGTGATGCAAGTGACTATGCCATAGGTGCGGTTTTGGGACAAAGGAATCACAAGGCCCTTCATGCTATCTACTACACTAGCAAGACTCTTGATGGGGCACAAGTGAACTATGTCACCACCGAAAAAGAGCTCATTGCCATAGTGTATGCATTGGAAAAGTTTCGGCCCTACCTTCTTGGCTTAAAAGTAGTGGTTTACACCGACCACTCGGCTCTCAAGTATCTTCTTGCCAAGAAGGAAGCCAAGCCTCGCCTCATCCGTTGGATACTACTTTTACAAGAGTTTGATTTAGAAATCCGGGATAAGAAAGGGGCCGAAAACTTAGTGGCCGACCATTTGTCAAGACTTCGAGTTGAAAAGGACGAGTAAAAGCTTAGCTTGGGGGAATTTGATAAGTGACATTTATGTCACTTATAGGGGTAGTTTTTAGAGTATTTTTGTAGTTTATTTTCATTTATTTTAACTTTTTAAACCTTTAATTCTTATTTTTGTATTTTATGGCTTAATTAGATTAATTAGTTATTTCTACTAGTTTTTATTTTATTATTCTTATCTCTCGTGTCTCCCCTCGTCTTTTGGTGTTGCTTGTAGGTGAGCATGTTGGAGCTATGGTGTGAGATTTGGAATTATAATACAAGGCATATCCTACACCACACCATTGCTTAACCTACACCACACATACTCTTAGCCTACACCACACCCATGCCCAATACATCACCACCACCATCTTCCCTCCACCTATTCCAGCAGCCCACAGTAGCCACCCTCACTCCACCACAGCACAACCATCACCCTGACTGCACCACCGTCAGTTCCACCTCTTCTCAACACGCATCTGTCTCGGAACCAAAGAGGAGCGGGCGCTCCTCTGTATAACGGGGCGGGCGCTCCGTTCTACTTCACCACAAAACAGGAGTTCCAGGAAGTTTGAGCGATCATAGCGCGACCTCGGAGCGGGCGCTCAAAGAAAAACGTGCTACAAAACCCTTATTAAATGAATCAACGGCTGTAATTTATTGAAGAAGATCCACGGTTTGAACAGAATGGAGTAGCAGCAAATTTGAATTAAAGGAAAAATCAGAAGGACAAGATTTGTTCAGCGTTGATAAAGCGGTGAAAATCGACGACCATGATTTGTTGGGCGATGATGGACGTTGATGGTGATGATGCAGGCGCAGCAGTAGAGCAGCCAAGAGAAGTAACGAGGGTTTGTTTTGGGTTTTGCCTTTTTCATTTTCTATTTTGTTTTTCCTTTTTCTTTCCTCCTTTCTTTTCGCCCTTTGTTACTGTACTTCCTTCACGTTTTTTATTTTGAATTTCTTTTTCCTTTTTCATTCCTCCCCTTTTTAATCTTTCTTTTTCTTTTCCCTTTTCTTTTATTCCTTCCCTTTTTATTTTCTTTCTCCTTTCTTTTTCTCTTTTATATTTAGGAGTAGTATAAATACCCTTAACCCATATATTTTTGGGGGAGGAGAAGATTTTATTAGCCAAGTTTTATTTTATTCACCACTTTTAGTTTAGATATTTTTTTTTTGAGGGTTTTAAGGAGGATTAGCCTCCACAGATTAGTTTAGGGAGAAAAGGGAGAAAACTCAAAGAAATGTGGAAGATTGTAGATTCAAGGGTGACACTTGTATTGGAACTTTCAACCATTAATCAATGAGCATTTCTTATTCTATCTCCTCTTTTATTGATTTATTTTAATTGTTTTTCTTAGATTAGTTGTTCATAATTAGTTTAATGTTAGATGAATGATTATTATCATGTTATTAGTGTTTAATTTCTCTAAAGTCCTCATTTTTGTATTTATGGAGTAGTTTGTTGGTTAGGGTTTGGGTGAAAACCCAACCATGATTGAATTGGACATTTGAGATTGGATTTAGAGATTTGTGTGATTAAATTATTGCTTGTTTAGCTCTTCTAATCTATGTTAATTGCATTCTCTTTGATCACTTCAATGTTGTATTAGATTAGAGTAGATTTATTTAGGTTGGCATGAGAGTGTGATCTATTGATTTCTATTATTGACTTGGGTTACTTTGAACCTCGGGATATGTTAGTAATGGATGAGAGTCCTTATTTGATGTCTTTGAGGATTTCTCCGCCTATGAGAGTAGGATGGGAGTTGTGTGTTGGGTCAATAGCTAATTCAAGTAGTGTTCATGCATTATCTCTATGTTTGATATTCTTATGCCTATTTCATGATTACTTGGTGTTTAATCCCATCTCCTAATTTTAGTTATATTTGATATTTAGCTTATTTGGTAGCTCGTAGTTGGTTATTGACAATTTCCGACTTGATTCCGGCTTAGCTTATTGTTTTATCGATACATTTCGGTGTTCCTTAATACTTGTGGAAGAATGACCCTTGCTTACCACTTTACTTGGTTTAGTGGTCTAGTTAGGTTTTGTTTGACTTTAGGAGACTAGTAACGACCTAGTTTTCCCCATGTCACCTATATTGTGTATTTTCAATCAAAACTACTTATAAATACATTAAACTAACTATATCTATGATGTTTGAGGTGTTTAAAACTTAAACTAACTTCAAACTACTCATATTCATTCATTTTCAAGTAAAACTAGTTTTTGTCCCGGGCCATACGCCCCGGATTATTTACCGACGTGCATTTGAAGTCTTCAAAAATAGAAATATTTGTCTTTAAATGATTTTTTTCCTCCATAAAGACCAACATGAGCATTGTAGTGTAGTTGGTTAGTGCATTATCATATCAAATGAGAGGTCATGGGTTCGAGTCTTGAAACATACATTTTTATTGTTTAATATCTCATTTGATTGTATGGGAGAGGAGAGAGTACATGTGGCAGCATGACATTTGTTTGTCTTGGGTTTTAGATATATATATAGATGGCCTAAAATTGCGTATATTTAGTTCTAACATGGCTATATTTTGTATTTTCAGTGAAAACTACTAATAAATACATGAAACTAACTATATATATGATGTTTGAGGTGTTTATAACTTAAACTAACTTCAAACTACTCATATTCATTCATTTTCAAGTAAAATGGCCTAAAATGCCCTATATTTGCCTATATATGGTTCTAACTTGCCTATATTTTGTATTTTCAATCAAAACTACTTATAAATACATTGAACTAACTATATATATGATGTTTGAGGTGTTTATAACTTAAACTAACTTCAAACTACTCATATTCATTCATTTTGGTTCTAACTTGCCTATATTTGGTTCTAACTTGCCTATATTTTGTATCTTCAATCAAAACTAATTTATATATATGTTTAGAACTATGTACCGAGATTTGCTTTGCTTTCTTGTTTGCTGGAATTTCTCCTTTTCCAGGAACAATCTTAAAATGAGTCTTCAAGAACAACTCGGGAGCGGTAGGGAGTACTCCTCCTCTACTCTTTACCTATACACATTGTTGAACAAAGGCTTTATTTTTTACTTATACCGAAAATGTCATGTAAATTAAACTAAGTAGTAGATATGAAACATTTTTACCATCTTTCTAGCATGCTGTGCCGCCGAAATAGAACCCTGAAAGTGTGACGGCTCAATTGGATTAGACAGGGAGCCACCTCTTCGGTTCTTCTTCACCTTTTCAGATTTTTCCAGAAACGTGGGGTCTTCACTTCTTTTCTTCATGTCTTCGTAGATGGTCTCCCCCAACCATTTTGGCCTTTCTTTGGCTTTCTTAAGCACCTAGTATCGCAAGTCTCTCAGACGATATGAAGCTTTTTTCTTGTAAGCCTTCCTCACTAGGCCATCTAACTCAGGAGCCCATTCGTAAAGACCCTTTAATCAAACATTAAACCAAGTTATTAATAAATTAATATAGTCAATTTCATTCTTCATAATTCGATTCATACATACTGTGAAAATGTTCCACCAATGCGTCTTTGTTGCATCGTCTACCTCACTGTAATTGAACCAAGGTTTTCGAAAATGGCCCTGGAAAATGTCAGTGATGGACCCACTAACCTTGTTATCATCAAACCTGAATTGAAAATCAAACAAACACGTGAATTGTGAATATCATTTCATACAAATATCATGAAGCATATATTAGCTTACAAACTTACCACAATCCAGTATGACTTAAAACCTTTTTTGGTGCACGGTTCGAACCTTCACCTTCCTCATATGAGTGTTCGGAGTCTCCGGTACGTGGTTAACAAAGTCACGTGCCTGTGAATCATCTCCCCGTGTGTCTCGGGATAGGGATCGCCTTTCTTGTGGTTCCGTGATCGAAAAAGCTCCCTTGGAATCAAATTCCCATGACCTTGGCTTCCACCTAAGCCATCTCCACCTCCGCCACCCTTAGGATTAGACATGATTACCTAAAAAAAAACAAATATATAAATCATGGTGGATAAGATTAATCATTAGCTAAATACAAGAACACACGGGTACAAACATTACCATGTATTAAGCTTAGATAGCTATGATTTATGAAATTGAGAATGTGTGCACTGTGGACCCTTCACAAAGTACTGTGACAAAAATGCTTGTAGAATAAGGGAAAAGAACATACACCCTAGTACCCTACTGACATGCTGGCAGATATGTTCAATGATGACTGAACCTTATCATGAGAGTTCATCCAAACAATCTCCAACACTATAGAACATAACAGTAGCACCAAATTAGGAAAGAGAAAAAAAATGATTTAATCCTCACGTACATGCAGGACAGCAGGAGTAATAGCAGAAATAAAGGTTGCAACTTGCGTCTGATCAAGCAGGCAGTATTATAGAGGAGTGCACTCTCAAAGGGCAATGGCCAATGGGAGATTGTTACCTACTTAGCTTAGATATATTTGAAGCCAAATTCTTACAACATGTAAAAAACATAAGTTCATACCACATAAAACCAGCAAGAAAAATATTATGATCCCAATACTCAATCAAGTAGCACCACAAGATCAAAATTGAGAACTAATCATACCAACTCATATCACATGTCAACCAGAAATCAATAACAACATCGCATTCAGTGTTCCACAAGAAATTAATTCAAGCAACAAATTGATCGACTAAAACTCAAGCGCCAAATTTGAGCAGCGAATTTTTACACATATAAAAACTGAAAATTCAAACAACAAATTCAGTGATATCTCTCTCCATGACTCCATCATATCTAGATATATATTTATACATACCTAAAAATATCATAAAAACCTTGATTTCAGTTCATTTTCGCAGTAATCTAAAGTTATACCAATATTACAACTTCCACTTGCAAATTCTAGAAAATTCCACACAATGAAAACTAAAACTAAAAAATAATTCAAATAACAACACCTGAACAATTGAATTATGATGAACAGATTCAAGATTGACAAACCTAGCTTCCAGTGCGCCAAAATTGTCCTTCAGCTGATAATAAATCAAAATAAATTACAACGAAAAGATTGAAGAAAAAACGCGTACGTGAAATTTAAGGAAAGAGAAATTAAATTGGAGAGAGAAAATGAATACTTGATCGACAAGGAGGTAATGATCTTTGGAGAGGTATTACCGGCGGCGAGGACCCGCGTACGGTGGTGTTGGCCACCTATATCCCAAAAACCCAATTTTTAGGGTTTGATGAGTAACAAAAATTGAAAAAAAAAATAAAAAAAATGAAGCTTCAGGCATTACCGGCGGCAAGGAGAGCGAAAATGGGCTGTCGCCGGTCGTTGGAGGAAGGTGGAGGTAGCCTTCAATGGCTTCTTCAATTCGCGCGCCCTCCTCTCCCTTTTGTGTTTTGAAAATGAAATGAATACAGTCGTTTAACAACAAAGAGGAGGTCAACTTTATTTTAACTCCTTTATAACAGCGACCGCTTAATACCGTCGCTAGAGATAAGTAAATCAAAAATTTAAAAAAATTAAATCAACGACTGCTTTACGCGGCCGCTGACTAACAACGACTGCTTCTTCCGTCGTTGTTTCTTATAAAGCAGTCGGTGACCACCGACGGCTTACATCCGTCGCTAAATTTAATAATAACGACCGTTTCTCGCACCGTCGCTGTGAAGCAGTCGTTGTTTTAACATTTTCTTGTAGTGCTTATTCTTTTTCAAATGAATACTAGAATCATATGGGGTTTTCACAGGAATGCAATCAAATTGATCAAACTTCTTTAATATTTTCTCAACATAATGAGATTGATTTAAAGATATCCCATATGACGTTCTAGTAATCTTTATTCCAAGAATAACATCAGCCTATCCTAAATCCTTCATCTCAAAACAAGAATTTAGGAAACTCTTAGTTGCATTTACTACGTCTATATTGGTCCCAAAGATTAACATATCATCCACATATAGACATATGAAAACGCAACCAAACTCATCAAATTTGGAATAAACACAAGCATCAGAATCATTTACCAAAAAACCATTTGAAGTAATAGTTTGATGAAATTTATCATACCATTGTTTTGGTGCTTGTTTTAAACCATACAAAGATCTAATAAGCTTAGTCACGGGAGAATAGGTATCAAAGAAGTCTAGACCATGTTTTTGGCAATGCCCTCCAACTACAAGTCTAGCCTTATACTTGTCTAAAGACCCATCAGGCTTGCATTTCTTTGTAAAGATCCATCTACTACTTAGGGCCTTACAACCTCTAGGAAGGTCTGACAAAATCCAAGTATTATTACTCATAATAGACTCTATTTCACTGTTAATAGCCTCTAACCAAAAACTTGAGTCTACAGATCTCTTGGCCTCAGCATAGGTTCTCGGGTTCTCTTCCAATACAATTGCATTAACATCTTGCTCATCTAAACACTCTTTCTTAGCTAGAAAGGTAGTAATAAAATCAGGTCCGAAACTAGACTCAATTCTAGCTCTCTTACTCCTTTTAGGTTCTAAAGTCTCACTAGATGATGCTATGTCATGATGCAAAGTAGAAGAAGATGCAGCAGGCAAACATGATGGTACACTAACTTTCATAGGAAAAACATGCTCAAAGAATTCAACATCCCTTGACTCTCTAATAGGACTAAAACCAGAAGAATCCTTAAGAATGAGTCTATATGCAGCACTGTTAGAAGCATAACCAATAAAGATACCATCTACAGTCTTAGGTTCAATCTTACTCCTTTGAAAGTCAGGAAGTCCTATTTTACCCAAACACCCCCACACTTTGAGGTAACCCAAATTAGGCTTGAAGCCTTTCCATAATTCATAGGGAGTCTTATCTAACTTCTTATGGGAAACTCGGTTAAGAACATAGCAAGCATAAAGAATAGCCTCACCCCACATGTTAGTAGGCATACCAGAACTAATAAGCATTGCATTCATCATATCCTTAAGAGTCCTATTTTGACAGATTAGGGGAAAAACGGTCATTAAATGCTGACAGATTTTTGACCCAAAAAGATAGTTAAGTTAATTCCCCAAAGCCCAAGGCCCATGGCCCTGGCCCGTTCCGGGAGGGCGGCGGCGGCGCGCGTGTGACAACCACACATCACCACATACCCACTAAAAGCCTCATTGCTACTCAACTCAAAGGGTAGAGGAAGAGTAATGGTTATAAACCTTACTCTTCCCTTATATTCTTTCAATGTGGGACAAAAGGTAAAAATGACTCTTCATATTCTTTTGAAGCAAACTTAGAGTTTCTACTATAAACTCCAACACAAGGGTCATCAATTGTGTATAGAAATGAAGCCCAAACAAAACAACTAGTTTCTTTTAAATCAAATGCTAGCCCTTTAAATTCAGGTTTTTTTTTATAAAAAAAAAAAAAGCCTTTTAGTGGTACATCGTGAAATAGCTTTCCATTTAGAAGTATTTGGTAGATTAACTTTTACACTAATGGAAGAATAACGTTCAATGTTGACAAAAGGGGCAATTGAATGTATTACCATAAAATTGAGCGGCATTTGGTAAAATTTTCAAAAGTTAGAGGGTAAAAATTATAATCTATTATTGTGTATGTTCCTATATTTGATTTTAGTTTTTGGAAAAAAAATACTTCTTCTGTTCTAAAATAAATGAAAAACTTACCATTTTAAGTCATTTCAATAACATATTAAAAAGACGTTCCTAAGAAAGTCTATGTGCCATAAAACGTTGTGTAGTTACAAGATATCTAACACGTGACCTTTGAAATGAAATGTGAGTGTTTTTTTTTTGATAATTTAATTCATTTCATTAAAACTCATAAAAGAGTTAAGAGCATACATGGAAAAGTGAAGACTAACCCCTTGAACAGCAAGACAAACCCCAAAAAGGCCAAAACCAAACGATCCAAACACAACTAAAACCCCCTAGACAAGATTACCACAAGAACGAGAGCTTAACCATGAATCCAACATAACATCATTGTTTAGTATTTCAAAATAAAATATAATAAGGTGTTGTAATTATATCTCATTATTACATTTTCAAATTTTTAAGGGTCTATTCTTCAAATAAATTATAACGTCAATTTTTCCTCATTAGACAAAAAATTACGAAAAGAAACAATCTGCGACATCTCCGGGACACTCACTAGTTGAATTTTGAAAACCGTGCAGATTCTAAATTACTCCTTCCTTCACAGTTCATTAGCTCGAGATATGTTCTCGAGATGGTGAGACTCGTTAAATTACAATAATAAAAAAAGGTCTAAATGGACGGCTAGATCGATGAAATTCACAAATAAAATATGTTTTTTCTTTGGTTAACACAAATAATATATGTTTGTTTTAGCATGCTCAGTAGAGCTGTCAGTTTGGTTAAAAACTGCTGGGTGAACTGCAAACTGATAGCCAACTGAACTGAATAAACTGAACTGAAGTGACCCATAACTGAAAAGTACAATAATCAAAAGCCAACTGTTTAAAATTAACTGTAACATAACTTAACTGAAACTGAACTGAAACACGAACCAAACACAAACTGAACTGAAACTAACTACTTCAAAAACTGCTTTAAACTGAACCGAACTAAATATAAACTGAGCTGAAATTAACTGAAAACTGTTCTAAACTGATTTGAACTGAACTGAACTGAACTGAACTGTACTGAATTCCAAAAAAGTAAACCGATAACTGCTCTAGATTATTTTTAACTGTAACAATTAATAATGTCTCTCGATTATATTACTAAATCATAACTGAAATAATATCATAACACCCGAATATACAAAATTTGTATATTACAAGGAACACAACTTGAATGAATCTTGAATAAATTGTGATGATATTATGATTGCGTTAACAAGCTCTCTTTTCGACAAATATTATGATTGCTAAAATTATATGTCGCGTTAATTTAATAAATCTTACTATGTGAATGCTTAAACCAGATGTTATAATACGATAATTCAATTTAACCATTAATATTATTTCCTTCTTGTTCCCTCACTTTTCGAGGCTTCATAAATCAATATGAACGATGTTTAGGTAAGCCCGTCATGTAGGTGGCAAGATGAGTAATCCAATACGAGTGATCTCAGATTCTAAGTAGCATTTACTTTATTAATTATAAATAAATTATCCCTTTAAATTCAATTGTTGAGCTTTTAAAATTATCAGTAGGAATATCCTTCTTAATTTATAAATTACCTTTGTTAAATATAAGTAGAAATTATGAAATAGCTAAAAGATAATTTTATATTATACAAGTAAAGAATTTGGCTGAATAATTGAGTGAGATATATTATATGATTGAAATTCTATACATTGTATATAACCTTAAGAAGTGGTTGCTAGAAGCCTAGAATAGATCAAAATTTTTGAATGCTACTTTTTCATTTCTTGAGGGAGCAGTCAAAGAAATTTTCATAAGAAATATGAAAATTTAACATTCATTTACAAACATAAAAAAAAAAAAATTTGATTGTACAAATTCACAATAGTCTTCAAATCTTCTATCTTCCCCTTATCTGAATCCAAGAGTCTAATCTTCAACTACAACAAATAGTAAAAACATAAACAATAAGACTAGAGTATATTAAACAGTTAAATAGATAAATAAAAAATAAACAAATAATAAAGTAAATTCAATGTATAGAATAATCAACCTTACCAAATTTATCTTGACCTTTACAATTACAGAATCCAATAGAAAAGATGATGAAACAAATGATTTTTTTTTTAAAATTAGGCTTTCAGGAATGTAGCAAAATAATCCTTAGGCTAAAAACCTTCATAAAATTGCTAACAACATTTCATCATCGAGCACTTGCCTCAATGAAATTCCCCATTTTGTGAAAACTAAGATGTCGCCAACAATGAACTATGGGCGTCAACTCATTTAGTTCACCCCAAAAACCAAACTATTACCATTCGTTCCAAAAAGAAGCATAATCATCCCACATACCAAAATTGTAAAAAAATGAGAGTTCCCAACATAGTTCACGGGCATCAAACATAATTAACAACAAAATGGGATTTTTAAAATCATATTGAGGCCTTATTCCAATCGGGACAATATCAAGCTCAACAGATCAAACCAACCAATGAGACAATATCAAGCTCAACAGATCAAACCAACCAAAAAGGACAATCAACACCAAAATGGGACAATATCCAAGATCAACAGATCAAACCAACGACAATCAGCACCAAAATGGGACAATATCCAAGCTCAACAGATCACAACTAACCCAAAATGGGACATATAAACAGAAAAAAATAAAATCGTAAATAGAAAAAAAAGGCAAGATTATATAAAGAGATATTGATCTAATTCAAAAATAAAGCATATAAATTCGCATCAAATTGATAAATAATCAGATAAAAATGTTAAAAAAAAACTTAAATAAAAATAAATAACTGTAGGAATTATACATTAAAAATGCATAAAAAATATAAATAGAAAAAGGGCATATAATTATTTAGCCATTAAACAGATCCAAATAATTCTCACCCTAAACATCAATTAAAAAATAGATCCAAGCAAAAAAAATTAAAAATAAAACGCACAAACATATATAAAACTTGCTAAATTAAATCAACCTCGAATTAAACGCGTAAAAAGTTTGATGCACCGGTTTTGCTTCTTCGATCTTTCAATCTTCAATCTTCCCCTCTTAGTCTCTTCGTCTCCTAAATCTTGTGCGCACCTTCAGTTATTCATTCTTCCTCACGTTTCATTGTTCACCGATTTTGTAAAGAAATGAATAGATGAGGGAGAATAAGAGAGAAAAAGTGCAGATATTTTAATAGATGAAGTGGTAAAGAGTTTAAGAGATTGAGAGAGAAAATTCTAGAAGGAGAAACCGGTTCTAAGTTTTGAATGAGATTCTAGGGTTTTTCAGGTTGTGACTTGTGAGGCTATTTAAAGGAGGGTCTTGTTGTAGGGTTTCCTTTAAGAATTTGGGCCAGGCCCAAGCCTAATAACCGGTACAACTCATTTTTTTAAAACATAAATCCTAATCCTACCACTTGTTTACTATTAGGGACCCTTATTATTATTATTATTATTATTATTATTATTATTATTATTATTATTATTATTATTATTATTATTATTATTATTATTATTATTATTATGAACATATATATGTTGACCATACTTCTTTTAAAAATCGAAACATTTATATAAACTTAAAATTGATCATATAATTGTAGTAAGCAATATATAATACTCATTGTTACTACGATCGATTATATAAACGAGTAAATTATTTCAATAAAGTAATTTATGTTAAACGAAGTATTGTTATCTTGAATAAGCTTGTTGACTTGCATTCATCTATTTCAATAACAACTTGTTTTAATTCAATTACATCTTTTGAATTTCGAAGTTAATATATCTTAATAACGATTATCTTGAATGGAGTGTTGCATTTTGAACAAGTTTATAGACTTACATTGACACGTTGATTTCATTGAATAACATGATTCTTCATTTCAAATCAGAAGTGATTTTTCTCAAACACGATTAACTTAAATAGATTATTGTTATTTTCAATTAGCTTATCAACTTATATTATTACTCATTGATCTTCCGATAACAACTTGTTTCAATTCAATTAAATGTTTTTAGTTTCAAAAGCAATTGAAACGGTTAACTTAAATGAAGTATTGTTATCTTAAATAAGCTTGTTGCTTACATTCATACATTAATCTTTTTCAATAACAACTCGTTTCACTTCAATTACATCTTTTGAATTGTGAAGTTAATATATCTTAATAACGATTATCTTGAATGGAGTTTGCATTTTAAACAAGTTTATAGACTTATATTGACACCTTGATCTCATTGAATAACATGATTCTTCATTGTTTCAAATCAGAAGTGATTTTTCTCAAATACGATTAACTTAAATAGATTATTGTTGTCTTCAATTAGCTTATCAACTTATATTAATACTCATTGATCTCATCCGATAACAACTTGTTTCAATTCAATTAAATGCTTTTAGTTTCAAAAGCAATTGAACTTAAATATGGTTAACTTAACTAGAGTATATTTATCGTGAATTAGCTTGTCGACGTACATTGACACATTAATCTATTTCAATAACAACATGCATGTTTAAGTTCAATTAGATGTTTTTGTTTCGATAATTGCATTTCATATAAATATGATTAACTCAAGTGTTGTATTGTTATATTGAATTAGCTTATCGACTACCATGAACACATTCATTTAGTCCAACAAGTACTTTGAATAATACAAGTAGATTGTTCAAGTTTCGAATTAAATGCATTACACTCAAGGATGATTAGCAATGATTACCTACTTACATTGCCTAATCTATACATTAATACTTCGTATTTGCTTGTGTTTGCATTAATATTTACTCGAAAGGCAATACATGGATCAATATACAATTCTATAATCAACATACAAAGAAGTAAGATTGTACATGCGAAAAAGGAAAGGTTAAATTGAAAATTTCAATACCAATCAAATATTAAATCTTTAATACAATAATTTCAATGTAAATGGGGCAATTTTCAACATTGCTTTTGTAGACACGTCTCTTGATGGTATATCGCTGGTTCCGACAAGAAAAACCGAAATGATAACAAGTCCAACTGAGGCCAAAGCACCCGGTACGACAAATCACTTGGTCCAAAACACCGCATGAAGGCAAAAAGGATGTATATGGTAATAACCGATATCGCGGTTACCCGAACTGGTCTGGTTTTATATACAAAACTGAAATGAACCAAAACCAAACTGAAAATAACCGTGCAACTGTTAGTAATAAGTCAATTCCAACTGTTTCAAACTGAAATCGTACGGGTCAAACCAAAAGGTAACTATAACTGAACTGAATTGAACTGGAAATTGAATGAACCGAATTGGATTGAAAGCGAAACCGAAAAAAATTTAAAACGAATCAATTTAGACGAAAAAAAAAACTGAAATTAACTGAACTGAAGTCAACCAAACTGTTTGGTTTGAACCAGAACTGAACCGTTTAACTGAATTGACACCTCTAATGCTCAGAATACACATTCACAATGTCCAAATCTTTGGCGTACTTTTTTTCTTTGACCGTGTTCAATTCTTCGAACTAACCAGACCAAAATTTTATACTTCTATTAAGATGTATAAAAAGTGGAATCTTATTATAGATAGATAAATAAAAGATGTTACTAAATAAAAAATGTTGCAATTAATGTATGAACTTGCAGATAAGAAAAATATTGTAATTAACAAGAAGGAAAAAATTATATAACTTTTGAGACAAACTTTTGTCCAATAATGTATAATTTCTGGGTTTTTTAATACTTGCAATGTATTAATTTTAACATGTGTCAATACACAATTTTGACCCTTTTTTTTTATAATTAACATATCTAATTATTTATATGAGAAAATTATAAGAAGTTGATCCCTCTATTTTTTATATCTTTGTCACTTGGAATCTTGATACTATTCATACTTGAAGAGAATCATCTCAATTTTTCTCAATTTATAAGAAAAAAATATAGTCATGTGGGGTCTTGTTTGATTCGTCTTAATTAGTACTTTATTTTTTTTTGATAGTTTGGTTTTATTACATTACTTGGGCCAAAAGCCAATTACACTTCATATGAGACGATGGAAAATAATCAGGACTCAGGAGAGCAAACACAACCATGAAAACGATGAAAATACAAAACAGCCCCCAAGCCTGATCTGAGAAGGAGGCTATAACCATACTAAAAATTCATTCTCACGCCTCAGTCCCTGCTTTGTCAAAGCATCTGCAACTTCATTCGAGCTTCTACCTTTGTGGATGATTTGAACTTCGATGTGAGATTGCAGCACATTCCTTATGAAATTTAGCACAAAATTGAGGTTCCATGGCCCCCCCTCACTTGCATTACACCAACTCACCGCATTAGCGGAATCAGATTCAATTATGAATGAGCGATATTTAATCACAGCACTTGAAAGGGAGATTTTGATTGCCCGACAGATAGCAAAAACCTCAGCCGAGTTTATTTCCATTGGGGGTATTGGGCTTGAGAAGACACATGAACACCCCATTATCATCCCTCAAAACAACTCCTATAGCACTGAGATTGCAGGCTGGGTCATAAGACGTATCTACATTCCACTTCAATAATGAGGAGGGAGGACGACTCCAGTTACCATTGATACTGATTGACTTGAGGCTTATTCGGTGGGCGAGCGTTTGCGAACCATTTCAGGCAAAGAGGATTTCGTACTATATCTTCAGATGAGTAAGGGAACGCACATCCCCACCCATTAATCCACCAACTTAGACGAAGTAGGATGAGGTCATGAAGTTGAGAAAGAGAGCAAGAGGATTCATTGAAGATCCGCGAATTTCGTTCCTTTCAAATGGTTCAGATTATGATGAAAAAAGAGGCCAAACTAGATTTCTTAATTAGTACTTTATTATTATTCAATCGTTATAATTTTTGCGAATATACAATGAAATATATTTAAGTTCAAAGAGGTGCATTGGGAGACGCGCACAAGAAAGTGAGAAGGATATAAAACAGAGGGAGTATTGTCTACATACATGTTGATGAGATTATAAATCCAAAAATATCTTACATGCTAAAGTTTGAATTATATATTAGTCACAAATCCCAATCAAAGTAAGTACATCAATAATGCAAAAGGCAAAACGTTGCAACTATTAAAAACGGAAGAAGTATTATACTTCGGTCTCTCTTCATATACTTTAAGGCATATATTATTTTCAAAATTTTACTTTAACCATTAATATCTCTTATAATATGATAAATAAAAACTATAAAAGTATACTATTTGATTTATATTACAAAATGCCTTAATAAAATGATTTTCTTACTTTTATCTCTTATAATCTGATATAGTCAAATTTTGAGTGATATAGTCAGTTTGGGCTCCCAAAATCCCAACAACCAGTTTGGGTTCCCAACAACTAGGGGTGTAAGTGGATTGGACTGGATTGGACTTTGCCAAATCCAAATCCAGTCCAAAGTTTTTTGGACTCGAGAAATTGAGTCCAAATCCGATCCAAATTTTTTTTGAGTCCAGTCCAGTCCGATTATTATATAATATATTTTTTTTTCCTATTTAGGTTCACAATATTTTCTCATGATTGAATCATTGAAATTCGAAAAATCAGACTCATTACATTCATTCCATAAAGTAAGTTACATACATTTTTTAGGTCTTATAAAATGCAAATTGCAAAATATAAAAGGCGCTAAAAAGGGTTAAAGTAACTTTTGCCTTTTCAGTTCTCACTTTGGACTTTTGGAGGGTAGTTAATAATTCTGGCGCCAGGTAAAAGAATTTAGAACGGGAATGTTAAAAAGTCCAAAATTTCAACAAAAATTTAAAAGAATTTTTTTAAATATACATTATATATACTTCATGCTTAAATAATTTTTGGACTGGATTGGACTTATTGGACTCCAAAGGAGTGAGTCCAAATCCAGTCCGAAAATATTTGGACTCGAATATTTGAGTCCGAGTTCAATCCAAACATCTTTCAGTCCAGTCCAGTCCGACAAGTTTGGACTGGACTGGATTGGACTCTGGACTTTTCGCAATCCACTTACACCTCTACCAACAACCAGTTTGGGTTCGCAATTTGTATAGTAAACTTTTTCTAAACCTTGCTCACTTCTTATCTTATCAATCATATGATAGTAGATTTGTTCTTGTGAAAATATGAATACTTTTCTTATATAATTCTTACAATTAGATAACTAAAACTAAATATCAACCACTAAATATCAACCATCGATGTTTTTTTATTCATAAGAGGGAAAATCCAAGATAAAATAAAAATATTAACTATGGAAGTTGTTAGATATTTAAACATATACTTCCTCCGTTATGTTTTAAATGAAACGTTTGCTTTTTCACGCAACCCAACGCGCTTCTTTAAGCACTAATATCTTTAGTTGTGTACATGTAAAAAATATAAAAAAGTTATAATTTGATAGTATGCATCGAGACGAATCTAACAAGATCCCACCTGACTATGTTTTTCTTTATATAATAGCGATATATTGGAGTCAAAATTGATCAATGAATAGTGCTATTTTTCCCAATGTTTCATTTAAAACAGAACGGAGGAAGTATATATGTTGTACAGGGATCACGGTAATAAGAATGTAAAAGTGAATCATGTACTATTTACGAACGTTGGAGAACCTAAAATATAAGTTTTCACTTTACAAAAACATTTTTAAGAAATTATGGTATATATTTTCCCCCTCGATCTCGTCGAGGAATCCGAGACCCGCCTTAGGTCTAGATAAACACCATTAGCTTCTGGTCACGTAAAAACAGCACAAAAAAATACCAAAAAAAAAGGCATCAAATTTGTCCTTACAGTAGCTCTATGGTCTCACTTTGAACTCCCAAAATCCTCTTCTGCCTAATCTTGTAGAACTCTAGATCCCGACACTAAAGAGTCCACCATGTCGTCCACTAGTTCAACTCATCTTTCTGTCCTCGTCAATCCTGGTTCTACTCTAGCAGCCTTACTACGTAAGGGCAAACAAGACAAGGCTTGGAGTTGGAAAAACGGGGCTACGAGGACGACGATGGAGAATCAAGAAAGCGTTATTGATCCTACGAAGATTGAGGGTGACATTAGGCAGATATTCGAAGAGTTTAGAAACGCTGAAAGTGTGGGTTCCTTGGAAAAGAAGAGTATGGTCAAAGTGTTGCGAAAAATCGAAGCTGTTTTTCGAACACTCATTCGGGATGAACCATCCAATGAGAAACATTATGGGAAGCTTGTTGAAGAGATTGATGAGAGGGTTAATATCCTTATTAAATCTCCAAGGCCGTATTCTTCGGCTATGGTTGCTGCTCCAATGATGGTTGATTCGATGTGGAATCGAGGTTTTCAAACAGAAGATGATCCATTTGATGTTAGAGCTGCGTGTAAAAGACTTACTCAAACTGATGCTATGTTTGGCATTTAGCTATGCCTTTTTCTATACTTTTTCCACCCCGAAGGAAATGGAAGTAAACAGGAGGGAGCTGCTACATTGGTGGATGGGGATGGACTTGATATGTGAAGTTTCGGAGGGTGAACAAGTGCTGGAAAATCTTGTGGCCGAGGAGCTTCTCCTGTGTCTCAACAAAGACGACAGAACAACTGTATCTATACCACCCAGAGTAGCCAATGAACAGCAATGGTTGATATCGGACTACTTTTGTGCAGGACAAGCAAACCGCCTTTTTGTGGCCTCTGAACCATACGACTGGATGGGAGTACCAGCAACAGAAAGGATCCAAGCAGTGATCAACACCGGCGCGTATACCCTCAATGCTAAGATATTTGACTGGCTCTTTAGAATGAAGAATGTGAAAGTGGTGCATCTTGGTAGCTGGAACCCCGACATGGACTATGTAGTGGTGGAAGATATGATTATCAAAGTCTTAACGGCCCGTTTGGTAAGTGGTACTAAATGGAGGTAATAGTAATGCTTTTTAGTGTAAATTTGTGAAGATATTTCCAAGTTAATATCCATGGTAATGAAACTTGATGTCAAAACATGGGTTTTCCTTCATAAATTGTCATTACCACTTAATACCACCTCCCAAGTGGTAATGGATGGTAATGAAATTTTAGGAAGAAAATAGGTGTTTTGGGATAAAGTAGCATTACCATGGATGTTGACATGGGAATGCCTTCACAAATTTATACTAAAAACCATTACCATTACTACAATTTAGTACCACTAATCAAACGGGCCGTAAATGTTTTAAGAAACTCGAGAAAAGTAAGGTTTCTTAGTCTTCAAGGGATATCAAGGCTTGAAGCGTTGCCAAGTTCGATATATAATTTAAGCAAATTAAAGGTGTTGGATCTTAGAGCATGTCAAGACTTGAGGGCCTTGCCTAAAGGGATTGAGTCTTTGCAGGAGCTTACTCACTTGGATTTATCCGAGTGTTATGAGCTCCATTACATCCCCTATGGAATTGCCTTACTGTCAAATCTTCGAGTATTAAAAGGGTTTGTTGTTGACCAAAATACGGATCATTCACTAGTTCTTGGTAGAGCGTACAAAAGCAAAAAAGGTTTATCATCATCATGTCCATTTATTGAATTATCCAAGTTACAGAAGCTCACAAACTTGAGTATACGTACAAGAATGGTGAATTTTCCAACAAGTCAAGATCTTGAGATTTCATGCAAGATGCTGGAACTCAACAAGCTCAAAATTAGTTGGGGCCGCCCTACTAGAATCTCTTGGAGAGATCAACGTGTGGACTATAATTTACGACGATTTCCAACTATGTTACAAAAACTAGAGCTCGAGGCTGCTCCTGAGGCTACGGTATCTCGACTGTTGGGCTTAATTGGTAACAGAAGTCATAATCAGCTGAAAAAATTCTACATCAGAGGTGGTGGACTCTGGAAGCTGGATCTTCAATATTATTGCTTTCCTAATATCGAGGTAGTACGTTTAAGATTTTTGCCTAAACTTCATTTGAATTGGTATGACTTTAAACCGTCATTTCCAAAGTTAACTCGAGTTGAGGTGTTTGAATGTCCACAACTCATATTCTTCCCTTCCGACGAGGATGGTGAATGGGAAGAGTCGGCTCCCCCTCTTTCGCCCCATTTCTCCCCTCTTCCCTCCTCCCCTTAATTTTTATTTATATTTTGTTGAGAAAGACCTGTTAAAATAGCAACTTTCTTGGAAAAGACCAAATAAAATTTTTTTTGTTGAAAAAAACCTAATATAATATTTCACTTTGTTACTTAAGACCGCCTCAAATAATTTTCGGTCAAAAAGTCAATTTCTAACATTTACTTTTCTTCCCCTCCCTTTCTCAATAAATGGGACCAACCTTTTTTTTTTCTATCCTAATCCCTTAAAATGGGAAGCAAGAGGAAATGATTCGGTAGGGTCAAGGGATTAGGATAGAAAAAAATAGGTTGGTCCTATTTACTCAGAAAGGGAAGGAAAGAAAAGTCAATGTCGGAAAATTGCATTTTTGGCCGGAAAATAGTGAGGTGGTCTTAAGTAACAAAAAGAAGTATTATAATAGGTCTTTTTCAACAAAAAAGTTTTTATTTGGTCTTTCCCAACAAAATGACTTTTTTAATAGGTCTTTCCCAACAAAAAGTTCTTCATTTTATTTTCATTCTGAAAAGGTTTCTAGCTACTGTACGGTCTTTGAATTATATTGCATTTTTTTTCACTATATATAGTTGCTTCAATATAAGAATTAACATTATTGTATTATGCTGCTTAGATTGAGGAAAGATCATGCTAAATAGACATATCATGTAAATAATAACATGAGGTTCGAAGTGGCCATCAAGAATGAGAATATGTTGGTTTATGATCTAAAACTTGCTGCTGGCCCGAAGCAATACACCGGGTAGTATATAATTCTTTTTTTATTTTTTCATAAAATTAATAAAATTACATGCCGCCATATCAATGTATGATTTCGAATGACACGTAATGACCTTCAAATCTTCAATGTTTCCACATACGTGTTGATACTCTCTTTGTCCCATAACATAGTGTTCACTTCTCATTTTTCACGCGAATTAAGAAAAATGGAGGGAGTAGTATGATTTTCCAAAAAAACATATTTAAAAAAGTGCCTTTTTGGTACTTTTGTTTTGAAACTAGTTCTTTATTTCTTATTCCTTTAAAAAAAATGAAAAAAAATGAATGTTGCTTGAATGGTGTAAAACAATAAATAGGGGGACATATTTTGAAAGAGAGATAGAGGTACTTTGGAAAGTTTGTGTAGAAATTAAGGATAATTTAGTCCAAAAAATTAATGAAAATGAATATAGGCACAACATTTTGGGATACTAAAAAAGGAATGCAAGCATAATATTATGGGACGGTGGGAGTAATATGTATAGAAATATTGATGAACCGTTATGTGTGTTTTGTTTAATAAAAGAACAAGTTGCTCATTTGGAGGTTGAATACACCTATATATCGGGGATCTAAGGAGTTAATTAAGATACGCATCTAATATGTACTCTAAATCAAACTAAATTTAAATGATATAAAAATAAGCCTTTTGCACATCAATTAATAAAAGTTTACAAGTACTTTAATTATATTTGTAGGATGTATGGGTGATTTTATTCATTTTTACCAAGATTTGTATATTAATTTTAACAATGGCTTATTTAGACTATGTGCACCCCGTTTTACAATATTAAATTAAGTAAAATAATTTATTGTGTACCCATCTTAGTTTATAATTTGTGCAATGAAAGAGAGGATCACAAGGACATAAAACTACAAAAATCCATATGAAAAAAATCAAAGCGTCGTAGACACGAAAAATAACCACAGGGACATAAAAATTTAATCTAATTCAACTGTCTAGATTTATGTAATTAAACAACCAAGTAATATATTTATGCAATATAAAAATTTAGTCTAAGTTGGTTCATTAAACATAAAAGACTAATTTCTTCTAACATATTATTACGCAATCAAATTACAGGGAACCTAATTCAATTGTCCAGATTATCTTAATTTAGCATTACAACATTTATTTAGGTTTGTGATTAGCAAAAATAAACATGTGTGGCGATGAAAGCATTAAAGCATATAAGCATTGATCTAAATAATACTGTATTGAAATAAATGAAAAGAAAGATGGAGAAGAATGTACTATAGTATGAATTCCTTTAAGATCTACATCATGACAAATAGATTCTTAGTAAAATAAGGAATTAAATTGGAACTGACCCTTACGATTTATACCTTTGTCACCTGGGTCTTGAATAATGATCCGTAGGATGAGCAATCTTGAAGCTTCAAATATGGAATTCGAATGTGTTAATGGAGTTTGAATGTATTTGACTATCTATTTGAGAGATTTTTTGTAGTATGTAAGGGCCTATTCTCCCCAGCTTATTTTCAGTTCAGTTCAGTGCAGTTCAGTTCAGTTCCAATCAGTTCAGTTCAGTTCAGTTCCTAATTTATTATCATTAGTTATTATTAGTTATAATTTAATTCAGTTCAGTTCAGTTCAGTGGCAATCAATTCAATTCAATTCAGTTGCAATCAGTTCAGTTAAGTTGTTTTATGATGAAGAGAACAGGCCCTAAGTGTGTATGTAAGTGTATGGAAAAGTCATGGTAAAAGCGTTCGTTGAAAAACAACTCAATTTATAGGAAAACAAGTCCAAAAATCATGCGGAGAAGGGCGAAAGGGGCGTGCGTCTGGCCGTTGCGCGCCTTGCAACCCCCATGCCCCCGGCGCACCACTATGCGTCTGGCACAACAAGCCTGCGCGCCACACACTACTGTAAACACCCTGCTTTGGCTACGCTTTTTCCTCATTTTCTCGACACATAAAAGCGTCGGTAAGTTAACTACCGACACTTTAATAAAGTGTAGAGATTTCAGGTGTCGAGAATTCCCGATGCTTTGCTATGTCAGAATTTTCGACACTTTATCCTGTGGAACGTTCCGACACAATAAAGTATCTAAATTATATGTCGACACTTTAAAGTGTCAGTTTGAAATTGTGAGGCGGTATTTTGATAATTGGTCCCGCCAAGTACTGCCGACCACTAAAAGTGTCGAGATTCTTCTTTCTGGTAAATTACACATATTGCTTTGATGTTTATATGCGTCGGGAAATATTGACTATATGGTAAAAGAGTTTTTCAATTTAAAGCGTTGGGATTAATACTTTAACTCATTTGTATGTGTTGTCATTCATAAAAATAATTCATTAAAAATAATGCCAAAATATTAAAATAATACTAAAAGGTCGAATATAAGAATATATTAATAAAATATTAAATATAATCTAGTAAAAAATATAGTATCACTTTTAACAACATTTGACAATTTCATAACATAAAAGACAACAATTTAAGATGATGTGTAACATAGAATTAAGAACATTTGTCAACCAAAAACTATCGTTGATAAGCAACTAAATTTTCGATGATGCTAATCATGCAAAATAAGAGTGATGTTCCCAAGTTAAGTCGGGGTGATGTTTCCAAGCCAAGCAAATAGTGATCCAATCCATCCTCATTATCATCACAATTAGAAGCATTTGATGCCTAAAATAATCAAACAAACCAACACATCATGTTAGAAAAAAAAAATTGGGAAAATCATTAAGTCAAAATCGAGAAAAACATATGAGTAAAAAAGTTGGAGCCTTTTTATCACAATTTGTTGGAGTATGAGAAAGGAACAATTACATATAACAAATAGGCTATTTTAGCAACATCTTCCCAACACCTAAATCACAACTATATTCAGAGCATCTTAAAGGAGGTAGTCATTGACAAAAAACAAAATATAAGTCATCTAAGAACATTATAATAGCTCCAACTTCATTTTCAAGCACCTAAGCAAGTTTGAAACCATAATGATTTTTACTTATAACTCTAATATAATACAAACATATGACTATAAATTTCGACAGAGTCTCCTTTGTAAATTGAACAAACCCCACCAATAGGATATGGCTTCAAACCTATTTCCAACAATATAAGAAAGTTTGAAACCTTAATTATTTTTACTTATAACTCTAATATATAATACAAACATATGACTATAAATTTCGGCAGAGTCTCCTTTGTAAATTGAACAAACCCCACCAATAGGGTATGGCTTTTGTTACTTTTATAAAGAGACTAGACAGGGAGAGAATTATGTATGTGTTGTATATATCATTAGCACTAATACATAGACTATATATACAATAGGGGTTGTGGGACATTCTGGCAGCGTCGTGGAGAAATCCGACTACGGGTTGACAAGATACAGTTCCGGCGACGGCGTGACAAGATTAATCGTGAGCAACCCGTTAATGGGTAAGAACTGATCTGGGCAATCCGTTTAAAAAAAACTAGTAGCAAATTGAGTACTACAGTTTGATGATTCTTAGCATAATGAAAATGGAAATTTTCATAAAGTAAAAGTGAAGCAGTACTTCAATGAGATAGGTAAGTGATGAGTGTTTAAGGTTAATGTGGAAAAAGCATGTGGAGGTATGTAGAACTCACTCTTACTTCTCGTTTTTTTTTTTTTTTTTATAAATGCTCTGATACCATGTTACTTTTATAAAGAGAATAGACAGGGAGAGAATATGTATGTGTTGTATATATCATTAGCACTAATACATAGACTATATATACAATAGGGCCTAGTTTAAATAAGGCAAAGGAGATATTCTAGCAACGATTACAGGACTAACCTACCAAGTATAGATATCTAAACATGTACAATAATCATAATAATATCAAGTTAATCTTAAGATATTATAATGATTCTAACGGCTTCAAACCTATTTCCAACAATATACCAAACATTCAATGCAATACCACATAATATGCAACCACAAGATTGGGGAACAATGAGAATCGAACTGACACCTGATATACTTTCTAGAGTCTATTCTCCTAGCACCTCCTTGCTGATCAGTGCTAACTTTGTTTTCAAGTGGTTTTAATGACACGTGTTAATGTATGCCTTTTAATTTCTCGCTGAAGACGAAGAAGGAAAGAGACTCGACTAGCAGCCCGGACGGGGAGCCATGAGCTCGGCCAAGGAGTTCAACCCGGGCGGGCAGTGTAGAGCCCGGGCGGGTAGATCATCGGCTCGGGCGGGCCCAGCATCCTTCCTACATTCTGCCTTGTAGGCAGATTCATTTGCCAAAACCTGCACCGGGCGGGCAGGTGAGCAGCCCGGACGGGCAGCTTGCCCTGTTTCGGGATTTTGCGATTTAATCCGGATTTTTCCGGGATTTAATGTTTTGGGTTTTGGGTCATTTTGTAACCTTTAGGATATCATATATAAGGCATCCTAAAGTCATTTAGAACCCCAAGATTCAAATTAGCCACAAAAGATAACTCTCTCTCTCTTCTTCTCCATTGTAATTCCTCCATTAGAGAGGCTAAAGAAAACTCCAAGGTTCTTGCTTGTGGATGTAGGTCAAAGTTGACCGAACCACGTCAAATCTTTGTCTCTCTTTATTGCTTACCTTTCTCACTTAAAGTTTACAACTTTGCATTTATTGTTGAACTTGAAGTTATCTAGCAAACCCTAGGTCCTGGAAATTGCATTAATTGCCAACAATTGGTATCAGAGCTTTAGGTTTGGGAGGTTTCTAGTTGATTTCTTTGAAGAATATGTCAACAATGAAGCTTGACATTGAGAAGTTTGATAGGTATGGCAAGTGAAGATGAAGGCAATCTTGATTCAAAATAGTGTTCACAAGGCTCTAGAGGGCAAGGTGAAGAAGCCTACTACTATGACCGAAGAGAAATGGGAAGAATTGGATTTGAAGGCCTTATCGGCTATAATGAAGTATTGGGGGAAGTTGCTAAGGAGGACTCGGCGGCGGGTCTATGGTTGAAGTTGGAGTCTCTTTACATGGCAAAGAGTGTCACCAACCGACTTCTACTCAAGAGTAGATTGTATGACCTTCGACTTGAGGAAGGTAATTCTCTTAAGTCTCATATTGATGAGTTTTATTCTATTGTGATGGATCTTCAAAATATTAATGTGACTTTGGATGATGAAGATTTGGCTATTTGGTTGTTGTGTTCATTACTATCTTCATACAGGCATTTTAGGGAAACTATCTTGTATGGTAGAGATGATTTGAGTATTGATGATGTTAGGGATGCTTTGAAACAAAGGGAGTTGATTGATAATCAATTGACATCTAAATCGTCAAACTCTAGTGATGGCTTGTTTGTTAGGGGTAGATCAAATGATGTTGCATCTACTAGTCAAGGTGGTAATGGTGGTAAGAATAGGGGGCGTTCTAAGTCAAAGAAGCCCAATTCTAATAGGCACAAGACTTGTAATTATTGTCATCTAAAGGGGCACATTAAGTCCGAATGCTACAAGTTGAAAAACAAACAATCGGGGGATGGTAAGCCCCTGAAAGGCAAGGAACCCATGAACTCCGCCGATGTAAGCTATATTGATTCCGATGGCGAAAGTGGAGCTTTGGTTGTTACTCATGATAGGCTCAAGAGCAAGAGTGAATGGATAATGGACTCGGGATGTTCTTTTCATGTGACACCCTACAAAGACATGTTCACCTCATATGAGGAGTATAATGGAGGCACGGTCACCATGGGAAACAATGCAACTTGCAAGGTGATTGGCATAGGGTCCGTGGATATCAAGATGTTTGATGGCACGGTTAGAACATTGTCCAAAGTCCGCCATGTTTCGGAAATGAAGAAGAACTTGATCTCTCTTGGTACTCTTGACAACAATGGGTGTAAGTACATAGCGGAAGGTGGAGTATTAAAGGTTATTAGGGGTGCACTTGTGTTGATGAAGGGTATTAAAAGGGGAAGCTTGTATGTGCTACAAGGTTCCATGGTTAGTGGTTCGGCAAATGTCTCCACCGGCACTGTGAGTGACGATGATACCAAGCTTTGGCATTTGAGGCTTGGTCATATGGGATAGTAAGGAATGTCCGAACTTTGCAAGCAAGGATTGCTAGATAATGTGAAGCTTGGCAACCTTGGCTTTTGTGAGCATTGTGTGTTTGGTAAACACAAGCGGGTTAGCTTCAAGCCCGCAATACACAACACCAAAGGACCTCTTGATTACATCCATTCGGATTTATGGGGTCCCTCTAGGAAGACTTCTTTGGTTGGTTGTAGTTACTTGCTCACAATAATTGATGATTTCTCTAGGAAGGTGTGGTCGTTCTTTCTCAAGCACAAGGATGGTGTGTTTGATGTGTTTCTTCAATGAAAGACTATGATTGAGAAGAAGACCGACAAGAAGATCAAGGTTTTGAGAACCGACAATGGCCTAAAGTTTGTTGAAAAGAAGTTCACTAAGTATTGTCTTGATGAAGGCATTGTTCGTCATAGAACTTGTGTTGGGAGGCCTCAACAAAATGGTGTTGCGGAGAGGATGAATAAGACTCTCTTAAATAGGGCAAGATGTATGCTCTCACAAGCCAAGTTGGGGAAGATCTTTTGGGCCGAAGCGGTTGCAATGGCATGCTATTTGGTGAACCGATCTCCTCACTCCGCCCTTAACTTTAAATCTCCTCAAGAGGTATGGTTCGGATTTCCTTGTGATTATTCTAATTTGAAAGTGTTTGGTTGTCCGGCCTACATTCATGTAAATGAGGATAAACTTGAACCTAGAGCTAGAAAATGTGTATTTGTTGGCTATGGTTTGGGGGTTAAGGGATATAGAGTTTGGTGTGAAAAATCTAGGAGGGTAATAACTTCTAGAGATGTTGTGTTTGATGAATCATGTATGATCATTCCGGAGAAGGAGCTTGCTATTTGTAATGATGTAGGTTCATCTCATGACACCGAGGAGAAGGTGGAGCTTGAAAGTGCTTCACATGATGATGCTCTCACCCAAAAGAGACATGTTGAGGGTTCACCACAAACCCAACGCAAGACACTTGCTAGTGAGAGACAAAGAAGGCAAATCAAGCCTCTTGAAAGATATGTTAAGGAGTGTGACTATGTGCAATATGCTCTCACCATGGCAAATGAGGTAGAGACCTTTGATGATCTATGCTCCTACAAGGAAGCAATGTCTCTACCCGATTCAAGCAAGTGGTTGATGGCAATGAAGCAAGAGATGGAGTCTTTGCACAAGAACAATACTTGGGAGTTAGTTGTTGCACCTAAGAAGAAGAAGATCGTTGGGTGTAAATGGGTGTACAAAAGAAAGGAGGGTACACCAAATTCGGGAGGTCCCGTCTACAAGGCAAGAGTTGTGGCAAGGGGTTTCACTCAAGTTAAGGGTGTTGATTTTCATGAAGTTTTCTCACCGGTTGCGAAGCACTCGTCCATTAGAGTTTTGCTTGCCTTGGTAGCTATGGAAGACTTGGAGCTACACCAACTTGATGTTAAGACCGCTTTCCTCCATGGGGACTTGGAGGAGGAAATCTACATGAAGCAACCGGAAGGTTTTGAGGCTGAAGGGAAAGAAGAGCATGTGTGCCGTTTGGTGAAATCATTGTATGGGTTGAAACAATCCCCTAGGCAATGGTATAGGCGATTTGATTCGTTTATGTTGGCTCATGAATTCACAAGAAGCTCCTATGATAGTTGTGTCTACTACAAAGAGCTAGTAAGTGGTTCCTTCATTCACCTTTTGCTTTATGTTGATGATATGTTAGTTGCTTGCAAGCACTTGATTGAGGTCAATAATTTGAAGAAGTTGTTGAGTAGTGAGTTTGATATGAAGAATCTTGGCTTGAAGAAGTTGTTGAGTAGTGAGTTTGATATGAAGAATCTTGGTGAAGCCAAGAAGATACTTGGGATGTAGATTTGGAGAGATCGATCTAAGGGGGTGTTGTACCTTAGCCAAAGGAGGTACATTGAGAAGGTTCTTGAGAGATTCTCAATGAGCAATACAAAGCCCGTTTCTACTCCTCTCGGTTCTCACTTCAATCTCTCAAAGGAGCTTTGTCCTTAATCCGAAGAAGAAGAAAGTGTCATGGCTCACATCCCCTATACTAGTGCCGTTGGGAGTGTGATGTAATTTTTGCAGTACCAATAAAACCGGCTAAGGCCTTCCATTGTTCAGCTGAAAATAGCTGAGATGAGATGAGGAATGTTACTTTTGGTGGTGGCGGGGTCAGGTCATCCTCGCCGGCCATGATGAATTATAGGTGTCGAAAAAAAAATTGAAATTTTGTGGTGGGAGTTTTATGGGAGGCACATCGAATAAAGAGAAATTGTAAGAAAAAAATTTGAGAAACAGGTGTCCAATGTTGAAATAAAGAAACGAAAAAAAAAATTTGAGTGGATTGTGTTTGTGGAAGTACAGGAGGCACTAATCGAATAAAGAAACAAAATTTGTGCCATGGTATGTTCTAGACCGGACATTGCTCAAGCGGTGAGCATGGTAAGCCGTTATATGTCAAGGCCCGGAAAAGGGCATTGAGAAGCTTTAAAATGGCTTCTAAGGTACTTGAAGGGTACCTAACACATTTGCTTGGAGTTTGGCCAAGATGCAAATGGTGTGATTGGGTATTGTGATTCAGATTATGGTGGAGACTTGGATGATCGGAAATCAACTTCGGGTTATGTGTTTACCTTGGGAGGTACGACCGTGAGTTGGCAATCTTCGCTACAAGATGTTGTAGCTCTTTCAACTACGGAAGCGGAGTTCATGGCGATTACCGAGGCATTCAAGGAAGCAATGTGGCTCAAAGGTTTGGTTGGGGAGATTAGCTCGTGTTCTAAGGAGGTGTCCGTATTTTGTGATAGCCAAAGTGCCATTCACTTGGCTAAGAACCAAAACACGTTTCATAGAAGAACGAAGCATATTGATGTGAAGTACAACTTCATCCGGAATGTCATTGATAAGAAAGAGTTGACATTGATGAAGATTCGTACCGTGGAGAACCCCTCCAACATGTTGACAAAGCCTTTGCCAACCACAAAGTTCACCTTGTGTGTGAACTTGGTGGGTCTCTCCTCGTGTTTGTTGTAGGCCCCTATGGGGTAGAGCCTTGGAGTTTGATTAGTGTTTTTGGTGTTATTGGAGGTGTTTGGAGAAATTCAAGTCAAGGTGGAGAATTGTTAATGTATGCCTTTTAATTTCTCGGTGAAGACGAAGAAGGAAAGAGACTCGACTAGCAGCCCGGACAGGGAGCCATGAGCTCGGCCAAGGAGTTCAGCCCGGGCGAGCAGTGTAGGGCCCGGGTGGGCAGATCAGTCCGGGAGGGCAGATCATCGGCTCGGGCGGGCCCAGCATCCTTCCTACATTCTGCCTTATAGGCAGATTCATTTGCCAAAACCTGCACCTTAGGACGGGCGGAGTGAGCGGCCGGGCGGGCTGTTCGGCCCGGCGGGTCGTCTCGACCCGGCGGGGCTCATGGCCGGGCGGGCAGCTTGCCCTGTTACGGGATTTTGCGATTTAATCCGGATTTTTCCGGGATTTAATGTTTTGGGTTTTGGGTCCTTTTGTAACCTTTAGGATGTCATATATAAGGCATCCTAAAGTCATTTAGAACCCCAAGATTCAAATTAGCCACAAAAGATAACTCTGTCTCTCTCCTCCTCTCTCTCTTCTTCTCCATTGTAATTCCTCCATTAGAGAGGCTAAATAATACTCCAAGGTTCTTGCTTGTGGATGTAGGTCCAAGTTGACCGAAGCACGTTAAATCTTTGTCTCTCTTTATTGCTTACCTTTCTCACTTAAAGTTTACAACTTTGCATTTATTGTTGAACTTGAAGTTAACTAGCAAACCCTTGGTCCTAGAAATTGCATTAATTGCCAACAACACGTGATATACTTTCTATAGTCTCTCACAAGGAGGTTTGTGCACCAAGATTCTTTTGATTATCAATTATGGGTGGCAGAACACTTGTAATGACTTCCATAAAGTAAGGAGCTCGTTTCTCTCAACATAATCAACAAAGTTTTTGAGCTAAGAATAATATATAGACGTATGGTATCATAATTTAGAAACTGATGAGGATTTATTGCACGCAATGCTGATTCAGTAGCATCCAACATCTCATCTGAGATATGACCACTTCGAACAGCATTCACTACATCTCCCATGTATGATGTCAATCTCATAAGCAGACCCGTTGCTTGCTTCTCATGCCTTGCTAAATCATCTTTCAAATTCAAGTCCCCATTGTTGTTAGTACTGGAAGTGATGACCCCTCTTTTCCGCAACAAAGCATGTACTCCAAGAACATCATTTCACTTCACTCCAAATCCATAACCTATTGGTCTTTGGTTAGTTTTATCTTTGTCATATATAAGTTCGTTGAGGACTTCATCTTCTATCTCCATTTAAGGCTTTGATGATGAAGTAGCAACACCCTTCACGATATTAGACGTTGCTGCATTCTACAATTAATTAAGTAATTATTAGGAATCATATTGTTGGATATAGTATAACAGTACATAGATTAAGATCAAAAGATAAAAATAATTGAACGAGTAATACAATGAATTCCTCGGTATTTGTGTTGCCTGGATAAACTCCATCCTTTGCTTTGTGAGTTTTATCAAATAACTCAAAACGACCTGGCTCTCTACCGTGCTCAATCTCCTACAATAATAAAATCCATCCTTTGCTTTGTGAGTTTTATCAAAGAACTCAAAACGACTTGGCTCTCTACCGTGCTCAATCTCCTACAACAATAAAATTTATTGATTGTCATTTGATATGGATGATACAATATAAGAATATACAAGCTTCAGAGATAAAGTATTACAAAATCATCTCTTAAATTAGCAAAACTCGTAGATCCGTTGGTATGGAGATGGCCTAATGAAGCACGCGCTTCTCTTCCAATTGCAGAATATTTCTGTCCATATTTAGTAGTCACGACTTTAGTTTTAAGTGAATAATAAAAAGGTGAAAAGAATCAAGAAAAAGACTTAATTGAGTGTGTACCTTGCTTTTAAGTGAATACCAATATTTTACCAAATTCAGCCAACTAGTACGATTAATTCCTGGATGATTTCCATTTTCCATTTCTTGTCTAGTTTTTGTTGTAGGAGTGAAATATTTGGCTTTCAAATCAAACTTCCATTGCCTACGATGTTTACCAACATGCTTGCTCATTGCATCATTATAGAGTTTTCCATCCGGAATCATGAATTTTCCCTTCAAAAGAAAAATAGATCAATCTCACTTATAATATACAAATGTATCCAATAATGAAGGTTATAAACTAAGAATTTGGTAAAGTACACTTACACGAATCAGTTCAACAATATCAGCTAGCACTGTCTCATTCACTTTATGCCAATTTTCTTCAGCAATAGGAGTGGTATCAACTTTCTTTGCAATATTGGCAATTAATTTTACAAGAATTGAACCATCCCTTCTGATTGGTTCGTGGTACCTATTGAATGGAACTTCAAATTTCACTCCATCAGTAAAAAAACATCATGTGGTTGTATAGAGACCCAGTCCATATTTCCACTTTTCCGGCAGAATCTGTAATGAAAATATCAAACATAAAGGAACAATGTGCAAATGCATATATAGAATCTACATTAGAACTGTCATTTCCATGTGGCAGATTTATTCAAAAGGTAGAATTGTAAGGAAAAAAATTATCTAACTTAATTGTTGTAAGAAGTAGACAAGTATTCAGTAGAAATGAAGTAAAAAAGATTCTAAACAAATCACTTACCAACGACACGGACGTCTTCTCTTTCATCAAATTCAACATCATATGTCCAATCTCGGGTTTCTTCATTTGAAGGATTGGTAGCAGGACAACGCTTTCTTTTACGTTTCCGCCTTGGAACCCCAGGAGCTTTGTTCCCCTCATTAGGAGAAGAGGTGTCATGGTGAGAATGTGGTTGTTCACTGTCAGGGGGTATAATCATGAGGTGGTTCATTGGATCCATTAGAAGTGACTGCAGTAGGAACATTTAGCTGCTGATCTGGAACCAAAGTGGCAGCAGCATTTCTATTTTCTTTTGCTCCGAAACATTTTCTCAACTGCTTTAAGAAACAATCAAATGTAATCTTAATCCATAAAAAAAGATTAGTAAGACAAATTGACTAATTCACAAATATCAATCAATGAAAGAAAACTAAAATAGTGCATTAAAATTAAAAGTCGGGTTCTATCATTTAATAATATGAAACAGAATGATGGAAAAAACAATTACAAAAATTCATGCATTTCCTAAGTCATATATATCTCTAGGCTTTGATTCTATGACATGTAAGCACCCTTTTTACCTTTCACCATCAACATAGAAAACTTGCTTTGCTTGGGACGAAAAGATAAAAGGATCATCATGTAACATTCTTCCACTATGCATCAACTTAGAAAGTTGACACTAACACCACCATTGTTGTATGTCTTTAACCCTTATTAATATCAGCCCAATCACATTGAAACACGACAACCTTATAGGAACCTTATTAAATTAATTCATATATGTTCCTGACTTTTCCATAATAAAATTGACCATCTGCCTCAACCATAGCTCCTGAATTTTGCGTCTTGCGAAAGCGTTCACGATTCACTGTAAGAAACTTATACCCATTTATTGCAAAACCTTTAAACTCTTTCGCATGATCATATAAGCCACCTGCCAAAGCTTTCTTTAACTTCCCTTCCTCACTACTGGAATCTATGTTATGTACCTATAATGTCAAAATAACTAGTAAAATAAGCGTACACAACATTTGTCAAATAATATATTTTTGTGTAATTCAAAAAGACATATAACCTGATTTTCACTCGTGGAAAAAAGCCCACCGGATCCGGTCAAAATCGGGCTTACATATCCAATTTTGGTCCGGATCCGCTGGGCCGGGAGCGGTTCTTAGTGATCAACTGATCCGGTCCATCACCGGATCAGTTGATCACTAACTGATCTAGTTTTGGGTGAAAATCGGATCAGTTAACCAAATCAGTTGACTCCCCCAAAAATCACAATTTTTTTTTGTATTTTTTCATTATTAATCGATACAAAATCAAAAGTTAATAACAAAAAAATTACTTGGAGCACAACAATGGCTCAATTACAACGAAGTAAATGAAGAAATAAGGATGAAATTACTATTATCATATTTTGGTGCACTAAATTACAGTTAATTAGCCCACGGGTTTAGTTGCAACAAAGAAATAAACGAAATTATATTTACATTCACAAAATAATTATATCCACAGTCACAAAGCACGAAATTAAACAAATGAAATTAAAACAAAATAATTATAAAAACGAAATGAGAACAAATTATAAAAAACTAAATTAAACAAACGAAATTACAAACACAAGTACGAAATTTAAAACGAAATTTAAAACAAAATTAAAAAAGAAATTAAACAAACAAAATTACAAAGCACGAAATTGAAAACGAAGCCCTAATTACCAAAAACAAAATAAAAATAAACTAATCAGAAAAAAATTAACTCAAATCGGGAATTACAACGAGACTAAAAAAGGAAAAAACCTAGGTATTTTGGCGAGGAGAATCAAGCGACGAACGAATTAAAAACGAAAAATCTCAAACTCGTTGAACAATAAACGAAGATTGAGAGAGGAGAGGAGAGGAGAGGAGAATCGCTGGCGAGGAGAGGCGAGCAACGATCGACGAAGGATGGTGAACGATTAATGACGAATGAAGATTGAGATTTTGACGGCGACGACGAGATTTTGGCGACTTGGTTTAAGTTCAAATGATCGAATCACCTTGCGAGATATTGGCGACTTTGTTTCACCTTGCGACGGCGAGACAAGATGAGTGAAAGAGATAGGGGAGGGAAGAGGATGAGTGAGTGAGAGAAAGGAGGAAATCAGGGTTTACGTTCAGTGGGAGGATAAGAGATGAGAGAGTAAGAGAGGGGGAAGATGAGAGAGCTAGGGTTTAGAATGGGGGGATAAGAGAGCGTGGGAGGGAAATGAGTGGGTTAGGGTTTAGAATGGGAGGGAAATGAGTGATAGGCTGGGTTGGTTGTTCGTGGGCCGCGTGTTATATACCAAATGAAGCCCAACTGATCCGGTTCCATATATGGACCGGATCAGTTTAATAATTCACATTTTCGGTTACTAAATTTGGGCCAGCAACCGGCTAAACTGATCCGGGTATGTGTAAAACTAGATCAATTGACTTTAACTGATCCGGTTTTTCCTAAACCGGATCAGTTAGTTTGTGTCATTTGATGTTTTTTCCACTAGTGTTTTAAGCCAATCAGAGAATTCTTTGGTGATCCACTCATATTCTATACTTGTGTAGTTGTGTCACCTCGTATTCCTCTAAATCTATTCTCTCTTCACTTTTCACGTAGGAACTTACTTTAAAATATTCGGGAAATCATCAACAACAATATTGGTACGATGGTTATACGAAAGATACTTACGAAACATGATACTTACTCATGGAAATCTGCCATCTCATCAGAATGAAGAAGAATATAACGATGTGCATGCTCTAAGTTTTTTACATCTAAACGAGCAATTTTCTCTGCCCCTATGACTCGACCACCACTACTAAATAAGTAAGCACTTGTATCTTGGATATGATCATTATTCGGCCTCTTCAACTTATGTAAGAAAGTCTCAATCTCTTCTAGGTATCTTGAAAAAAAGTTGATCGTCTCTTCTAAATGATACCCTTCACCAATTGATCCTTGTGGTTCAGCTTTGTTACTCACATAGGATTTCAAATGGGCCAAGTACCTTCCAATATAATGTATGTATGATTAGTAAGATATAAAGATATCATCTAAATATATGTATTTTTAGTATTGAACTTACCTTTCAATGGGATACATCCACCTATAATGAACGGGTCCACCAAGCTTCGCCTCTTCTACCAAATGAATGACTAAATGAACCATAGTTGTAAAGAAGATTGGCAGAAATTTTATTTCCATCTTACAAAGAGTCAAAATAATCTTCGTTTGTAACTCATCTAACTCGTTCACTACGAGAGTCGTAGAACATATGATGTGTCGTATTTTTATATAGATTTTAGGTGTATTTAGGTTGCATTTTAGGAGCATTTAGATGCATTATAGTTCATAATTGCATACTATTACTTAATCTGCGAAATATTACTCCTCTTGTGCATTTTTGGTATTATTTGATGAATTTCAGGTATTGAGAACATAATTGGAATATTATTGGACAAGCTTGAGTACTTAGGAGCAATTGGGAGCAAGCTACATTGATAAGGATCATTTTGGATGTATTTGAGTGCAAATTGGAGCTAAATTGGAGTTGGAATTCATTGAAAGAATTACGGAATTCGAGTCATGTTCACTGTTTTATCCATAACTTTTGACTCTATGCTGATATTGGGTTGATTCCAGCGGCATTGGAAAGTAGGAATGAAGAGCTTTCCAACGATAGGTTGCACGACCCAAGGCGAGTTGTATTCTGAGAGATATGGGCTTCACAAGTTGGCCCAGTCTGCCAGAAACTTCTTACGCGCACGCGGTTTTGATAATTTCGGCCATTTAATGATTTATTTGACTTCCTTATCTTGTAATTTGGTTTCCTACTAGGATTAGGAGTTATAACTGTATATTTTAGGTTTTCTAATTAGAGGAGGACATCTAGTACTCACTTTTCAATATCACGTTATTCTTCTTCTAGTTTTCTCTCTAGTTTTTGCCCTAGTTTGTTTTCTATTGCTAATTTGGAGATTCAAGATTCAAGCTTTCATATTCATCTTCAATTCAATCAAGTTTTATTCTCTTCTCTTTACTATATTTTAATTATGTTTTCTATTATGTTTATTGCTCTTTTTGCCATGATTAGTGAGTAGTCTTTTTATCAAGGATTGAGTTGAGCCCTAGTATGGATTGATCATGTAAATTCTTCTCTAATTCCCATGTTATTGAGTTATATGTTTAGGGTTTGATAAGATTGTTTTTATTGTCAATTTTGCATCTTAATTTAGCCCTAGTTTTATATTATCAACGAAAGTTGGAGTTGAGATTAGGAATATTTATTTGATGCGAAATTGTTATTTTATTAGTTGAGTTCATCAACGAAAGTTGGATCTTAATTTTGATAATCTTGTCATTGATTTGAATTCTTCCATGAAAATAGGTGAGAACTAAAATTGGGAATTATTTGACATTGGTTCTTAATGCTTCTAATTATGTGTGTAAGCCATGAAAATAGGAGACATACATGTTAGTTAGGCCTTTTGCTATCACGAAAGTGAGCTCTAGGTATTGAGGAATGACCGAGTCATAAGGGAATGTCAATCTCACCTAAACTATAATTGAATAACTGGGATGTGAGTTATATTTTGGTCAATTCATATTAGTGGTGATGCTTAATCTTAGTGTTTGAATCATCATATTCATCGAGTTTGTCATATTCTGCCATTAGTTTAGTTGTTAGTATATAGATTTTTCTGGATATTTGGATTGTGTAGCTATTTCAGAGTCTAGAGTCAACTAGTGTTTAGTCTTGCACCTCCCTGAGTTCGACCCGTATGTGCTGCGACACCGTTCGCTTGCAGTATTAAAATAAAACCCTAACAAGTTTTTGGCGCCGTTGCCGGGGAGGCTATGGAATAGAATTAGTTTGATTGTAGATTTAGTAGACTACACCTGTTACTTTGTTTCTTGCTTATTTCTTCACTAGTTGTTGTTTCCGAATGCGCAGGCGATCGCGATCGGTAGATAACTTGGTCTTTGATCGCGAGATAGAAGCCACGGCTAGGAGACTTAACGCTGAGAGAAGAAGAAGGGAGCAGGAAAATATTCGGAGAGAACCAATGGCTTGTCCTCTTCGAGAATATAATATGCCGGATGTCACATCTACATCTAGCATTGCTAGGCCTACTGTAGAGGCCAACAACTTTGAGATCAAAATCCAACTGATCAACTTCATTCAACAAGATCAGTTTAGTGGCAGTCCTATGGAGAATCCAAATGAACATATTAACTCTTTTCTTGAGAAGTGTGATACTGTGAAGATTAATGGGGCCTCTGATAAAGCTCTTCGCCTCCGTTTGTTTCCTTACTCCTTGCGAGACAGAGCAAAAGAATGGCTCAAGAGTCATGAGGCGAACAAGTTCACAACTTGGAATGAATTACCCACTGCTTTCTGTCAGAAGTACTTTCCTCCTGGGAAAACTACCAAGCTGTGCAATGCAATCACATCCTTCACTCAGTTGGATGGTGAATCACTCTATGAAGCTTGGGAAAGGTACAAGGATCTACAAAGGCAATGTCCTCATCAAGAGATCCCAACATGGCCCCTTATTCAGACATTCTATAATGGGTTGACTCATGAGGTTCAAATCTCCATTGATGCTGCAGCAGGAGGTGCTCTCATGGGTAAGACAGTTGTTGAAGCCAAGGCCTTGCTTGAAGAGATGGCCGCTAACAGCTACCATTGGTCTAGTGAGTGAACTCCATCTAAGAAGAGCAGCAAGTTTGAGGTTGATGCAATTATTTTACTCTCTAGTAAGGTTGATGCTTTGTCGCAACAGATCAAGAATATTTCAATTGGTGCTCCTACTGAGATGAACACTTTCCAAGGGAATAATGAAAATTTCACGTCTGCGGATATGAGTATTGCGGAGCAAGAGCAGGCCAATGCTGTGTATGGTAATGCTAGACCTAGATACGACCCATACTCAAACACGTTCAATCCAGGTTGGAAAGATAATGAACGCTTCTCTTGGAGGAACAACCAACCCCATACACCACAAACATCAAACCCCCCTGGGTTCCAGCAGAAGCAACAAGGTCAACCCTCTCAACAACCTCCTCAAAAATCAAATATAGACTCCATGCTAGAAAGACTCCTGGTAATCTCCGAGGAAACTAACAAGAAATTTGATTGAATGGACGCTCACAATAAGATGGTTGACACCCAAATTGCACAGCTAGCCCAACAGATGTCTCATGTGACCCAACAGGTAACCCAGCTTCAAAGAGCACCACCCCAATTCCCGGGGCAACCAGAACCAAATCCTAAGGGTCACCAAAATGTGAACGCAATTACTTTGAGATGTGGAAAGAGTTTAGAGAAACCAAGTAGACTAATTGTGGCACCCTCGAAGGTTGTGGGAGATATTTCTGAAAGTGTTGGTGATATGGTTGACAAAGATAATGTTATTGAAGAGGTTGAGAAAGCACCATCCAAGCCCTCTAGAGTCTATGTTGAGCCGGCTCCTTTCCCTCATCGGTTGGCAAAGGCTCGAATTGAGAAGAAATACAGGAAATTTCTTGAGTTGTTGAAGGGTATGCATCTTAATATCCCGTTCCTTGAGGCCATTTCTGAGATTCCTAAATATGCTAAGTTCTTAAAGCAACTCTTGTCTGGTAAGAACAAAATTTGTGAAGCTGCTACAGTAGAGCTCTCTCAAGAGTGCAGTGCTATTCTTCTTAATAAGCTTCCTCCAAAGTTGAGTGATCCTGGAAGCTTCTCTATTCCATGTTCAATCGGTGATGTGACTATTCAAAGGGCACTCTGTGATCTTGGAGCCAGTGTAAGTCTTATGCCTAATACTATTTTCAAGAAGCTTAACTTTGGTGATCATAGCCCTACTCGCGTCTCTCTACAATTAGCGGATAGGTCTATCAGATATCCTCTAGGTGTTTTGGAGGATGTACCCCGCCAAGTTGGTAAATTGACTATCCCATATGGCTTCTTTGTCATGGAGATGCCGGAAGATGTGCACACTCCGATCATACTAGGTAGACCGTGTCTTGCCACTGCTGGAGCTTTGATTGATGTGAAAAGCGGTAAATTGTCCCTCAATGTGGGTGAAGAGAAGGTAGAATTTGAACTCCACAAAGCTTTAAATGCTCCTTCTTTAGGAGATACTTGTTATCATATTGATGTTGTTGAGAGATGGGAAGAAGAGTTATCTATGGAGAGTAGAGATGATGATGCTCTAAAACGATATCTAACTGACGATGAGGCTAATGATGAAGAGACTACAGTTTATGAGAAGATGTTAGATGATGCACCAGTTTGTGAGAACGACAATCTGCCATTGGAGGTCCTACAAGTTGAAACCCTGACTAAGGAGTGTTCTAAGCCTCCTGAGGTAGAGTTGAAACCCCTCCCCTCTAATTTGAAATATGCGCTTGTAGGTGAAAATTCAATATATCCTATTATCGTGAATAGTGCACTTAATGACACTCAACTTGAACGGTTGCTATGCCTTGTTCGCAAGTATATTAATGTCATTGGGTATACTATTGATGATATTAAGGCGATTAGCCCATCTTTTTGTACTCATAGAATTTTGCTAGAACAAGAAAATGCTTCATCTATTGAGTCACAGCGCCGCCTTAATCCTAACATGAAAGAAGTTGTGAAGAAAGAAGTTTTGAAACTCCTTGCGGCCGGCATTATCTACTCTATCTCTGATAGTAAGTGGGTAAGCCCGGTCCAAGTTGTTCCTAAAAAGGGCGGCATGACGGTTGTGAAAAATGAAAAAGGTGAACTCATCTCCACTCGCACTGTCATTGGATGGAGAATGTGCATCGACTACCGTAAGTTGAACAAGGCCACTCGTAAGGATCACTACCCTCTCCCCTTTATTGATCAAATGTTGGAGCACCTTGCAAAACATTATTTCTTTTGTTACTTGGATGGATTTTCTGGTTTTTTCCAAATCCCCGTCCATCCAAGTGATCAAGAGAAGACGACTTTTACATGTCCTTATGGCACCTTTGCTTATAGAAGGATGCCATTTGGACTGTGTAACGCTCCAGCAACTTTTCAAAGATGCATGATAGCTATTTTCTCTGAGCTTATAGAACACTCTATGGAAGTTTTTATGGATGATTTCTCTATTTATGGCACATCTTTTGATGAATGTCTGAAAAATCTTGAAAAAGTGCTACATACGTGTAAAGAAGTCCATTTAGTGCTAAATTGGGAGAAATGTCATTTTATGGTGTAAGAAGGGGTAGTCCTAGGCCATGTTGTGTCTCATAAGGGTATTGAAGTCGATAGAGCAAAAGTCGAGGTTATAGAGAAGCTTCCACCCCCCATCAATGTAAAAGGGGTGAGGAGTTTCCTTGGTCATGCGGGGTTCTATCGCCGTTTCATCAAGGATTTCTCTAAAATCTCTGGACCCTTGACCGAGCTCTTAGCTGAAGATACCCCGTTTGTGTTTACTGATGCTTGTCTTGAAGCTTTTCACAGGTTGAAGAGTGCATTGATTTCAGCACCTATTATTCAACCTCCTGATTGGAATCTTCCTTTTGAGTTGATGTGTGATGCCAGTGACCATGCTGTTGGCGCTGTATTGGTGCAAAAGCGTGATGGCAAGATGCATGCTATCTACTATGCTAGTAAAACACTAGATGGTGCTCAGATGAATTACACCACCACTGAAAAGGAGTTGCTAGCGGTGGTATTTGCGGTGGAGAAGTTTCGATCTTATTTGGTGGGATCGAAGGTGATAGTGCATACGGATCATGCGGCACTCAAGTTTCTATTGAGCAAAAAGGATGCCAAGCCCTGCTTGATTCGTTGGATATTGCTTCTCCAAGAGTTTGACATGGAGATTAAGGACAAGAAAGGAACTGACAATGTTGTAGCGGACCATCTTTCCCGTCTCACCTTAGAAGCTCGAAAAGATGATCTCCCAATTGATGATTCCTTCCCCGATGATCAATTATTTGGTATTTACTCTACTACACTTGGTCAATCTCCTTGGTTTGCTGATATTGTGAATTTTCTTGCTAGCGGAGTTCCCCCTCCTCATTACTCTTCATATCAACGCAAGAAGTTCTTCCATGATGTCAAACATTACTTTTGGGATGATCCCCGTCTTTATAAGTCTTGTGCCGATGGGGTCATTCGTCGATGTGTACCGGAAGAAGAGGTGACATATATTCTCTCTCATTGCCACGATATGCCTTGTGGAGGCCATGCTAGTACTTCTAAAACCGCCGCAAAGGTATTGCAGTGTGGTTTCTATTGGCCTTCTCTGTTCAAGGATGCTCATCATTTTGTCAAGGCATGTGATAAATGTCAACGCACGGGCAATATTTCGCGCCGAAACGAGATGCCTCTCAATTTCATTCTTGAGGTTGAGATCTTTGATGTATGGGGTATTGACTTTATGGGACCATTCCTATCTTCTCATTCGAACAAGTTCATCTTGGTAGTTGTTGACTATGTATCCAAGTGGGTGGAAGCCCTCGCTTCTCCAACGAATGATGCCCGCGTGGTTTCCAAGTTCTTTAAGAGAGTAATATTCCCGCGCTTTGGTGTTCCACGAGTGGTGATTAGTGATGGAGGGAGTCACTTCATTGAACGAAAGTTCGAAGCTCTGCTTAAGAAATATGGTGTGCAACATCGTGTTGGTCTCTCCTATCAGCCGCAAACAAGTGGACAAGTTGAGATTTCAAATAGGGAGATCAAGTTTATACTTGAGAAGACCGTGGATAGATCGTGCAAGGATTGGTCTATTAAGCTCGATGATGCACTATGGGCATACAGAACGGCCTTTAAGACTCCAATCGGTACCACGCCCTATCGCCTAGTGTATGGAAAAGCATGTCACTTACCCGTCGAGCTAGAACATAGAGCATTTTGGGCTATCAGGAGCCTAAATTATGACTTCGACCGAGCGGGTGAACACCGAGCTTTGCAATTGAACGAGCTTGATGAGCTCCGTTTGGATGCTTATGAGAGTTCGCGCCTCTACAAAGAGAGAACTAAGAAGTGGCATGACAAGCAGATTATGAGATGAGAGTTCCATATTGGTGACTCCGTGCTCTTGTTCAACTCCAGATTGAAGCTTTTTCCTGGTAAACTACGCTCTAGGTGGTCCGGGCCGTTCCAGGTCACTAAGGTTTTTCCATATGGTTCAGTGGAGGTCACTAGTGAAGCAACTGGCTCTTTTAAGGTGAATGGTAGTCGCATCAAGCACTATGTTATTGGTGAGCCGATTGAAGGGAAGCAAGTGTTCTGCTTATCCCTTCCGCCAAATATGGAATGATTTTAAGGAGTCGAGCTCATTGACTTGAAACGAGCGCTTTTTGGGAGGCAACCCAAATTTTTCTATCCCTCTTTTCCCTCTTACTTTTCTTATTCCCTCTCTCGTTGTATATATATTCCTTTTCCTTTTCATTGTAGCTTATAAGCTAATGTGTTTTACTTTTAAATTTTCTTATTTAGAACTAAAAAAAAAACATTTTCATTTTTAAGTAGCACCTAACTCTAACTTTTCCATCCCTTTGTTTTTACTATAGGTGGGCCACTATTTCTACATCATGATGCACCAATTTCTACTGGGCTTCACCACCACACACTCATGGTCTCTATAAGCCACGACCATTGCGTTGCCTCGACTGGGCGAAGGACGAAGCAAAAACTAAAAGAAAAAAAAATGCAGGGCCAAGCAGTAACCAGCACGGGTCAGACGTTGCCTTCCCCTCCAAGCCACGAGCTTCACGTGGTCTTGAGCTGGGCGAAGGACGTATAGTGGCGAAGCAAGCATGCAGCGGTGACTTCCACGGGTCGGTCGTGGCATCCATCCACAAGCCACGGGCTTCTCGTGGACTTTCTTGTCCGGCCCAAACCCGGCGAAGACAATAAGAAGCGGGACGGCAGTCCCCTCCCTCACACGCTGTACGGCGGCTATTCAAAAAAAAAAAAAAAAGAAAACCCCGAAAAAGAAAAGAGAACGACGTGAAGAAGCAAATCCTTGAACCCTCACTCAATTGAAATAGAAGGGCGAGCGACTTCTCCACACCGACTTCTTGCTCGCATAATCATCACCGAAAATCATCCGGATTTTCGATCCTCTCTCGTCACTTGCGCACAGTCTTTGCACACCCTAATACTCACTCATCAATTTTCAGCGAGTGGGTTTTAGTTAGGACGAAATCAAGGTGTCTTCTTTGGGGGTTATAATTGCTGCGAGTCATGACTCTATAGTGGGTCCTATTTTCTTTCCTTTTATTTGTGCGAATTGACGTGAACAAGAAACAATAAATATTGAATCTTGGAGATTTAGGCAAGACTTGTGATTGAAATTTCAAACTTGATTTTGGCGGCAAATTTCTCTTTGAATCATCAAGTTTGAGATGGCTCGTGTGACGAACAAGCGTAAGCAGACCCCCATCAAGCGCCCTACCAAATCTAAAACCAAGACTCCAAGGTCAAAAGGTAAATCATCATCATCTTCCTCTAAATCACCCATTGTGATCAATTATTATGATATTATCTTCAAAGATGATGACCAAAAGAAGAAGTATGATAGATTGTTTCTTAGAGATGTCATTGCCACTCGATATTGCGATCCCCATGCTTTACGATCTTTACATATTGAAGATGATGTGAATTGGCTTGTGAATAACATTGGGTGGGGTGACTTCATCAACAAGAAAGTGCCTACATACAAGAGAGCTACATTGGAGTTTTTAAGCTCCTTGAAGACTAATATTGGTCTTAGTTTCATCACTTTTCGGCTGTATAACCAAGATTTTCACTGGACATTAGCTCAGTTGAGTGTCGCTCTTGCATTGCCCAATGGTGGTGCGCGTAATACCCCCAAAGGTTGGCTAGCTGCTTCCACGTGGTGCACTATCGGGGGTGGCGTTGCTTGGAACTCTAAGGGTCTTAAAGGCAATTTCATTCGTCATCCCGCTACTCGCTATGTTCAGAGGTTGCTCACATGCACAGTACTAGGACGTCATGATGGTGGTAATGTTCGAAAAGATGATCTCTACTTTCTTGACCACATGCTTCATGCAAAGGCTATTGATACAGGTGCTTTTCTCGTCAAACAAATGAAAACTTTGGCTAATAGAAGTGGTGTTGGCGGAGCAATTGTCCAAGGAGGTTATGTCACTCTAATTGCTCTTAGTTTAGGGTTTCGCGATCGTCTCTTAGAGGAAGGCGGCTATCATGGGGACTGATGTTCTGAATTTTTCCTCTTGTGTCTCTATGGGTTGGGTCAAGTAGCAAGAAGGTACCACTTTGTGGTGTATTCGCGATGACGGTGAGGATGAGTTGCCTTCTTCTGAGGCAATGACCTTGCGTGATCCCAACAATTGGTCTTTTGGTCAAGGTTCACCTCGCATTCGGGAGTCAGCGCCACTTTTATGTCCCTCAGAGGCTCCTAACACCTCATCTTCTTCCTTAGAGAGGGCCATTGGAAAACTCCAAGACTCAGTTGACCAGTTGCAGCATGAACAACATCAAATCAAAGCACAACTGGCCTCCATGTCCACTATCTTTCACCATTATTTTTTTGGTTTCACTCTTGGTGGCGACTACATGGGTCCTCGCACCATCTTTCACCCCCTCCACAGTGAGGCTCTGTGAGATCTCTTCTCCTACCTTCCTTCTCTCATTCTTTTCTTTGCACTATGGACATTGCAAATTTAACCTTGGGGGAGGGATATTCTATCATTTATAGCTTTCTAGTATAGATTTTACTGTTTTCCTAGGTTGTTGCACGGTTTGTACCGCTCATTAGGAGTGAGAGTTTACGTGTAACCAAAAAAATATATTGTTTTCTTAGTTGTATTATCATATTAGTTTTCATCTCATGTTAGTTGCATCTATGGGACTATTGCAAGCACTATTTGAGAACTTAGTTGATATCTTTACTACAGTCTTAAGCGTGATTCATCTCGTTCATGATTCTTCATAGCATGATTGTATCGTGATTGATTGCTTGTGGTAAGATTGGTTGATCTCTCTCTGGCTTGATTTAACCTTACTGTTTAGACATCTTAACCCCAGTGAGTTTTTGTGCCTATAAACTGACATATCTGTGTCAGTTCTGTTTTTTCATGTGTGATTAGTTCCTCATTTGATGCATGGATCTTGACTTTGACTTGGTACTCTTTGACACTTGACTTTATAAGCATTTGGATATGATCGAGGCGTTTTATTTCATGATATTAGCTCGAGAATGATTCTTGTTTTCATATTATACTTTCTCTAGTCCCGCTGAGCCTTTCCTGACTTTGTTTTGAATTAAGACCTACATTACAAACCCTTAGCCTCATGTGATTCTTGTCCCAAGTCTAGCTTGGGGGGGGGCAAGTGTTAGTTTCGATTTGGTTTGTATTGAAATGAAAGTGCTCAAAATATGGTTTAGTTGGAAGAAAAATTTGTTCTCTGAGCTTGGAAATTGAAAAGAACAAAAAATAATGAGAAAAAGTTGAAAAAAGAAAAAAAAATGAAATGGATTGAAAAAAAGAAGTGAATATCAAAAGTTGTGAATAAAGTGAAAAGAAAGGGTTCATTGTGAATTACTTGAGTAAAAACGTCGTTAGGTTATATTTTTTTTGGAGATTATTGGTTGTTGCATGGAGTTATTGCGACCTTTCGTGGTCATGTTGTCAATAGTTTGATGCTTCCCCTTCTTGGCTTTTACCACCACATTTCCAAGTGTATTTCCTACCCATAAGCTAAGCCCCATTACAACCCTTAAAAGTCGTCATGATCTTCTTGCGCTATAATTTCGAGTGGATAGTGAGTCGATAGTCAAAGTTAAAGAGTAAATGCTTCATTTGAGTCGACATGGTTTAGGTTGAGTGACATTGATTATGCCATAAACACATGAGAGTACGAGTGCACATGACTAAAGTGAGGTCTCTCAGGTTTGGTTAAGTCTAGCTTGGGAGAGATGGTATGTGGTATGCTAGGAGAGTTGATTGCATTACATGACATGCTATGCGGCTTTGCTTGAGAATGTTTCAATGCTTAGTTCGTGTAGTAATTGTATCTCTCATGTTCTCAATTGTGTGCTTGGCCCTATCGTAGTCCCATATTGTAGGTTGTCTTTCTTTTTCAATGTCTATGTCTAATGGGTTGAGGACAAGCAATGGTTTAGCTTGGGGGAGCTTGATGTGTCGTATTTTTATATAGATTTTAGGTGTATTTAGGTTCCATTTTAGGAGCATTTAGATGCATTATAGTTCATAATTGCATACTATTACTTAATCTGCGAAATATTACTCCTCTTGTGCATTTTTGGTATTATTTGATGAATTTCAGGCATTGAGAACATAATTGGAGTATTATTGGACAAGCTTGAGTACTTAGGAGCAATTGGGAGCAAGCTACATTGATAAGGATCATTTTGGATGTATTTGAGTGCAAATTGGAGCTAAATTGGAGTTGGAATTCATTGAAAGAATTACGGAATTCGAGTCATGTTCACTATTTTATCCATAACTTTTGACTCTATGAAGATATTGGGTTGATTCTAGTGGCATTGGAAAGTAGGCTTGAAAAGATTTCCAACGATAGGTTGCACGGCCCAAGGCGAGTTGTATTCTGAGAGATATGGGCTTCACAAGTTGGCCCAGTCTGCCAGGAACTTCTTACGCGCACGCGGTTTTGATAATTTCGGCCATTTAATGATTTATTTGACTTCCTTATCTTGTAATTTGGTTTTCTACTAGGATTAGGAGTTATAACTGTATATTTTAGGTTTTCTAATTAGAGGAGGACAACTATTACTCACTTTTCAATATCACGTTATTCTTCTTCTAGTTTTCTCTCTAGTTTTTGCCCTAGTTTGTTTTCTATTGCTACTTTGGAGATTCAAGATTCAAGCTTTTATATTCATCTTTAATTCAATCAAGTTTTATTCTCTTCTCTTCTCTTTACTATATTTTAATTATGTTTTCTATTATGTTTATTGCTCTTTTTGCCATGATTAGTAAGTGGTCTTTTTATCTAGGATTGAGTTGAGCCCTAGTATGGATTGATCATGTAAATTCTTCTCTAATTCCCATGTTATTGAGTTATATGTTTAGGGTTTGATAAGATTGTTTTTATTGTCAATTTTGCATCTTAATTTAGCCCTAGTTTTATATTATCAACGAAAGTTGGAGTTGAGATTAGGAATATTTATTTGATGCTAAATTGTTATTTTATTAATTGAGTTCATCAACGAAAGTTGGGTCTTAATTTAGATAATCTTGTCATTGATTTGAATTCTTCCATGAAAATAGGTGAGAACTAAAATTGGGAATTATTTGACATTGGTTCTTAATGCTTCTAATTATGTGTGTAAGCCATGAAAATAGGAGACATACATGTTAGTTAGGCCTTTTGCTATCACGAAAGTGAGCTCTAGGTATTGAGGAATGACCGAGTCATAAGGGAATGTCAATCTCACCTAAACTATAATTGAATAACTGGGATGTGAGTTATATTTTGATCAATTCATATTAGTGGTGATGCTTAATCTTAGTGTTTGAATCATCATATTCATCGAGTTTGTCATATTCTGCCATTAGTTTAGTTGTTAGTTTATAGATTTTTCTGGATATTTGGATTGTGTAGCTATTTCAGAGTCTAGAGTCAACTAGTGTTTAGTCTTGCACCTCCCTGAGTTCGACCCGTATGTGCTACGACACCGTTCGCTTGCGGTATTAAAATAAAACCCTAACAACATATAACCTTGAAAAAAGACAAGTCTGAAACCAAATCTATGATTTCAGTAGCTCCTGATGCTTGTAAAGCTACTGGCAACATGTCTTGCATTATAACATGATTGTCATGACTCTTCAAAATTTGGAGCTTCTTTTGTTTCATGTTCACACAACGAGAGAGATTAGAATAATATCCATCCGGAACTCTTAGTGTTTTGAATACCCTTAAGAATCTTTGCTTATCCTCATTTGACATAGAGTATAAAGCCGAAGGCATGACTTTTTTCCCATTAGGATCAGTTTAAAGCCAAAGATGAGGCTTTACTCCAACCTTTTCGATTGCTTCTCTAGACTACTCGTCATCCATCTTTTTCTTCGCAACGTCAAGCAAAGTATTTAAAAAGTTATCACACACATTTTTTTCAATGTACATAACATCTAAATTATGACGAAGAAGATTATCCTCCCAATAAGGCAAATCAAAAAATTTGCTCCTCTTAGTCCAGAATACATTATTTTCTTCATCATTCTTATCAACACACTAGTAGAATTTTTGCTTATTGCTGCGGTGGAATTGTTGCGGTTTTACCCATACGCAGCAGTAAATCACGTCAAAAGAAAAGGTAAAATAGAAAATAGTAAAATACACCTATTGTTGCGGTTCCCAACCAAAACCGCAGCAATAGATGTCAACGGGAAAAAATTTCAAATTTAGCTGATTGTTTGACCAGTTCTATTGCTGCGGTTTCCGGCCGAAACCGCAGCAATAGATTAAAATATTATTTTTTTTAATAATATTTTAACCTATTGCGGCGGTTCCTAAAACAACCGCAGCAATAGACTATGATTTAATAAAACACGCCTAACAGTTAGGGTTCTTGCTTCCTCACTTTTTACTTCTCTCATCTCGCCGTTTTCTCTTCTCCTCTCATCTCTCCTCTCAACCTCTCACTCTCCTCTCATCCTCTCATCTCTCCTCTCATCCTCTCATCTCTCATCTCGCCGGCGAGCGTCGCTCAACATAAACCCCTCGCACATCTCTCATCTCTCACCTCACAGCATCTTCAATCTCGTCGCTCAACCTAAAATCAGTGGCGTCCGAAGTCGTCCTCACCACTCGTTTATCTCTCCTCGAGATTTCTTCTTCGTCGGCCGTTCTTCTTCGTCGGAGATTGAAAACTCACCAGACGAAGACGAAGACTCCTCCTCGAGATTTCTCGTTCTTCGTCGGTTCCCATCACCAGACGAAGACGAAAACTCCTTCGTCAATCGTTTGTCTACATCGGCCTTTCAGATCGGAGACTCGACCGTTCAGATCGAAGACTCGACCGTTCTTCTTCATCATCCCTTCGAACCCCGCGCTCGTCGACCTGAAGTAGCCCGACGCTTGTCCTCACCACCACCACCTCTTATCCTTCCTCTCATTGTTTGCCGGCGGTGGTCTGTGGTCATGTTTTTAGATCTGTTTTTTTTTCGTTTTTTTTTGGGTGAAGGTAGATCTGGTTTTTTAAATTCATGTGAGCTATTTTGTTTTTTTAGAAAGTTTCTATTAATTTGTAAGTCAATTCTCATATGTTTTTTTAGGTTAGTGTTATAGTCATTTGTTTTATTGAAGAACTGATTTTTTTGTATCTGTTATTTCAACAGAAAATGTTAATTGTAAAATTTAGTTATAAGTTATGTAAGAATATCGTTCTATATAATATAGGCAAAATTGGCCTCAACACCTTGAACTATAGCTTGGGTGCACCCAACACCACCAACTACGACTAGTAGCCTAAACACCACCAACTACGGGGTGGGGTGCAGTCCGTACCACTAACTACGGGGTGGGGTGCAGTCTGTACCATAAAAACCCACCGTCATCGGCTAACATTTTAGGCTTAGGCCTCGGTTGGCGGGGTGCAGTATGTACCATAAAAACCCACCGTCATCGGCAACATTTTAGGCTTTCGGCCTCATTTATGGTACGGAATGCACCCCACCCCATAGTTGGTGGTGTTTAGGCTATTAGTCGTAGTTGGTGGTGTTGGGTGCACCCGAGCTATAGTTCAGGGTGTTGAGGCCAATTTTGCCTATAATATATGAATGTAATGCTGTAAGTTTGTGTTTTAGTTAAGTGTTTATTTTTATTTTTTTTGGCACTCTCTCTCATTGTATATGAATATCGAAGATCTAAATTTAATTTTTTTTTTCTGGAGCTGTACCTATAGGCTATAGCTGCGATTTTTACCCAAAACCGCAACAATAGGCTTTAATTTTTTTATTAAAAAAATACATGTTGCTGCGGTTTTGGGTAGGAACCGCAGCAAACCGCATCAATAGGTAATTACCTACTGTTGCGCCCTTAATTGATGCGCGGCCGAAATCAAAAGTTAATAGGCCACTTAATGACCGCCGCAATTTAATATTTTTCCACTAGTGACACCTTCATCATCATCTATTCTTGGTCTCTTTCTTTTAGAAGAATTTTTACTTGTTCCATAAATATAAGAAACCCCTTCTTGTTGAATTCGAACTTCAGATTGACGAACTGGAGCAACACCATGCTCCACTTTCCCATCAAATAAGTGTGCTTGGAGCAACAATATAATAACCTTTTGTACTCCATCCTGACAACATTGCATAAGCTGGAAAATAATTGATTGTCGACATCAAAGAAGCTCGCAATTTAAAAATTTCCTTTTTATAAGCATCATACTACGAGCATCAGAAGAAAAGTCACGATATTTATCATCAAAATGTTTCCAGGCTAAGGCATTTGCAGGATGCCTTAGTACCCCTTCCTTTTCCTGACGATTCTTGTCATGCATATCATATCTGCAGCTGTCTTTGACGACATGTAAAGTCTTCTCAACCTTGGGATGAAAGGAAAATATCGTAATACCTTACCCGGTTCGTTTTTCTTCGTGTCTCTACTTTCCTCACTCGTATCACCCTCTTTAGCCTTTGTTGTCTTCCACCTCGAAGCATGACATATAGATGACAATCTTCCTTCTTAGAAAATTCTCCTCGATAAAGAATGCAATTGTTTGGGCAAGCATCAATTTTTTCGTACCCAAGCCCCAAGTCATTAATCATCTTCTTGCTTTCATAATAGGATGATGGAAACTCCATTATTTGAGGAAAAGCTTAAATTATAAGTTCAAGAATCATAGAAATGACCTGACCCGACAAATGATGCATGCATTTGATATGAAACATGCGCAAAAGAAATGACAATTTGGAGAAAGTAGTACACCCTTCATATAATTCCTTATTCGATGCTTCCAATAATCTCTCAAACTTAGCCTTTTCTTTTTCATTGAGAACTTGGGTAGGTGATGGGGAATTCTTGAAACGAGGACTGGTCATTTAAGTTATCATCAATTTGATCTTCAACCCTTGCATCATTAGGTCCAGGTTGATGTGAATCTAAAGGCTCATTAGTAGAAGGAATGTTGACATTAAAAGCATCCCCTAATAAGCCTCTCATATCTTTGTTTGGTAAAATGTAAGTATTATTACCAAAGCAAATTAGGAGTCACCACATACAGCCTACACCACCATCATAGAGGATAAAGACGGATCTCAACTACAGCACAAACACCTAAGACTCACCACCAAACTCTCATACAAAATTGACCAAACCAATTTCTATCAGCTATACTCCATTTTTCTGAAATTTTACTCCTCACTCTAATACACACATCTGCTTTGATTTGCTTAATAACAAAATCTAGTCTCCAAACAACATCCTGCCATAAAGAATGATTGCGAGCTCTCCAAATGTAGTAGACAGTTGCTGCTAATAAGATGGCATAGCAAACCTGTTGTTACTTTCTTAAACTGTATCTTCTGCCCCACTTTTTCCACCCTTTATACAAGCATTCTTGCTGACTACAAGAGATCTGTAACCATGACATAATACTCTTGCATATTTTATCACTGTATGTGCACTTAAAAAATAAATGAGGACTGGAATCCACTTCATCATGACACAAAAGACAAGTTGTGTGTTGGCAAACTCCAGCTTGATGCAATTCTTCTCTTGTTCCTAGCTTCCCCAATGCAGCAAGCCAAGAAATAAATGCATGCTTATGTATGTTGGCCTTGCTCCAGACCCAGTGAAACCAACTCACCTTAACCTGTTCACCAGTAAGCCATTTATAACCCTCACTAATTGAATAGCTCTTTGACCCATCTAGCCATTGATTCTGAACATAAGCACTCTTAAACCGGTTCACAGCACATATTCTCTTCCAAACCCAACTAGCATTCCTAGGGGCTTCATAATCCCACCAGTCAGTATCTTTAATGTCAATGTTGTGAACCCATTTTATCCAAAGCATGCCCTCCTTCTGAGCTATCTGCCATACATATTTACCAATAGTTGCTTTATTCCATAACAAACAGTCTCTCACTCCTAGACCACCCTTTTTCTTAGGTTTGCAAACCCAATCCCATGCAACAGTAGGTGGTTTATGAAGATGAGTTTTGCCCTCCCACAAAAAAACTCTACTGTCTCTACATACTTGCACAATCTTTTCAAGCACTTTTAAGCCTCTCATATCATCTCGACCTATTACCCCTAGTTGTGTACTTGGAGAATTTTGAGTGCTTGGACTAGCCGACCCACGTTGGTTACTCAATATATGCCATAGCACATCTCCTTTCCCATGGAAAATCCATTGCTTATATTGCCTATCGAAAGCTTTAAACAAAATATTCTCCTCTATTTCTTGAATTGACAACCATTTTTTCACCAAGCATTTCTTTCAAGGGTATAATGCTTTTCCATCCACAAGCCTCTCTTTAGCCAACTCAATGAATTGAGCAGTTCCAGCACGATAAACTGGATAAACGATCTACAGTCTAGAATTAATCTATATATAGCCAGTTTCTACAAAATAAAGTTAGTCTGTAAGATGATAACTACAAACAATTTGTTTAGCCTGCTAGAGAAGATTTTACCAGATAAGAGCAAACAAATCAGATAATAAAGCACATAATGATGCAATGATGCAAATTTACACTAGTGGAAAAAACCTCTTGTGCTAGTTGTCAAGTGCTCCGGTTGTTTCACAAACGTAGCACTTGTGAGTTTCCTTAATATTTTAATAAAAAAATTCAAAAATGCTCCGTTTGAACGGAGCACATGTCCTGTCTTTTTTTTTTATTATTATTATATTTTCTGTCGCTCCATCCTATCTACAGTTCTCGATTCTAATTTCCCCCATGCTCCCTCATTTTCTCTCGCCTCTCTGTTCTCGCTCTCTCCCTTTTCATGAAACCGCTTATCTTTCTCTCTTCACTCTCGATCTTTCTCATCTCCCCTCTCTCACTCTCGCTGCTTTCTCGGTTACTGGGCTCACTCTCGCGCCTCTCCTACGATGTTCGACCTGCTGTTGGGCTTACTCTCACCAAATTTTTGGCCGATGTCCGAGCTCGACTTCAGCACCTTGACTATAATGGTAAGTTTCTCTATATTTCGCACGCACTTTAGATCTGATGTTTCGATCCTTTTTCCCCCCAATTCTCTATATTGTTGTCTGTGAATTATGAACTATTTCTATCTCGAAAATCTAGGGTTTAGTTCAATAAAAAGGCCTCCAAGATTGGATTTGGGTTTCTCTCTCCTTAAGGGTACTCGTCGACTAGATGTCGCTGCTCTGGTGCTCCTACTGTCGACGCCACTCCCGTTGTTCGAGGAGAAGAATGGGTTTGATGTCTCTATCGATGAAGTTCCTCGACCTTAAAGAGGCTAAATAATTGATTGAGGATTTTCCTAAGGAATTGAAGGAAGGGGTTTCTTATTGTTGAAATATGCATCATATCTTTCTCTATGGTACTCTTTCTTTAAACTAGCTACTTCTAAGAGTTTGTTCTTGTGACATTTATTTTTCTACTATGTTTATGTTGATAATTGGGGATTTTTGTATTTTTTTGTCTTGCTTGGATATTTAATTTCAGAATTGCTGATATTAGGTTGCTCTTTATATTCTTTTGTACTGATTTATTTTGATTGTTTATGGGAGACAGTAGATTGCAAGTTTGACAGGTTTATTCTAAAACCATTGAAGAGGAGGCTTACACCTTTGCTGCTGCTTCCTCCAATGATGAAGGAATCGAGATTCTTCAGGTTTATTCTAAAGAAATCAGCAAGTGGATGCTTGATGCATTCAAATCAAGGCCTCCCACTGTGGTCTCTCTTACTCCCGATTCTGATCATGCTACTGTTGCAACAAGTGAGGATGTTTCTTACGTTATTGTCAAGGCTGGTATCATTACGTTATTGTCCAAAATCTGCATGTCATGTTGATTCTGAAATATATGGTTCCTTTGTTGATCTCTTGTTCACCTAGATTGATTCGGATTAGGACTTTGGTCCTCTAGGTTGTTATATATTCGTTTTGAGGAATAGAAAGAGAACACGACTTGATTGAAACTTAACATGACAACTGTATATCACTTTGGTTCTCTAGTGTCCAGACATGATAATGCATCTCCTTTAATCTATTAAGTAATCCAGATACTTGGTTTATATTTTTTGTTGCTATTAACTTAAGTCTTTCTTGGTCTCTCTAGAATCAAAAGGGATTATTTATTATTGAGTTGCACAAGTTATTTTCATATTATAGAGGTGCTTATTTCTTTTTATGAATTAATGAAGTATGATTTTAGAAGTATCAGGTGAAGACAAAGGCAGTTTTTTCTATTCATTCTATATGCTATGTGTTTTCTGATTAGGCTGACGCACATGTTAATTTCTAAAATATATTCCTGTTAATGTGTGTATATTTACTATAAAAAAACCATCTCTATTTCTATTTCGCTTTTCAAAATTTTCGGTAGCCAAGAAAATGTTTCACCGAGGTAACTGATCATCGTTGTGTACTTTGCATGCATCCGTCTTTGTTAGAGTGGGTGTTTTAACGAGTGTATATTTTAGACTTCAGTGCTCGTAATTATACTTAGGAATAGTATGTTCTGTATTAATTTTGTGGATTTACAAGTTGTTTCATCTATATGGGTTTTGATGTTGTAAGATCTTAAACATAAGTATTAATTCAAATCCCAAAACAGAAGAAAAATGCGTGTTTCTGCTCTTTGTTTAGAGGAATTTCAAATTTAGATACTAATCAAGCAACGAGCAACTACTCTTTCTTGTCTTGTGCCTTGTTATACATTTTGTTTCCATAATTATCACTACTTTTGTCTCTTCTTTAATTACTTAGAACATATGCTAATTCAGCCACCTAGACCCTAGCATGCGAATCTCTTGTGAAAGGAGATGACACAGCGTATTACAGTTTACAATAGTTGTTAATATCTTGTACGTTTAGGATATGTATGATTGTTTTCATGGTGTGATTCTGCTGCTATCCAAGTTGGTGATAATGAGCTCTGTGATTCCTCTCTATGGTAAAAGTTGATGCAAATATCTAAATTTTACCTCCTGCTGCTATTTGTTTTCTGGGACTACGCAAATTGTGACAATCTTCTATTTGGTACTCCTATATGCTTGCTGAAATGGGACATGAGTTACTATGAAATATTTAATGGTATAGTATAGTAGAAGTAAAATACTCTCTTGTCATGGTCTTGTGAAGGAATAAGTTTTATTAACTAAATATAACTTGTTATCAACACATAATTATTTGTCAGCTCTTATCTCATCACAAGAGGTTATGTCTAAATGAACTACATTGTAGTTATTGTTGCATAAAAGTCGTCCTCTTCTTTTATAGTTCTAAATGACGCTGGTTTCCTGTGATTTTGACACAAGGTATTGATGATCTCTATCTTTTTTTATAGTGCAAAATATTTAAAATGTATGATTCTCTTTGGCAGAAAAGAAATGAGGGCCTTAGGTCCTCGACATGAGGAATTAATTTCAGTGTGCTTGTTCTGTTTGAGGGTTGTAGTGAGTGATATCACCAACTTTTTTAATATTTCAAACGAAGATGCTAGCTATGCAGCCCTCTAACTTGGTAGGATATTTGTGCTGTTGTGCCATGTGTAGCTAAGGTGTAATCAGTTATGCGTTGTTTTAACCTTAAACCTTACCGTAAATTTAAGATATGTAGGACAACCAATTTGGAAAAGGAGGGAGTAATTATATAAGAGATATCGTGGTTAAAGCATGGTCTCACCTAGCAACATTCTGTTTGCTTTCTCAGTTTAACTTGTTCGCATGGAGGTTGGAAGCCTGGAACACGTATTAGTTTATTTTGTAAATATGATAGCATTGAAGTATCAGACTTTATTTCTTAATTTAGATTCTCTATTATGTTGGCATGGCCAAGTTTTAGCTGCTGTTTGATGTATATCTTTTGTGCAACCAATAGGTGTTGCCTCTAGAAGTGACAAAACTTTCATTTCTTGAGAAGCTTTACCTTATCAGTTTTGCCTCCAGAAGTTGGTCTACTCAAACCTGAAAGTTCTTAGAGTTCATGTTAGCGCATTAGTTTCTGTTCCAGGCAAGACTTATATATGTTCTGTAAAATAATTTTCATTAAGTGGAATGATCTTGTGTAACAGCTAAAGAGTGCTAGAGCTGTTAGATAGTTTGATTTTCTCTATTTTTTACTCATTATACTAAATTTTAGGAAGCAGTGGAACTCAGGCAGTGTATCGTACATGTGGAGCTTTCACCGGAACATTACAAGCTGATACGCCCACTACAAGATTTCAGGTTGTTTCTCTTCTGAATTCTGATCAGTATCTGTTATCCGTCAGACGAAACCCTTTCATTCTCTTGGTAGAAGATCAGAAAGTTAATTTTTTTTGCAAGAGACCTAATGTAGTTTCTAGTTCATGGCTGAAAGCTGCTATCAGTTGTTAGGATCATTTGTGTGACTAAATTATGCATATGCAGCTGCTATGATGTTTAATATGCTCATTTAGCTTTTTTCATTGCTAAATAGTATAGGATGCTCATTTGTGAAATAGGATGCTCAATGCTTAATTGCTTATCAAGTAGTGTAATTTAAATTATTATATCTCATTTCTGTTTTGCTCCTCTTTAATAACCATGATATATTGCCAAATGATTGGTTATTAGCTAAGTGATGAGCCTATGACAGAACATATATAGAGTGTTCAATTAGGAAATAAATTACAGAAGGTAATATGTTCACTGCACTTATTTTGGGATATTTGTGCCTTTTACATGCTATTCACACCTCTCAATTTCCTTTTACATGCAATAATATGCCAGCTGACTGTTATGTGCTGCTGCTGCCTGTCGCGTGTTGTTGTCGCTGCTGACTGTTGCATGTTTGGTGCCGCCGCTGATTGTTGCATGTTTGCTGCCTTACAAAAGCAGTAAATACTTTGCTAGAAGGCAGTTGGTAATCTCAAAGGTGCTTGCATGAGTTTAATATTGTTTTAAAACAAATGAAATTTTGATTTTGGGGGGTTGGAGGAATTAGGTTAGAGACCATAGGCTTACTTATGCTTGGATGCAGCCTTTGCTGGTTCTTTCTGTGAAATAGATATGAAATTTGAGATCTTGTGTATTTACCAATGCTGGTTCATTCTTCCTGTCATGAATTTAATAACTCAATAATATATTGGTCATGGTTATTTATGCAATGCCATGAAGGTACCCATTAGCTAGTGAATTTTATTATTGTAATATGCTGCTATTGGCTGCTGCTAGCACGCATGCTGGCAGTAGCAGCATTTTTTTTATATAAAAAAAGTTAAGTGCTCCGGTTGTTAAGGAAAAACCGGAGCACTTGATTCACAAGTGCTCCGGTTTTCTCTTATTAACCGGAGCACTTGACTTACCTTGAGCATATAAAATTCACAAGTGCTTCGGTTTTTCTAACAACCGGAGCACTTGTGAATCTTAGTGCTCCGGTTTTCAACCGGAGCATTTGAGAAATGCTCAAGTGCTCATATGACGTCTGCTACGGGTCAAATACGGAGCACTTGTACGGTTTTTAACCGGAGCACTTGATGTTTTTTCCACTAGTGTTAGACTCTCTAAGGATGCAAGAGACGTTGTGCAAGATCAGGTTTATGCAAAGATGGAAGAGATATATTGATGGAATGTTATGCAAGGTTAGGGCTTTGTAGAGCTAAGAGAACTAGAAGGATATATATAGATTGATTTTCAAAAACTGTGTATTAATAGAAATCGGGGGTCTGTAAGTGAGATATGTAGATTACATATCTTTGAGAGTTTGATTTGAAGGAACGAGCACAAATATAGGGAGCCTCTACTTTGGGAAAGCTTGTCTTGAATTAGGCACTCTGAGACTAGATTTAAAGTTAGTTTCTTGAATTGAAATTTAGAGAAGCATTTGAAGTTTCTTCACTTGGGAGTGAATATAGACAAAGTCAGATATTGCTAGAGATCATGGAAGTAGTAGAGAGTTCCTTAGGGACAATGAGAGTTTGGATTGAAAAATAAAAGGTTTAAATTTGTGACTCAAATAAATATAGGTGGAAAAGGCTCTGACATGATTAGGTTCAGACTCGAGTTTGTGTCGAAATTTTGAAAGAGTATGCTTTTGAATTCTAGAAAGTCAAATCATGAGACCTTGATTAATTTTTTTTTTATTGAAGCAGTCATGCCTCGAGATGAGGATTCTTACGTATGCTTGTGGAATCACACCATTCGTAGTTCTTGATCTGATTGAATTTTTTTTGTGCCCTAAGTTTTGCTTAGGCCGCCATTCTAGGTTTTCAACATAGCGGGCATGGACATACCTTGAAGAAGGAGCTAAGATTGATATGAAAGGTATAAAGGCTTTGAGGTATGGATGAAGGTTTAATGGGATGGGCCAAGGTAAGGATTATAGTTTTGGATTAGATGGGACAAGGTAAGGGTTATGACTTCTTTTATTTGAATGCTAAGTTTATGGTTATTAAGGTATTTTTATGGACTGGAGGGTTTGAAATGAGGGGTAGAACTTGTGTGCAAGCCCCCTAGCTTGATATTTTTTTGCCTTAGGCTCTTTTTTTTTATTTATTTTTGCTTTTGCACTTTGAATTCTGTATTTATTTTTTATTTTTTCTGCCATTGATTTTTTTTTTTTTATGTATTGAGGCTTGCAAACAAGCTTTTTGTGTATTGGAAGGTCTGAAGGCTATTTAGAGCATTGAAGGGTTATTTTGAGTTAAGGATCAAGAAGATGATGACTTGGTTTTTTTTTTGGCTGCATGAGGATGATTTATGGATTTAGATGGGATTTCAGAATGATGGAGAGAGGAGAATAACTCCTATTACAAAGTATTTCCATTTTAATTTTTTTTTATCATTAATCAAGGTCATTAGTTGATTTAAATTTCATCATTCAATTAGAAGCATAAGAATAATAATGGAAGGCTAATGGATCTCGGCTCCGAAAAAGGTACCTGCAGATAAACACCAGGCCTCGGGGGGATCTTCGAGGCGGTGCCTCCAACGTTCTAGTCGGTACCTGAAATCCAATGTATTTTAGAGAGAATGTGGAGTATGATAGAGAGAGAGAGTGTGTGTGGTAGTACGCCCATGTAAGTAGGTCACAACCACTTTTACCTTTGCCCCTTGAGCCTTCAGTGGTATTCATCGTAGTATTTGACTATATGGTAGGTTTTGCTCTTTTGAGCTATATAAATATATGGACCGTAAGTAAATTGGACCCATACTAAGCTTAGCTTGGCTCACTTTGTAGGAATTCTACCTCATGACCTCAAGGTTAGGGGTTCGAATCCCACCAAGCGAGGGCAGCCCAGAGGTTATTCATCTTACCAAATTAAAAAAAAAAGTAAATTACACCCATACTTAATAGGGTATAATTTAGCCCCAACAATAACTATTTTCTTGACAGGGTAAATTTAAAAAAATCACAAGCCTTGGCTTCATCATCCTCGAACATTGAAGATCTCGGGAATGCTCTGACCATTTGAGCTTTTGTATTGGTCCTTATTTTTTAATAGCGCTAAACAAGGCAATGTTCACTTGTGAATATGGCGTTCGAAAGTCTTTTTTATCCTTACTTTCAAAATTTAAATCTTTTAATCCCCCCAACTCATGTGATAGTTAATTTTATCAAGTATTTTATTACTTGTTAGGGGTTAATCTTTTAACCCCCAAACTCAGAGCATACTCAATGAGTCAATGGTTGAACTCTTTTAGGGGTTGACCAAGTATTTCATTACTTTATCTCTCCTTCACATCACTTATACATAACTTACTCAAGAACCTCTATTATCTTACTTCCAATGGTTAGACTAATTTTTGGGTCATCAAATTCCCTCTCCTAATATTTACCATACGGCTATACCCCAACATATTTTCTCTCTCCATTAATTCATCCCAATTTTCACCATATTTATCATTTTTGGCTAATTAAAAATATATTACTGACTAATTGCTCTAATTTAATAATTTTTTAAGTGTGAAGCCTAAACCAAAAAAACAAAAGAAGTGTGTGGAAATACCGTAATATTGGGTTCCATTGATAGAGGGAGAAAAAATAAAGCCATTGACAAAAAAATTCAAAATTATATTTTATTCATTAAAATATGAGCATTATTTGATATGTAACAGTAAAAAATCATCAATAAATCTCTACAATTGTAGCCGTTTAGATGAAGCATTTTAAGCCATTAGATATTGACGCGTGCCTAGTAATATTGCAACATGTGGCACTTTTATTTTTCCCAACCTCAATTCCAACTCTCTCTCCAGCGGTGAATGGTTTATGTACATGAATCGTTTATTCTTCTCTCTCCTCCCTTTTTTTTCTCTTTCCTCTTTCCTCTTTCCTCTTTCCTCTTTCTTTAATTAATAAGTAATTTTTCTCCTTCTCTCTCCTCATAAGTCATAAACCCCTAGTTTTAACCCTCTCATGTATTTTACCAATATAGGAACTTGAACTAAGCTTCCCGCCCCTCCCCCACTTGTGAGAGACAAGTAGTGGTGTCAGAAACAGACCTGACCGTTGGGTCACCTGATTCTGACCTGACTTGAACCTGGTTCGACCTGTGAGGGTCGATCCCGGCACTGACCAGAAACCCGACTGAATTACCCGGACCGACCTAAGACCTTAGCAAGAATATATCCTGACCTGACCAGACAGACCTGCATTCAAACCCGAACCCGACCGTACTCAACTAGATATTACTAAAATTCAATTATTTTTTTATATCTACAAAATCATTTAAATATATTAATTTATAAAATTGCTTACATTTAATAATTAATTAAATAAAAAATTAAATTACATTTAATTTATTTTAAGGGTTAAACTTTGAATATCATGTACTTGTTTATATTTTTATTTTCATTTATTTTTGAATTATTTGTGTACATTGCTCTCTTGTTTTGATTTGATATCTATTGATGTATATGTCATACATGCTATAACTCACAAGTCACAACATGTATGTATATTTGTAGTATTTTAACAATTTTTTAAAGTATCTAAATTTTTGATGTAATTTTGAATATCATCTATTGATGGCTCGAGACTTCGTTAAGAATTAGTAGGCTTGTTAGCACTCTTTTACAACAATAACACTGAATTTTTCTTAATGATACGAAATTAGGGGTTATATTTCCAAATTTTTTTTTTTTTTTGAAGAAACTGAAACAAAGAATGATATTTGCCTATTTAGTTCCAGTTTCTCATTAAAAATAAAAATCAATCGAGAAACTTAATCATTCAGTTGAACATTATGAAAACTAGATCTAAATATTTAGAGCTATACCTAAAAGTTAAAATATAAAATTCTAAAACGAAAAACAAGATCTTATGTAAACTAGATCTAAAGGATTATGTACATTTATACCAAAATATTCAATGTTTAACCACTTTAATTTTACCCAAAATATTACAGACCTCCAAATCTAAAATTCAAAACATTACAACAACTTTCAATTGATTTCCATGTTCCAAAAGCTCCGAATTCATCCAGTCATACACCAACGCAAGTAGATTCCATTGTTTCAATTGATGTAGGATCCGCATATTCCATTGTAGCTTTAACAAAAACAAAAAATAACATTACAAAAACAAATTACTGCTATGAGAGAATTCAATTCGAGAGCGAATGAGAAAAAAAATAATAAAAAGAGATGAAGACCATGAATTACTACTATGAGAAATACGAATTATAAAAGTGAAAACATTATTACCTTAAACAGATGAAGACCACAAGAATTTGAGGAACAGATCTACAAAAGAGAGAGAAATGAGTGAGTGAGAGTAAAACATATTAAACATATTTAAAAAAATCAGACTCAAAGGCGCCGTTGAGTATGATAACCGAATGAGAGAAATGAGAGAGAGAAATGAGGAGGCTGAGAATCAAAAAATTTAGGGTTAGAGATCTACTATGAGAAATGAATGTGTGAAGAGTGAAGATTCAAAGGCGTCGTTGAGTATGATAACCGAATGAGAGAAATGAGAGAGAGAAATGAGGAGGCTGAGAATCAAAAAATTTAGGGTTAGAGATCGAAAATGACAAATTGAGAGGGGGTAAAAAAAGGGAGTTTTTATACCATGTAGAACTTTAGGGGTTTTTTATCTTGAGTGTTTTCATCCGTTGGATTGAAATATCCAAGGGCTGAGATTGTCTTTTTTATTTTTCCTATCAACTAGAGAGGAGAGTTAGAGACTAGTGTAATGAAGGGTTGGATTTTGTTCTTTCTCTAATCAATGGTCTAAAGTCATGATCCATGACATTCTTTTTTGACCAATGTGCATTGAGAGTGACCAAGCACATGGATTGCTAAGTTAATGTCTTAATCAATGGTTGGATTTTGATCTTTCTCAAATCAATAGCATTAATTTTGATACTATTTTGATTTGAGTATTCAAAACTTGTAATTCTAGTATTGATTAGTTTAGTAATTTAGTTAAGTTTAGAAATTTAGTTAAGTTTTGATACTATTTAGAAATTGTTATTGTATCATGTTATTTTATTATTATTATATTTCGAATCATAATGCTTACCATAATCGAGTCATTTAGATTTTATATAAATCCAGTAATTGATCGTATACTCGTAATTAATATATAATACTCATTATTATTATCGTTAGTTATACTATTAGAGCATATTAAGAGTCGATACTCATTAATAATCATTCACGTATTAGCTAGAATGGTTCCAATATTATTATATCGTACTAACATATATAAGCCTACTGATAAAATAGTTTCTTTATAGTCACATATATATACAAAGTTAAGAGAAGACCATAAATACTATAGTAGTATTAAACTATAGTATAACATAAAAGCAATTAATTTAAATAATCTTATAACTTATAAAGATAAGGGAGTGTTATGGTTGTTAATCTTATACTAGTATTAAACTATATGGTTGTTAACAAGTTACTATTTAGTAACTAGTAAGTACTTGTTAACTATTTTACTTATGGTTGTTACTTGTTAACAGTTAACTTATTTTAATAAGTTATGGTTAGCTTTTATAGGGGATAATGATGTGGGGGTATAATTTATTATTATTATTATTATTGTGCAACATATGAACCCTCATTATAATCACTTAGGCCTCATATGAACCGTCGTTGTAAACATATGAATGTATGATTGTCATTTGTTATAGTATTATAACATATTAAGAGTCGTTATACTAATTTATAATCAATAGAGTATTAGATTGGTTTTACAATTATTTTGATATCAATCTTTATATTAAAATGATTCAACATATTAGTATTTATATTGTTATTGTTATTGTTATTGTTAGTATTCCTGTTCTTATTTGTATTACTATTGCTATTATTAGCCTTGTTACTATTACTGTTATTATTTGTATTTTTACCTATTATCATTGTCGCTTTATGTTTATTAGTATTATTATTCTCATTACCATCATAGCTATTTACAAACTTATATATCAATCATAATGCTTATAATAATAAATCATTTATATAAAGTTTGGAATTGATCGTCTACTCGTTATTATTGTCGTTGGTTATAATATATATAATATTAAAACATATGAAGAGTCGTTCTACTCCTTTACTCATTAGAGTGGTTTTACGCAGTTGATAATTCGAAATAAGAGTTGACTAAGAGAATACACTAAACATCACGGTAATCAATATAGTGTTTTTATTGGTTTTTCGTTGTCATCCATATATTTATCGCACACACACATATGTATATATATATGTCGATCTTAATACTTTTATTAATATGATTCGTTTACAAAATCCATAACAAAATCAAGATGGCTTGATCAGGAGTTACCCGAAGTTGGATTGACGTTCAATAGCAAATGGACCCGATGTTTCACAATGATCGAACTAAGGTCATTACTAATTCAACCCGAGTACATTTGACTTAACTCAACCGTACATGAAACCTAAATATGACCTGCGCAAATCCGGCAAAAAAAACGTCAACGGGCGATCATACCCGGGAATGGATCGACTTGTAAATGGAATGCTCATACATGTTCGGCACCCGGGAATCCCATGATTCAAATGTGTTCGACCCAGTTGAATAAAATCTGACCAATCATGACCTGGGGCACTGACAATCAGAATCCTGACCTATCCGGGTCTGACCTGGTTCGCCGTGGGTATACCCAGAACCTGTTTGAGAACCGGTTTTGACACCACTAGAGACAAGCGTTGTTGTGTCCGATGAAATTATAATACTAATAAAAATAATAAATAATTGTTGCCAAAAAAAAAAATTTACTCAAGAACAGGACAACAAGAGTAGCCATCAAAAACACACACACGCCGCGCTGCTTCCTAGAAAGTGTGCCCACTCATGTATAAACAAGAGTTGTAAATCTTTTTTTGATAAGCAATATACATAATAAAAAAAAAAAAAAGAGGAGAGAGTTGGGATAAGACCGGACCAAGACTAATCTCAGTTGATCGTGCCTTTTTATTTCCTAAACCATATTCACTACTTAAATATTAAAATTGGTCCACTTTCAATTGCCTTGCTGTGAGTAGTAGAATAGTAGTATATATCATCAATTGGTTAATTACTTGTGGTAAGAAAGTGATTCCATTTTGATGGAGACAAAAGTTATTGAGACTGTGAAGCAGCTATTAGAAACATGGGATATCCGTGTGTTAATGCTCATCAGTTTCCTTATACAATCTTTACTTGCATTTCTTGCACCGCTCAGAAAACGCTGTGCAAATGGCTTATTTCTGTTTGCAATGTGGTTTCTCTATTTGTCTGCGGATGCGGTTGCGCTCTTTACTATTGGGCTCATCTCCAGTAAACATATTGACAAACCAAAACCAGGCATTGGCCATAACTGGGAAGTGTTGAGTGTTTTGGGCTCCATTTTTACTTTTACATCTTGGTGGTCCAGACACAATCACCGCTCTTTCTCTGGAGGACAATCAGCTGTGGCATCGTCATGCTCTTCAGCTGGTTACTCAGGTGGTGGTCACCATCTATGTGTTTTCAGTGTCGTTACGTAGACACAACGATTTATGGCTTCCAATAGTGCTCATTTTTGTGGATGGATGTATCAAATATGTGGAACGAACATGTGCATTGTATTCGGCCAGCACAGAAGTTCTCAGAGACTCCCTTCGAGAACCTGTCCCGCCCAACTATGATAAGATGGTAGACCAGTACTATACTGCTGATAGTGCTTATATTCCATCTAACTTTGAAGTGAAATATGGTCCATCAGAAGGCAGCACATGGTCAACTCATAGAAGAGATCATGTTGTCGACATCCAGGATGAATCAACATCAAACAATAATGGTGATGATGGTCCTAATTGCCTGAGGTGGAATACAGTCAAGGATACAGATGAATTGATTGGATATGCTTATTTCTTTTATGAAAAGTCCAAAGGCCTCCTTGCTGATGCTTTTTTAAGCTTAAGAGATGACGGTGAAATTCGTGAATATTTCCTGAGTAAACCTGCAGAAGAAGCTTTCAGGATCTTAGAGATCGAGCTCAACCTTATGTATGATGTCTTGCATACAAAGGTCTTTTTAACATACAGGAAACGAGGTTGTCTCCGTGTTGTTTCGTTCCTCTCAGTAATGGTATCGTTATTGCTCTTTTGTGTTCAAGACAAGAGCAATTACAAGGGCGTTGATATTGGAATAACCTTTACCCTTCTTGTGGGTGCCGTATTGTTGGATATAGCTGCAATGGTTATGCTTATATGTTCTGATTGGTGGATTATCATGGTATCCCAGCAAGGGATTCCAGAAATCTTAAAATCTATTTGTTTGCAGATGCTTAGGCTGTCACGATGGCTGAGAAATGCATCTCGCGTTAGATGGTCTCAATCTATCTCATGTTACAACTTGCTAAAGTTCAGTATTAGACCTCCCACAATATTTTTCAACTTCATTTTCATAAAACAGATCAAGGACTTGTTTATCGACTTGATATATGTGGAGACAATTTCAGTTGATCGACTTCCTCTCAAGTTCATTATCAGCCAACTGCAAGAGAAAGCGAACCTGGCCACTGATAAGGAGGCAATAAAGGAAGTATGTTCGGCTAGAGGTAATTTGGTTTTACAAGATGATTTTTTCCTTGTTTCTGAGTATTTACTTCCCTGGACTCTTGATATTGATTATGATGAAAGCTTGCTTATTTGGCACCTTGCTACTGATATCTGCTACTGGACGGCGGCTGATGAAGTAAGGAACATGATGCATTGCAAACTTTGTAAGGAGCTATCAGACTATATGTCATATCTTTTACTTAGACAGCAGACTCTTCTATCCCAACTTGTGGGTAAATCAGATGTGCGTTTTGAACACACAATCGTAGACCTACATGCAGCGACCCAGAAAGATGCAGATCTTAGAGAATCAGTAGAAAACTTAAGTAAAGAATTTTCTAATGATATTCTTAATAGAGAAATACATAACATTTCAGCTTTAATAGCAAAGGCAAAAGATAGCGAATCTGTGTTTCATGAAGCATGTCGCTTGGCTAAGCAACTGACCATGTTTGGAGAAAAGCAGTGGGAGATAATGAGCAAAGTCTGGGTGGAACTTCTATCTTATGCTGCCATACGCAGCTCGGCTAGATCTCACTTGGCTCAGCTCAGCAAGGGTGCGGAACTCATCACATTCGTCTGGTTATTCATGGTTCACCTTGGTTTCCGGGAGCCACTCCAGCCAAGTCGTGGTCTAAGGTCTACTAAACTTATTATTCGCAAATAAGATGTCTAGTATTCTAGACACTTACTTTTGTCCTTTGTTCCACGCAATGTGAACGTCGTCTGCTGAAGAAAGGAAGAATCAACAAGCGAATTTGAAAACCATTAATTATCCTCCATATCCATTCATCAGTTCGCTCAAGCCCAAGTTAATTTGTTTGACTAGAGCTTAATTTTCTCATCTCTTTGAATATGTAATAGGTTTGGCATGGAGTTCGGGTATCTGTCCTCCGTTAATAACACTTAGTTGAATGACAGCATATGATTGATGGAGTATTGGTGGATTTCAATATGACATTGTTCTTAGTTTTTGTCGGTGTATCTATACTATTATACTCCCTCTTTTTTTTAATCGTTCACTTTAATTTGACATTTTACACTAATCACAAATTTTTACTTTTACCATCGTTTGTGAATTACACGTGAATAAAAACATAGTCATGTGTGATCTTGTAATATTTATTTTAATATATATTTTATTAGTATGCACTTTTTATAATTTTTACAAATACAAAACTAGAGATATATATCCTCAAAGTTTTGATTGGTATGCGTGAAAAGTGTAAGTATAACAATTGAAAAAATGGAGGGAATATTCGGCAACGACCTATGGCTATTGGTGAATATCAAGTTATGTGCATAAGTGAATACAAAAAGTTGAACAAGTAGTCATCAAGATAACTGCGATATAAATTTGCATTGTATAGTTATGAACTCAATCTGACTAAGGGTGATCTAATGTTGTCGACCTTGCCATAACACATGAGAGTTTCTCAGTTTTCTGCCATTAATCAATTAGATTTATATTCTATGTTATAGAGTAATGAGTTTGAAATAAGAGCTAATAACATTGGACTTGTGATATATATTTTTGGGGCTAAAATTATCCCTACTAAGTACGGGTCCAATTTACCCATGGCCCATATGCTTATATGGCCCAAAAGACTAAAGCCTGCCACATACTCAAATACTACTATAAATACCCCTCAAGTGGCAAATGACTCTCATATATGGCGCAAAATCTTGGCGCAACGAGAAATCATTTGAAAAGGGATAAGATGGAAAATAGGTAATGGACAGAATATTTACTTCTGGCTAGATAACTGGCTATCTCATGAAAACCTTATAGAACACACCAAACAATCACCAAACCAACTTGATTTAAACGCCAAACTCAATGAAATCATCCTACCTCATGGCAGTTGGGATTGGATCAAACTCAATACCCTGCTACCAGCCAATATTCTGGCAAAAATTAAAGGAATTCCGCTACCATCCACTGACACCCCCGATACCCCCATTTGGGGCCCAACTTCGAATGGGGAATTCACTGTCAAATCGGCCACTTAGTTAGCGCATAACATCAACACCAAGGAACATAAATGGCCTTTTAAATGGATTTGGAAACTCGACCTCCCACCTAAACTGATAATTTTTCTCTGGCAAATATGCCATTCTAGTATTGGAGTTCGGAGTGTGCTCCACAATCGCAACATTCTACCAATTAATACATGTGCCCTTTGCACCAATCAAGAAGAAACCATCGATCACCTTTTCGGGTCATGTCCTAATCTCAACCAATTATGGAATCTCCAGGAACTTCGCGCATGGCTGGGTTTTTCATTAATTAACAAATCGTTGCTGCCGTCTCTCCAAACCATTAAAAAGGACACAAATAAAATTACAAAGCTAGTATATCTTTTATGGACCATCTGGAAGGAAAGAAATTATATTATTTTTAACAATCAAACTCTCAATCATTACATAATTTTCCACAAAGCAAAATTTCTGCATACAGAATGGTCTGTCAGGACCACTATTGACCATAATGATTCCACAGGTACTCCATTTTCCTCAATTCACTCAACCTCCACTCATCCAACTCCAGCTACTCCACGTTTCATCCAAATGCAATGGTGCCGTCCACCACCTACGTCGCACAAACTTAACTTTGACGACTCAGTTCGCAAGGGCTCTGCTTCCGCTGGGGTCATCATCCGCGACTCACAAGGCAAACTCCTCAAAGCATGCGCATACAACCTCGGCACTTCTCAGGTTTTCATAGCTGAAGCAACGTCACTTCAAAAAGGTATCCTCCTTGCCATTCAAACCGGAATAACAAATCTTTACATCGAAGGAGACAATCTACTTGTTATCAACGCGATTCAAGGCAAATGGACACCACCATGGCAAATTGCCAACATTATAAAAGATATCCAGGAGCTTCTCACATCGTTCTCACACTGGAGCATCCATCACATCTTTAGAGAGGTAAATAAAGCGGCAGACTGGATTGCAAATGTTGGTCATTTAATTGATATACCTTTTATTATTGAAGATTGTACAAATTCGGCTCTACACTCAATTATTGTAAACGATATATTAGGACCACCTCTCGTGCGGAGGGTCTCTTAAATATTCTTTTTCCTTACCTTTAAAAAAAAAAAAAAACTTACAAGTTACATGGGCACACGCACTCTCACTCTCTCTCTCGTACTACACATTTTCTCTAAAATACATTGGGTTTCGGATTTGTAGTAGTGAAATACCACCGTATATAAAAATACAAATTCAAATTTTTATTGAAAAAATCAAGTTCTCACATGATTTTATTAAATTTTTAATTTAATTAAAATGTAAAGTCAAAGTTTGTGAACTAGGACATAAAATAATGACCGAGATGTTGCCAAAAAAAACTAAAAAATTGACCAAGAGGGGAGGAGTACAACTGTACCAAATTTATATATAATGGCATCTAGTCACATGACGGAGCAAGTCTTTTCTCTTTTCACATATAATCGGTTGTTCTGCAAACTAGCTCCTTACTTCTTCACTACGCAATGGAGATACCAATGGTACGTATTGACCTTGTTTATACTGCAAAAGTTTGAGCATCAAAAAAGATATTGCAAAACATTCACAATTTTTCTGATATAAGTCCCATACTCCCATTGGTCTTGCTTGCATTGTCTTTGTTTTTGCAGGATGTTGTGAATTACGGGCCATAAGGTTCTACCAAGGAAACAAAATGGAGTGTGGAGCTTGGTAGATGTGAGTATATCAAAGAAATATTACTTGACCATGGATGGATCGTGGACGGAATCGGTTTCGTTATAGCTGATGCATCTGGGATACCATCCCCCGCTAAATGGTTTGGCGGCCGCGGTGGTTACGAATCTCGGGTAATCATGCTCTTCAGTCTTCTTATACTCCCTTCCCTCCACTTTTCTTTGGTTGTTGACTTGTTTCATTTTGTTCTATTTAGGATATATAACTAGTGAGTGTCCCGGGCGATGCCCTGGGTTGTTACTTTTCGTAACTTTTTGTCGAAGAAAAATTAACGTAATGACATGATAAGTAATTGCATGATTTTTGAGAAATAAACCATTAAAAGTTTGGGGATGAAATCAATAGCTTAACTTCTACAAGGAATTGGAGTAAGAGTTTATATCTATAATAATCTCTTGTTATTATCATAAAAAGGTTAGGTATATAACTACATCTGCAAAACTATTAATGAGATATAATTATAAGTGTTCCGGTTGTAGAACAGTTGGCGGCCTTGAGAAGAGTCCGCCAAAGATTGGAGTTGGCGTCCGCTGGTGAATAACTGCACGGGAAGCAAACGTAAACTACCCTTGGGGGGATGCGAGAGGAAACTCCCTCCGACGCTCAAGTCAACACGTGTCCAAATAGGATTTAGAGAGAGAAAGTAGAGAGAGAGAGATAAGAATTATGAGTGTGAGAGAATGTACCTGCAGAATAGTACTAGTGGGGTATTTATAGAAGTACTATTCCTCTGACAGGGTGCGTAATCCTTTTACACGTGTACGGTTGTGCTGCGCCTGACACAAGGGAAGATTTCTCTATTTTGTCTGGTTAGGCGACCGCTAACGTTGTCGGACCACTTTAGTGAACTGACTTGTTAGAGCTGTAGGCGACGTTTAAATGTTCGCGACGTTTAGATGTTCGCTTCCTTCATAGTGTTCACGGACCTCTCAAGGATGTCCGCTAACATACTTGGGTTATACCCATACAATTAGTCCCCCCAGCATCATTTGGGGTTTTGACCGCAAAGGATGTTTGACGGGGGACGCGAGCAAGTGTTGTCGTATTCAATTTTTCGGAGAAGTTGATTTGTCGGGTGCCACATGTCGCTTCAGGGAGTTGAAGAATTTTGAAAAGTTAATGATTACTTTTTCTGAAAATCCCGCCCATTACTTTATTAGGGTTTAACTGCGCTTTGACACTTGGCAGAAATCTAGAAGGAAGTTGAGACGTTTTTTAATCTCAGCCGTTCGCTCACCACATATATATGGGAACAATTGTCTTTTTTCAGGATCTTTTATCATATTCTCAAACTTTCTTTTCTTCTTCAGTTTTCTCTGACAAACCTCCATAGCCGAAACTTGTTTTGCTTAAAAACCAACCCTTTTGCACTCAAATTGCTCCGAACAGTTGCTAGAAATCTTCGTCTTCACTTTCCGGTTCCGGTGTGCTAAAAATTTCGCTCTTTCTTGCCGACTTTTTTCTGGGTCTTTTTCGACAGTGTTTGATTTCCATTTTCGGCGATTTTCCGGTCTAAGTTCAAGTTTTTCTGCATTTTCTTGCTCCTGGGAACCTCTTTTCGGTGATTGTTGCTTCTTGTCGCCATATTTTCCGGCGACCTTTCGTTTCCAGGTATTTCTTCAATTTTTCTTCTTCACTTTTCTTTAAGTTTCTTTGCATTTTCATCATGTCGGACCAGTCTGATAGCCAACACACTCCTAGTGATGTGTTTATGAGCGAGAGTGATCCTTCCTCCCCCTTGTTGTCCGACAATGAGCCTTCTTTAGATTCTAGCCCCGTTCAAAGGACTATGCTGTTAACGGACATACCCCTTACGTTCGATAGAGAGAGGGAACTCAGATTTAAGTTTCTTAACGACCCATCTACTCCTGAGGAGCATAATCTGACCAGGAGGTATCTGTCCGCTAGACAGACTGGTGACAGGCAGACACTTAGGGAACTTAGGCATCAGATCCTTGCTAGACGGTCCCTTAAGCATCCTCCATCCGATGTTGTTCCGGCCCTTGATGTAGCCCCTCTTAGGGAGCACGCCTGGTTAGATAGTATAGCGGATGCTGGGGTTGAAGTGACTGCGGATTTATATGACCGTTTACACGAGTATGTGGCCCCTAATCCGCCTATCATTGATTTAGGTGACGACATCGATTGTATTGCGACCATTATGGCCCATCAAGAGTCTGTTTATCAGCATCGGTCCGCCCCTGCCAGCCCAGATGTTCGCGTTACTGAGGACACGATTAATACTACGGCTAACATTGGCACTAGTGTGCCTTTATCGGAACATGTGGTTTGGGAAATTTCCCATGGCGCCGAGAGGAGGGTCGGCAACTCCAATGAAATGGAGGGTGTTGAGGATGTTGCTGAGGAAGAGGTTGCTGTCGGACCAGGTTCAGACGCCCTTTGGCTACCCGAGGACTTTAATGCCGGTCCTCTCAGCGTGGAGATCGATGAGCTTTGGCGTCAGGACGCCATCAATTTTGGGTATCCTAGAGTTGCTCACCATTTATATTAGTTCCCCGAGGGCTATCGGCTAATAAATTCTGCCAGAGGGGGCCATTGTGACGGAATGTCCTCCCGGTTATGTGGTCGTATACACCCATCATTTTGAGTTTGACCTCCGCCTCCCTTTGGACTCTTTTTTGGTGAAAATTCTGAACGCTTTCAACGTATGCTTGGCCCAACTCACTCCTTTGGCGGTCCGCAACCTGATCGCTTATATTTGGACTGTTCGTTTTTGGATTTTCCACAAGCATTAAACTTGTTCCGGCATCTTCATTGGCTGAGAAAGAATGGGTCTTCTCGGCAAGCGGGCTGGTGGTCGTTAACTACTGCCAACAAGAAAATGACCGTTCAGCCTAAGGTTACCGGTCTGAAGGGTTGGCAGAACGCCTTCTTTTGGTTACAGGTGCCTGAGAATTTCCTTGTACGTTGCCACTTCACTAAACCCCGACCTCATATGGAGCATTAACCCCAGGTTCCGTTAACCGGGGAAGAACTAACGGCCTTCGGTTACTTTGATACTGAAGACTATGTATATACCTATGAGGACGGGAAGGAGTCTAAGGTTAAGGAACCTAAGTATTGGCTCCCTCACACCAAGTATATTCTCGGGAACCAGCCCTTGTTTGCCATGTTACTCTGCCATACTCATGAGAATGGCAAGTGTTGTTATCGGACTGGCCCGTCTGATGATGTGTTCTCTTTTTTTTTTTAAATTGTTTGTTTTGCCGTTTGCAGGCTTTGATCATCTTGATCTCGACGCTCTGTGTGTCGACGAGAATCTTCAGCCGACAACAAACTTGCAACCTGCTCCTGTCGAAAATTACGAAACAATGCACGGCAACCCCAATGGCCGCCGAGGAGGAAACTGCAATGGCCCCCAGTCTGTTCGTCGTGTCCACGGAGGGCATACGGGTCGCACTCCTGGTTGGGGTGCTTCTATTGTGGCTGCGAGCTCTTGCGGCCACGTCAATCCTGCTCCCCTAATCAGGACTCCTGCCTCCCGTCCTGTTGTTAGGGGTAGCGGAACTAGGAGGGCCCGCGAACCCACTGAAGCGGATATGTCCGCTAATAAAAGACAGGCCCTGGCGGATCCAGCCATTTCTGCCCCCACCAATGAAATTATCCAGGTGGAAGATTTGAACGTCAATGCCTCTTCTGAGGTCCGAGAAGATCGGGTCGTGGATGTCGGCCCTGTAAATCAACCTGTGACTGGCAATTAGCTGTCAAGCTCATACTCTTCCATCCGTCAAAAAATACGGGAGATGGTCACGGCTCCAAGTTTTCTATCCAGTCTTTCTCCTGCCATCTTCTTCCGTTTCCATGAATGGATTGAGAAGAAAGAGGTGGTGATAAGCGACTCTGTGGCGGCTTCTTTTGCTCGCCGACCTATCGTCCCAGGCAAGATTTATCAGCCTGAGTGGGACGTCAGGGAGGATGAATCGTTGTATGCCGACATCCCTGAAAACGGTGGCATTCTTGCTTACCGGATTTTGAAGTGCATGCAGCTACCCCTTGATAGGCCGGCAGGGTCCATGATGACTCATGCTGCTAGGCTGGCTCACGACCAGCTTGTGGTACGTTTCCATACTTGGTTATTTATGTATTTCATTTCATTTCATATATATATATATATATATATATATATATATATATATATATATATATATATATATATTTATGTGTGCCTTCTCTCTTTTCGCAGGCCAACAATACTGCTCTAGAGTTAATTGAGCAGTACGTTGAGTACCAGAAGCTGGCGGACAGCCATAAGCAGTCGCTTGAGGTCTGCCAGGATCTGCTGAAGAAGGCTGAGGAAGACTTAGCGGCCAAGGCTGTGGCTTAGAAGCCTTTGGAAGATGAGCTGATAACTCGAGGGACTGGCAGGCTCTGGCGGAGGAAAGTGAAGCCAATGTCGAGACGCCGACCAAAGCTCTTGACACTTTGCCGGACCGAGAAGGAGGTTGCCGTTTTGGACGCCGCGGCTGAAGCTGAAACTAGGGGGGCCGCTAAGGCTGTTGCTAAATTCAAAAATTCTGATGAATATGTAGCGACCCTCCACAAGAGGTATAACGGCGGATGGGCGGCCGCCATGAGATGAGTGTGCAAGACGGTTCCAGGGTTCGACTGGAACGTCATCGAGGATGCTCATGCCGACGGCCAACATCTTACGCCTGTTGAGGGGGACCCAATGTATGCCGACGAGGACGCTATTGCTGATGCGGATCCTCGGGCTATTCCGGAAGCGACAAATCGGGAAGCCCCCCTCTTGAAGCTTTTGGCGGCCTTCTATCAGCTCTTCCTGTTCTTCCAATAGTTTATAGGTTGTAATCCATTGGATATTTTCTTAACACTGTATTCGGCCCATGTTGGCGTTTTGTAAACAATGATAATTTATCTTTTGAATTGCAAGTACTTTGTTCCAACTGAAAGCCTTTTTATTGGCCGCCATCTTTTTTCTATTGTAGTTGGCCGCCAAGCCAGTAGCTTTTGTTTTATGGAAATAAAGTACCTTTGCGGTTTCAGTTATATTTTGTTATGCTAAGACTTTAATCTTTACCAAATTATTTATGGTTTTTATATGGCCGTTAGCATGTTTAACCCATTATATGTAACTTGTGCTTGGTCTGTTATATGACCGCAAATGCACTTGAGTCTGTTATATGGCTTTGATTTGTGCTGGGTCTGTAATATGACCGTTAACGCACTTAGCCTGTTATATGACTTTAATTTGTGCTAGGTCTGTCATATGACCGTTAATGCACTTAGCCTGTTATATGGCTTTGATTTGTGCTAGGTCTGTCATATGACCGTTAACGCATTTAGCCTGTTCTATAGCTTTCATTTGTGCTTGGTCTGTCATATGACCGTTAACGCACTTAGCCTGTTATATGGCTTTCTAACGTTCATGCATGTTATATGGCCGTTAGTATTTAATTTGTTGACCTGTTATATGGTCTGTCAATACACATCAAGATAACAAAACGATTAATGAAACGCTAGCAGGAGTTTGTATTATTTATGTAATAAAAGGTGGCTCTTGGCCTATTACATCCTACAAATCAAACATAGTATTTATTAAGCTCCTTGTCGCCCATGTCCTTTAAAATAAAAGAGCTGGGAGCAAGCTTTTTGGCTATGACATAGGGGCCTTCCCAGTTAGCAGTCAGCTTTCCTTCTGTATGCGCCTTGCCAGTGGCCGCTGTTCTGCGTAGGACTAGGTCGCCAACATCTAACGGCCTCTCCAAGACCATTCTATTGTAAGCATTACTGATCATATCTTTGTAAGCAGTCGCTTTCAATTCCGCCATGAGCCTTGACTCTGGTAGGAAGTCCAGGTTTTCCCTGAGTGCCTGATCATTTTTCTCAAGGTCTTGGTGTTTGATCTGATAAGAGGGCAAACCCACATCTACCAGCAGCACTGCTTCTGAACCAAAGGCCAGCTATAAAGGGCTTTCTCCCGTTGCTTCCTTTTCTGTTGTTCTATTTGCCCATGGCACGGCTGGTACCATGTCGGCTCATCCCCCTTTAAATTCGTCTAGCTTCTTTTTCAAAGCATTCAAAATTTGCTTGTTTGCGACTTCTACTTGTCCGTTGCTTTGGGGATGGCAAACTACTGAGTAAGCAAACTTCACTCGAAAGTCCGTCAAGAAAGCTTGTACGGGACGACAATCGAATTGGACGCCATGGTCAAAGACGATAGCCATGGGAATCCCAAACCTTGTCATAATACTCTGCCTGATGAACTTCTTGACTTAGTTCACTTTAATCTTCGTTGTCGGCTCTGCCTCTATCCACTTTGTAAAATAGTTAATTCCCACTATTAGGAACCTCCTACCTCCTGTCGCTGTGGTGAACGGTCCTAGGATATCCATCCCCCACTGAGCGAACAATATCGGGCACAAGATAGGTTGCAAATCATTGGCAGGCCTGTTGATGACGGGAGCATACCTCTGGCATTTGTCACATTTCTTGACATAGCTTTGAGCATCCGCCAGCATGCTTGGCCAATAAAACCCTGCTCTCAGTGCTTATAACGCTAAAGTTTTGCCGCCACCCTCGTGTATCTCTTCCAGAATCTTCGTGGATTCCCAGGCAGTTGCACATTTCAGCAGCGGCAAACTGAATGATTTCTTGTATAGCTCATCTTGGTATATGACATACCAATTCGCCTGTCGTTTCAGCTTTTTGGTGGTCATGGGGTCACTGGGAAGCGTCCCTCTCAGTTTATATGCCACCAACTCGCTGAACCACTCCCCTTGCTGATTTATGTTGTTGACGGTCACAATCTTTTCTGTGATGCTTTTCTCCTTCAGGACATCTACTGTGATGGTCCTCTCAATGTTGAACGAGTCGGAGCTGGCAAACTTAGACAGTGCGTCCGCCTTCATGTTCTCAGCCCTAGGTATTGCTTGTATTTCAAAATGATTCAATTGAGCGATCAATTCCTTGGCCTTTTCCACGTACTTCTGCATGTTGGCCTCTCTGACTTCGAATTCTCCTTTTAGCTGCCCGCTAACCAACTGCGAATCTGTTTTCAAGAACACATTTTTTGCACCTGCCGCCAAGCACATTCTGAGGCCGGCAATAGCTGCTTCATACTCAGCTTCATTGTTCGACGCCGGGAACGCGAATTTGATGGTGTACTCATATGAGTTCCCTTCTGAGCTAGTCATCACAATCCCATCTCCAGATCCGCTAACAACGGAAGAACCGTCAACTTCTAGCAACCAGGTTTCTTTTTCTTTTATCTCTTCCTCCTCATATGAAGCTTCCACAATGAAATCTGTCAGGGCCTGCGCCTTGATGGCGGTCCTAGGCTTATACTATATGTCATATTCTGATAACTCAACGGCCCACTTCAACAAACGGCCTGAGCTATCCATTTTCTGCAAATCCTTCTCCAATGGCTGATTTGTCAAGACTTGAATAGGATGACAGTCAAAATATGGCCTGAGCTTCCTTGCGGCAATTATCACAGCTAATGCCATCTTCTCAATCAGCTGATAACGGCTCTCAGGATCGTTAAGGATGTGGCTGACAAAGTATATGGGCTGCTGTCTCTTCTCTTTTTCCACCAGCAATACGACCGCGACCGTTTTGGACGAGGCCGAGATATACAACTGCAATGTGTCCCCAGTCTCAGGCGTTGTGATGGTGGGTAAGCTCTTCAAATGCTCTTTAACCGCTAGCTATAGCAACGCTTTACTTTGCTCCTCACCCCATTCGAATTGCTTGTTCCTCTGAGCAGCGCAAAGAAAGGTAAAGCTTTGTCTGCTGATTTTGAGATGAATCGAGTGAGGGCCGTCATTCTTCCTGTCAGCCTCTAGATATCTTTGACGCTCTTTGGCTCAGGTAAATCTATGATGGCTCGAACTTTGTCTGGGTTCGCATCAATCCCTCTTTTGCTTACCATAAAGCCCAAAAACTTCTATGCTCTTACTCCAAAGACACATTTCTTTGGGTTGAGCTTCATTTTGTATTTTCTCAAAGTGCAGAAAGTCTCTTCAAGGTCGCTTAATTGTTCGTGGTCAGTTTTTCTTTTGACGATGGAGTCGTCAACATACACCTCTATGTTCCGCCCCCTCTGATCCGAGAATACCTTATCGACCAACTTTTGGTATGTTGTTCTTGCATTGCGGAGCCCAAACGGCATTGCCTTATAATTGTATACACCACAATCCGTGATGAACGGTGCCTTTTTCCTGTCGGCCTCCAATAAGCTGATCTGGTGATAGCCCGAGAATGCATCCATGAAGCTTAACAGTGCGTGACCGCTAGTGGAATCCACCAACTGGTCTATCCTTGGAAGAGGATAACAATCTTTTGGGCAGGCTCTATTTAGATCTGTGAAATCTACACACATCCTCCATTGGTCGTTAGCCTTTTTCACCATGACCACATTGGCCAACCACTCTGGATAATCACATGGTTCAATGAAATCGGCCGCTAACAACTTATCCACTTCTTCCTTGATGGCTTTGTTTTTCTCGGTCGAGAAATTTCGCTTCTTTTGTTTGACAGGACAGACTGCACTGTCGATGTTTAGACGATGTACCATCACGGTTGGGTCTATCCCCGGCATCTCATCCGCCGAGAACGCAAAGACGTCAGCGTTTTCTCGGAGGAGAGTCACCAGGTTGACTCTGACCTTTGGGTCCATGTCAGTCCCGACAGCGACCGTCCTTGTCGGATCTTCAGCTAGCATCTCCTGCTTTGTCTCCTCATCAGGTTTGGGTCTTGGCGCATCATCAGGCCTAGACTCCAAATCCTCCATGGATATTTCCATCATTTCTTCATCCACCTTCTCGGACTCTGTTTCATTTGCCAGAGCTTTCCTCTGTGCTCGCCTCTGTTTTCGCGTTGGCGGATTTAATTCTTCTACCAGAATTCTTCTTGCGGGCTGCTTTAGGGCTGTAAGATAACATGACTTGGCCATCTCTTGATTTCCTCTCAATTTTGATGTCGTCCTTAGATGGAGACGTACATCATTGTCAGATGGTAGGTAGACACAACTCCTTGGATGTCATGAATGAATGGGAGTCCCACAATAGCATTATAAGCTCCCGGTACATCTACTACTAGAAATTCTGTCATTACATCTCTGGCCTCGTCATTTTCTCCAACCCTGACCGGTATGTTATGAGGCCTTCAGGAACCACTAATGCTCCCGTGAACCCTATCACCGGGTAGCGGACATGCTTCAAATGTTCTCGGCCAATCATCAGCTTCTCAAAGGTTGAGAAGTAAAGTATGTTTGCAGAACTTCCTCCATCAACCAGGATTCTATGGATCAGGCAATTTGATACTTTCAAAGTGACCACCAGAGGGTCATCATGAGGGTAGACAACATGCTTAGCGTCCTCCACAATGAAAGACATGGCTGGCATTACTGGCGGCTTTCTCCACTGCATACTTTCGTTGAAGTTTACTTGGTGCCTGAACTCTTTCAAGCTTGCCTTAGCTCCATTCACACTGCCACCATGAATAGGATCGCCACTTATGACATGGATTTCTCCAATCCGCGACTGAACACTCTGATGGCTTGGCTTCACCAAGTCTTCATCCTTTGTCTGCGCATTGTATTGCGTGAAGTAGCCTCTTCTTATCAGATCCTCCAAGTTATCTTTCAAGTGCCTACAGTCCTCCGTCAAATGGCCGTGATCCCCATGAAAGTCGCACCACATGCTCTTATCGCGGTTCTTATGGAACATCTGCTTTGGACGTTGCCACTTGTCACTGTCCTTGTTCATCATATATATCTGAGCTCTAGAGGTTGTGAGCTGAGTGTACGCGTTAAATTTTTCTTTGCGTTCACCCTTTTCGCGGTCATTCCTCTCGCGGTCATTTCCCTTCTTGACCATATTTGATTCTTGCTTTCTTTCATCTCGGCTGCGATCATTCTCGCGCCCTTTATCTTTCCTCTACTTCTCTTCCTTCCTTCTTTCAGGCTCGCGGTGTTGACTGCTCGCAGCTTTATCAAACTCTTCGCCCCTGATGAAATCATTCGCCTTTCCCAGAATAGGCCCTAAGGACGTGAAGGTCTTGTGGCCCAGATAACTTCTGAACGCGGACCCCTCTCTCAGCCCAGTCATTAAGGCTAAGACGGCCACGTCCTGCTGAAGCCGGGGGAATCGAGACTGCTTCCACATTGAAACGGCCAATGAAATCACGAAGACTTTCCGTCTCTCCTAGCTTAATAGAGAGCAACTCGCCATCAGTGCGCTCACGACACCTATTACTTAGAAAATGAGTACTGAATGTGGACGACAACTGAGAGAAGCTAGAGATAATACCCGGTTTCAAACTCTTGAACCAAGTCTGAGCGATCCCGGTCTGGGTAGATGGAAACACCTTGCACCAAATGGCATCCACCTGGGTGTATAAATACATGTGACCTTCATATGCTGCGACGTGATCATCTGGATCAGAGCTGCCATCATACTTGCATGAAGGCATCTTGAACCTAGGCATAGGGTGATTCAAGATTTCTGGAACAAAGGGAGAGAGCTTTGGCTTGATCAATAAATGCCCGCCAGCCGAATAGTTACTAGCACCCTGGGCGTTGTACTCTCGGTGGGAGTGACTTTGATTCTCATCCTCCGAATTGTTAAGATCCTCAGTCTCCAAGACAACCTCCTCATATTCTGGATCATCAATTTGCCTTTCCATCTGGCGTCCTTCTTGAGTAAACGTACGCATCCTCCTAACCGGTGTGCCGTCAGCGTTTTTACCAGCTAAAACCAGTGATCGCTTCCGGTGTTGAGCGCCTCTTGCATTAGGAGTAGGAGTGTTATTAGGCTAAGGGGTGCCCGCTAACATTTGGATGAAGGATGCTACAGTTTACAGCTGCTCAGGGGAGAATTGACTCAACTGAGCCAAGTTGAGTGGGACGCCACCGGTGTTTACTTGAGTTAAAATGTTCTTAGGAGTTTGCTGTTCATTGTTGTTATTGGGCACCCTAGGGTTGAACTGCAGGGCACCGATTGGTCCGGTAATGATGGGTTGGGAAGACCCTTGACCGGTCTCGAACCCCGGTGGAACACGGCTGTCATTGTTTGCTTTGTCCATGATAGCGTTCACAAAGATGGGAGGTCCCTCCTTCTAGCGCCAAGTTGTTCCGGTTGTAGAACGGTTGGCGACCTTGAGAAGAGTCCGCCAAAGATTGGAGCTGGCGTCCGCTGGTGAATAACTGCACGGGAAGCAAACGTAAACTACCCTCGGAGGGGATGCGAGGAAGCCCCCTCCGACGCTCAAGTCAGCACGTGTCCAAATAGGATTTAGAGAGAGAGAGAGATAAGAATTATGAGTGTGAGAGAATGTACCTGCAGAATAGTACTAGTGGGGTATTTATAGAAGTACTATTCCTCTGACAGGGTGCGTAATCCTTTTACACGTGTACGGTTGTGTTGCGCCTGACACGCTAGTACAGAATGGACGATTTGCGTCGGATGCGAGGCGCCCATTTGCGTCGGACATGGGTCCGACGGCACAGGCCTCGTCGCAGATGAGAGAGACGTGATCTGCGTCGGATTAGGACACGACGCAGATCCTAAGCTATTTGCGTCGGACTAGACACAAGGTGCGACGCACATGAAGTGTTGTCACAAGCAAATGACTGTCATCTGCGTCGGACACATGGTAATGTGCGACGCACATAACAGTCATCTGCGTCAGACATGTTGCAACATGCGACGCACATAACAGTCATCTGCGTCGGACATGTTGCAACATGCGACGCACATGGTACCTTTTCTTTCGTTGTTGCTGGTTCAGAGTTTCGTCCATTAGCACATGACAGAAATTGAAATGAAGAGAATGCTGGTTCAGAGTTTCGTCCATTAGCACAAGACAGAAATTGAAATGAAGAGAATACAAAAGAATCGAAGTGTAAAACGAAATATAAAAAAAATTCCATTGAGATCAACAGGCAACAGATCTAGTAATTGAAATGAATCGAAGTACAAAACGAAATATAAGAATTAACCCAAAAAACAAAATCAGATCTAATACAAAAGAATCGTAAAATGAAATTAAAAATTTAACCTAAAGAAACAAAATTAGATCTAATACAAAAAAAACCCTAAAATCTAAAGCAATCAACAATACAATCTGGGTAACTTAATTTCGTTGAATCTTCAATCTTCACTGTCATCTTCAACTTTCAAAAGAAAAAATCAACAGAAGAAATTCAGGTTTTTTGGGTAACTTGAAAAGTTACCAGTGATCTGAGATTCAGGTTTTCAAAAGGCGAAAATTCAAAAGAAAAAAACAACAAAAACAAGACGCAGTGGAGGTTTTCACTCGATTTTCACATACACGTCCTCTTCTGACTTGTAGTCGTCGGTTGACGGCGAACCGGTTGAGCAGAAATCGACCGGTTCGGTGAAATTGAGCCTGAATTGAACCGGACCGCTGCAGAACGAGATGAACCGGTTGGGTAGACATTGATGCGTGTTGGTGAAGCTGATCGTTGAATGAAGGCGCGAGAGGTGAAATTGCTTGAGGTTGACGAAGCGAAAGGTGAAGCAGATCTAAGGAATGGTCCGCTTGATTTTCTAGTAGCAAAAGAAGCCGCTATTTTTAGGTTTTTAGTATGAGAGAGAAAGTTAATTTTGAGTGTAGAGAGAGAAAGAGGAAGAGGAAGAGGAAGAGGAAGAGTTCTCTTGCTCCGATTTCGGTTTGTGTTCAGACATGGTTGAAGATAATCTAAAGATGAGAAGAAATCAAAGGAAGTTTCAAAGAAGGAGAAGGGGAGGAAGATTGAAGAAGGGGGAGGTGGAGCGGTGTTCAGAGTGAGAGAAGGGTTCTAACCCTGAGTAATAAAAAGGCAGAAGCTAAGCGCGCGTTTTCAATGGGCTTTCAATCTGCGTCGCATCTAATTGAGATCCGACGCACATTGTTGAGCTTTTAAAATAACAATGGACTTTCATCTGCGTCGCACCCTAATTAACATCCGACGCACATTGTTATAATAAGTGGGGTTTTGTTATTTGTGTCCCACCCATCAAAGAGTCCGACGCACATAGGTTGTCTTTTGCGTCGATTCCCTGTTGCATGCGACGTAAATGAGTCTTCTGCGACGTTTTTCCTGTTGTGCGACGCAGATGGTGAGACGCAAATCGTCGTTTTTCTACTAGTGGCACAAGGGAAGATTCATCTATTTTGTCTTGTTAGGCGACCGCTAACGTTGTCGAACCACTTTAGTGAACTGAATTGTTAGAGCTGTAGGCGACGTTTAAATGTTTGCGTCCTTCATAGTGTTCGCGGACCTCTCAAGGATGTCCGCCAACGTACTTGGGTTATACCCATACAATAAGACTAATGATATTTTATTTTGAAATACTAAACAATGGTGTTATGTTGGATTAATGTTTAAACTTTCACTTTTCATTTCAAAGGTCAAGTGTTCGATACCTTGTAACTACACAACATTATTTTTTTAGTTGAGGGTTTGACTTGGAAACAAAGCATTTGCATTAGAGCTTTAGAGGAGAGTGCCACCTGGAACACAAACTTTCTTAGGAACACCTTTTAATATATTAGTATTAGTATAGATGAAATTTTTTGACTGAAAAAGTTGTAAAATTACTATATTGTCAATTACGTCATTTACAGTAGGTTCGTTTTGTGACTTAAAATCGTAATAAATTACTTGTATATTTTTTATTTTAAATCATTTATATTCATTATCACTACCTATTCCTGATTTTCAATAGGTTATTTTAAGATCATACATTCATAGAGACAATTTGGCGTCATATTTTCCAAAATGTTCTTCACAAATTCCATGTATACATACTTTCTAAATTTTTAAACTTCCAACATATTTTATTTCAGGAAGTTACATTTGCGTATTACTTGCGACATTGACATTTTAAGCATTATATATATAATATGAAATCATTTAACTATAGGATTACAACTTTCACTTGTTTGTTCTCTTGTGGTTTACATGAATATTGACAAAACCTTTTTACATTGGAAAAATAGACAGCATATGCCCTAACGATAGCTAGTTCACTTTGATAGATTTCAAATTTTAATTATCTCACATCAGTCCCAACTTTTGGGGTTCTCTCTCCATATTGGTTCTTCAACTTATTCGACTAGCTAAATCGGTTGACTATGACACATTAAACTCTTTCGTTGGTTTTGTTAATTTTAGATGATGGGTTTTTAGATGAGTGTCATGTGTTTTTTATTAATTTGGCTAAAGAATCGTTGTAGGAAGAGAACCCCCAGAGTTGGATGCTATGAGTTCATTTAAAGTTTAGACCTTCTAAATCAAACCGGTTATATATAGTTAGGACTGATAGTGTCAATTTTACCTTTTAGCCGACAACGTCTGCAAACTGCCGCCTTTCAGAGATTACTCTCACCGCTAATCCCAATCCAAAGGGCGGGTGGAACCCATGCAAGGTTCTACTAAGACAAAAATTATGATTGTCCCTAATAAACTATGAAAATCAATTTATAAATTCCAGTATATCCAAGTTTTCTTCAGATCAATCCACAAGACCCATTTCTAATTACCCACTAAAAAGCGATCCCCACCTTTTTCAAGTATTAAATACGTTTCTACACAAAGCCTAGATGCAAAACTCCCCATACTCATCAAACCCTGACCCAAATACACCTAGCCAGACTCGAACCTAAATTCAGAGGATGGGCATCCTAGTTCATCATCCGCTTGACAACTACTGCCTTCCTTACATCAACTAGTGCCACGCAGTTGTGGGCGTGTTTTTCGATGTTTCACCTCCGTTAACTGGCCTTGTGTTTAATATAGTGAACAATCATTGGGAGACAAGAGAAGTCATTCGCGTTCATCACACGGGCATGCATTAAATTTTTGAATGTCAAAAATCTAACATATAAAGACGCAATACTTCTTCTAAATACCACGGTAATAAATGGCAAGCCAATTATGTTTCGTCCCAGTACAGAGCACCAAATACCCACAAGCATAAGTTTCAATATGGCGCGTAGTTGGGTACGCATCCATGATCTCTCTTGGGGGTTCCTTGTCCCCGTTTGGACAATAAGAATTATTTGCCATGTTGGGTATGTGGAATCCATTGACAACCAAGATCCAAGTTTGTCTCTTCAGCCATATCTCCGGGCTAGGCTCGTAATTGACCTATCTCAACCACTGATCCGAGGGTGCTTCTTACCTCTAGACGAGCATCAAGTATCTTGGATTTATTTCCGCTACGAGGGCATCTAAAAATTTTGTAAAGAGTGCGGTAGCGTAGGTCATTATACTAGAAGATGCAATCTATCGGCCTATGATGCTTACATAATAATTCGACGAAGAGTTCGCAGCTTTGAAGACCATGGGATGACTATGCTTCAAACTCATGAAGACATCCCTCTTTACACCACCATGATAAGGTGTTTGAATGACAGGTTTATCAACCAAAACCCTAGGGTGAATCTCTGTCACGTGTTCCCTAACCTTCATGGGCCGCGACATGATCCATATCTTTTCCCCCACCACTACTTCAACGGCCATGGCAAATCGGAAAGTTCATCGAAGGAATCCTATGAAGCACCGACGTCATTTCATCCTCACAACCAATACCTACCATCTCCGACCAAAACTCAGAAAACCACACCAACCCTCTCCCTAATTTCTCCAATGCATCAATGCGATATCTTACTCCTTTAAGGTTACGGTAGAGGTTTCAGGTTTCTCCTTCTCTGAGGAGGCGATTTGAGTTGTTTCCGGATTCTCGTGCTTCATTCTCACCACCTCCTAGGCCACAACCTGTGGTATGTCAAAACATAGATCTCAACCTACCCCCTCAACCAGATAGCCCAAACCAACAAAGCCTACCCGAAAACCAATGAAGGGCACAAGGCCCATCTCACAAGGACCTCCATCAATCACTAGGTCTTTCTGCTTAGGCCCATGGGTCTTTTCGTGCTGTTATGAGATTATGTCTCGCATCCCGAGCCACTCATGGCTTAAGCCCAAATCATTCTTCTAATCTGGATCATGCACTTACTACTCATGATTTTGCGCTAACTACTGATACAAGTACGTCGGAAGCAATTATCAATCATGGATGGGCCTCGAGGCAACCTCCGGGGCCAGAGGAAGCGGGCACGAGCAACTGTTCGAGCATCAACCAGGCCAACCAAGCCTATCTAAGGCAGGGGAATATTGGTAGGCCAACAAATGAACCCAAATCAATGAAAATTCAAGTGACTAGGGGCCTTTGGAACTCCAAAACATTTCAAATATTATCAACAGCAGGTTTCAAATCTCTCTACCTATTTTTGCAGATCCTTTTAAACTGGTTTTGCAGGTTCCCTCTATGACAAATCAAATGGAGGTTGCCGATCAGCATGAAGGGATCTATTCACCAACAACCCCGCTTCAATTATCGGGTTTGAACTCATCATCTTCGGGGTCTGAGAGGTTCACACCTCCTTCGCCATCAACTAATCCACAACGTTAGATTGTGTTGGGCCTTCAGTACACCTCTGCTATGTTTTGCGGAGAAAAGAAACGTGATGTCCCTCTAACTCGCAGTCAATCTCTTGGCAGCCATATTTTCTCTGATGGGGACATCAACCAAATTCAGAACTAGCAAAAAAGAGAGAAGGCTCGAAGAATGGGAATCTAAAGGGGGCTTCAATATCTGGCTGAAGGATGCAAATACCAAGTTTAAGGCAAAAGAAATTACCGACACTTCGATGGCGTGGCATTTAGGCGTTGAACAAGGAAACGCCATCACTTCTCGAGCTTCGAGAAATCGCCAAGCCAAAATCTCACCAGTGGATATGAATGGAGATTGGTCACTTACGCGCAGCAAAATGGCACGCCAAGACTCGGACGAGCAAACTACTTATTCAATGGATTCTGATGCAGATAATATGGAATTTCATTTTCATATGTTGGTTACCATCCATGACAACAATGATACTCGGGATGTGGTTGACCCAGATCAGCCACCACAGGATCAATGAATATCCTCTCCTAGAATTGTCGGGGCTTAACTGCCACAGAAAGCCCGACAATTCCAAACTTATTTTTGCTCCTGTTGTAGTTTTTTCTAACTTTTTTTGTTCCTCCAGGAAACCAAAACTAATGTAGAACAGGTACATAATATATTAGGATCTACTAATCCTTGTTATGTATGTGGAGTAGGCGCTGATGATACAAGGGGTTGCTTAGTGTTTTTTTTTGGGCTCTTTCGTAGTGGATGTTGTATGTAAGTCTAGGACCTTTGTCTTTTGTAAAATATTGGCAAGCAATGGAAAAGTGTGGCAGCCTTTGTTCTTGTATGGGGAATCTCAACAACAACGAAGATTTTTATTTTAGGATGAATTGCAGCGACTGCTAGCCCCATATGCTACCTATCTAATAATTAGTGATATCAATCAAGTGGACCAATATTGAGACAAGTTAGGAGGTGCTGCATTAACTAGAGGTTAGGAAGAAATAATCAATTCGAAACATGTACTCAATATGTAAGATATCTCGTTTCAAGGCCCCTGCTTCACATGGTTTAGCAACCGAGAAGAACAGTCCGGGTCAAAATATGGCTTTCAAATTAAGTTCCGAATTAGTGGATGCTGCCCCTCATATCCAACGAATGGCAAGCGCTTTTCCTTTTGTGGATCCTATTTCAATGGGAACTTGATGAGTCGATCCGTGTACACGTCTTGCTTTTACTACGATATCGGGAGTTACTCCACATATTGCCTGACGTGAAACAGAGAGTGGATTTATTTCTGTCTTTTATTGAATCTTTTTCACGGCTTGATAGAGAATTTGATAAGCCAATGATTTTTTTTTTCCGTGTTTCAAAATACGGTTAACCAACATGTTAACTAATCGATTACGATAAATTGGATCGAATTTACAGTTTTTTCTTCTACAGTACCTCGACGTGACATGAGTGTAGAAGGGGTTCAATAATAAATTTATTAGAAATATTTGATCGAGCATATGCGTACCCGGCTTGGATGGACAAACTTTCGGAAACAGTTGTACGAAAGTTCCTTATCACTCATTCGGATCACGCTCCTATATTTCTTCAAACTGAACCTCCTTCCATCACCAAAAAGCGCTCCTATCAGGTAGGGAACTGGTGCCTAAAGCATCCGGAGGTTCATGCTTTAATTAATGAGGTGTGGGATTTGCAAATTTTTGGGTTGCCGATGTACACGTTATCACGGAAGCTATTATTCACACGGGAACGTCTTAAAACATGGTGCCTAGACAAGCGACTGTTCTGGGGTGTCAATTGGAAATCAATTTTTAGCTAGCTTCAAACTCTCGGATGCCACGTTGTCTCACTTCACCAAGGCACCTCACTAATGAGTTGTTGGCAACAACTACTAGATGAAGCTTCTCTAGGAGTCACCTATTGGAAAAAAACTATGGATCAGCATATTAAGTTGGGGGACCTTCCATCCAAGTTCGTCTTTCACAGGCTACGTAAATGGCAACAACGGAATCACATTTACATGCTATGGGATGATTCTAGTAGCTTGATTGATAATCAGCTAAATATTGATGATATGCTCCTCAAACATTTTAAAAATATTTATTCACCAGCGTTCTCGGCTTTATATGACCCCTAACAGCATGGCGAGGATATAGATTTAGCACCGAGAGAATTACACCTGCCCACAATCACGAAGGCAGACAAGGCATCCCTGCTCGCTCCTTTCTCGGATAAGAAAATTCAAGAAGCCATGTTCTGCATAACGAGTGATATCCCCGGGTTTGGATGGTTTCTTGTCCGAATTATTTAAGAACCACTGGCCTATTCTAATTCCATCAGTTGTCCAAGCGGTAAATAGATTCTTCACAACAGAGTATATCCTCAAAGAGTGGAACAGAATTTTATTGGTCCTTATACCAAAAACCACGGTAAACCATTTACGCCCAATAAGTATTTGCAATGTTGTTTACAAATGTGCGTCAAAGTGTATGGTCAACCGCATGAAACCTCTCCTCCCTAATCTATAAAGATAATCAGAATCTGTTTGAACCTGGTAGATATTTGGATGATAATATTCTTATTTCTCAAAAGGTTACGCATATCATCAACAAGCAACAAACATGGTCTCGCTATCTCGCAGCCCTTAAGTTAGATAAGAATAAAGCATATGACCGAGTAAGCTGGTTGTTTATCCTAAAAGATTTAATGGCTTATGGATTTCCCGCTTAGTGGGTTCACTTGGTTCAACAGTGCATCTCTACCGTGTCATATCGGATTATCATATATAAATGGTTGAGCTACCACCGCTTTTCTTCCCCAATGTGGTCTGCGACAAGGGGACCCTCTCCCGTTCTCGCTATATCTCATTCTAATTTGTATGGATATATTATTTCGGATGACTACACTCGCAACGAATATGCGTATTTATCAGGGAATTAGTATTCGTCAGCGGGACCCCGCTATTTCTCAACTTTTATTTGCAGATGACTCATTATTCTTCTTCCGAGCTTTAGAGGAGGCATGTACTTCAATCACTAATCTAGTGGCGAGGTTTTGAAAATATTAGGCCTGATGGCGCCATTGAGAAATTCTGGTGGAGATTCTATCCAGAAGAGGGGTAAAGTGGCGCACTTTAGAATATTAAATATCAATTAGAGCTCCAAGATATGTACCAAGTGAAGCCTGAGAGTTCATTATGAGAAAGTTTTTATTGTGCTCCCAGGATCACGGTGCACACAGTGCACCCAGTAAATTGGTTCCATTTTCGACGAGTAAATGTTCTATTTCAACAAATGTTCGTTTTAAGCATATTTTCAGCAAAAAATATGTTCTATTTTTCGTGAAAATTGAAAATTGTTCTATTTTCAATAAGCATATGTTCTATTTTAAGAAATGTTCGTTTTAAGCTTATTTTTCAGCAGAAAATTATGTTTTGTTTTCCGTGAAAACTGTTCTATTTTCGATAAGCAAATGTTCTATTTTAAAAAAATGTCCGTTTAAAGCTTATTCTCAGCAAAAAAAATATGTTCTATTTTCCGTGAAAATATGTTCTATATTTGATGAGCAAATATTCTATTTAAGTAAACGAATTCTAGTAATGTTCCACTTCTACCATAAAATTTTCGTTTTCGTAATTGAATTCTGGTAATGTTCCACTACTTCAACATTTAAAAATGTTTGTTTTCGAAAGTGAATTCTTGTAATGTTCCCCTTCAACAGAAAAATGTTCGTTCTCGTAAGTAAATTCTTGTAATGTTCCACTTCAACAGTAAAATATTTGTTTTCGTAAATGTCCTATTTTGTATTGTGAGAGCACTCATTGTGCTCCTGGGAGCACAATACACGGATTACTCTGTCTTAGTCGGTAAAGCTAATTCTCATCAACTCAAATTTAACGGCTTCAATTCTTCATCAGCTGCATGTTTAGTATCCCCGTAACTATTGCTAACAAAATAGATGGTATGCTTTCCCAATTTTTTTGGGCCAACACGCAGTCCATGGGTATCCATTAGAAGAAGGGAGAAATATTTCATTGCCTCCAAGCACAGATGGATGAATGGATAGACGCCGATTTTTCACGATGCAGTCTCGTTTATAGATTCAGCACTTATTAAGGTGGTAGATCTTATTTTTCGAGCGCATCAGGGATGGGATATTAGGAAAATTCATCGGTTTTTGTTCCTGAGAGTGCTCATCAGATTAAAGGGATAGAACTACCTGCTAACCCGGAATCTCAAAATATATAATACTGGCCTCTCAATCGATCTGGTGGGTACTCAACTGAGTCGGGTTACAACTTTCTTCTTCAGCAACTATAAAATGAAATTGAGAGCATGACAACACCAATGCATATGAAATTTTTTCAGATCATTTGGGGTTTGAACATCATGTAGAAATAAAACTTTTCTATGGAAGATCGGCACAACTAAAGATTGCGACAACGCCTAATCTCTACAAGAGAGGAATAGGTCCTTCGGAGCTATCCAATATGTTTGAGCACAAGACAAGATCATCATCATCTTTTTCGATTTTTTCCTTTAGCTTCTCGGGCTTGGGGTTCTACCCACCTGGCCATCCACTCTCGAGCCAATCCACAGGTTCCTTTCACTGAATGGCTCATATAGAGGATAACTCTGTTTAGGTAGGAAGGTGGTTTCAGTGGTCTTAGACTTCCTTATTCTACAGGTATATTATGGGTTATTTGGAGTACACGAAATGATCAGGTTTCCAGACACTACCGTGCAACATTGGAGGCCATTCATGGGAAAATTTATGAAAGTATGAAGCATTTACTCCTACGGATTGTAGTCGATGACCGCGAAACTTCCCGTAGCTCCCTTCCCCCCGGGTTTATAGTAGTCAATCTTGGTCAACATAAAAATGCAGTTTCGAAAATCTTTATTCAGACGGATGGTTCCTAGGATAAAATCACATGCATGGGGAGTGCAGCGTGTGTTGCCACTCCAGCTTCATCTAAAACCATGGTTCACCAGGGGTTGTGTTTCTACGCTTAGCTTCTTCCGCACTTCTAGCAGAAGCTAAAGTGTGTCTGCGAGTGTTGTAATGCGGCCGTTGTGTTCCTCTCCCGTATAGCAGCCCAACACAAATTCGGAATTATTGGTCTCGACACCTCGGTTCTAATCAAGCTCCGTATATTAAGATACAACATACTATTGCTGATATTCGTGCGGTTGCGTCAATTATTTATTGGTGCATAATCACAGAGGTCAATAGATTTCAACTGGCACTAGCTCATGACCTAGCGCAGATGTGCAGGAGTAATAGGTTGCCATTTATTAGTCCCTATTTTTTTATACGTTTCTCAATATATAAAAAATTACCTTTTAAACATGGGTCAATCATCTATTGACTCAATTTTGAATGAATTCGTTCATATGGGAACATTACTGTAAATCTTGCTATCAGTAGCCGGTCCCCGAGAGAACTCGGATTCTCGAAATGTTACGAAAGTGGATTCCAACTTCTTCGTTTTTCTTGAAATAGAAAGTGGATTATAACTTAATCGCTTCCTTACGGAGAATCTGGATCTCTCGTAGTTCAAGGATGTTTACGAATAGTTATGTCAACCAAACTATCATTTTCAATAATATAAATTTTTGTCTGTTGTTAGTCCACTGGAAATTGTAGAAAGCATAAAAGCATATTTCCCGCTATGTTTCCCATCGAGGTTTGGTAACTTCACTAACCAGTTTAGAATTCACCAACCAGTATGCTGCGTGTAACACGCGTTTTCGGTGCGCTGGACGCACCATGTATATAGCACTTGTCTTCTTGTTGTTAAATTATAATGGTCCACAGACGTGTGTGTGTGTGTATGTGTGTATATAACTCGTATAGAGTCTTTTAATGTTGGGTACCTGTGAATACAAATAACACACAGATATACAGACAAACAACTAGGGGACATGCATGTGTCCCGTGATGTGGGTGCTAGTGTATGGATAGGAAAAGACTTAACCTATAAAGAGTGACTTCTAGACTTAAAGGTTCTATCATGTGTGCATACGTGTGTGTGTGTATGTGTGACTCGATGATTGACGCTAGAATCTGATGGCTAAGGACGAAGGATGCAATGCTTGACACAATGTTTGGACGATGCAGATATGTAATGCAAATGTAGAGATGTGACACTAATGCAGAGGTATGACACTAATGCAAATGATATGACACTGGTGCAGATGATATGATTTGGTCGTTCCATTAGAAGCTCAAATTTTCGTTTAGAAAACTGTTTTTGAAATAGGAGAAGTGGGAAGCCCCTAAGGATGATCCATGTAAGTTATGTTTGATTCGAAATGTGTTGTAGTTGTTACGGGTCTAAGTGAGCCCATAAAACAGTTAGGTTCTCGTATGGGTCTAGAGCACACAATCTTTTGTATCGACTCGTAATGAAGTCCTTATCAAGGTACACATTGAGCCCAAGGATAAGCTATTCAGTTAATAGACTATGTTAGATTTGAATTAAGAACGTCATCGAACGAGCTTTTGTAGCGCTTGAGTTGTATATGCTTCGAGTTTTGTAAGCCAAGGGCCTAAGCGAGCCCATAAATAAATGAGATGTTGTATCCGTGTGGGTTTTAAAACCCAAGATGTCATGTATGAACTCGTAATGAAGTCCTTATATCAATAGGCTTGGACTTGGAGCCCATGATTTTCTGCGAGGACCAGTGATGAAGCCCCCAGTAAGATGGAGTTAATGAAGTACTAAGCTTGATTGCTTGATTTTGAAGATATCTGGTCACGCTTAGTGGAAGTTTCGACCAAAGATTCCATATAAGGTTCCTAAGGTAAAAAAGACAAGAAAGGCCAAAGAAAGGAACACTCGAAAGATGAGGCGCGGTCATAGCGCTGAGTGTTGAAAGGTTATGCTAAGGTTAGCTTAAAAGCGATAATGCGGCTTAGAAAAAGGAAGTGATTAGAATAAGAAAAGGCGGAGTCATAATGAATCGACTCACGCAATGGGGTAGGCCAATGATGCAGGTTTGAATCCCATTCTATGTTCTAAGGGTAGGGATGAGCATTTAAAATTCTTGATTTTTTTTGGGTGATCGTGCTTTTCTCATGGGCCTAGGCGAGCCTTAAAAAATATTTTTTGAATTAAAATGGCTGGGCCTCGAAAGAGGTTGCCTACGTATCCATGAGGGAATTAGGACAGTCGTAGCTCTTAATATTTAATGGTGGCCGAGCATTTTGCTTTGGAACCATTTGCAATGAATTAAGCATTGATTTGGAAGAGGTCTTTGGCAGGGGTGGATAGTGATGTACGTTTGGCTTGGTCTAAAGCGGTCGCGACCTCGGGGTGAGGTTTCCTACGTATCTTTAGCGTAATCAGACCATTTGTAGTTCAGGCTAATGAATGAGAAGATGCCCTGACTTTTACCTAAGTCGCCCTTATGGGTTTTCGACCTAGCGAGCTTGGGTTTGTCTTTTATGGCTTATTGGAATGCAATATGCATGGTTATGGATTGTTTATGAGAAGTATGATTTGACTTGCAATGGTTCTTGCTGTGGAGGTCAAGGCCTTTGATGAAGTTCGAGGTTTAGAATTGAAGGTTGAAGGTAAAAGAAAGTACAGTTGACAAAGCTATTGATGGACTTATCTTTCTCTTTTTTTTTATTCGGTATTTTTGCACTTCTTTTTTTTTATTCTTTGTATATTTTGCTTTTGTTTCTTTTTTTATTTTTGTTTTTTATTTTCTTGCTTTGATTTTTGCTTAGTTGCTCTCTTTTTTTTTACTTGCCCTTTACATTGAATTGTTGTCAAGTGTACTTCCCATGAGGTAGTTTAAAGGGGGATGGATGTTATGTATTTAGGTATGGTTGTAGTGAAGGGAGGAATGCCTATTTTATGCCAATTTGTTCATTGCCTTTATTAGAAATTCATTTCTTTTAAGGCGACAATCGTGATTTCCATTGATGCTCATTAGTGCAAGGTTAGAAAAGAAATACTCATTTATTAATTGAAAATTATGAGTACATGCAATAAAAAGGGAAATCCTATATCAGACTGGGAAAAACAATAGAGATGAAACAGAAAATGAAATCCTAAGTTTAGACTCCTACGTCACGTGACGAGACAGCTTCGTTGCTTCGATCTTCATGAGTTCTCTTTCTAAATGAAAAGAGAAGAAGGGTATTTTTTTCCGCGTTGATTGGACCTAAGCGAGTCTAAACGCTTTAATGAGCGATTAGACTTATATGTTTATTTCTATGACATTGAGGTCATTGTCTTCGGCATTTTTCAACAAATCATTCTCAATCTGGATACCCACATCATATACTCTTGCGAAGCTATCAAGGCCCAAGTATTGGAGGTGGTTTTTGTATTTAGGGAGGAGGTTAGAAACGAATATTCATACCAAGTCTTTTTCTGTAGGCCTTGATATCATATGGGTTGATTTCTCCCTCCATCAGTTCAGGTAGGTGGTAAAGCCTTCGTTTTCACCTTGTTTAAGAACCTCGAGCTCTCTAAGGGAGGTTTGCAGTTGTGCGTTCGACTCATATTATTTCATGAAAGCAATAGTGATGCCTTCCCAAGTTTTAGTTTACTTGGGGTCTAGGGAATAGAACCAATTCTGACATATTGGGTCCAACGACATCGGGAATACCATTGGGTAAAGTTCAGGGTCAACCGATTTGATGATCATGGTTGCACGGAAATTCCATAGATGATACTTCGGATTATCAGATGGTTTAAATTTAGGGATGTCAGTTGTAGAGAACTCTTCAGGAAGTTTCCCTTTCAGTTTGGTGTTATCAATGGGCTCAAAATAGAAATTTGCATTGGTTACCCTATGAACAACACTCTCCATTGTCTCATTGAATCCAGGAGATTCACCAGACTCGATCTTCTCAAGCCTTATAGCTATTTCTTCCATCATGCTAGACAGCTTGGCTAAAGCTCTAGCCATTTCAGCAAGTTGTTGCCCGTTATTCGATGGACTGCCCATTTCAATGTCGCTTGATTTCTACATAGATCATCAAAGGAGATTTACAGATAGAATGATGATGGAGAGAGAGAAATGGAATGAAAGAATGTATGTTTGTTTAAAAGTTGAGCTCATAGGAACAAATCTGAATATCCTAAATGCATGATGAATTTTTTTTTTTGATTTTTTTGGATGCACCTAGACCTAATGCATGTATGCATGACTCTTTTGGATGCACCTAGACCTAATGCATGTATGAATATCTCAATCTATGCGTTCGAACCTGTAAAGGCTGCCTACATATCCCAAAAGAGGGAATCAGATCGCTTGTAGTTCGGGACTACTAAATGCGGAGTGCATGAAATGAAATGGAGAGTATGGATGCAATGAGACTCCTAAATGTCTAATAACTCTAGTTATGCATGAAGTGTATGAATGATGGACTATGCAATGCAAATGAATTCTAGTATGAATGCAGTTCTAATGAATATGAAATTCTAATGACTTCAGAATCCTAGACTTGATAGACTTCTAATGACGTTAGAATTCTAGATTCGACGAACTTTCAAGGATGCTAGACTCCTAATGTGCATGAAACTCTAGTGGACCTAGACTCCTAAAGTGAATGAAAATCTAGTGGACCTAGACTCCTAAAATGGATGGAATTCTAATGGATTTAGATTCCTAAGATGGACAGAATTCTATTGGTTTTAGACTCCTATTATGCATGAACTTTCTATGGATTATAGACTTCTAAGATGGATGTGACTCAAGCGAATTAAGAATCCTAACATGGACAGAGTTAGACGGGCTTAAGAACTCTAAATGGAGTGAAACTGGATGAATCTAGACATATGAGCTAGATGGACTTCTAAATGGATGAGACTTTTACAACAAGATGGACACTAAAAGGAATCCGTTGATGTGCACATAATGGATGGATGATATACATAAAAAGATAGGATATAGGATGATGGATGAATTTGGAAACACATAGGAGATAGAAGATGGGATGAAATTTTAATGATTTTTTGAAAAAAAAGATGAGGATGAATCTTCAAAAAAAAGATGGGAGATCATTTTTTAAAAAGAAAGATGGGAGATATAGTTTGGTAAAGGATGGGGATAGAATTTTCGAAATAGATAGGAGATTAATTTGTGGAAGAGGTAGGAGATATATTTTTTTTTAAAAAAAAGAAGATGGTTTTTTCAAAATGATATGAGATAAAGTTTTCGCAATAGATATAATGTTAGTAAAAAAAGAATGGAGATATTTTTGTTTTGAAAGAAAAGATTAGGGATTATTTGGAGGATAATGAAAAAAAGTTACCCAAGCACAAAACAACACAAGGGGACCTAATTCAAGACACGCAAAGCATGAGCATGAAACGCACGAGAACGCACGCTGCAATAAAGCGGATGACGCTGACATACGCGCTGAACGCAGAAGAAAGTTACGTTGGGCGCATAGTGTTGCGCGCAACGAAAGTGAAATGCAGGGGAGATGTTGCGCGAGGAGCGAGCCAGAGCGTGGAACGCAGGACTGGCGCGCGGCACGCAGGCACGGGGCATCTCTTTTTTAATTATTATTTTTTTGATCGCATAAGATTCGTTTGACGTTTTGACTCGAGACATTGCATAATACAAAGCACTAAAAAAGCACGCACACGTAAAGATGCACAAATATGATAATATGCAAAGTTCCAACCTAAAGTCAAGTTATATGTTTTAACTATGGTCAGGTTTAGGTTAAGTTTGAAAAGGGTCCATGCCTAAGAGAATGATCCCACGCCTCGTACCTTTGCTTAAAAAGGTGGCCACGTGTAAGACGCACTCTAGTTCTCAAGTCAGGAACAAGAGAACAATAACATGGTTGGGTAGGTTTGCTTATAACTAAGATCCAACACTATCGCTCATGAAGCTTTTTGGAAGGACAAAGCGCAAACCCCCCCGGGGGTGACCTCACACATAGAACATGTGCTAATGAGGCAAGGTAGATTGTCCTTATAGTGGCTGAACAAAAGTCATGCATATTGTATATTATTCTAAGGCATAAAATAAGAATAAATCGTATTTTTCAAGTTTCACCCACTCATTTAAAAAAAAAATAATTTTTTTAAAATCCTCCACAGTGGAGTCGCCAAATTATTGGCGTGGATTTCATTCTTTTAAGCCTACACGCGGTGTGAGCGCGTTTATTTGATTTGACTACCCCATTGTTAAGGTTTTATTGAAAATTGTTTTGAAGTCGCCAACAATTCTTTAAAGGAAGAATCATAAACCTAATTGGATATGGGAAACCATAGGGACAAATTATGGGACTTATCCAATGTAGATTTTCCCGTCTAGCCTCCATATATGGTCAAAGTGAACCAAAGATTGAGTTCGGGGGTGAGGGTACGAACACGGTCATAATGAACCCTGTTTGCCCATTGCTGGCATTTACTAAATATCGATTCATAACATATTTTATGCAAAAGAATAATCATATAATATTTTTAAGCACCCTAAAAATATTTAGTCTAGGTCGGTTCAGGAAACACATAAAAAATACTATATTTTTAGTGACAAGTTATTATGCAATCATATTACAAGGTTCCTAGCAGGTTCTCCAAATTATCTGAATTAATTAGAATAGTTCTTTAGGTCTTGTTTAGCAATAATAACACGTGGGTGATAAAAGCATGCAGGACAATCATAATAACATGAATAATAAATAAAAAAATAAGAAAAGAAAATAATGCAGGGAGTTAGTATATTATATACAATACTTACAGTCGCAGGGACTAGTTAACAATCTACATCATGAATAGAAAGTTAGTAACTTCAAGAAAATAAAAATAAATAAATAAATAAAGTAAAGGAGATTAATTTAGTTGACCCTCGGAAATTATACCACCGTCTCATTGATCGTTGATTTGTACGGATCTTGGATCAAAGTGTAAACAAGCCTTTAAAAAGTTGTTTGCGTTGACTTAATTTTGTAGATTGTTGGTATGTTGTTGCATAACTTTGTTTTGGTTTCGTTGACTTTTTATGGCAGAGGATGGAATATAGTCTCCTGATATTAGTATTGGCAGTAGGGTATTAGAATTAGGATGATGTTGGGCGTATGTGATGAAGGTTTGTATGAGTGTTGATGAGTTACTGATGATGATGAATTATGGCGGTGGATATGTGTCGAGGGAGATTGTCGAGTGATGAGGGAGGTTGAGAGATCTTGTGAGGGTGAGATGTTATGAGTTATGCCGTGAGATTTTGGTGTGTTGAGAGGTTAGCCGTGTAAGTTAGTTAGCACGAGATGAGGGATGAGTTATATAGTGTAGGTAGTTGAGTTGTAATAGGTTTTCGAAAGTTAGTAGGTCTCTAAAAGATTTTATTATAAAAGATTTTAGAAGATAGTTAGATAAAAGATATTTAAAATCACTTTGGAAAAAGATTATTTTTATAAAAGATATTTTTATTAATAAAACTAATAAATATAAATCTATTAATTAAATTGGGCTAGAAAAGGGGTTTCATAAAATTGGGCTTTCATAAAACTATTTTTAAAAGGTTTTTTCAAACATGAGCTATTAAAAAGTTATTTTAAAACGTTTTAGGAAGTGGGTTTAGTAAAACTAATTATAAAAAGGGTTTTCGGAAATGAGTTAATAAAACGAGTTAGAAAATGGATTTGAGCTTAAAATATTTTATTTTAGACCCGTTCTTTACTCTTTCCTCGATCCGGACCAATTGGAGCAGGGTATTAGTCATCATAGGGTACTAAATGAGGAAACACGATTATGTGTCTACAGGTTGCCAATGAGAATTTTTCAAAACTAAGGGTTATCAATGAAAATATCCTTTTTTTAAAGTAAAGCGGCCGGGCACTCGTGATTGAGGATTCCTACGTTTTATTGTGGAGTTAAACCATTCGTAGGTCTAGATGTAGAATTTTTTTGTTTGTGCTCTAATTTTTCCCTAGCTGGTTGGTATGGACTTGGAAAATCTTGGACATACCTTGGAGAAGACTTAAAATTGAAATGGAGTGATGGAGGGGTAAAAAGGCTTGGAATTCAAAAGATTGGAGATGAAGGCTAACGGTACGGTTAAGTGGAGAGTGTTCCTAAAACTAATCCTAACAAAATTAAGGCATTTTTTGGTTGCATATAAACCCTTTCCCTGAAGGAGCAACTAAAATTGTGTAACTCATATAATAAAGCAATAAGGATATATTAGGAAAGTGCTTCTGCATTATCCCTTCTTCTTTGAAACTGGAGGAGTTCTTCGGCTGCCGTAATCTCACTTCTCTTGACATGAATTCAAACTTCATTTATCTTGGTCATTGAGGTAATAGTTCTTGGAAACATTATTGAGAATTGATTGTGATATAGCTTATATATAATGTCATATTAGCTCATAAATATTGGCTTGCAACATATGGAATTGACCAACTGTTAAATAAACGTTAATTATAATTGTTGTTTCCCCCGATGAATTGTTGCTTTATGGCTGAGAATGAAAACCAAAGCGGAAAATTAATGGATTTCTCAAGAGAAGGGAGGCCCTCACTCTAGAAAACTTCAAACCGTTCCACTGCCATCTTTCTACTTCCCTCGACCGCCCTCTTTCTTAGCACCTCCACCACCCTCTTTCTTAGCCTTCCATGTCCACTTAGCTAACCCCTCCACCATCGTGTTACACCGCCTCATAGGACCTAATTCGTCCCTGTAACACCCCAGACCGTTCCACCGCGGCACCGCCATCTTTCTACGTCCCTCCACCGCCTTCTTTCTTAGCACCTTCACTTAAGGCTCTTCAGAGTGCGGTTTGGACCGCAACAAATCGCAACCCAAACCGTTTTTTCGCGGTTTGGATTGGTTTACAGTTTCAAAATTGTGGGTTGATTTGATATTTCAAGCAAACCACGGATTGCGATTTGGGTTGGTTTTGAATTTTTGTAAACCGAAAAACGCACTGTAAACCGCAAATTTATATGATTTTTTTTTTAAAAATAAATTTTATCTATTTTTATTTTTTTTAAAGCACTTGACAAACTAACAAGCATACGAGTATACAGATAATACGACTATACCAGTTAATACGAGTATTAGTTTAGGTCTTTGCACTCATCACTCATCAGCTCCTCTTTGCAATCCCCTTGCCTCCCTCACTTATCTGCTCCTGCTCCTCCTACCTCCACTCATCTGCTAAGTATTTATTATGCAGTTTTAGAGAATTATGTATTGTTTTATCAACAACTTTGTACCAATTTTTTTTTGTAATTCTTATATTGCAAAACTCATATCGCGGAGGAAAATATGGTTAAACCGCAAACCGCTCCGCACCAAACCATTTTGCGTGGTTCGGTTTAGGTTGGTTTGGGCAAAAGTACGGTGCAGTTTGGGTTGGAAAAATGTCAAACCGTATATTTGCGGTTTGGTTTGGGTTACATACCAAATTGCACCAACCCAACCCACGAACAGTCCTACCTCCACCACCCCCTTTCTTAGCCTTCCATGTCCACTAAGCTAACCCCTCCACCATCGTGTTAAGCCGCCTCATAGGACCTAATTCGTCCCTATAACACCCCGACCCCTGATAATGTCGAGTCTACCGTCACCAATGCGCATCTAGGGCCATTAATTGTCCTCAATAACCATCACACGTTCTTCCGCCACATTTTGTCCTCACTCATGTGCACCCTGAGAAACTTCCCTGGAGATCACCCATTCCAAAACTACTCCCAACCAAGCACGCTTAACTTTGGAGTAACTTAGAAAATGAGATCTCTAAAAGAAAGACGCTTGGTATAAGTAGCCTGCTAAATCTCTTTTAAAACAATCATGAAGGGTATCACAATCCCAACGAAGGCGCTTCCCTTACCATGGGAACGAGATCTTGCTGCCTTCACGAGGTTTCAACTTTCATGAATCTGAGTTAAGAGATCGGGGTGCTTATGTCCTACTCTTTGACCGACATCCTAGACAATGGCTTTTCGCCACCATCATCCCCAATTCTCGCCGCTGTGTGGTGGTTGTTGTCCAGATCTTACCCTCTTCTTAAAAAGCTTTGGTTTGTTCCTTTCAGCAACTAGATCTTGTTTTGCTACCCTCCTTTAGTTAGCTTCTTAGCTTGAAAAGCATATATGTACAACTTCCTTTTGAGGTTAAATCTAATTTTTCTTTTATTTTATTATTTTGTTTCTTTTTTGTCCTTATACTTTTGTTTTTTACTGGCTTCTCCTTGAGATAGAAATAATTGCACTAGTATCCCATCCATCTACCTCTTGAAAAAAAAAAATCAAAGCGAAAAGAACAAGAAGAAAGGGATTTTAGGTTTGGGACGGATGAGAAAGAGATGAAGAAAATGAGTTAGAGGGAGGGTATTTTGGTCAATTAATGATTAAATTGATGGTCGAAAATTTTCATTAAGGTCATGTTGTCAATTACGAAAAAGTAACAGGGTCTTTTTGTAGAATAAAAACAATTGATTATCTATGAGCATTTTCCAAATCTAACCAATAAGAATTTCCCTAATAAGTGTAACTAATTATGTATAGTCCATAGTCCATAGTCCATACCCTATGTTTTTCCTTTTGTTGTGTTGCTTATAATGAAATTGTTATGTTTATCAAACGCCTAAGCTAACATGCAAGATAGACATCAGAATAAAATATTTAGATGGTTGAATTGATTAATTGGATTACACTGACAATTTTTTTCTAAGTGTATCTTCAAATAACACTTGTTACATATAGGTTTTATTTTGTGGGAACAAAGACCTTTAGGTCCTTTTTCTCATGATATTTTTTTTTAGAAAATATCTAAATGAAATTTATATGAACTTAAAAACTTTTTACTTACCTTCATATAATAATATTTGGTCCCTTAAAAAAATTGGTTAAAATAAGTTTAGTTCAACAACAATTAGTTCATTTAAATAAAAATCAGTAAACTAAATAAGAGAAAGCAATAAAGCATAGGTGTAATTAAGTTCAGTTCAATAATATTAGTGAAGTAAACATGGATGTATTTAAATCTATAAGAACTTATTAAAACTTATCTAAACCTCATCTAAAATTATTATTATATCTTACTGAATCTTAAAGTACACGGTGTTATTAGGTGTTATAACTTATTGGAATAATTATACATATTGGAACTTATTAAAATATAATCATTGCTACGAATTTTGTATGAAATTCCGTAGCTAGAAAGTGTTTTTATTTTGTAGTGTAAATCTTGTTAGAACTTATCAAATTCTATCTAAACTTCATTATTAGACTTGAAGTTTTTTAAAAGTAAAGAATTGCATCACTCAACTATATCATTTCATCTTTTATGTTTTTATTGCCGAATCCGAGCCGTACCCGTTTTCAGAAATTTTGATTTTGCCGTTTTCCGTACCCGTACCCGTATCGGTGCTACCTAGATCCCAACTGATCCGATTCAATTTCGGATCAGCTATCAAATTGATGACCGGTTGGACTTTTTTCCACTAGTGTACCGCTATTCCCTATAGCGTTATGTGCTAGGCTTTACTGCCTAAGCTGGTACACGGCTATTCGGAGTAACGATTTTAAGCTGAAATTCTTGCGTCAAATTGCATCTTCATTACTGGCCAAAATACCTGAAACCTGCAGAAAATCCATCTTTAAACACCACTCATGAGCTCCAAATTCACACAATCTCCAACTTTAAGAGTGTACTAACCAGGAAAGAATTTTATTATGAATATACTAGTATCGGATTGAAGGTTAAAGTATGATTATAAGATAAACTAGTTCCTAAGACCTTATATACGTTATTTTGTCACTTAGACGATTATTTTAGGTTAAGTTATGTGTTTCCTTGGCTTTGAGCATTTGATCAGGACAACTTCTATGTGCATAAAGATATCATTTACATTAACATAATAGTTTATAAACTACTTTAAGGTTCAAAGATTAATAATAAACAATCACTAGTTTATGGGCTTATAAATATATTAGTAGGATTTTTTTTAGTAATTACCACCTAAACCTAAAATGCTCCTAATTTATAATTGGCTAACTCTAATGTTTTTCGTAATGTAGTTTTTGAAATCCTCATTAATTATTTTACCTAAGGTCATACAATCGCTTTCCTTTTAGAAACAATATGTAAATGCAATTTTCATAACTGGAATTAGGAGAAATAACTTACACTGGAAAATACATTGGAACCGTATCTAAATATCATTCTAAACTTTGCTACGTAACTATCTATTTACAAAAAAGATGTGTGAATGCATCTTTTTCAACTGTAATTAGGAGGAAAAAGCTAGACATGTGCTGATTGATTACAAGTTCATTTAAACAACACTATAAAAATTTCCTACGTAAATAAACTGATTGCTTCATCAATGTCTATCTACAAATTTTGCCGCCATCTTCACCCTGTATATAGCCTACTACACTCCACATTTTGGTAAAAATAGTGAGAGAAAAAAAATAAAAAGGATACATATATAGGAGTAGGAGGGGGAAATTAGTACTTACAAATTGCACAAGGTTACTAAGGTACATTCTTAACTACCCCTTCTTAATATTGTTTTGTTACAATGTGTTGTTGTATTAACCTTTTTAGATAAATTATTAGTACTAAAAATAGTTTTGGCTTTAATAGTAAAAGTATATTATCATTTGCAAATAATGTGCTTATAATTACAATGTAGTTCTAAATATACTATGTGATAATCATAATGTTATATAAAGTTGTCATTATGCAAAAATAAGTATATATATATATATATATATATATATATATATATATATATATATATATATATATATATATATATATATATATATATATATATATATATATATATATATATATATATATATATATATATATGTAGAGAGCAAGATCATGTGAGAAAGTGAATTTAGATGAGAAATGAGAAAGAACCACAACCGTTGGATTTTAATAAATCAACGTGCCATATTTTTCTCTCTCCTCCACACAAACTCCTCTCCCTCTTCTTCTTCTTGTTTAGCGTCATTGGTCAATCAACAACTTTCGCAAGATATTCGATTCTGAACTTTGATTGATTGATCAATTACCGGATCATCATTGGCGCTACAATCAGCACCGAAACTTCTCTACTCTTCTCCGGCACCGAACATCTCGTCTTCACCGATTTTCGTCGGCCTCTCTAAGAACGCTCTCGTCGGCAGAGAATCGCCAATCACGGATGTCATCGAAGTTGACCACTCATCGCAATGAATCTGCGGGTATAGATTATATTGTGTTATATTATAATCTCTCTCTTTTTGGAACTTATCTTCCTGTTATACACTTGTTCTTGTATATTATTTTCATTAAGAATGATAACTGAATTTATTTTTCCTTTCGTTGACATAGTAATCAGAGGTTGTTCAGTTGAGTATTATGAACATTGGGTGGCTTTGAGTTGAAATTGAATGAAGAGTATTATGAACTTTGATCAGTTTTTGTATCCTTCAAGTTCTCTGTTTATCAACAGCGAATTTGCTGAGTTTGGATTCTTCGAGTAGAACTGTGATTTTGAATTTTGATCATTCTTTGTTGTTTCCCCGATTTCCTTTGGTGTGTTGTATTCATTTGAACTATGAAAACTATTAGAGTTATGGCAACATTTGTTTAGAGTTATATAGGAAGAACTAATTAGAGTTGTATCAATACTTCTTTAGAGTTATAACAATATTTTATAGAGTTATAGGAAGAACTAATCAGAGTTATTTTATTAATATTATTTCTTATTATTATTATTATTTATTATTATTATTATTATTTATTTTATTTTTTTATTATTATTTATTATTATTATTATTATTATTATTTATTATTTTTATTTTATTATTATTATTATTATTATTATTATTATTATATTTTATTAAAATTATGGGACTTATCCAATGTAGATTTTCCCGTCTAGCCTCCATATATGGTCAAAGTGAACCAAAGATTGAGTTCGGGAGTGAGGGTACGAACACGGTCATAATGAACCCTGTTTGCCCATTGCTGGCCTTTACTAAATATCGATTCATAACATATTTTATGCAAAAGAATAATCATATAATATTTTTAAGCACCCTAAAAATATTTAGTCTAGGTCGGTTCAGAAAACACATAAAAAAGACTATATTTTTAGAGACAAGTTATTATGCAATCATATTACAAGGTTCCTAGCAGGTTCTCCAAATTATCTGAATTAATTAGAATAGTTCTTTAAGTCTTGTTTAGCAATAATAACACGTGGGTGATAAAAGCATGCAGGACAATCATAATAACATGAATAATAAATAAAAAATAAGAAAAGAAAATAATGCAGGGAGTTAGTATAATATATACAATACTTACAATCGCTAAGGGACGAGCTTAACAATCTACATCATTGAATAGAAAGTTAAGAACTTCAAGAAAATAAAAATAAATAAATAAATAAAGTAAAGGAGATTAATTTAGTTGGCCCTCGAAATTATACCACCGTCCGGTTCGTTGATTTGTACGGATCTTGGATCAAAGTGTAAACAAGCCTTTAAAAAAGTTGTTTGCGTTGACTTAATTTTGTAGATTGTTGGTATGTTGTTGCATAACTTTGTTTTGGTTTCGTTGACTTTTTATGGCAGAGGATGGAATATAGTCTCCTGATATTAGTATTGGCAGTAGGGTATTAGAATTAGGATGATGTTGGGCGTATGTGATGAAGGTTTGTATGAGTGTTGATGAGTTACTGATGATGATGAATTATGGCGGTGGATATGTGTCGAGGGAGATTGTCGAGTGATGAGGGAGGTTGAGAGATCTTGTGAGGGTGAGATGTTATGAGTTATGCCGTGAGATTTTGGTGTGTTGAGAGGTTAGCCGTGTAAGTTAGTTAGCACGAGATGAGGGATGAGTTATATAGTGTAGGTAGTTGAGTTGTAATAAGGTTTTCGAAAGTTAAGTAGCCTCTAAAAGATTTTATTATAAAAGATTTTAGAAGATAGTTAGATAAAAGATATTTAAAATCACTTTGGAAAAAGATTATTTTTATAAAAGATATTTTTATTAATAAAACTAATAAATATAAATCTATTAATTAAATTGGGCTTGAAAAGGGGTTTCATAAAATTGGGCTTTCATAAAACTATTTTTAAAAGGTTTTTTCAAACATGGGCTATTAAAAAGTTATTTTAAAACGTTTTAGGAAGTGGGTTTAGTAAAACTAATTATAAAAAGGGTTTTCGGAAATGAGTTAATAAAACGAGTTAGAAAATGGATTTGAGCTTAAAATATTTTATTTTAGACCCGTTCTTTACTCTTTCCTCGATCCGGACCAATTGGAGCGGGTATTAGATACATCATAGTAAGTCTTAAATGAGGAAACACGATTATGTGTCTACGGGTTGCCAATGAGAATTTTTCAAAACTAAGGGTTATCAATGAAAATATCCTTTTTTTTTAAAGTAAAGCGGCGCACTTGTGATGGGGATTCCTACGTTTTATTGTGGAGTTAAACCATTCGTAGGTCTAGATGTAGAATTTTTTTTGTTTGTGCTCTAATTTTTCCCTAGCTGGTTGGTATGGACTTGGAAAATCTTGGACATACCTTGGAGAAGACTTAAAATTGAAATGGAGTGATGGAGGGGTAAAAAGGCTTGGAATTCAAAAGATTGGAGATGAAGGCTAACGGTACGGTTAAGTGGAGAGTGTTCCTAAAACTAATCCTAACAAAATTAAGGCATTTTTTGGTTGCATATAAACCCTTTCCCTGAAGGAGCAACTAAAATTGTGTAACTCATATAATAAAGCAATAAGGATATATTAGGAAAGTGCTTCCGCATTATCCCTTCTTCTTTGAAACTGGAGGAGTTCTTCGGCTGCCGTAATCTCACTTCTCTTGACATGAATTCAAACTTCATTTATCTTGGTCATTGAGGTAATAGTTCTTGGAAACATTATTGAGAATTGATTGTGATATAGCTTATATATAATGTCATATTAGCTCATAAATATTGGCTTGCAACATATGGAATTGACCAACTGTTAAATAAACGTTAATTATAATTGTTGTTTCCCCCGATGAATTGTTGCTTTATGGCTGAGAATGAAAACCAAAGCGGAAAATTAATGGGTTTCTCAAGAGAAGGGAGGCCCTCACTCTAGAAAACTTCAAACCGTTCCACTGCCATCTTTCTACTTCCCTCGACCGCCCTCTTTCTTAGCACCTCCACCACCCTCTTTCTTAGCCTTCCATGTCCACTTAGCTAACCCCTCCACCATCGTGTTACGCCGCCTCATAGGACCTAATTCGTCCCTGTAACACCCCAGACCGTTCCACCGCGGCACCGCCATCTTTCTACGTCCCTCCACCGCCTTCTTTCTTAGCACCTCCACTTAAGGCTCTTCAGAGTGCGGTTTGGACCGCAACAAATCGCAACCCAAACCGTTTTTTCGCGGTTTGGATTGGTTTACAGTTTCAAAATTGTGGGTTGATTTGATATTTCAAGCAAACCACGGTTTGTGATTTGGGTTGGGTTTGAATTTTTGTAAACCGAAAAAAGCACCGTAAACCGCAATTTTATATGATTTTTTTTTAAAAATAAAGTTTATATATATATATATATTTTTTAAAGCACTTGACAAACTAACAAGCATACGAGTATACAGATAATACGACTATACCAGTTAATACGAGTATTAGTTTAGGTCTTTGCACTCATCACTCATCAGCTCCTCTTTGCAATCCCCTTGCCTCCCTCACTTATCTGCTCCTGCTCCTCCTACCTCCACTCATCTGCTAAGTATTTATTATGCAGTTTTAGAGAATTATGTATTGTTTTATCAACAACTTTGTACCAATTTTTTTTGTAATTCTTATATTGCAAAACTCATATCGCGGAGGAAAATATGGTTAAACCGCAAATCGTTCCGCACCAAACCATTTTGCGTGGTTCGGTTTAGGTTGGTTTGGGCAAAAGTACGGTGCAGTTTGGGTTGGAAAAATATCAAACCGTATATTTGCGGTTTGGTTTGGGTTACATACCAAATTGCACCAACCCAACCCACGAACAGTCCTACCTCCACCACCCCCTTTCTTAGCCTTCCATGTCCACTAAGCTAACCCCTCCACCATCGTGTTAAGACGCCTCATAGGACCTAATTCGTCCCTGTAACACCCCGACCCCTGATAGTGTCGATTCTACCGTCACCAATGCGCATCTAGGGCCATTAATTGTCCTCAATAACCATCACACGTTCTTCCGCCACATTTTGTCCTCACTCATGTGCACCCTGAGAAACTTCTCTGGAGATCACCCATTCCAAAACTACTCCCAACCAAGCACGCCTAACTTTGGAGTAACTTAGAAAATGAGATCTCTAAAAGAAAGACGCTTGGTATAAGTAGCCTGCTAAATCTCTTTTAAAACAATCAGGAAGGGTATCACAATCCCAACGAAGGCGCTTCCCTTACCATGGGAACGAGATCTTGCTGCCTTCACGAGGTTTCAACTTTCATGAATCTGAGTTAAGAGATCGGGGTGCTTATGTCCTACTCTTTGACCGACATCCTAGACAATGGCTTTTCGCCACCATCATCCCCAATTCTCGCCGCTGTGTGGTGGTTGTTGTCCAGATGCTACCCTCTTCTTAAAAAGCTTTGGTTTGTTCCTTTCAGCAACTAGATCTTGTTTTGCTACCCTCCTTTAGTTAGCTTCTTAGCTTGAAAAGCATATATGTACAACTTCCTTGTGAGGTTAAATCTAATTTTTCTTTTATTTTATTTTTTTGTTTCTTTTTTGTCCTTATACTTTTGTTTTCTACTGGCTTCTCCTTGAGATAGGGATAATTGCACTAGTATCCCATCCATCTACCTCTTGAAAAAAAAAATCAAAGTGAAAAGAACAAGAAGAAAGGGATTTTAGGTTTGGGACGGATGAGAAAGAGATGAAGAAAATGAGTTAGAGGGAGGGTATTTTGGTCAATTAATGATTAAATTGATGGTCGAAAATTTTCATTAAGGTCATGTTGTTAATTACGAAAAAGTAACAGGGTCTTTTTGTAGAATAAAAACAATTGATTATCTATGAGCATTTTCCAAATCTAACCAATAAGAATTTCCCTAATAAGTGTAACTAATTATGTATAGTCCATAGTCCATACCCTATGTTTTTCCTTTTGTTGTGTTGCTTATAATGAAATTGTTATGTTTATCAAACGCCTAAACTAACATGCAAGATAGACATCAGAATAAAATATTTAGATGGTTGAATTGATTAATTGGATTACACTGACAATTTTGTTCTAAGTGTATCTTCAAATAACACTTGTTACATATAGGTTTTATTTTGTGGGAACAAAGACCTTTAGGTCCTTTTTCTCATGATATTTTTTTTTAGAAAATATCTAAATGAAATTTATATGAACTTAAAAACTTTTTACTTACCTTCATATAATAATATTTGGTCCCTTAAAAAAATTGGTTAAAATAAGTTTAGTTCAACAACAATTAGTTCATTTAAATAAAAATCAGTAAACTAAATAGGAGAAAGCAATAAAGCATTGGTGTAATTAAGTTCAGTTCAATAATATTAGTGAAGTAAACATGGATTTATTTAAATCTATAAGAACTTATTAAAACTTATCTAAACCTCATCTAAACTTATTATTATATCGTACTGAATCTTAAAGTACACGGTGTTATTAGGTGTTAGAACTTATTGGAATAATTATACATATTGGAACTTATTAAAATATAATCTTTGCTACGAATTTTGTATGAAATTCCGTAGCTAAAAAGTGTTTTTACTTTGTAGTGTAAATCTTGTTAGAACTTATCAAATTCTATCTAAACTTCATTATTAGACTTGAAGTTTTTTAAAAGTAAAGAATTGCATCACTCAACTATATCATTTCATCTTTTATGTTTTTGAACCAATTATAAGTTCTATTATCCCCATAGATTGCCATGCAGAGTAATGAACATATAACACGAATTAGTGGGAAATATGGATGCTATTCTCATGCTCGATCAGAAATAAGTATTGTATCGTTAAGAATACACACTAATTTATGGCCTAGTGGATATGGACCATATGACGAGGCAAAATCGGTCGACAATATTAGGAGTTTCTCAACACCACTTCAAACAAGTGATGCTATTGTTAAACTTTATGGAACGTACCATGCTTATCTTGGCTCTATCAGAATTCATATAAGAAAGGTGAGATTTTTTTGTTACAAGAAGTTATTTCCCTTAGTCTACACATTATTTAGATGTTATAAATTCTGGATCACCTTCTTTTTTTCACCTTTTCTCAATGATGCACGGATGCTTAAACTATAATTTTGATCATATAAATATATACGTTAATTAGGATTTTTATTGAACATCACCCTAAGGAAGGAGCTTTGAACAACCACCCCTAAAAAAACCTCAAAAAATACCCACCTACATCTCTGTAATTACATCTCATACTCTATAGCCACCTAAGCAATAAATCAGCCAATTAACTATTTAATAATTATCATATGTTTGTATATGTACTTCCTCCATTCCCAACTAAAACCAAGACAAGAAGGAGAGAATGAGTGAAAATGGGTGCGTGCTTTTTGTTTATATAAATAAAAGAAAGATTGTGATTGTGAGAGAGTGTAGTATGTGGGTCAAAAAAGTTGAGTAAAGTAGTCTGAAACGGGAACAAACATTTACCAAATAGCAATATAGTAAGAATAGAAGGATATTTTGGATATGGACTTCAAAAAAAAAAGTAGGAATCTCTTTAGAGGTTAGAGAGAATAGTGCTTAATTTAACATCTAAATCAACCTATTTTAAACAAAATTGAAATTAAAATACCTCTGACACAACCCCATACCTCTCCTTCATAAGGGTGGTTTTGAATTAAAATGTTATTTAAGTGAACCAAATCGGTCACAACCCTAGTATGGCTCTAGCCTAAAACCAATTGTCAATAGAAAGTGTAGTTTACTCGACTTATAAACTAGTCTTTCAGCTCTACTTCTACCGATGTGGAACAACACTTCCCACACACTTGGAAAATCCTCATAATTTTTTATTGTAGAAATTTGGAATTTATTTTACTTAATTTACTAATGCTGTTATTTTTGCGACTGCAGTGATTGACAATTGGCGAATAAGAAACCTTCATGTGTGTTTCCAAGATGTTGTACCACTTGTCCGGCACGAAATGGTGTACTCACTGGTCAATAGACTATTTTCTTTTTAAACGAATAACCTTTTTAGGGGATATTTAATGTAAAACTTGTGTGCTATTATAAAGACAAAAGTAATGATGTGTCTATTAAAAACCATGACATTCATTTATATATAAACTTTCCTTTTTCCTTCTTACTCAATCAAGAATAATCAAACATGAGAGAGTATTAATAACTTGCTATGAAACATAATAAGCTTTTTTCCTAGATATTGCTGAAGACAAAAATATTTGTAACTTTATGTCATAGTGTGAAATAATTTTCAGCGTACCGTCAATATAGGACTGGGTGTGAGAAAATTTTATTTCCTCATAATAAACTGCTATTACCAATAGCGTAAACATATTCAATAAACCGCTATATTACTTAGCTGTCAATAAGCGGAACCGCTACTCTAAATAGCGGTTTACCAAGGTTACTCTAGTGTAAAACACACTACATGACACAACAAAACTAATCTGATTTCAGTTAAAGTCAACTGATTCGGTTGCCTCCCTCAACTGGATCAGTTAGATAAAGGATTGGGCTTATAACACCGCCACTCTCCTCTCTCCTTCAAATGATCTGATGGGCTCTTCTCACCCGAATCAGTAACGTGTTGGGCTGCTCTTATAACACGCACCTCACTCCTTCCCTCACTCCTTCTCTCACTCATTTCCTCTCCTCTCACCTATCTCCTCTCTCTCATTTCCTCTCTTCTCTCACGGGCTAGATTTTGTAACCCTTCCACCAAACCACCTCTCTTCTCTCCTCTCCTCACCTCACCTCACTCTTAACCTCCATTTTCATCTTCATCATCATCATCATCATCGTCGTCGTCATCTTCTTCTGTTGTCCATTCCTCTCTTCTATGGGCTACGGTTTGTAACCCTCCTACCACACCACCGGATGCTTTAACTCGTCTCTCACCACCCCTGCCACGCCACTGCAACCAACGCGAAGCCGCCACCACCACCAACAAGAATCCGAGCAAATTCGATTCTTCAATCTTCGCCGTCACAAGAATTCGAGCCAATCCGAGTCTTCATTCGCATATCTGTCTCCGTTGTCACAAGGTTTTTTGAGCTTTTATTTCCTTTGAAATTAGGGTTTGATTCTTCAATTCTTTGAAATCAGGGTTTTTTCTAGTAATTTCTTATAATTTTAAACTTTTAATTTATTGTAATTTATCTTGCGATTTTCTGATTCTGTAATTATGTTATGTAGTTTTTATTTTTCGTCCATTTAGTTTGTTTTAGTTTCGTTTTTTGCTATTAGTTTGTTTTTTTATTTTAATTCATTATTATAATTAGATTGTCATTAATTAATTTGTTTTTATTTTCATAATAATTAGAACCGGAATATATTGTTATCTTGCGATTTTTTTATTTATGTAATTAGTTTGTTGTCATGAATGACTGAATGTTGGTTGCTACAATTTGGCTGTGGTTGTTTGTTGTGTTGGCTGGAAAGTTGGTTTCATTTTTTTTTTCATAAACAAACCAAACTAATCCGGTTTTCACCAAAAAACCGGACCACTTAACCAAATACTGGTCGCGTTTTTCGTGGAAACTGGATCAGTTAATGAGTAATGATCCGGTTTTCAACTGAATCAGTTGACTTTTGTCAATCGCTCGAATCCCAACTGATCCGATTCAATTTCGGATCAGCTATCAAATTGATGACCGGTTGGACTTTTTTCCACTAGTGTACCGCTATTCCCTATAGCGTTATGTGCTAGGCTTTGCTGCCTAAGCTGGTAAACGGCTATTCGGAGTAACGATTTTAAGCTGAAATTCTTGCGTCAAATTGCATCTTCATTACTGGCCAAAATACCTGAAACCTGCAGAAAATCCATCTTTAAACACCAATCATGAGCTCCAAATTCACACAATCTCCAACTTTAAGAGTGTACTAACCAGGAAAGAATTTTATTATGAATATACTAGTATCGGATTGAAGGTTAAAGTATGATTATAAGATAAACTAGTTCCTAAGACCTTATATACGTTATTTTGTCACTTAGACGATTATTTTAGGTTAAGTTATGTGTTTCCTTGGCTTTGTGCATTTGATCAGGACAACTTCTATATGCATAAAGATATCATTTACATTAACATAATAGTTTATAAACTACTTTAAGGTTCAAAGATTAATAATAAACAATCACTAGTTTATGGGCTTATAAATATATTAGTAGGATTTTTTTTAGTAATTACCACCTAAACCTAAAATGCTCCTAATTTATAATTGGCTAACTCTAATGTCCTTCGTAATGTAGTTTTTGAAATCCTCATTAATTATTTTACCTAAGGTCATACAATCGCTTTCCTTTTAGAAACAATATGTAAATGCAATTTTCATAACTGGAATTAGGAGAAATAACTTACACTGGAAAATACATTGGAACCGTATCTAAATATCATTCTAAACTTTGCTACGTAACTATCTATTTACAAAAAAGATGTGTGAATGCATCTTTTTCAACTGTAATTAGGAGGAAAAAGCTAGACATGTGCTGATTGATTACAAGTTCATTTAAACAACACTATAAAAATTTCCTACGTAAATAAACTGATTGCTTCATCAATGTCTATCTACAAATTTTGCCGCCATCTTCACCCTGTATATAGCCTACCAGGGCCGTCTTAAACATTTTGAAGGCCCTGTTCTAATCTTAGAATTGGGCCCCTAATATAAAATATTTTCTTTTTTTGCAATTTAAGTGATAATTTAATTTTTTTTATAATATTACGATTATATATTTATATTTTTACAAATTGAAAAACCAAAACCTCAAACTAATTTGAAATTGTATACAACTCAATCAAAACAAAGCTATTACCAATGTTCTACTCACACGGATAATATTAATAATATTACTATCTCACCCTAAAAAGTTATGGTAGGAAAGAAGAATTATGTAAAGAAGTAGTTGAACCTGTGAATTAGCGAAAATTAATTCAGAAAAAGGAGTAAAGGAAAGATTATTTGGGGTATATCACACTTCACAAAAGAAAATATCACAAAGAATTCATAAAAGGAGGAAGTGAAAGAGTGGAAAAGAAAAGCAAGAATTAGCCGCGTAGCATATTCGAACCCGCATTCTTGGACAAAACAAGGGATTACCAACTCCGCCAACGTCAATAATCGAAGTATAGAAGCGCCACATATATATTGTATTATTTTCCAGATTTTAGGCCCCCATACATTCGGGGCCCTGTGCTATTGGGCTGTTTGCACAGCCTAATAGCCGGGTCTGTAGCCTACTACACTCAACATTTTGGTAAAAATAGTGAGAGAAAAAAAATAAAAAGGATACATATATAGGAGTAGGAGGGGGAAATTAGTACTTAAAAATTGCACAAGGTTACTAAGGTACATTCTTAACTACCCCTTCTTAATATTGTTTTGTTACAATGTGTTGTTGTATTAACCTTTTTAGATAAATTATTAGTACTAAAAATAGTTTTGGCTTTAACAGTAAAAGTATATTATCATTTGCAAATAATGTGCTTATAATTACAATGTAGTTCTAAATATACTATGTGATAATCATAATGTTATATAAAGTTGTCATTATGCAAAAATAAGATGGAGGGTTTGTGCTGGAGAAAATATATATATATATATATATAGAGGCAAGATCATGTGAGAAAGGAATTTAGGTGAGAAATGAGAAAGAACCACAACCGTTGGATTTTAATAAATCAACGTGCCATATTTTCTCTCTCCTCCACACAAACTCCTCTCCCTCTTCTTCTTCTTGTTTAGCGTCATTGGTCAATCAACAACTTTCGCAAGATATTCGATTCTGAACTTTGATTGATTGATCAATTACCGGATCATCATTGGCGCTACAATCAGCACCGAAACTTCTCTACTCTTCTCCGGCAGCGAACATCTCGTCTTCACCGATTTTCGTCGGCCTCTCTAAGAATGCTCTCGTCGGCAGAGAATCACCAATCACGGATGTCATCGAAGTTGACCACTCATCGTAATGAATCTGCGGGTATAGATTATATTGTGTTATATTATAATCTCTCTCTTTTTGGAACTTATCTTCCTGTTATACACTTGTTCTTGTATATTATTTTCATTAAGAATGATAACTGAATTTATTTTTCCTTTCGTTGACATAGTAATCAGAGGTTGTTCAGTTGAGTATTATGAACATTGGGTGGCTTTGAGTTGAAATTGAATGAAGAGTATTATGAACTTTGATCATTTTTTGTATCCTTCAAGTTCTCTGTTTATCAACAGCGAATTTGCTGAGTTTGGATTCTTCGAGTAGAACTGTGATTTTGAATTTTGATCATTCTTTGTTGTTTCCCCGATTTCCTTTGGTGTGTTGTATTCATTTGAACTATGAAAACTATTAGAGTTATGGCAACATTTGTTTAGAGTTATAGGAAGAACTAATTAGAGTTGTATCAATACTTCTTTAGAGTTATAACAATATTTTTTAGAGTTATAGGAAGAACTAATCAGAGTTGTTGCGATACTCCTTTAGAGTTATGGCAATGCTTGTTTAGAGTTATTCGAATCTTGTCTAGAGTTTATAGGAACTAGTCACTAAAGTTATACCAATACTTCTTTAGAGTTGTAGAAGTAGTAGTAAGAATTTTAACAACATTTGTTTAAAGTTAAAGGAAGTAGTAACTAGAGTTATGTACACACTTGTTTAGAGTTGTAGGAAGTAGTAGTTACGGGTCATACCAATGCTTGTCCAGAGTCGTTATAGGAAGTGCTAATTAGAGTTACACCAACATTTGTTTAGAATTATAGGAACTACTAATTAGAGTTATAACAACATTTGTTTAGAGTTATAGGAGGAACTAAATAGAGTTATAGCAATATTTCTTTAGAGTATATCAATGCTTATTTAAAGTTACACATAATCTTTTTAGAGTGTATAGGAAGTCATTAAAGTTATACAAATACTTATTTAGAGTTGTAGAAGTAGTATTTAGGGTTTTAGCAACGTTTGTTTAAAGTTATAGGTAGTAATTAGAGTTATGTCCATACTTGTTTAGAGCTATCAGAACTTATAATTAGAGTACTGTCAAGACTTATTTAAAGTTGTAGGAAGTAGTATATAAGAGTTATATAAACGCTTGTTTAAAATTATATGAAATACTAATTAGAATTATAGCAAAATTTGTTTAGAGTTGTAGAGTTATACCAATGTCTCACTAGAGTTATGGCAATATGACTACTATATGATGAGTTAAGGCACTTAGCTTGACTCAAGGGTGTTTGCTCGGTATTGGATTTATGCTTGCAATTTGATAGCCTGTTAGCTCAATTGGTAGAGTATTTTGTGTGCAAATACACAAAAATGTGGGTTCGACTCCCACACATGCTCTTATTATTTAATATGCTTTGTGCACTTCTTATTTACATGGTCTTGTTCAGCTTTTAAATGTAATTTTGCTCTTAAGGCTAACCTGGTAATATGGTAAAAGAAGAAAAAAAAAATGACACTAGTTTGAGTCAAAATAATGACAATTTTCAGTTTTAGTTTGTGTACTTGAGTCTTATTGTACTTAATTTCTTCTACTTTATGTTTAGGGTTCTAATTGTCATATCATAACCTATGTGGGAATCGAACCCACATCTTGTGCATGGCACAATGCTCTACCATTTGAGCTAATAGGTTTTATATTACTAGTGAAACTACACAAGTACTTACTTTAGTTTATATAACTCTACTCAAACTACTAATTTATATAACTCTAATCGTAATTCCAATATCGTCCCAATAATCATTGAAGAGGTAAGCCTGCATGAGTGTTTAACTAGGAACATAAAAGCTGTATCCGATAAATTAGATTTTCTAGAGGTTGCTATCATACCTTGATGCAGAATTCTTTAGTAGATGATGGGATAATTTCTGATCCAAAGTCATTTGATGTCGGGAATCACCATCTGATTTACAAAACAAAGCCAGATTACTTAAGTTCACCCATTTGCCTATCAAATTTGCTAATTACAGCCTATGGAAGCATGTAAAGCAAGTGGAACTGGCAGTTTTACCTCAGCAGGTTTAGTAGTATTTCTTTCTTAATTAAATATGTAGACACCCATAGATAGCGAAATAGGGTTTCGTTTGATCTTGTTCTTCTGACAGTCCTAAAACTGTTGTGTCAACTGCCTGATGCATAGTTTTACCATAGCTTTCAAATTGTCTCCTTTAGGCTTCTCGCTGAATGACGATACTCCCCCCGTGTCATCTATTTTCATCAAACCAACATCTTAGGCACGCACGCTACACAGAAACATAGGATCAACTACATGTAATTGGCAATTAGCAAAAGTAGGTATGCATCCCGTTTTAGTTGTCGGAATGTGCATGTTAAAATTAGCAGTGCATATCCAAACTGTTGAGGAAATTATTCTCAACATAATAAGTTTATGATCATAGGCTAATATACCTATCGTCCATTGGCAGGCAAGAAATACTGATATCATCTCCATATTGGCGATGACTGTGTAATTGAAGCAAACATTTATCATATCTGCATACATATTGCATATATAGCTTGTAAATGTATAGGGAGGTGCGGTGTTAAGAGCTGCAATTAAAATTAATATCTGTCTGGGAGAAGCGAGAGAAGCAGAAGTGGGAGGATATCAGAGAAATGCTTGCCTGGAGGAAGTCCATGTAATCCATTATGTACAAGTGGTCTCCAGACATAATCATGACATCCTCAATTTCCTTACTTCTTTGATCCTGTTAAATCTGTGGAATAAATATGCTGTTTTTGCAGGAAAGTCTCTTATGGTTCATTTGGTAGAAGTTAATAAATAGAGGTAATGTCAATGAATTATGTGCGTCTTTTTGATAAAATTTTCATGCCAATGTTTACGGCTATAAAGCTCTGTATGGGTATGAACCCAACTGATCTCCTTGCGGCCAGTACCATGGCGGACATGGATATGATGCTGGATGCGACGAGAAGTTGTAAGGGTATGAACCCAACCTTGTTCGCGGCCACTACCATGGCAGACATGGATATAATGATGGATGCGATGAGAAGTTTTATGGGTATGAACCCAACTTTGTTCGCGGCCACTACCATGGCGGACATGGATATAATGATGGATGTGACGAGAAATTAACAACAATAACTCAAGGTTAGTCGGTGCAAGATAGAGGTCGTTAGGCCCAAAGCGGCTATGGTCATGTCCAAGAATACGTGCGTCGATTATTACGCTACATTTGGCTACATGAATATCGTACACGTGGACAAGGCACCCAAGAGTGAACACTGAACAGTAGTACTATAAATACCTCATTTGTACTTACATTTAGGGGATTCAGAGCACTCTCTCTTTCTCTACTCTCTCTCTAAATCTTTTGCGGACATATCTCTGACTTGACCGTCGAAGAGGGTTTCCTCGACACCCCCCGAGGATAGTTTACGTTCGCTGCCTTGCAGGGTTTTCATGACAGCCACACCACACTATTCGTCGCGGCCGCGGCTTTTAACACAAGGCGGTCACCTGTTTCACTACCGAAACAACTTGGCGCTAGAAGGAGGGGAACCACTTGTGAAAACGGTCATGGAAACCAATGCGAACCAGGATGCTACCGGTCAAAGTTCAGGAAGTAGAGATTTGATAATGAGCTAGACATGAGTGCAAAAGTTCCTTCGCGACCATATGACAGGCGTGGAACAAAGTTCCTTCGTGGCCATATGACAGGCCTGGAACAAAAATGGTTTAAAAAACCAAGTTCCTTCGCGGCCATATGACAAGCCTGGAGCAAAAATGGTTCAAAAAACCAAATTCTTTCGCGGCCATATGACAGGCCTGGAACAAAAATGGTCCAAAATACCAAGTTCCTTCGCGGCCATATGACAGGCCTGGAACAAAAATGGTCCAAAATACCAAGTTCCTTCGCGGCCATATGACAGGCCTGGAACAAAGTTCCTTCGCGGCCACATGACAGGCCTGGAACAAAAATTGTTCAAAGAACCAAATTCCTTCGCGGCCATATGACAGGCCTGGAACAAAAAAAATGGTTCAAAAAACCAAGTTACTTCGCGGCCATATGATAGGCCTGGAACAAAGTTCCTTCGCGGCCACATGACAGGCCTGGAACAAAAATGGTCCAAAATACTTAGTTCCTTCGCGGCCATATGACAGGCCTGGAACAAATAATGGTTCAAAGAACCAAAATTCCTTCGCGGCCACATGACAGGCCTGAAACAAAAAAAATATGGTTCAAAAAACCAAGTTCCTTCGCGGCCATATGACAGACTTGGAACAAAAATGGTTTAAAAAACCAAGTTCTTTCGCGGCCATATGACAAGCCTGGAACAAAGAATGGTTCAAAGAACCAAATTCCTTAACGGTCATATGACAGGCCTGTAACAAGTCATGGCATCCGTTCTCATCGAATCTCAAGAACATCTATGGTGTCACTTATCACCATAGATGCTTGGGGGCATAGTTGTATGGGTATGAACCCAACTGATCTCCTTGCGGCCAGTACCATGGCGGACATGGATAGGATGATGGATGCGACGAGAAGTTGTAAGGGTATGAACCCAACCTTGTTCGCGGCCACTACCATGGCAGACATGGATATAATGATGGATGCGATGAGAAGTTTTATGGGTATGAACCCAACTCTGTTCGCGGCCACTACCATGGCGGACATGGATATAATGATGGATGCGATGAGAAGTATTATGGGTATGAACCCAACTCTGTTCGCGGCCACTACCATGGCGAACATGGATATAATGATGGATGCGACGAGAAGTTTTATGGGTATGAACCCAACCTTGTTCGCGGCCACTACCATGGCGGACATGGATATAATGATGGATGCGACGAGAAGTTAACAACAATAACTCAAGGTTAGTCGGTGCAAGATAGAGGTCGTTAGGCCCAAAGCGGCTATGGTCATGTCCAAGAATACGTGCGTCGATCATTACGCTACATTTGGCTACATGAAGATCGTACACATGGACATAGGGTACAAGGCACCCAAGAGTGAACAGTAGTATAATAAATACCCCATTTGTACTTACATTTAGGGGATTCAGAGCACTCTCTCTTTCTCTACTCTCTCTCTAAATCTTTTGCGGACATATCTCTGACTTGACCGTCGGAGAGGGTTTCCTCGACACCCCCCGAGGGTAGTTTACGTTCGCTGCCTTGCAGGGTTTTCATGACAGCCACGCCACACTATTCGTTGCGGCCGCGGCTTCCAACACAAGGCGGTCACCTGTTTCACTACCGAAACAACTTGGCGCTAGAAGGAGGGGAACCACTTGTGAAAACGGTCATGGAAACCAATGCGAACCAGGATGCTACCGGTCAAAGTTCAGGAAGTAGAGATTTGATAATGAGCTAGACATGAGTGCAAAAGTTCCTTCACGGCCATATGACAGGCGTGGAACAAAGTTCCTTCGCGGCCATATGACAGGCCTGGAACAAAAATGGTTTAAAAAACTAAGTTCCTTCGCGGCCATATGACAAGCCTGGAACAAAAATGGTCCAAAATACCAAGCTCCTTCGCGGCCATATGACAGGCCTGGAACAAAAATGGTCCAAAATACCAAGTTCCTTCGCGGCCATATGACAGGCCTGGAACAAAAATGGTCCAAAATACCAAGTTCCTTCGCGGCCATATGACAGCCCGGAACGGAAAAGTTCCTTCGCGGGCCATGATGCACAAGCCGGAACAAAAATTGTTCAAAGAACCAAATTCCTTCGCGGCCATATGACGAGCCCGGAACAAAAAAAATGGCTCAAAAAACCAAGTTACTTCGCGGCCATATTACAGGCCTGGAACAAAGTTCCTTCGCGGCCACATGACAGGCCTGGAACAAAAATGGTCCAAAATACTATGTTCCTTCGCGGCCATATGACAGGCCTGGAACAAATAATGGTTCAAAGAACCAAAATTCCTTCGCGGCCACATGACAGGCCTGAAACAAAAAAAAATATGGTTCAAAAAACCAAATTCCTTCGCGGCCATATGACAGACTTGGAACAAAAATGGTTTAAAAACCAAGTTCTTTCGCGGCCATATGACGAGCTTCAGAATAAAGAATGGTTCAAAGAACCAAATTCCTTAACGGCCATATGACAGGCCTGGAACAAGTCATGGCATCCGTTCTCATCGAATCTCAAGAACATCTATGGTGTCACTTATCACCATAGATGCTTGGGGGCATAGTTGTATGGGTATGAACCCAACTGATCTCCTTGCGGCCAGTACCATGGCGGACATGGATATGATGATGGATGCGACGAGAAGTTGTAAGGGTATGAACCCAACCTTGTTCGCGGCCACTACCATGGCAGACATGGATATAATGATGGATGCGATGAAAAGTTTTATGGGTATGAACCCAACTCTGTTCGTGGCCACTACCATGGCGGACATGGATATAATGATGGATGCGATGAGAAGTATTATGGGTATGAACCCAACTCATTGCGGCCACTACCATGGCGGACATGGATATAATGATGGATGCGACGAGAAGTTTTATGGGTATGAACCCAACCTTGTTCGCGGCCACTACCATGGCGGACATGGATATAATGATGGATGAGACGAGAAGTTAACAACAATAACTCAAGGTTAGTCGGTGCAAGATAGAGGTCGTTAGGCCCAAAGCGGCTATGGTCATGTCCAAGAATACGTGCGTCGATCATTACGCTACATTTGGCTACATGAAGATCGTACACATGGACATAGGGTACAAGGCACCCAAGAGTGAACAGTAGTACTATAAATACCCCATTTTTACTTACATTTAGGGGATTCAGAGCACTCTCTCTTTCTCTACTCTCTCTCTAAATTTTTTGCGGACATATCTCTGACTTGACCGTCGGAGAGGGCTTCCTCGACACCCCCCGAGGGTAGTTTACGTTCGCTGCCTTGCAGGGTTTTCATGACAGCCACGCCACACTATTCGTCGCGGCCGCGGCTTCCAACACAAGGCGGTCACCTGTTTCACTACCGAGACAACTTATAGTTGTATGGGTATGAACCCAACTGATCTCGTTGCGGCCAGTACCATGGCGGACATGGATATGATGATGGATGCGACGAGAAGTTGTAAGGGTATGAACCCAACCTTGTTCGCGGCCACTACCATGGCAGACATGGATATAATGATGGATACGATGAGAAGTATTATGGGTATGAACCCAACTCGTCATGCGGCCACTACCATGGCGGACATGGATATAATGATGGATGCGACGAGAAGTTTTATGGGTATGAACCCAACCTTGTTCGCGGCCACTACCATGGCGGACATGGATATAATGATGGATGCGATGAGAAGTTAACAATAATAACTCAAGGTTAGTCGGTGCAAGATAGAGGTCGTTAGGCCCAAAGCGGCTATGGTCATGTCCAAGAATACGTGCGTCGATTATTACGCTACATTTGGCTACATGAAGATCGGACACGTGGACATAGGGTACAAGGCACCCAAGAGTGAACAGTAGTACTATAAATACCCCATTTGTACTTACATTTAGGGGATTCAGAGCACTTTCTCTTTCTCTACTCTCTCTCTAAATCTTTTGCGGACATATCTCTGACTTGACCGTCGGAGAGGGTTTCCTCGACACCCCCCCGAGGGTAGTTTACGTTCGCTGCCTTGCAGGGTTTTCATGACAGCCACGCCACACTATTCGTCGCGGCCGCGGCTTTTAACACAAAGCGGTCACCTGTTTCACTACCGAAACAAGCTCCATTGTTAAGCATGTGGCTTTTTTATTTTATTTTATATACTAGCTTTTTGACCCGTGTAAACCGCACGGGAAGTTGTTTGTTTTCTAAAGTGACGATTTTAAAAAGTTTCTCCAAGAATCGTGGTGGTGAGCCTCCAACTTGAGATTTAAAATTTAATACTCATGTATTAAAATTATTTTAAAATTGACTTATGACCCGTGTATTCAGTGGTTGAAGTAGTTAATATTATGGCGGATCACGTTACCCACCTGTTAATGAAAAGAGTTAATTGAAATAGTCTTTACTCTGTCTACTAAGTACTTCCATTAGAGGCCCAGATAAAATCACAATTCGCACCACCACTGATACTGAGCAATACACCAACTTTTGCTCCCACTTATGGAAGTCCCGTTCACCATCTCTCTTGCCTTCTTGCACCACCGATGCACCATATTTAGCCACCCACTGGCCACTGCCCACTTAGCTATGATTTTAATTTTCTCAATATGTTTGAGCTTTAATATTATTTAAGGTCCCGTAAAAAAAAAAATACTATTTAAGGTACATTTAGATACATATAATGGTTGTTTTTCTTGTTTGATGGTAATAGTTAATACTCACCCCCATCATGTTTTTAAAGCCTAAAGATTAAAACATGAAATGAAATAATATTTTCTTGATTATATAATTGTAATACTTTTGCCCATAATAACTAATAAGCAAAATAAGTTTAGAAAGTTTTAATATGCCAACACCCTATAGAAAACAATAATAAAATCTTTTATGTACATAAGATTTTTTTAAGTTATATAATTTCCAAATCGTCATTGTTGGCCTTGTGCTTTTCAACTTATTTTGCTTATGTAATCTTATTTGAACTTAAATAAACTTATCTAAGAACTAATCTGAACTTATTACACCTTGTTAATCCTTATTAGACCATATTTGAACTTATTAGAATTTATTTTGTGAGTATCTCAAACTTTATCTTTGCTTGTTTTTTGCATTATAGAACTTATCCGAACTTATTAAGGCATATTATTCATTATCTGAACTTATATTTTCTTATAAGAAATAAAAATAAGCTGATTAGAGCAGGATCGTTGTTCCTTGTTTTTACAGAACTTGGGTTTATAAATATTTGATTTGTGTTTTGTTATTTGGTAAATATTTTTTATGTTGGTTAAATGTTACAACTTACAATAGAAACTTTAGCCGTTATTATCAATCATGTTATTATAATAACCGATTATTGAGATCATTAGTTTTGCCCTCAAAATCAAAAGGCAATAACATATGAACCTATTAAATTATATCTTAGACACATGCCTATTATGTAACAATATCATTCCTTCCAAATCCAATCATTTCTCTCTCTATAAACCACCGCTTTCTCTCCCAAATTGCAAACTAACTTTGTAAGAACCTATTGGGATGTCATTTATTTAAACCTCCAAAGTTCCAACCCCATTTTAAATCTGCCAAAAAAAGTTTGCCCTCTTTACATATTCAACAACAAAAAAAGTTCTTGCATGTCGTTTATTTTCAGATTCTCTCTTTCTTTTATTCTCAAATTTACACATGGGTTAAACTTTGCCATGGTTTATGAATCAAGAATTTAAATGTTAAAAGTTCAAGCTTTTTGACCTTCGATTGGGACGGGAGATATATGTCATTTTCTGGGTTGGTAATGGGTTGATATTCAAGGTTAAAATTTTAAGATCAATGGAAAAGTTGAGATTTTTTTATCTTCAATCGCTCATGGCATGGCATATGTTTGATATTTAATCAAGATGAAAGATCTTCTATTGATCATAATTCATAGTACCGATAATGACGCCCAAAATATATCAATAGTATCATGTGAATTGTGGCATTAACCGTGGGAGTGTAGCAAGACTGGAGGATAAAATAAGGCCCTTTTTAAGGTACTCAAAGAAATTAAATAGCATATCCATCTATCAACAATTACATCTATAAACTACACAATGTATCTCTACCATTGTTCGTATACATGAAATAGAATACCATTATTACCTTGTTTGAACAAAGAGGGCAGAAATCATAAGACTAAAATGTGGAGATGAAACACTGGAATAAGAATGATGGGTAAAGATATAATATTTATCTTTAGAAGAATGACATTTAAATACAACTTTTATAGGGATACAAATTACCTACACAATAACACAACACTTATATAAACTTGAAGCACCGAAATGTCTTTGAGCGCTCTCTCTCACCCCCATGTGTTTTTTTTTTTGGACATCGTGAAAAAGTACAAAAGGAAAACACTCACCCCATATATGTATAACATGTAAACTTGCACAGTAGATAATAGATCAATCAATCCCTAAATTAGGCTTTGTTCTTTTGGATCGAATTGAAATGAATCGAACCGAATTTGTTTGAACTAAACCGACCCGAATCGAATAAACCCAAGCGAACTCGCAGTGAATGAATAACGCAGAGGAAACTAATCAAGCGAATCGAATAAACTCGAACCGAATCCGAACCGAATAAACTTGAACTAACCGAATCGAGTGAATTTGTTTGAACTAAAGCGAAATGAATTTTCATTAATTCGGCCCCAAAAGAACATCCTTTAGTGTCGTGATAGTTTATAAATGGACATTTATTATTGTATATTAGTGATAGTATTGCCACAAATTTTAGACAATTATGTAGCACTAATTGAAAAAAGTACATATTTATGTAAATGGATAATTTTGTTACCAAAACTATACGTCTTAGTTTATGTAGAGCAAATCATGCGCCATCTAATTGTCTTAATTTTGTTGATTCTTTTCATTTTGTTTAATCTATATTAATATCTCGAGATTCTCGTAATTATAGCCTCTAATTGAACTAATATTATTATAATAATATATAAACGATTCTTTTCTGTATTGTATTAATTTAGATTACTGAAATCGTGAGATATTAGAGAGAATTTTAAAAAATTTCCTTTAGTGTTAATCCTATAATTACGGCCCAAATTAAGGGAAGATCAATTAGCCGAATTATACAGGGATTTCGTGGGGAAATTGCTTGTCATCCCAGTGTGGCATAGCTCAATGCATTTAGTCCTATGTGGCACACTTGATTGGCCTCTAGGATTTTGTTATATATATTTATATAGATAGATAGATGTTGGCATCCAAAACCAGTTTTACTTGCGACAAACCGTTCCATTATATGTAAAAGCTATCAACTTTAAATCTTTCAATGGTACTAATATAATCACTATTGACTTATAATGTTAATAGTATAATATTTAAACTTGTATACACATGACAATAAAGTGTGAAAAAATCAAAACCATTTATACAACTTCTCATTACAACTTCTCTCCATTGATATATTTCATAAAGCCAAATTAGTTATTCACTCCATCTTTCTCTCTCCTCATTACAACTTCACTCCATTGAAACATTTCATGCAAAACGTTTCCCATTTCACCACTTCTCCATTCAAACTCTCTCACTTCACTTCATTTTTCTTCTCATTTCTTTTCTAATTGGATGCAACTCAATGACCCACTTATCTCATAAGGAAAAAAAATCGGACATGGCTTGAATATGAGAAGAAAAATAATATATGCTTTGAATAAATGCAATTGCTCACTATGGATTGAATAAGAGTAGAATCAATGGTGAAATTAGCTACCATTCATGATATTAATAAATTAATCCTACAAAATTAAAAGGTTAGTTTTCATGTATTTCAAACTTTGATTGCATGTTGGTATTCCGAATTTTCATGTATTTTTTTATTTTGAGGATCAAAATTAAAGATTTGGGGATGAATTCTACATGCATGTGTATATATGGTAAATCAAGTAAGTTTACTTATTTTATGAATTAATTGGTAACTGAAAAAAAAAAATCCTATAAATTAGTCTGATTATGTTAATTATCATAAGATTAAAAAAGAATTGCATACTCAAAAAAAATTTTGTAGGATTTGATTCATGTTCGTATCTTCAATGTGATGGTTTTTTTGTTGTGTTTGGAGGATCAAAATTATCAATTTTGCATAATTATACATGCATGCGTATAAATCAATTAAGTTTACTTATTTTTTGAAGTAATTGGTACTAAACAAATAAAAATCCTAGAAATAATTTTGATTATGTTTAAATATGGTTCGTTAATCTAGAAAAAGTATATTTTTTTAATGTGTTAACTAATTTGCCAATTAATGTATTCTTTATATCATGATTTGATTTGCAGATTTTTTATTTTGAATACTTAATACAGTATGAATTAGTAATAGTGAGCATATTTATACTGCAAAACTACATAAGTGATTGCTGACATTAGGTCCCCTCAAAAAAAAAATTGCTGACATTAGGGAAATTTTTTGGGAAGTAACCGACTATGGTAATTTTCATTGCTTTTGATATTAATAAAAATTATATGTTTGATTGATGTTATTGATTGAATGATATAAAATTAACATATATAATAGGTACTATGAATGATTTTTATTTCCTTAAAGGTTACACGTATGTGGCAAGTAATTGATTGAATTTTAAAATTTCTAACTTAACTGATTCATCTAATTGATTTGTTGCCTAAAATGTTAGATGATGGATTGAAATAATTCAATTACGCCCAAAATTATGAGCTAAGTGAGAGGTCTCAAGACTCAAGGTCGATGACACATGGCGATTTGTGAAATGCAAGGAGAAATCGAGGATTAATGTGAGGCTTTGAAGAATATTGGCTTGACACCTAGGATTATTTTTTCTTCTTTTATTAGTATATATGATTTCACCTTGCACATCTGTAATGATTTTTTTTATAAAGGAAAATACGTGTATGGGGGTGGACAAGTATTTCTATAGATCCCCTCAAAAAAAAAGTATTTCTATAGATATTGACATAGAACTTTTGTTGCAAAATTATATGCTAAAATTTATCACCATTACCATCATTTAGGCCTTGTTCTTTTGGACTTATTTTCAATTAATTTCGCTTTAGTTCGGTTAATTTCGGTTTAGTTCGGTTAATTTCAATTCGGTTAATTTAATTTCGCCTAGTTTAGTTAATCTTAATTTCGGTTCGCGTTAATTTTATTATTATTATTATTATTATTATTATTATTATTATTATTATTATTATTATTATTATTATTATTATTATTATTATTACTTTTTACTATTATTATTATTATTATTATTTATTATTATTATTCTTATTTATTATTATTATTATTATTTATTATAATTATATTTGTAATTATAATTATAATTATAATTATAATTATAATTATAATTTATTAATATTATTTCTTATTATTATTATTATTTATTATTATTATTTTTTTTTGTTTTATTATTATTATTATTTATTATTATTATTATTATTATTATTATTATTATTATTATTATTATTATTATTTATTATTTTTATTTTAATATTATTATTATTATTATTTTATTATTATTATTTTATTATTATTATTTTATTATTATTATTATTTTATTATTATTATTATTTTATTATTATTATTTATTTTTACTATTATTATTTATTATTATTATTATTTTTTATTATTATTATTTGTTATTATAATTATTATTATTATTATTA